>JAIEZT010000013.1:17584917-18013656 GCA_019594935.1 Periophthalmus modestus
CCCCTCTGGCCCAAAGTGAAGATGGTGTTCCTGCTCTTGAGAGAAGGCTTCGAGAAGAAACCTGCTCTGGAGTCAAGGAGCTGAGCAGACTCAAGGAAAGTTTGGAACTGAAAAGGTAAAAATGTTCAAGGATGGCAAAATATATATATATATATATATACATATATATTTGTTTACTCAGTTATACGACATACCAGTATTTAAAAAAAACAAACTTTACTTTCAGTCTAGTACATTAGACAGTTTTGGCTGTTTGAGCTACTTCAGAGCAGAACTTTACAGCTGTTACAGACACTAAACCTGTGCAATTAAAAGAACACTAATAGGTCCAACTCTTAAATGAATGTGAGTGTTACTGTAATATGTTGCCAGTGAATTTTATGCTCAAAAGTTTTTCATGCATCAATCCTTTCGATTCTCAGCCCTCACATGCTTTGTTTCACCTTGTGATGTCATGAAGGGGTAGTTTTCATGTTAACAGCTCCTTTTACCTTTAGTTCGGTAGAGATTGGCGATTCCAGGACTGAAATGATCCAAATGATTCTAGTGAAGGTGTGTGGGGTTTAAAAACACAATGGAGCACTTCCTGTTTTACCACATGATGACATCACAAGGTGGAATGACTTGTTTTCTGTTTGAGAGAAGAACTCAGCCTAAATCTGCTGGTTTGTGTGTTAAACATGAGAATGAAACAAAACACAGCTCCAGGTCTTTTTGTGACGAGGAAACATTAGAACAGGTTAGAGAATAGGATGATACGGCCCCTTTAATAAACATGAGCCACCACAAAAATGCAGAGCTCATCAAGTATTTCAACAGCGTACATTCCACAGGCCCACTACTAATGCATGCCCCCTAGTGGCAGACCAAAGCATTCATGCCTTTTGGCTGGTCATATTGCAGGTTTGTGGTTTAAGTCATTCATGATTTATGATTACATTTTTATGTGATGTAATTGTGATTAAACAGGAAGCTTCCTATGAGTTTTAGAATGTGTTTGAAGAGTTTCCAACTGCAGCATTATCAAGTCACTCCCAGTCTAAGGTTTAGACACATACTTTTAGTTTTCTTCTTTATTTCAAATCTATAAATGTCAGAATATGTAGTAAAAAAAAAACAAAAAAAAAAACAAAAAACCTTGTTTTAGATTTTCTAAAATAGTGACCCTTTTGCTTTGACCACTCATTTGCACTTTAACCCTGACACTCCACAACTGTGAAGTGAAAACCATTTCAGGAGACTTCATCATGAAGCTCATTGGGAGAAGCACGAGGGCTTAAAAGAGTGCTAAAGAGTGGCTACTTTGGGCATTTGAACTTTAAAATACATGTTTTGTTTTACTACATAATTCCATATATCTTACATCACACATACATGACGCTCCCGTATGCATCTAAAATGTAGAAAGGAGTAAACCCAAAAAAAAAAAAAACATTGAATGAGAACATGTGTCCAAACGTTTGACTGGCGGAAAGTGCAGGAACAGCAAAGATACTGAAGAACCCTCAAGCTCCCAGGCCTCTGGTACAGGTCCCGAGCGTGGAAAAAGAGGGGATAAAGACCACCCGGGGAGGGTGACGAGGAGATTTTTATATATTTTTTATATATTTATTATATATATATATATATATATATATATATATATATATATATATATATATATATATATATATATATATATATATATATATATATATATATATATTATATATATATATATATATATATATATATATATATATATATATATATATATATATTATATATTTTTTTTTTTTTTTTTTTTTTTTTTTTTTTACAGTTGTCACGTTACTTCCTGGTTGCCAGTTATGACACGGGTAGAGGTAATTTCATAACTGTTACCTAGCAACCGTAGTATAAACATGGGTCAAAACATGTGATTTACACAGTGGTTAGGGTTAGGTTCTTCCTTGGGCGTAAATGCTCCCTGCACTTTGGGACCTTCTGTGTTGAGGACATATTTATTTAGAACTTGATAAAAGGTTCAAGTCACATGTTATAAATATGATCTGATCTCACCCGAGGCCTAACAAAACGCTAGCACACGGTGCAAAAACTGGTGCAGTGAAGGGAACAAAACACAGTCAACTCTTAATATACGTCTCAATGGAGACAGACGCAGTTACATAGTGCATCTTTAAAAGGTCCTCCTGTGAAATTAGCCATGTTCTACTGCTGTTCCCGCCTCAAAAACAGACCTGGAGTTGTGTTTTGTTTCATTCACACGTTGGAGTAACTCTTAACTTACTTATCTGTAACATCTCCAAAGCTCAAAATGCTTCACCTTGTGATGTCATGAAGTGGTACTTTAAGAGTAACAGCTATTTTAAGCATGAAGTTGAGTTGATACTTTTATGTGTTCATAATTTTTGTTGTGTGATTAGCCATCAAGGTTTGTGTGGAAGTGACATTTTAGAGTCAGGATGGACAGTTGTGTTTGTGACGTGTAGAGAGACAGGGAAGATTCTGTACTTCTCTCAACTGGATGTAATAAAACTTAGATTTTTTCGTCCACTATTGTGATGCTTCGGATTTAAATAATCGTCATGACGTTCCGTGTTTTCCGATTGCTTTCGGCAAGAGCTGTCCCAGATTGATAATGAGTAGAACATACACGAGTCTGACGAGAGCCGGGTTAGTGATTCTCAGCCACACGCACAGCTCCAGTTATATTTGTAATGAGTGTAAAGGACGTCACTGTTGTTAATAAAAGCTGTTATAATATAATATACATATATATTGTTAATTTAAGTGTAAAAGTACAGTTGCATAATTTGGAGGCTGCCTGGTTCAAAATCATCTGGGAATGAGGTGAAACTAGGAGTGGCTAATTATAGGCTTATGGTTTAGTACAAGCAGAAGGAAGTGTGTCATAAGTACGAAGAAATCACTGAGATATGTCATCAAAAATCACTGACATGTCGTTAAAGGTTTGGTATGATCTGTAGAGCGGATCTACAGGAGAGTATCAGGTAAAAAGCATAAATTAAACATGTCAGACTATGTGTGGTCAGATATTATGAACCTATTGTTACAAAAACATTTGTGTATTTGTAAATGAATTGGTTTATAATAAGGCATGTCCATAATTTAATGTCCATTTGTGTGTACATAATTTGTATGTGCACAACTCCATTTGTGTGCATAACTCTGTGTTCTGGACTTTTGTTTAAGAAAAGTCATCCACATTAGGGTCTATACACAAAGCATTTGAAACAGTTGTGTCCTGCCTTGGTTTTTATTTAGACAAACAGGTGTGACTGCTGAATAAATAAGATGCACCAGTAGATGGCGCCGTTGTAGTAGCTGGCTCTGTTGTTCTTTCAGACGTGCAGTGTGGACTATTGTTCTGATCCAAACAACTTGCAGCATACTGTAGATTCCACTGCTCCAGTCATAAATATAACATCATTTTGGACCAACATGAAATTCATAAAACAAGAAATATTGATACTTTGCTGAGGTCGTCAGCGTTCTCTGGGGGTATGATGCAAACTGGGGGCACTGGTCTGTCTGAGTCTTTGCTAGACACAATCTAACCATAAAGAGCAGACTTAGCTGGAACTCCGACAGGTGAGCTGATCTTTGCTGTTAAACAACTTCCTCTCACACAAAGTTTCAGTCATAAGCTAGCTAGCATTAGCATCAGCCAACAGTTTTTCAATGAGTCACAATTAAACTCCTAAACAAGACCATAAACGTACGGATTGACCACATGCTCCTGAAAATGTGCTTTTTAAAAAAAAAAAAAAAAATATATATATATATATATATATATATATATATATATATATATATATATATTATATATATATATATATATATATATATATATTATTATATTATTTTTTTTTATCTCTTGAAAACATCATCAGGCAGTGTTTCCTTATGTGTGCGTAGCGTCTTCATGGTAACTGCTGAACATTCCACCCTAGAGATACATACAAAACATTCCCAGCGTGACGTCTCTGCAAAGTATCAACAGTAAATGGATTTGTGTGCCTAGTATCTGAGATGGGGTACTTGGAAACCACGGAGTAGATAATTTGTGGGAAACAGTTTAAAGGTTATATAAGGGACTACAATGGCTGTTTAGCTCACATGACCATGTCAGTTACAAAAACATTTTTGGGTCTAATTAGCAATAATTATCATGTGTTATTCTTTTGTCAAGTTGGGCGTGTGTGACAATTAACGAGGCATTTACTCGCCCTATTCACTCATGATCACCGTCAGGGGAGGGGTGGGCGTGACACATTTGAATGTACCAAACAAAAACATCTCAGCCAGTCATAAATTCTTGGGCGTTTCTAGACATTTCCTTAGATTTTCAAATAGAACAAACACGTTATTAATAACTGTTTGCGTTAAGTCTCAGGAGAGGATTTAAACTTGTCACACAGGAAATTAGAACAATTATAAAATGGTCAGATATAAATAAATGACCTTTGATTTTTATATTTTTGTTGTGAATTTTAATTTTCTTTCATTTAAAGTTAAGAATTGCTGCTGTTGAATTAGAATTAGTAGATGAAATACAATTCTTAGGTGTGATTCTTGACATAAGCCCATAATACCCACAGAAAACATCATCTTTATTTTAAGTTCATGTTTATTCTGTCAGAAACGTGCCTGTGCGTAAACTGTCCAGGATTTAGGATGGACTCGATGAGAGATTCTGTGTTTAACATTTTGTTTTCTGCTTTTCTTCAAACTGTCACTTGATTGAAAAATAAAAAATTACAATGACTGTTTAGCACAAGTAATATCACGCCAAATCAAGTGAGAATTATGAAAATATCTTGATCTGTCAAATGCCCTTTTAGCTGTGCAGAGGTGTGGGGGAACAACACAGATTCATACGATTGTGCAGAAAAAAGTTAACTATTCAAAATGTGTGTGGTCTCTGTAACCTGGCATTTACAGTTCTTCTAGGATAAAACTATTTTTGTCCTAAATATTTTAGAACAATTCAAGTATTGTATACAACGACAAATAAAACCCTCTTTCCAAAAGTTCTTTGCAGAGAGAGAAATACACAGGTACAGGGCCTTTCATTTTCATTTTTCTGTATTTGAGTAAAATGTGCACTGCTTCAGTAGATTTACTGTAAAAGCTGCTCTGGAGGTCAAAATAAATACTCTCTGCATCTAATTAGAACATGTTTCAGTGTCTGATAATCACGAAGTGTGTGTTAGCATGGTAGTTGTTGTTAATTTTATCCTGATGGCAAAAAAGCACTTATAAACTCACCTAGGTGAATAATGAGGATGTTCAGAATGCATAAGGTCGGTGAGGATTAACCGTGGACCACTGCAAACGATTTAAAATGAGTTGTTCATGTTTTTAAGACAGTAAAACCTGAGGGGACTCTGATTATGAAAAAAACACACCGCAAAGTAGAAACATTCAGCAATCCAAGAAAATGTGAAGTTTAAAAATCCATTCCCTTGATTTCAGACTGTACTTGTATCTCGGTGTTTAACATATGACTAATCTCATCCAGCCCTACACGTCAAAGGTCAAAGTGCATTCAACAGATCAACTGATTTTTTTCTAATTCTCACTTGGTTTGGTGGATGGTGCCTGTGCTAAATATTGATCATAATTTTACATCAGCTAATTTTACATTTGCATCAACTGTTATCAGCTCCATCCAAAACACAGAGACAGTTTACACATAAGGCAATTCTCTGACAGTATAAACATTGATTCAACAAAATAAAGGTCATTTATTTTTATTGTTCAAATCATAAATATTGTGTAGCAGTAATGGCCAATGTCTGGTTTCAAAATCCACAAATAGCTATAATTACAGATGTTACATAAAGTTGAATTTATGCTGATGCCAAGATTCTCAGCTCAAAGTTGAAGCCACTACATAACGCCTCCCTCAGACTGCACCTGGTCCTGGTGCGACTCCGGTGTGGGACCGGTTTAGCTGCAGCGTGACCGCAGACTCTGCTGTTCTGTTGTGTTCAAGCAGTTTGAAGCAGCACATGGGAGACCATGTGGGTGCCGGCTGAGTTTTTTGGGGGTTTTTTGCTATACGGAATACTTGCGCCACCGGACCAGTCTAGGCCCGGGGTCAGATGTTGGGAAGCTTCTGAAACCCATGACCCTCATCTCCACTGACAGCAACAAGGACAGTGTGTGTGTCATGTGTGGAGTATAAAGCATATTTATACACACAATCTCACACATTCTAATGCTTCACTAAATATCTAAAAAAATAAATGTACAAATCAATAACCATTCCTAATCCCAGGCTTAACCTGCCCACACAGAGGAACAGGCCTTACACAGCGGCTGACCACACGGAGCAACAGGCCTTACACAGCGGCTGACCACACGGAGCAACAGGCCTTACACAGCGGCTGACCACACGAAGCAACAGGCCTTACACAGCGGCTGACCACACGGAGTTACAGGCCTTACACAGCGGCTGACCACACGGAGCTACAGGCCTTACACAGCGGCTGACCACACGGAGCAACAGGCCTTACACAGCGGCTGACCACACGGAGCTACAGGCCTTACACAGCGGCTGACCACACGGGACAACAGGCCTTACACAGCGGCTGACCACACACGGAGTTACAGGCCTTACACAGCGGCTGACCACACGGAGCTACAGGCCTTACACAGCGGCTGACCACACGGGACAACAGGCCTTACACAGCGGCTGACCACACAGAGTTACAGGCCTTACTTCAGCTCCATGTTTGTGCTGTTTGAAAGGATATCTTTCTTTGCTGTATCCTCCACTCCCATCAGGTCATCCTTGTCTGCCACTTCTTCATACTGAAAGAGATGCATAGATTTAGTTTGTGATAAAAGTTAAAGTTCTTTGAAAAATGCTGCTATAATAATCCAAAATGTGCATGTCTTTCCTGGTTTATAATATAAACCAGCAAGTACTCTTTTATATCCACATGAAATGAAAACTGACACCAAGTTGAGTCTCTTTTTACACTGTAATTTACGCAGGACAGTCCCACTGAGTTTAGAATCTCCTGGCCCCAGAGGTGAGCTGGCTGTGCATGTTTTTAGTGGTAAATCTAAACCTATGGAGGCATGTGGAGAACATGCAAACTCCACACAAAAGGCCCCGTGCACAGTGTGTCAGCAGAGATGAGCTCATGTAATTAAAGTAGTGACTGACAAAAAACTGAACAATGTGCTGCATCCACTTTACTTAAATCAAAACAGGATGGAAATACAGATTTATTGGATTAAAAAGCAAACTTAACTACAGCTTTTAATAGTAAGGTGTGTTAAAGTGACAATATGTAACATTCTGGGGGTGAAAAGTCAGCTGCATGACTCAAACCATCCTTCATTCCTCATGGCAACAGATAGATTTAATGCAAGACTGTGGAATATTATCGTCAAAGGAAAAAAATTTCCTTCAAGTAGGAGTCAGGTTTATGGAGATGCAAGCCCCTTCAGGATACAGTGCAATAAACATATCTATAATGAAAAATCTAGCTTTATTTTAGTCTATAAAAGGTTTTTAAAAATTACATACTGGGGCTTATTATTGTGAGTTTTATCAGTGTCATATATTTTATTTACTATATTCTTTATATTTACTAAAAAATAAAAAAAATATTCACTGTTTCTCTGAAAGGTGTCGGTTTTTCACTTTTAAATGAACAAACAGAATGAGAAAAAACACACTACAGAACACTACAGTTCAGTATAATTAGGAGACAGCACAGAAAATTATAAACGCAGAAAATTATAAACGCAGAATATTATAAACGCAGAATATTATCAACGCAGAAAATTATAAACACAGAAAATTATAAACACAGAATATTATAATCACAGATTATAAACACAGAATATTATAAACACAGAATATTATAAACGCAGTATATTATAAACGCAGTATATTATAATCACAGATTATAAACACAGAATATTATAAAACACAGTATATTATAAACACAGAATATTATAATCACAGATTATAAACACAGAATATTATAAACACAGAATATTATAAACACAGTATATTATAAACGCAGTATATATATATTAATCACAGATTATAAACACAGAATATTATAAACACAGAATATTATAAACGCAGTATATTATAAACGCAGTATATTATAATCACAGATTATAAACACAGAATATTATAAACACAGTATATTATAAACACAGAATATTATAATCACAGATTATAAACACAGAATATTATAAACACAGAATATTATAAACACAGTATATTATAAACGCAGTATATTATAATCACAGATTATAAACACAGAATATTATAAACACAGAATATTATAAACGCAGTATATTATAAACGCAGTATATTATAAACACAGAATATTATAATCACAGATTATAAACACAGAATATTATAAACACAGAATATTATAAACACAGAATATTATAAACGCAGTATATTATAATCACAGATTATAAACACAGAATATTATAAACGCAGAATATTATAAACGCAGTATATTACGCAGGGCATCCTGGGTAATCCCAGACATCCCTTACATGACACGTTGTCTGCACAGAGAAGCACACGGACTAACACGTTTCTCTCACTGCGCTGCAGGACAGAGCGCTTCAAGAGGTCTTTTGTCCCTTCAGCTCTCAGGCTGTTTAACAGATCTGCCTGATATGAACTGTAACTGTTATACGAGCACTTTACACTATTTATAGTAATATTTTGATATTTTAATATTTTTAATATTTTTGTTGTATTGTTTCTACTGTTTTTACTGTACTGTTATTGTGTGTGTTTGTGAAGTGTGTGTTTGCTGCCGGACACCTGAATTTCTCCCTTGGAGATTAATAAAGTTTCTTATCTATCTATTATCTTATTAATTTATTTATTTATTTATTTGATAGGGACAGCGCATATTAATGAACATCTCTAGTAAACACAGCGTGAATATGCCAGATTATAGCAAAAAAAATGCTAAAATATTATAAACGCAGCCCATTCTGAACACAGCCCATTCTTGCCTCGGTCACATTTTTGTCGGCTGAGGACACTTTCTGGCCTTGTGAGTCATACAGAGCAGTACATCATGACCATTCTGTAAGCCACTGATAATTACAGTGATACAGCAGAAAACGGCTTCACTCTTTTGTCTCTTTTATTAATAGCTGGGTGTGTAATGTCTTTGTGTAGTTCACCTTTCACACTGACAAACCAACTACACCTTTTTAATTGAACTAACCGGATACAAAGAGAGGTAGGTGTAATTGTGCTGTGGCTGGGCGGCTAAAACAGTCAGTATCTTTTGCCAGGCGAACAAAAGCTGGAGTACTAACCGTGGCCTTTAGGGGGAGCTGGATCACTGTTTGCTGGTTTCACTGTGAATGGAATATGAGCCAATAGAAATTATGCTGCTGACGTTAAGAGTATCATTAAAATCATGTGTAATTAGCTTGGTTGCGTATGGAGGAGTTTTTTTACGTCGCTTAGTTTGGTAATCCTGTGTGTATGTGGGCTTTCCTCATTTTTACACTATTTTATCAACAGTATCATGGCTGTGTGTTTACATTAGATACAGGAAAAAAAATAAATAAATAAAAGACTTATCACTGATGATAGATGTGAGGTACTGACTAAAACGCACAAGAATACCAATATAAAGTCAATATAATCAGCATAAGTAGGACAGTAGGGACTCATATAACACTCTTCCATTTACGCTTTGAATCATATAAAACTCTTTAGACTTTGCCCCATAGTCTAGTCAAAAAGGGCACACACAGAATGGGACAGCACCAAAAATATTGCATCAAATATCGGTTGATACCGATATCAACAAATCGATATCCGCTGATACTGGACCCGATACATAGGCCGTCTGTACTTTACAGTACCGTATTTTTCGGACTACAAGCCGCTAATTTTTTCCAGTTTTTAACCGCTGCGGCTTATGGTGCAGTGCGGCTTATACATTTTTTTTTTCCTGTGGCACCAAAATCATTTTGCCCAGCAACATTAGACCAATAAAACTGATGAGTAGTTCACAGAGGTCCAATGAAATTGTATGATCAATCTAGCCACTCTCACAACTATTGTAAATCAGTCATTTGTACTAACCCTCATCAAAATATATGTTTTGCTGCAGGTGTATTTCTCAGTTCCTCTGACTCCGCCTCTTCGTCCTGGCGCCGCTTTAATGTCCCGTAATGTTCTTTTTCCTGAGTCACTGATCCACAAACTAAAGCAGACTCCATCCGCAGGTCACAGCCCTTTTTGCTCCTTGTTCAAACTTATTCTGCTGTCGTCCTTATGTTATTTTCCTCCTTCTTTATGTTGTTTCACATGTAAAGTCTCTCGTGGACGTCCAGAGCGTCCACAACGCGAGTCAGAGGCGTTTGTCTCAAATACAAAGGTCCAACGCGACTGTTTCAGAGTCACACTGCAGCAGAGAATATTTTGGTAAATTTGGCTGAAGGAGACACGGCACCTCCTTTAGCCAATCAGGACACAGAACACGGCACCTCCTTTAGCCAATCAGGACACAGAACACGGCACCTCCTTTAGCCGGCACCTCCTTTAGCATCAGGACGCAGAACAACACGGCACCTCCCTTTAGCCAATCAGGACGCAGAACACGACACCTCCTTTAGCCAATCAGGACGCAGAACACGACACCTCCTTTAGCCAATCAGGACGCAGAACACGACACCTCCTTTAGCCAATCAGGACGCAGAACACGGCACCTCCTTTTAGCCAATCAGGACGCAGAACACGGCACCTCCTTTTAGCCAATCAGGACGCAGAACACGCACCTCCTTTAGCCAATCAGGACGCAGAACACGCGCCTGCATACACTGTAAAAAAAGCATGCAAACTGCACTAGCGATCCCTCGCAAATGGACGTTTTAAGCTAATTTTTCATATTACTACGTGGGATACCTGCGGCTTAAAATCCGGTGCGGCTTGTACAAGTTTTTTTTCTAAAATTAAAGCATGCGGCTTTTAATCAGGTGCGCTCTGTAGTCCGCAAAATACGGTATATTTTATGAGGGGAAAAATAAATAAAACTAAAACGAGCTGTTGCCCCTTTAGTGTCTTAGACGTGCATTTAAATGGTAAATGGTCACATCTTTATATAGCGCTTTTCCACCTTTCAAGTCACTCAAAGCGCTTTACAACAAGGAACCAGTCACCCATCCACACACACATTCACACACCAGTGTACGCAGACACTGGGGGCGAGGTGGGTTAAGTGTCTTGCCCAAGGACACAACGACAGCATTCATCTGTGAGGGCTGGAATTGCACCGCCAACCTTCAAGTCAGTGGATCTAACCACTCAACCAATGACGTTTGTGTAGAGAGCGGGATTTGAACCAGCCAACCTTCGGATCAGTGACAAACACCCAACCAACTGAGCTACTGTCGCCCATTTATATGATGGATAATGACATCTTATGCACTAGCATAAATATTCTGAAATAAATGCAAAATGAAAGGTGTCCCTCCTCTAAGGGAGGGCATCCGGCTCACCTGTACTTTGAGCAGTCTGCTGCTGTAGGACTTGAAGTAGCTAAAGTAGATTTTACTCATGGTGTCCACATACTCATCTCTGATCTCTTTAGCCACTGTTCTCTCATTGGCCAAAAGAAACTGGTAGAAAAATCTGTGGAAAGTCAAGTGTCTGCATCAAAAGAGCCCCCAGACGTATTCAAATAATAAAGTGAAAATGTCACCTGTATTTGAGTAAAGTGTTCTGGGGGATCTGGTAGTTGGTCATAGGCTTCCTGAAGGCATAAATCTTCTGTAGAATAAACTCTCTGATCTTAGAGACAGCCTGGAGACAAAAAACAGGAAATACGTAGTAAGTCCCTATGTGAACCCTATGCACCTGTGGAGAACATTTTACCTCTTCTTTTTACCAGTGAACAGACTGGGAGCAGAGGCCAGTTAGCACTGAGGATTTTATAGGAAAGGGACATTTTAAAAGGGGAAGAGTGGGGACAGTCACATGGGGACGTGTCACTCAGTTTACATGCACAGAAGTCCCAGTTGTCTCTCCAGTGGAGTGACATAAGAATTAGAGATGTGGGCGATAATGCCAATTATAATGTCGCACCCATAATTCCGATAATAAACATTTTCACCGATAATTGAATCCGATACTCAGAAACCCAACATGATTCAGCCTCATCGTCAGTTTGACTTTATCGTCATCGATGACACACATCTTCAAGTGATCTATTATCACGACACTTGAAACTTCCATTATCGTGGTGAAAAAAATGCAAATCTGTCAATTGGACAAAAGGAGTGAAGACGTTTGGCTTCTTCAGTTCTGGTCAGATTACTGCTGGACGCTGCCTCATATCTGTCTGAAGGAGGAGCTAATGACACTGAAACTGTAAACAGCTTTTGTTTCCAGTTTCTGTTAGTGTAGCTCAATAGATCGAGTCTACAAAGTGTGCACTGTGCCTGAGACATAATTAGCAGATCCATACACCTCTTAATCGGTGCTTTTTACACCTACTGAAATCCTGGCTAGCTCTATTGTTCTTTTTGTTTCCTTTGTTTGTTTTCTCCTGAAGATGGAGTTATAGATGGGGGATAGATGATGTCTGTTCCTGTTCATGAAGGATAGTCTTTCCTAACAAAAATTGCCTCGCTGAGAGGGGAGATAAAGACCTGGCCTACATACAGAAACTGTAAACAAAAGCCCCTCCCTTCAGACAGATATAAGGCAGCGTCCAGCAGTAATCTGACCAGAACTGAAGAAGTGTCTTGGATGAGCAGCCAAACGTCTTCACTCTTACAACTTTTTGTCCAGTTGACAGATTTGAATTTTTCTGAGGGGTTACACAGACTTCCAAACGAAGTTAGTGAGAAAACGAGGGCTGCCAAGAACATCCCGGTAAAATCCCATAAGCTAATAGTTGTGCAGCTGTCATCGTCCTCACCTTGAGTTTGAGCCGGTCCACGATGTCCTGGATGTCAGAACAAGCCAGAGTCTCTCTGAAGCTCAGCTCTTTGGCAAAGTTGATTTTGTTGTTGAGTTCGTGGAGTTGTTCTAAAAACTCCTGCTCTGTCACCGGACTGTCCAGGATCGTGCTGCACACAGTTTTCAGTGATTAGGAGAGTTTAGGATGACGTCATCCTCCCTCTCCCTAGCCAGAATTATTGCATCTGTGTCTATGGTAAAGTCAAGAGCAGAGTGCAGGAGCAGAGCGCAGGAGCAGAGCGTAAGAGCAGAGCGCAGGAGCAGAGCGCAGGAGCAGAGCGCAGGAGCAGAGCGCAGGAGCAGAGCGCAGGAGCAGAGCGCAGGAGCAGAGCGCAGGAGCAGAGCGCAGGAGCAGAGCGCAGGAGCAGAGCGCAGGAGCAGAGCGCAGGAGCAGAGCGCAGGAGCAGAGTGCAGCCAATAGTAAAAATTAAAGAGGGGGTACTTCTATGGATAGCTGCACATCACACTAGCAACCAGACCATTTTTTTTTTCATTTGTACCCAAATGACGATGCGACGCTGTCTAATCCTACGAGTATCACCGGTTAAGAAAATAAAACTAGAGAAGGTAGTGTTTGTGTGTCGCGGTGGAGGGTGAAAACAAAGGGGGGGGGGGGGGGGGGGGGGGGGGGGGGGGGGGGGGGGGGGGGGGTTTTACATAAGACTGACTAAATCTCACTTGTTTGTTAAACTTTTAATCCAAGATCTCATGATTGTCTCCATGTAAAAACTGGCCACACTCAAACCGAAATGGAGAAAAAAGCTTTTGGTTATTTTGCTTCCCAAAACTGGAATTCATTTGAAGGACAAGTAAAACTGGACAGAGCAACGGCAGCACTTTAATAATGTGGAGATAAACATTTATACTCCTGCCCCTGTTTTTAATGTTTTAAATGGACCTGTGCAGGTGTGTGGTTTGTTAGTATTGTCAGTATTTTGGATTTATTTTGTTTGTACTGTCAGGGTGAGTCTGTTACTCTCACTGGGCTCTCAAGATAATAAAGATAAAGTAATAATAATAATAAGCTGAATTGAAGAGTGTTGCAGGAGATATTGGGCTGTGTAAAGTGGCGTGTTGTGAGGCACCTGATCATGGCTCCGGGCACCACCAGCTCGTCCACCAGCTGGCTGAGGTGGCTGCGAACGGCCTGCCTGTTCTTCAGCCTCACGTTCATGCTCACCGACTGCTGCTGGAGACTCTGGATCTCACTGCTGATGGACGACAGGTCAGTCTGGAAGCCACTCAGCATCCCCTCCATCCTCTGCACACACACACACAAAAACAAAGGCTGCAACTATTTATTTATTTATTTAACTAAGCCTCCAATCAATCAAATACTTGTATAAACTATTTGACTCATCTTTTGTTGATATTTGGGCTATACAAACTCCAAAACATTTTATGACATTTTGATTTAATAATATAGCTATTTGTGTTCTGTCTTTGGCACAAGAAAAAAAAATGTATAAAACATATGTTTGAAACATTTGATTTTAAATAAAGGGTATCAACTTCTGTGGTATTAAAGAGGAGGTATTTACCTCTGTGGGGTATTAAAGAGGAGGTATTTACTTCTATGGGGTATTAAAGAGAAGGTATTTACCTCTGTGGGGTATTAAAGAGGAGGTATTTACTTCTATGGGGTATTAAAGAGGAGGTATTTACTTCTGTGGGGTATTAAAGAGGAGGTATTTACTTCTGTGGGGTATTAAAGAGGAGGTATTTACTTCTGTGGGGTATTAAAGAGGAGGTATTTACTTCTGTGGGGTATTAAAGAGGAGGTATTTACTTCTATGGGGTATTAATTGTAACACATAACGTATTTAGATCTCCATGTTTCATTTTATTGTTTTGAAAATGCTATATTCACCCAAAGCGACATATTAAGTTTAATTTTTGATGCTCTCAGGCCCCCTCCCTTTGCTCTGTGTGCTAAGTCACTCCCCCTTCAGAGCACCATCACATTACATTGTACATCCCACTAATGAAACTACTGCACATCACATCAGGTTTGTGAAGCTGCAGTGTACAGTTTTGTATCCTGCTCTTTTATATTTATTAAATATACTTGTGTGGGAGCATGGGTGATGTAGGCCTGTGGGCGGAGCATAGGTGATGTAGGCCTGTGGGCGGTGCCTTGTACAGGGTCCTATCTAGATGCCTTCAGTGTACATATCTACAGTATAAGCTTTAGAGGTCAGAGGTCAGACCTACCTCCAGGATGGAGTCACAGGCTGTGATCTGGTTGTGGAGGGAAGCGATGTTCTGGCTCTCTTTAATGTCTGAGCACGAGCTGTTCAGGAAACACTTTAATCTTTACTAAACACAGAAAAGGCGGGTTATGATTTTCTCCACTTTTTTCTCGGTGTGATGTGGATAATGATGTTCTTACATTCTGGACATTTTAAATCACAATATTGATGTAAAATGACTTTATAAAAGAAACACTGTCCATCACAGTGGGCGTGGTCAAAACGGGGTCGATCGACGTCTTAAATACAGGAGAATAAAGTTTACTCAAACATGCACAAAATACACGACCCTTCAAACGTTTAGACACACCTTCTCATTACTTTCTACATTTTATACACATACTGACATCAAATATATGAAGTGAGATATATGGAATTATGTAACAAAGAAAAAAAGTGACATAACTTTACTAAATATTTTTCATATTTTATGTGTCCTTAATATTATTATTTTTTTTATATTTATTTATTTATATTATTATTATCCTCCCTTTGTTCTGTCCACAGCTCAAACCTTCGACCTCTCTCAATGAGCTTCATATTCACAGACTTCTTCAATTAAATTCAATTCAATTTATTTTTGTAGAGCCCAAAATCACGACAGCAGTCGCCTCTTAGGGCTGAACATGAGAGTTGATTAACCAACAGAATTAGAAAATCAACAGTGAAACAGAAACAGACAAGCAAATTAGAAACAGACAAGCCAATTGTTCCAGAACATCCCCTGTCCTTAGACCCTCCTTCTCGGCAAGGAAAAACTCCAAAAACCCAGGGGAAAAGGAGAAACCTCGAGGAGAACCACAGTGAAGGAGAGATCCACTCCCATGGACGGACAGGCCATAGATGTGTCCAGGACTAAGGCGCATCCAGTTCAAGTCTGTAGGGCCAGAGTCCATTCGGGCAAGGCGATCTAGAGTTCGGCCATCACCGGACGATCGGGAGGGGATCTAGGGTCCAGCCATCACCGGACGATCAGGAGGCGATCTAGGGTCCAGCCATCACCGTCACCATCAGCCATCAAGTGATCTATTATCACTGAAATGTTGTCACTTCATAGTTGGGTCAAGAAATGTCAAAAGTGCAAACCAGGGTTCAAAACAACTTTTTGTTTACTACATTCCATATAGGCCCATTCATAGTTTTGATGCCTTTAGTGGGAATCTGCACTAGAAATAAAGAAGAAAACTAATGTGTGTCCAAACGTTTGACTGGGGCTGTACACCTTTGAGTGGGTAAATGACACGTCAAACAATTATACCAAGCTGTAGACTTATCATAATAGGCTTCCTGTAAAGAAGCGCTCCAGATGAAGGATACAGTCTTTGATGGAGGCCTGCTCGATCCTCTGCAGCTCAGCCTCCACCTGTTTGGAGTACTGTCTCAGATCCACACCCTGAAACACACCACACACTCAGAACACACTCAACACAACCTGGAAAAGCATGTATGACATTTGATCCACCTGGGATGTGAGTCTCACGTCTTGCCCATGGACACGGCTACAACATAAATTAGTTGAAGATGGGCTCAAAACAACATTTTGAGTTTGAGAGTGGACATTTTTTAAGAGCAAGACGATGTGAAAAGGCAGTAGTGGCTCAAGCCGATGGACCAGAGCTGTGATTCTATCACATTCTACCTGATTCAGTCAAGTCTCCACTCTGAAGTAAACAGTGAGCTCCTTTTGGTTCGAATGAAAAGGAAATGGAAAAGGAAGGTTAAAATTAAAGTTACAGCAGCTAAAGAATCTAATGTTACTTTTACATTGTAAGAAGTGATCATATTTAACCCTTTGGTCATTGGGGGAAATCTATCTCCATTTTATGAACGAGATAAAACGAGCCAATCCTAACAGTGTCGAGGCTGCGTTGAAAATTTGAGCCGTCAGCTCCAGCCCTGTGCTTTTCTCTACGAGGGACACCTGAAGAAGAGCATCACTTCTAAAACAGCCTTTACTATACAATGCAAGAAAGTGGAGGAAAATAAAAATTTATAATAAAAATAAAATATAAAAATAAGTAAAATCCATTTTCTTCCCAACAAATTCCAAATATTTGAACCTAGAACTGTGATGAATTGATTGAGTTGTTGTCAAGCCGCATTAGATGCTATAACAGGCTGTACGTGACTTTAGAGCTGCAACGGTTTGCTTTTCACACAAACTCATCTGAAAGTGTATACTCAGTGTTCTTACCGTTTTAAGTGCCTCTTTCACCAGGTCGTCCTCTAGATTGGCTTGAATATGAACTAGCACACAGAGAAAAAACAGCAAACATGTAGAGTATATTTACTTACATTTAAATACGAATTAAGAAAGAGCAAACATGTAAAGTATATTTATTTACATTTAACGACATGTTTGCCAATGTTTACTGCACTATTTCATCAACTTCACTGTGTATGGTGTTTTAGTATTGGTCCTAGTGCTGTGCAAACAAGGTACATTTACAGCTTTGTGTCCAAAAAGAGTGTTGTACTTGCTCCAGTGGCCACTTGCACTTCAAGTACTATGTTACATCACACAGGCCTGCCCTGATTACAAACACCTGGCTGCTTCTGTTAGACCAATCAGCGTGCTCCTCACATGTCCAGTCCATACTAGTCATTAATATGGTTGGATGTGTTACAAAAATGCAAATATAATGTTAAGTATGAAAGTATGAGAAACAGGCCAAAAGCCAAGTCTGAGGAAACAAAGGGACTGCAGGGTGAGGTTAGATATAAGTTGCCATTTCATAATGTCCCATAACTATGTATTTTTTGGGTCTTTCAGACTTTCATGAAAGTAAATGTACCAACTAGTTTAAATGTTTTGTAGATGGTTTTGTAAAGAAATACTGATACTGAAAATAAGCTACACTGGGGACCGGCTCCAGGATATCTGTGAAGCAGATGTCCTGGTTTGACTATTTACAGGCTGATTTTCTAGAACATTTGAACTTTTGATATAAACCGTCTGTCGTCAATTGAAGGAAGAACAGTTACCTAACACAACTGGATCTGGTGTGTAATAAGTTCACTGTGTTTTAAGGAAATGAGTGTCATTTTCTGGCCCTACACTGGTATCGGTTAATATCGGGTATTGGCAGATACTTAAAGTATCAATATCGGTATCAGAACTGAAAAAGCTGGATCTGGTGCATCCCTTTAGTATAGTCTGTCCTAGTTTCAGAGTTTAGTCCCACTTTAATAATAAGAGAATGCGTCTTACCATCCACCTCGTCCAGGATAAACTCATCCGTGGTGAGATCCAGTTCTCCCAAATGCAAGTTTGTCACATCCACCTCTGCTTTCTGAAACAAAGCAAACGACACTGTCTTTATTACACAAACAAACTCAACAGCCAAGACAAGAAGGGGCTGTGGTAGTGCTACACGCTTTAGCATGGGGTTAGTATGGTGGTAGTGATCAGATTAACAATTTATGATTTCTGTTTAAACTTCACATCTTTAAACCAACAGACAAAAAGACTGAAAGGGAGGGAGGGCATTTGACACACAGGGAGGGCATCTGACACACAGAGAGGGCATCTGACACACAGAGAGGGAGGGCATCTGACACACAGGGAGGGAGGGATGGGCATCTGACACACAGGGAGGGAGGGCATCTGACACACACAGGGGGAGGGCATCTGACACACAGGGAGGGCATCTGACACACAGAGAGGGCATCTGACACACGGAGAGGGCATCTGACACACAGGGAGGGCATCTGACACACAGAGAGGGCATCTGACACACAGAGAGGGCATCTGACACACGGAGAGGGCATCTGACACACGGAGAGGGCATCTGACACACAGGGAGGGCATCTGACACACACGGGGAGGGCATCTGACACACACGGGGAGGGCATCTGACACACAGGGCATCTGACACACAGGGAGGGCATCTGACACACACGGGGAGGGCATCTGACACACAGGGAGGGCATCTGACACACACGGGGAGGGCATCTGACACACAGAGAGGGAGGGCATCTGACACACAGAGAGGGAGGGCATCTGACACACAGGGAGGGAGGGCATCTGACACACAGGGAGGGAGGGCATCTGACACACACAGGGAGGGCATCTGACACACAGGGAGGGATCTGCACACTGGGGACATCTGACACACAGGGAGGGCATCTGACACACACAGGGAGGCATCTGACACACAGGGAGGGCATCTGACACACAGGGAGGGCATCTGACACGCACGGGGAGGGCATCTGACACACACGGGGAGGGCATCTGACACACAGGGAGGGGCATCTGACACACAGGGAGGGAGGGCATCTGACACACAGGGAGGGAGGGCATCTGACACACAGGGAGGGAGGGCATCTGACACACAGAGAGGGAGGGCATCTGACACACAGAGAGGGAGGGCATCTGACACACACAGGGAGGGCATCTGACACACAGAGAGGGAGGGCATCTGACACACAGGGAGGGAGGGCATCTGACACACACAGGGAGGGCATCTGACACACAGGGAGGGAGGGCATCTGACACACGGAGACATTTTAGAGCTGGTTTGTACAGATCTAAAGAGTTAGACGTCTGTATAATCCATCAGTTGTCCAGGTCTGATCCGTAGCAAAAGACAAAGTTTTCACTCTCACAATGATTTGTCCATTTGACAGATTTAAACTTCATCTTTTTACACACAATAAAACAGGAGATTTTGTTGTTTGTGGAGGTTATTATTGTACATCAAAAATGTGTCGATTCAGTGTCGATAAACTGTGCAGCCCTAGATTTTGGGGGATATGCTGGTCTTTTTCACACTGTGCACATTATAAACTCAAGAATAAAAGAGAATACATCTGATTATTTGAAATCAGTGAACTCAAGGCATAAGTTCCACAGAAATACAGATGGAGAGAATGGCACTAGTATATACTCTACTACAATCAAAGTGCCTACGGTGAGATCTTTATAACCTGCTCAACCTGTTTGTAATCATTCAATATGAGCTTTACACTGTTCACTAACCACACAGATATGCAGTCAAGACAAACTCGAGTGTGCCGGGAATGCTGCCAAGAATCACATTCAAAAGTGCATAATGATTTGAAAAAAAATAATAATAGCAACTACAGTTAGCTTGTCTAAACAGGCGACTATCAGTGTCACCTGCACCCACACTTAAACAGGAGGGTGCAGGTGACACATCAGAAACCACCCACAGTTTAAAATATGTATGACAGGTTTTCAGACTTGGCTTAGTGAGTTAGTTCTGTTAGAGAAAGTCCATATCTGTGCTGTACCAAGGGCACTCACTGCCAGTTCAGTCCTTGTTATCTTGGCCTACGTCAGAGGTGCCCAAACTTTTTTTTTTTAATCAAGAGGCAAATCTCAAAACATATTTGAAGTGGAGCCACAGACCGGTGATCAATGAAGTGCTATGTTTTAAACACAGCTTTGACAGAGCCGCTGTGTATTAATAAGACTTGAAACCCATTCACTTTAGGTCTGTATCACAATACAATGTGATGTTTGAGGTTATAGTGATAGAAATAGTTTAATTTGCTGTAAAAAGTACTTCTTATGATCAATTAGTAGTAACCCTCCTGAGTTTATGTTTTTGACTTGGCTTCTGTCCTGCCCTGTTTGTATTTGGCTGTATTTTGTTTATCTTGTATTTTATGTTGTGTGACCATCAACCTGTCCAGGGACAACAGATGGAAACGAGCCTGTGGCTAAAATCTGGCATATTTACATATGCATCTTATGTTCATCAATATGCACTGTCCCTTTTCTAAATAAATAAATAAATAGGGCCGGTTCAACAGGAGGCCTGAGGGCCAATAAAAACTGGTCTTAGGGCCATAGATTGGACACCCCTGGCCTACATCATCAGAGGGTATTCAGTGGATACTCCCTAGAGCAAAAGCACTGCCAGATTGGACTGCACAAGACTGGAATGCACAACACCATCACAATGTGCTGAGGGCTCATGTCTCTGGTCTCCTGTACCGACGGTAAATAAACTTCTCCTATGTGTTATTTTGTATTATTTATTTATTTTTATTTATACAGGAGAACCCAATGAGAGCACTGGGCTCTCACTTTCATGGGTGCCCTGTTTAAAATACAATTTAAACAGAAAAAAAACAAACACAAAACAAACACATATTCAAGTCCATATAAAGCATTACAAACAGGAGCTGCTGTGTGTATAACACCTTGTTACTAGGCAAAAGAGGGTTTACACAGATACCTTGTTACTAGTGTACACCACATCCACATAATCCTGTAGAGAAGTGTACACCACATCCACATAATCCTGTAGAGAAGTGTACACCACATCCACATAATCCTGTAGAGAAGTGTACACCACATCCACATAATCCTGTAGAGAAGTGTACACCACATCCTCATAATCCAGTACAGAAGTGTACACCACATCCCCATAATCCAGTACAGAAGTGTATACCACATCCCCATAATCCAGTACAGAAGTGTACACCACATCCTCATGATCCAGTACAGAAGTCTGCATGTACACCACATCCCCATAATCCAGTACAGAAGTCTGCATGTACACCACATCCCCATAATCCAGTACAGAAGTCTGCATGTACACCACATCCTCATAATCCAGTACAGAAGTGTACACCGCATCCCCATAATCCAGTACAGAAGTGTACACCACATCCCCATAATCCAGTACAGAAGTCTGCATGTACAACGCATCCCCATAATCCAGTACAGAAGTGTTCACCACATCCCCATAATCCAGTACAGAAGTGTACACCACATCCCCATAATCCAGTACAGAAGTCTGCATGTACACCACATCCCCATAATCCAGTACAGAAGTCTGCATGTACACCACATCCTCATAATCCAGTACAGAAGTGTACACCACATCCCCATAATCCAGTACAGAAGTGTACACCACATCCCCATAATCCAGTATGCAAATGTACACCACATCCTCATAATCCAGTACAGAAGTCTGCATGTACACCACATCCTCATAATCCAGTACAGAAGTCTGCATGTACACCACATCCCCATAATCCAGTACAGAAGTGTACAACGCATCCCCATAATCCAGTACAGAAGTGTACAACGCATCCCCATAATGCAGTACAGAAGTCTGCATGTACACCACATCCCCATAATCCAGTACAGAAGTGTTCACCACATCCCCATAATCCAGTACAGAAGTGTTCACCACATCCCCATAATCCAGTACAGAAGTGTTCACCACATCCTCATAATCCCGTACAGATGTGTACACCACATCCCCATAATCCAGTACAGAAGTCTGCATGTACACCACATCCCCATAATCCAGTACAGAAGTGTACAACGCATCCCCATAATCCAGTACAGAAGTCTGTATGTACACCACATCCTCATAATCCAGTACAGAAGTGTACAACGCATCCCCATAATCCAGTACAGAAGTGTGTATGTACACCACATCCCCATAATCCAGTACAGAAGTGTACAACGCATCCCCATAATCCAGTACAGAAGTCTGCATGTACACCACATCCCCATAATCCAGTACAGAAGTGTACACCACATCCCCATAATCCAGTACAGAAGTGTACACCACATCCTCATAATCCAGTATAGAAGTGTACAACGCATCCCCATAATCCAGTACAGAAATCTGCATGTACACCACATCCCCATAATCCAGTACAGAAGTCTGCATGTACACCACATCCCCATAATCCAGTACAGAAGTGTACACCACATCCTCATAATCCAGTACAGAAATGTACACCACATCCCCATAATCCAGTACAGAAGTGTTCACCACATCCTCATAATCCAGTACAGAAGTGTACAACGCATCCACATAATCCAACACCACATCTCCATAATCCAGTACAGAAGTGTTCACCACATCCTCATAATCCAGTATAGAAGTGTACAACGCATCCCCATAATCCAGTACAGAAATCTGCATGTACACCATATCCCCATAATCCAGTACAGAAGTCTGCATGTACACCACATACTCATAATCCAGAACAGAAGTGTTCACCACACCCCCATAATCCAGTACAGAAGTGTACACCACATCCTCATAATCCAGTACAGAAGTGTACACCACATCCTCATAATCCAGTACAGAAGTGTACAACGCATCCACATAATCCAGTACAGAAGTGTTCTCATAATACAGAATGGAGAGGAAGGCTGCTTGCACCAATTCCTTTCTCTCATTTGTTGGAACACAATATTTATTTCTGTAATAAAATTATAATTCCCGCAGACCTCATACACACTACATCTCTCACACTACACCTCTGAACCTGAACAAGTAAGGGATTACACAGACATAGATACCTCACTCCACACTGTCTCCTTTCTGCTGTTGTGCTAAATTAGCACCATGCACATACCAGGCACACGCCGGGCACACGCCGGGCACACGCCGGGCACACGCCGGGCACACGCCGGGCACACGCCTCCACACATCACCGTGCCTCAGTTGGAGTTTGTTCCAGTTTTTGTTTCTCATAGGCCCAGTAGTTAGACAGTTAGACATTAACCATACATCATATGGTCATTATTACAGTTATAAGAAATACAGACTGGGATGTAAAAAACGGAGAGATATTGCTCTTAAAGTTGCAAATAAGTCCAAGCTAACTAGTGATAGACAAAAATTCACAATGTTGCGCAGTAAAGTCTTGAAACTTTTTTTTTCATAACAATTATTAAAAACTGTAATGGCAACTCTAAAGCTATAGGGACCCAAGTAAATAAGCTAACAGGTAAAGTTACACATAGGACCATCCAATTACAAAAAGAGGGGGTCACGTGGATCTCTCGCTGGGGGTCACGTGGATCTCTCGCTGGGGGTCACGTGGATCTCTCGTTGGGGGTCACGTGGATCTCTCGTTGGGGGTCACGTGGATCTCTCTCGTTGGGGGTCACGTGGCTCTCTCGCTGGGGGGTCACGTGGATCTCTCGCTGGGGGTCACGTGGATCTCTCGCTGGGGGGTCACGTGGATCTCTCGCTGGGGGTCACGTGGATCTCTCGCTGGGGGTCACGTGGCTCTCTCGCTGGGGGTCACGTGGCTCTCTCGTTGGGGGTCACGTGGATCTCTCGTTGGGGGTCACGTGGATCTCTCGTTGGGGGTCACGTGGATCTCTCGTTGGGGGTCACGTGGATCTCTCGCTGGGGGTCATGTGGATCTCTCGTTGGGGGTCACATGGGTGCCTCATTTGGGTTGCCAGGTTCAATACTGAAATCTAGTAGGTTTAACCTAAAAGACTCTGATCTGAATGGTCACTACCTCATTTAATATCAGATCAGACCTTTTTCTTACATCAACTATAACCTTTGTTGTAGGCATTTATTTCTGTTTAGACTGAATGAAGTAAAGAATTAGTATTTCTCTTATAGTATTACATAACTTTAAGAAAATATACCTTGTTTCTCCCATAGAAGGTGCATGATGGGATATAGCCGTGCGCAAAGTTGTTGTTTTTTTTGTTTTGTTTTTTTTTATAATTAATAATAATAAACATTTACAACATTTGTGGCATAGTAGAAAAGTTCCACAATTAATAGTCAGAACAAAGTACTACATAGAAATGCAGAAAAAATAATAATAATAAGTATAAGTACATGATAATCAGAAGAAAGGATAATAATAAATTATATAATGATATATGTACATCGGTGCACAATACCAGGGGCTGTCCATAAGATTTAGATCATCGATCACATTTTAAGTTTAGCATCTTTCTTTTAAATAAAACTCACAGACGAGAAAAAAAAAAAAAAAAGTTCTTCATGAAATGTGAGGAAGGATGGTTTGGTTTTTAAAAACCTACACTTGTGGATAAAGAATTTACACATAACAAACATTACATCTAAAATCATTTCACATTTTTGTCACGCATAAGAGCAACAAACATTATGTCCTTGCTGCTAAAGTCTTTTAAGTACTTACTATCTGCCAGTCCAAAATATGATTTAAATATGACTGAAATATGATTATAATCCACTTTCTGGTGGGACAGGAGGCTAACGGCTAACGGCTAACCCCAAACAAACAGCGCTGCGTCATTTAATCAAACTAATGAGGCTCGTGAATCCGCGTGAGCCGCGGCACAGCTCACCTCGTCCTGCAGGTCTGTCAGCGCGGGCTCGGCCGGGTTCAGGCCCGGGTTCATGCCCGGGTTCAGGTCCAGAGCAGCGGCTGTGAGCTCCGCCATCGCGCCGGAAACAACGTCCTTAATGTGTGCACCCGCCAAACGTTCCGCCTGTGTTCATTTAATGTGTGCACCCGCCAAACGTTCCGCCTGTGTTCATTTAATGTGTGCACCCGCCAAACATTCCGCCTGTGTTCATTTAATGTGTGCACCCGCCAAACGTTCCGCCTGTGTTCATTTAATGTGTGCACCCGCCAAACGTTCCGCCTGTGTTCATTTAATGTGTGCACCCGCCAAACATTCCGCCTGTGTTCATTTAATGTGTGCACCCGCCAAACGTTCCGCCTGTGTTCATTTCAACAACATTTCAGATACATGTTCACATTTAGAGTATAGTCAGGCTTCAGAAAATCCCGCATGCCTGTTGATAAACGTAGCACGCACAGAGTCAGAGCACGTACGCGGAATGGTTCCATAATGGTATTGTTTTTAAGCTTTTCAAGAAGCAAAACTGAGGAATTGGCTCCTGTCTTCACGGACATCTATAACACCTCCCTGGAGTCATGTCACGTCCCAACCTGCTTCAAGCTGTCCACCATTGTCCCCGTCCCCAAGAAGCCCAGGATCACTGGACTTAATGACTACAGACCTGTGGCGCTGACGTCTGTAGTCATGAAGTCATTTGAGCGCCTGGTCCTGCACCACCTCAAGTCCCTCACCTCCCCCCTCCTGGACCCTCTGCAGTTCGCCTCCAGAGCCAATTGGTCTGTGGACGACGCCACTAACCTGGCCCTTCACTTCATCCTCCAGCATCTGGACTCCCCGGGAACCTACGCCAGGATCCTGTTTGTGGACTTCAGCTCTGCATTCAACACCATCCTCCCTGCTCTGCTCCAGGACAAGCTCGCTCAGCTCAACGTGCCTGACTCCACCTGCAGGTGGATCACTGACTTCCTGACGGACAGGAGGCAGCGCGTGCGGCTGGGGAAGAATGTCTCGGACACTCGGACAATCAGCACAGGATCTCCACAGGGCTGTGTACTTTCTCCTCTGCTCTTCTCCCTGTACACCAACTGCTGCACCTCCAGCCACGACTCCGTCAAACTGGTCAAGTTTGCGGATGACACCACCCTCATCGGGCTCATCTCGGACGGGGATGAGTCTGTCTACAGGAGGGAGGTGGATCGGCTGGTGTCCTGGTGCAGCAGCAACAACCTGGAGCTCAACGCCCAGAAGACAGTGGAGATGATTGTGGACTTCAGGAAAGTCACAGCCCCCCTGCCTCCCCCTCGCCTTGACTGACTCCTCCCCCATCACCACCGTGTGGACTCTTTCCGCTTCCTGGGCCCCTGCATCACCCAGGACCTCAAGTGGGAGCCGACCATCAGCTCCTCATCAAGAAAGCCCAGCAGAGGATGTACTTCCTGCAGCAGCTGAGGAAAGACAAGCTGCCGGTCCAGATGATGGTGCAGTTCTACACGGCCATCAGCGAGTCCATCCTCACCTCCTCCATCATTGAGTCCATCCTCACCTCCTCCATCACTGAGTCCATCCTCACCTCCTCCATCATTGAGTCCATCCTCATCATTGAGTCCATCACTCCATCACTGACTCCATCCTCCATCATTGAGTCCTCCTCACCTCCTCCATCACTGACTCACTGAGTCCATCCTCACCTCCTCCTCCATCACCTCCTCCATCACCTCCTCCATCACTGTGTGTGGTTCTCTGGGGCCACAGGGACAGACAGAGACTGCAGCACATTGTGCTCTGCTGAGAAGGTGATTGGCTGCAGCCTCCATCTCTCCAGGACCTGTACGTCTCCAGGACTCGGGTGGAGCAGGTCGTACAGCAGCTGACACTTCTCACCCTGGACATGGACTATTTCAGCCACTTCCCTCTGGCAGGGTCCATCAGGACCAGACCCACCATCGTGGGTCTATCGTGGGTCCATCGTGGGTCTATCGTGGGTCCATCGTGGGTCCATCGTGGGTCCATCGTGGGTCCATCGTGGGTCTATCGTGGGTCTATCGTGGGTCCATCGTGGGTCTATCGTGGGTCTATCGTGGGTCCATCGTGGGTCCATCGTGGGTCCATCGTGGGTCCATCGTGGGTCTATCGTGGGTCGTGGGTCCATCGTGGGTCCATCGTGGGTCCATCGTGGGTCCATCGTGGGTCTCGTGGGTCGTGGGTCCATCGTGGGTCCATCGTGGGTCCATCGTGGGTCCATCGTGGGTCTATCGTGGGTCTATCGTGGGTCTATCGTGGGTCCATCGTGGGTCCATCGTGGGTCCATCGTGGGTCCATCGTGGGTCCATCGTGGGTCCATCGTGGGTCCATCGTGGGTCCACACCAGCTCAGTCAAGGCAGCACCAACAACAGCGACTTACCATCATAAAAGAGAGAGACAGGACAAGACTTGACTGCTATTGTCACAGACATCCCAGGACCTGTTAAAGATAAGGATGGGTTTGTATCTAGAAATAGCAAATATAGCTAAATAAGTTTGGAGGATTTGACCAAAAATCCCTCAAAGATTTTTTCTTTTGTTGCAGACAACCACAAGTGTTCAGACTAAACCCAATCCTGCTGGTCAAATGAGGGAAGAACCAGCTCGATTTTCAGTGTTTATATTATCCTCTCTTGGTTAATGCGACTCAGCCTTTCTGTGTAAACGTTATGTTCTTAGAGATCAAACTGCATACGATTTCTGTTGGGGTTCAACTCCAGTCAGACCATTATGATAATTTACTTAAAACATTTACACCCGGGTTATATGCACAGTTAGATCTAGAACTATGATCATTTTCAACCCAAACTTATTCAAGCAAAAGAAGCTCAATCTCCAGTATTTGCCTAAGATCCACACTGTGGACTCCTGTACACTTTGAATCGGGAACTTCAGCTGTTTGTTTATCAGCTCCCTGGCCTCTAACGGCCTTATATCCCTCAGACAGATATAAGACAGTGTCCAGCAGGAATCTGACCAGAAGAAAAGAAGAGACTTGGAGGAGCAGCTAAACGTCTTCACTCCTACAACGATTTGTCCAGTTGACAGATTTAAACTTAGTCTTTTGCTCAGTTGCAGCTGTTTATAGAGCTAAAAATAGGTTTTGTATGAGCTGTTTGTCTGTGGGGATAGTTTAATGCCATTCTGTGGAATATTCCAGGCCGTACAATAACATCACTCTGGAGATGAGCAAACTTATTAGAAATAGAATAAACTGTGCACTTCTAACCACATGAGTCTAACACAATGCAACAGTCACATACCTTTGGGGCGTGACTTTGGGGTGTGACTTTGAACGGCGTGTCCTCGTGAGCGATGGACAAACAAAAGTTTCACCCGTCTCATCAAATCTGACGAGCTGCAGCACAAATCGTACATCTGCCGCGAGGCTCCATCCTCACTGGGTCAATACAAGAACCTGTGTCACTTTAGAATAACTACAATTTAAATAGCCTTAATAAAGCATGAACAAAGACTTTATTCATGAACTAAGACTTTATTCATAAGACATTATTCATCATGAACAAAGACTTTATTCATAAGACTTTATTCATCATGAACTAAGACTTTATTCATCATGAACTAAGACTTTATTCATCATGAACTAAGACTTTATTCATAATCAACAACTGGTGTCTTAAAGGAATATGACACAAAACTGACCTGTCACCTTTAAGCTGATGATGTGTTTGTTTCATTCACATGTTTGCGTGACACTGAGTTTGTAACATCTCCAAAGCTCAAAATGCGACGTTCCACCTTGTGATGTCATGAAGTTTTTTTAAGTTTTTAAGTTAACAGCTCCTTTTACCTTTAGTTCACAGATTGACAACTCCAGGACTGAAATGAGAGGAGGAGAGACACAGTGTGGAGAGAGGAGCAGAGGAGGAGAGAGGAGAGGAGCAGAGGAGAGGAAGAGGAGAGAGGAGGAGAGGAGAGAGGAGGAGAGGAGGAGAGAGGAGAGGAGCAGAGAGGAGCAGAGGAGAGAGAGAGGAGGAGGAGAGAGAGGAGGAAGAGGAGAGGAGGAGAGGAGAGGAGAGGAGAGGAGGAGAGGAGCAGAGGAGAGAGGAGCAGAGGAGAGGAGAGAGGAGAGGAGCAGAGGAGAGGAAGAGGAGAGGAGGAGAGGAGAGGAGGAGGAGAGGAGAGAGGAGCAGAGGAGAGGAGAGAGGAGAGGAGCAGAGGAGAGGAGGAGGAGAGGAGCAGAGGAGAGGAGCAGAGGAGAGGAGCAGAGGAGAGAGGAGCAGAGGAGAGGAGGAGAGAGGAGAGGAGGAGAGGAGCAGAGGAGAGAGGAGCAGAGGAGAGGAGGAGAGGAGAGGAGGAGGAGAGAGGAGAGGAGGAGAGGAGAGGAAGAGGAGAGGAGCAGAGGAGAGAGGAGCAGAGGAGAGGAGAGAGAGAGAGGAGCAGAGGAGAGGAGCAGAGAGAGGAGGAGGAGAGGAGAGAGGAGAGGAGAGAGAGAGAGGAGCAGAGGAGGAGAGAGGAGAGGAGGAGGAGGAGGAGAGGAGCAGAGGAGGAGAGAGGAGAGGAGGAGAGGAGCAGAGGAGAGAGGAGCAGAGGAGAGGAGGAGAGGAGAGAGGAGAGGAGAGGAGCAGAGGAGAGGAGGAGAGAGGAGAGGAGGAGAGGAGCAGAGGATTGTGTCTTTTATCCCACCATCACCTCACGATCATCAAACATTTGAGTTTGTTTCGTCAAAGGAACCACACGGATTTGGAATAAATTGCGACTTTTGTGGAAGAGGAACTGTCTGAAGTGGTCAAACGTTTGCAGTGTCGCTTCAAAGTCCTTTGACTGATGACGGTGAGGTGATGGTGGGAGACACAGTATTTCATTGAGCATAAACCCCAGATGAAAGTCCAAACTCTGCATAACACTTCACGCACTAGTCTCATTCACACACAGGAGCCGATATTCTCATAAAATTACGACTTTAATGTCGAAATGCTACTACTTTATTCTCGTAGCGCCTGCAGAATTTATGAATGAATTATGTTTATTATGTTTATTTGAGCAGGTACAAGAAAGAAAGAGCTCACAAACGATCACATTCATCATATATCAGATTTGCACAGAGCTCAAAAGGAGTACGCAGAAGTACTTAGTTTACCCTGATACTTTACTACAATAACAACACAGCAGTTGATCACTGACAGGAGCATATAAAAAAACATAAGAGTGAAAATTCCTCATACAAACAATAGATGCACCAGATGCTTGTACCGTTTAATTCACTGTGTTATATGCACATGCACATACACACCACGCACGCACACATGTGTATAACACACACACACACACGCATATAACACACACACATGCATTTTATTTTATTTTATTTTATTTAACCTTTATTTAACCAGGATAAAAAAACTCATTGAGATTAAAAATCTCTTTTTCAAGAGTGTCCTGGCCAAGAGGCAGCATCAACACAGACACAAAACAACACAAAATATTCACACTTTCACACAAACCACAGCATCATAAAAACGAGTCCTATGTGAGACATTTACAAATTGATCGTTCTGTTTCAAGTTCAGTTAAAAGTGATTTAAAAGAGTTCAATGATACCAAATCCTTCAGTTTAAGATCCCTCTGGAGTTCATTCCAGGAATGAGCTGCAGCAAAGCAAAAAGCCTTTTTCCCCAAGTTCTGTGCGAGCTCTGGGCACCGAGAGCAGGAGCTCCTGAGAGCGGAGACTGTAAGAGCTGCTGCTCCTCACTTCTATGAGCTGCTGGAGATAAAATGGCACCAGCCCAGCAAGACATTTATAAATAAAAATGTACCAGTGTTTCAATCTGCGAAGTGTCAAAGAAGTCCAGCCCACACGGGAGTACAAGACACAGTGATGGTCAGGGGCCTCATATTCGTAATAAAACGTAGTGCACCATGATGCACAGAGTCAAGAGCATGTAAACATTCAACAGAGGCATTCATATAAACGACATCACTAAAATCAAGAACAGGCAGAAAAGTGGCATTTACAAGTTTTTTGCGAGCCTCAAATGACAGACAAGATTTTATCTGAAAATAGAAGCGCAACTTCAATTTGAGTCTGTGAGTTAATTTTTGAATGTGGCTTAAAGGAAAAATAGTCGTCGATTAAAATCCCAAGATATTTATATACTGACACTTTTTCAATTGGTTTGCCTTCATTTGTGATGATTTGGGGGAGATGTTGAGGTGTTGTTTTGGATTTGGAAAACAGCATGTATTTAGTTTTGTCTGAGTTTAAAACAAGCTTAAGATAATAAAAAAAAATTTTGTAGTTGGTCAAAGGCACCTTGGAGTTTGGAGAGTGCGAGCTCTGCTGTGTGTCTGCATAACACACACACACACACACACACACACACACACACACACACACACACACACACACACACATAACACACACATATAACACACACATATAACACACACAAATACACACGAATAGAAGATAAAGAATCATTTAATGTGGAAAACCATAGTGTGTAAAGAAAGTGTTTTATTATCGTGGTATCGGGACTGGGATCAAAATCGAGTTTGAAATGTCACTAATTTCTACAAACATTTTCAAATACAGATACACGTGGAACAGAGAAAAGTTTAATGCTCATGAATAAATTAAACTTTGCACAGTGAGTTAAAGGTAATAAGCATGTTCTATAGTCAAATAAATAGTGAGAAAACGGTGCAGGAGCCATCAGGAAAAAAGATCTTAATAAATGATGAATGGAAGTGTTTCGAGTGAAAATTTGCATCTGGCTTTTAATATTTTAGTCTTGTACCAAAGTAGCGACAGAAATGATCCACACATTAGTGAAGTGACCATTCGCTCCTCTTTAAACAGATTTTACAGGAGAAGTGAGAACCTGAATGTGCTGTCCAGTGGATTACAATGAAGTGACTGCAGAAGCAAACAAAAACATTGAGAAAATATTGGACAGAAGCCAGACGTGTGGTTCATTCATTCCTCAGAATGTCTCTTTCCACCATGGTCTTAAAGCTTCACAAATGTTACAGAGACATAGAAAAATACATACACTCTATTTACATGTTTTTTGCATCATTATTTCCCTGAAGCTTAGAAGTTTGCTTGTCCTTTGTGAGAGGCGTCACATCCTGGTAATAGATGCAACGTCGTATGCAGCGGCAGTGTTGAAAAAGCAGCAGCGGCCACAAACATAAATGTACAGAGACATTTAAAGGAGCTTTATGTCGCCTGCACCCTTATTGTTTTAAAAAGCCTCTAGCTCCTCTTAGCTGCAGGTGCTGGGTTCAGGTCAGAGTCATATTAGGTTTAAATCAACTGGATTTCAGCACTGAACCTGGCAACACAAATGAGAGAGTCTGATCTGCTTTCTGATTGGATAATTCTTTTGAACCAAAACACCAAATTATAAAATAAATAAATGGGACATCATGTCCAGTGTTTTTGTAACTAAAACTAAATCAGTGTTACAATTATCAGTAAAAGCTATATTTGCTGTGTTTACCTCATATCTTGGGACACAGACGTCAAGTTATGACATTTAAAATCAAATCTTACCTACAGTTCCTTTAAGAGTTTGTTATTTATATAAAAAAAGATTCAACTCAAAAAGTTCATCTTTTGCATCACAAATCAGTCCCACAGTTTCCAGTCCATCAGATCAACCAGAGAACAGACGTTTCCTTCTGTTGTGGTCAGACGACACTGTTGTGAAGCCGAGTGCAGTGCATGACATTACCCTCCGGAGCAACTAGGGGGCATCCCGCTGTAGCCCGGGGGACTTGGGTGGAGGCGGGGGCTGCGGCTGCTCTTTGGTTGGAGCATAGTACAGTTCCAGAGGCTTCCTGACCTTCCAGTATTTATCATTGACCAACTCCAGAGTCAGCGAGCCGTTCAGCGTCTGAAAAAGCACATGAATGACAGACAGGTGGCGCTGTGGTAAGGAAGTGTGGTACACAGACTGCTCAGGTTTAACTAGACCTGTCAACTTATCATTCAATACATGTTACCTGGAACAATGTTTTAGCGCTCAGTATTTATGATGTGTAGAATTTCTAAACGTGGGAGAAAGTGGCCGTTTTGTTGAAGTAGAACTGATCTGTAAAAGCTGAACACGTGACTTCTACGGCTAATTGTTGCTTCACTCTGTTATTTTCAGTCGTGACAGAAAAACATGGAGGATTTCTAAACTCTGTTTACCTGAGGAGACAGAAATGTAATTTTGTTTGTAAATGATAGTGACCAATAAAATCCTCCATTTCAGATTCACCACAGAAATAAACTAATCTGATGTTTGGCTCTGGCTCAGGGAGTAACACAAATATCATTTTGGATATGCCAGGCAATGTTTTACACTTTTTGCTCTTACTTAGTCCTTGCTAAACTCACTCTCACTCATCTCCGCGACAAGTGAAAGTAGTGCATGTGAAAACCTCGTGCATGTCGACGTGCACACGCCTGCGACGCCATTAATGAAAGTTGAAAATGTTCTACTTTTATCGCTGTCGCTGCACAGCCAACAGCCAATCAGCGAGAGTTTGATTGACGAGCCAATGAGATGGAAGAAAGCTGCACAAATTATATTTGTGTGAATCTTCTCGATCTCGGGAGTTACCTTGACGAGAAGTTGGGAAAACAGTTCTGGGCTAAGACGAAAATATGCCTGGAATTTCTCAGGATCTTCCTCGAGTCCTTCACCAAATGATGGTATTCACCATGTTGTTTTCTTGTTTGCAGAACAGGGTGGATGCAGGATCGCTTTTTTTTTGTTTTGTGAAGTGCAACCAATAGTAATATTTCAGTCAAATAAAGAAAAACATTCTGAGATTTCATTTTAGCATCTTTTTCCCATCTACCGCTATTGCAACCTCAAAATTGTGTAGGAGGCTCGTGATCTGCTCTGGAACAGAGCGCGACTTGACAAACCGCCGCTAGTCGCTGCAGTGTGTTCGATTTTAAAGCCCATGTGATGAGTGTCGCTGCACGCTGTCGTTAGTCGCTCCCCGTGTGTCGAACCCATTAGACATCAAATGTCTTCAGAAGGGGTACATAGTCTGTGTGCCCTTGAGCAAGACACTCGACCTGCCTGTCCTTCAGTGTCTGCAAATTCCACTGTGAATAGCATAAATGTAGAAAGTGAGCCATCCACTCACACAAGTCTGAATGTGACTGTTGCTCAGGGACTGTAATGCAGTTATTTACTTGAGAAACTTTTAAAAGAAATTGTACTGCAAGGAGGTACTTTTATGACCCCATACTTTTACTTGAGTAAAGGTTTTGGTTACTCTTCCCACTGTAAGTATGTCTCGTTAAAAAAACTTAATGTTAGCGACATGAAATGATTTACTTGGTGTCTGTTCTTTGAAAATTTCAGATTTTGTACATTATTTAACGCTTTGTCCTTCAAATCAGACATTAAGTCCAGTTACAATTACTCTTACTTGAGTATAGTTTAAACCCCAAACACTTTTACTTCTAACAAGTAATATCTTTGACAACTCCTTCGTACTTCAACTTGAGTAACATTATTTTGAACCCTTTGAGAACAACTGTTGGCTATCTCAGCTCTTTAAAGTACCTTTAAAGAGTAGCTAAGAGTACCTCACATAGCTAGCAGTCTGCACTGTTCTGTCTTCTGACTCAAAAAGCAGAGCTGACTCACAGAGAACTGTCCTTTGGTCATGATGTAGATGGTGTACTGTTTCTCGCTGATGCCACGCAGACCAGAGCCCTGTGCCGCCGGAGCTGCGGTCAGCCTCCTCTCTGTGGCTGCTCCCGGCGCCTCCTGGGCCTCCTCCGCCTCTCCTCCGCACGGCCCCTCCTCCAGAGCGATGCGCAGGGCCAGGTACTTGGAGAGGTGGTCCACAGTGGCATTGGCTGTCGTCTTCACATATCTGTGCCATGGAGCGCAGCAGACAAACGATTTTCAGATTCATCAGTAAAAAGAACGTAAAAATAACAGTGGAAAAACAATGGTAAGATTCATCATTAAAAAGAATAAAAAAACAAAAAAGAGGTCAGAGGGGGCGGGTCAGAGGGGCGGGTCAGAGGGGGCTGGTCAGAGGGTGCGGGTCAGAGGGGGGCGGGTCAGAGGGGGCGGGTCAGAGGGGGCTGGTCAGAGGGGGCGGGTCAGAGGGGGGCGGTCAGAGGGTGCGGGTCAGAGGGGGGTCAGAGGGTCAGAGGGGGCGGGTGGCGGGTCTGAGGGTTGTTCAGTTGTGTAGTTGCGGGGGACCTGTTTCTGTGTTGTTGTTGTGTTGCGGTGTGACCTGTGTTGTTGTTGTGTAGTTGCGGTGTGACCTGTGTTGTTGTGTAGTTGCGGTGTGACCTGTGTTGTTGTGTAGTTGCGGTGTGACCGGTGTTGTTGTGTAGTTGCTGTTCGGTTGTGCGTCTCCACGTGACCATGTGACCACGTGTTCACCCCATAACTATTTACTTATGAAAGGAAAAGTTTCGCAGACGGCCCCAGTGTCCAGCAAAAATAGAAAAAGATTCCATCTAGAGCTTCGAGGTACCTCTGCCGACAGCGCCGCCGACAGCACCGACAGCGCCGCCGACAGCACCGCCGACAGCACCGACAGCGCCGCCGACAGCACCGACAGCACCGACAGCACCGCCGACAGCGCCGCCGACAGCACCGCCGACAGCACCGACAGCGCCGCCGACAGCACCGACAGCACCGACAGCACCGCCGACAGCGCCGCCGACAGCACCACACTGCTCCTATCGGACTTATACGATACAGAATACTATTTCTGTTTCTCTGTTTAAATATATTTTCATATTCTTGGTTAAACGTATTTTTGTTAATGAGCCTGTGGAAAAGATTACTCATCTGGAATACTTGGGCCTGGATATTGCACTGCTGCTTTTCCTGTACTTTAGGCTGTTAAAACGTAAATGAGAAGCAACTGCCATAAAACACTGTAAAGGATAGATTTGAAGGTAGCGTCTGACCTGGTTTGGCTGTAGTCATTGGGCTGCACCAGCTGTGGGTGGGGCCTGAACACCAGCTCGATCTCGGAGGCCGGCCCATCCTTGTGGCGGTGCGGAGGAGGAGTGGTTCTCCCGCTGTCCGCCTCCTGTCCCGAGCCCTCCTCTGACGCCCGTGCCCTTTTACGGCTTGGCCCTGCCTCTGACCAAGTGTGCCCCATGGTGGGCGGGGCATGAGAGGGGGCGGAGTCATGGGACAGGTGAGAGCGGGAGTCCCCGTTGTCCTCTCCGCCGCTGAAAGTGGTGTTGTCACTCTCATGTGTTGGCTTTTTCACACGGTGGTTTCTGAAGAGAAAACAGCTCAAAGTTATAAATACAGAGTGAAACACAAAAACACATAAACTTTGATTATTTTCAGATTGCTGGTTGTGGATTAAAAATGAGGATTTCTTGTTTGTACTATTTGCATTAAGCTTTAATGGGGCTGATGTTTTTCATGTGAAAGGTTTTATTTACTTATTTGTAGTTTATTTGACCGGGACAATGTACATTAATTAACATTTCTGTAAATGCACCAGAATTAGCCAGATTTTAAATATGTGGTCCCTGGACTGATGGTAATTGGTCATCCTAAAACATACTAAAGATTAGAAAATTATAAACACTGCAAGTTAAAGTTACAGATGTGCAAACAGTGGAGTTAAGACAGTACACAATTCAAGCAGTAAGAACATTATATGCATTACGAAACAACACAAGCACAGAAATAAGAAACACACGACACACAAGACAGTCTGTGTGTAGAAGTTGTTGCTAATACACACTCCCGACAGCAGCGCTCACTGGACCTTGTACAAAGGATAAGCACCACCAATATTTGTCCTGCCATTTCATAATTTCTGTAATTCAGATCTTTGTGGAATAAATATTTATATAAATTGTAAAATGTATTGTACAAAGTCTTGTGTTACTATCTGATAAGTTCTCACAGCAAACCCCACAATATAATATATTTACAATGGTTCTTTTATTTCGGATACTTAATTACTTTTGTCATGTGTCATTAAGCACTTGTGAGTTGTTGACTCGTCACCTCTCGGCCCTGTACCGCGCCTGCTGTCTCAATCCCTCCTCGATGCTGGAGCTCAGAGCTTCCTGGTTGTGGAGACGGTTCAGTCTCTCAATCACGCGCCGTTGATGGGCCTCGTACTCATCGCGACTTGGATAGATTTTGGAGATCAGAGCGTCAAAGTTGGAATCTTTGCGAAGAGAGCGCCTGGACACCAGCTTCTTCCTGCATGTGGGACACTCTTTGTTGCTAAACAGAGTTATAGGAGAACAGTTGGACACTCTGTACTTTACATGTTCAGTTTTTCTGTTGAAAACGGTGAGTGTGTCTAACCCCGATCGCAGAGCTGTGACGATGCAGTCGGAGCAGAAGCGGTGCAGACACTCTTTGGTGGTCATGGTGTCCTTCAGCATGTCCAGACAGATGGGGCACATCAGCTCACTGTGCAGAGCCCGTGGAGAAACTGCCACCTCTGTCCCATCCATGATGGCCTCCTAACACCAAGACAAAACATACTCGTATATACCTGTCCCCTAGCGTAGTACTAGTATAGTGCACTGCACTGCACTGTACTGTAATGTACTGCACTGTACTGTGTGCATTACTGTACTGTACTGTACTGCACTGCACTGCACTGTACTGCACTGTATGCATTACTGTACTGTGTACTGTACTGTACTGTGTACTGTCCTGCACTGTACTGTACGCATTACTGTACTGTACTGCAGTGTACTATGCTGTATGCATTACTGTACTGTACTGTACTCTACTGTACTGCAGTGTATTGTACTGTACTGCAGTGTACTGTACTATACTGTTCTATACTATACTGCACTGCACTGTACTGCACAATAGTATCCAGCCAGTGCACACTGTTGTTGTATCCTTGGGCAAGGCACCTTATCCACCTAATCTGTGTGTGGTAGTGTGATCAGAGTGATCAGAGTGATCAGAGTGATCAGTGTGATCAGTGTGATCAGAGTGATCAGTGTGATCAGTGTGATCAGTGTGATCCAGTGATCAGAGTGATCAGAGTGATCAGTGTGATCAGAGTGATCAGTGTGATCAGTGTGATCAGTGTGATCAGAGTGATCAGAGTGATCAGAGTGATCAGTGTGATCAGAGTGATCAGTGTGATCAGTGTGATCAGTGTGATCAGAGTGATCAGAGTGATCAGAGTGATCAGTGTGATCAGAGTGATCAGTGTGATCAGTGTGATCAGAGTGATCAGTGTGATCAGTGTGATCAGTGTGATCAGTGTGATCAGTGTGATCAGTGTGATCAGATCAGTGTGATCAGTGTGATCAGAGTGATCAGAGTGATCAGTGTGATCAGTGTGATCAGAGTGATCAGAGTGATCAGAGTTAATGTGGTGATTGGCTGTTGAGCCTCAGGCAGATGTGCTTCAGGTGATGCTTGTGGGAGGCATGACAGTGTATGAAGATGCCTGGAGTCTGCTGTATCATGTACAGGCCGACACAGAATAGTACACAGTACACAAGGCTAGTACACAGTGAAGGCAAATACATGTTGTATAAGTGTTTTGTCACTGACCTGTGGGCTTCTGTGCAGTTCATACAGACTTAACTCCCACGTTTTACTGGGAGTTTGGACATTTACAGGAGCTGCCATCTCTTCACAGCGGAGTCTGACGAGTCTACAGAGACACAAAAGATGGAACTGGTGTTTTTCAGATCATAGATTATGATGATGTCATTCTGTCACATGGGCGGCGAGAGCCAGATTCCCCTATTGATTACACTCTGCTGTGAAATATCCAAAAGGTAAATGCATGTTGAACCTATTAGTGATTAGACCCAAGAACTCGCTGTAAGACAACGCAAATCTGCATTTGAACAGTATGTCTGTGTAATCCCTCAGTCTTCCAAGTCTGATCCAGAGCAAAAGACAAAGTTTAAATCTGTCAACTGGACAAATTGTTGGAGGAGTGAAGACGTTTGCCATACTGAACACAGCCTGAACATTGGCTGTGTTCAGTATTAGGAGCTCAGACTTGGATCTTCATTCTTCATTTACATTAGACTTTGGCCCAAAATTTCTGTTGATGCAGCAGAAAGTGCTCAAAGGGGTGGTCAGACCTCAGGGGGTGGTCAGAGGGGTGCTCAGAGGGGTGCTCAGGGGGGTGCTCAGAGGGGTGCTCAGACCTCAGGGGTGGGTCAGAGGGGTGGTCAGACTTCAGGGGGTGGTCAGAGGGGTGCTCAGACCTCACGGGGTGGTCAGAGGGGTGCTCAGACCTCACGGGGTGGTCAAAGGGGGTGCTCAGACCTCACGGGGTGGTCAGAGGGGTGCTCAGAGGGGTGCTCAGACCTCAGGGGCTGGTCAGAGGGGTGGTCAGACTTCAGGGGTGGTCAGAGGGGTGCTCAGACCTCACGGGGTGGTCAGAGGGGGTACTCAGACCCCAGGGGTGGTCAGAGGGGTGCTCAGACTTCAGAGGGTGGTCAGAGGGGTGCTCAGACCTCACGGGGTGGTCAGAGGGGTGCTCAGACCTCAGGGGGTGGTCAGAGGGGTGGTCAGAGGGGTGCTCAGACCTCAGGGGGTGGTCAGAGGGGGTGGTCAGACTTCAGGGGGTGGTCAGGGGTGCTCAGACCTCACGGGGTGGTCAGAGGGGTGCTCAGACCCCAGGGGGTGGTCAGAGGGGTGCTCAGACTTCAGAGGGTGGTCAGAGGGGTGCTCAGACCTCACGGGGTGGTCAGAGGGGTGCTCAGGCCTTATGGAAGTCACTGGAGCAGGACAAAGTCAGCTGTCTGTATAGCGCATGCGCAGTTGCATCTATAGTCCCACAGTATAAACAGATGGTCACCTGGAGTCACGTGATCTCGTGTCCTAAACAGGTTCGTCCTCAGGTCAGGCTTTAAAGCACAGAGGAGACAATTACCGGACCGTGTGGACGGACCGTGTGGACGGAGCTGACGGGGCAGAGACCCCCTCCCCCTGAAGCAGAAGACAGAGACAGAGACGCGCTGCGGCGGCTGGTCCTCACGGGGACGGGCTCGTGCGGCTCGTGCGGCGCATTGACTCTTGTTGAAGCAGAAAAAGGCAGAAAAAGTCTTTAAACTGTGATATTTCCGGGGCTAACGGGTTTGACAGGAGCCATCTTTCTTCAACTATTGCCGGAAGCTCGAGTCTCGCGAGAACCAGCCGCGGGCTGCGTCTCAAGTCTCGTTTCTTGCGTCACACCACGTGACAGCAAAAACAGCCAATAGCAAGCTTCTTTAGTTTAACCAATCAGAAACAAGCAGCGTCTCTTCTGGGGCTCGCGCTCTGCAGTGATTGGACCGTGAGCCGAGGGGGCGTGGACACTGAGGGGGATCGGCTCTTTTATGGGAGCCGAATCTTTTTCGTTCATTTCAGAGAGCCGTTCAAAGACTGGCTCTTATAATATGTATTTATATGACAGAACTAATCTATATCCACCGTGTTACTACAATAATAATCATTTAAACTGTCATAATGGTGCCAAATGTGTTTTTTGCCACAAAGCTCTCTCTCTCGTCTTGTGTTCATTCAGAGTCGGTATAAAAATGCAAACAAATTGGAAAGAAAAAAGATTTGGTTCTTTTAAAAAATGATGTTCAGAATCATATGAACATATGATCACATGAACACATAAACACATGAACATATGATCTCATGATCACTTGAACATATGATCACATGATCACATGAACACATGACCAAATAATCACATGATCATAGGAACACATGATCACATGAACATATGAACATATGAACACATGATCACATGATCACATAAACACATGATCACATGAACATATGAACACATGATCACATGAACATATGAACATATGATCACATGAACATATGAACACATGATCACATGAACACATGATCACATAAACACATGATCACATGAACATATGATCACATGAACATATGAACATATGAACACATGATCACATGAACATATGAACACATGATCACATGAACACATGATCACATGAACATCACAAAAGCATCAGGATACGCCCCCAATGCATCGAGATACACCAGCAGTGCATCAGGTACCGCAAATTTGGAAATATAACACATTATAACATGAAAATGTCAAAACACAAAAACAGCAATGACCCCACATGACCACCATATAAACACATACACATGAACAACCTGAAACATACAACCACAAACCACCTGAAAACATACATATGATCACAACCACACAAACATGAACACATGAACACATGAACCACCTGAAACATGAACACAACCACAAAGATCACCTGAAATAAACATGAACACATGATCACATGAACACAAACCACCATGAACATATAGAACCACAAACCACCTGAAACATAGAACCACAAACCACCTGAAACATAGAACCACAAACCACCTGAAACATACAACCACAAAAACCAAAAGCAAACAGCAAACACACAACATCATCTGAACCATACAACCACAAACCACCCTGAAACACATAAAAACCACGAAAAACAACCTGAAACAACAACCTGAAACATACAAACCAAACAAAACCACCTGAAACATACAACCTCAACCACAAACCACAAACCATCTGAAACATACAACCTGCAACCCCTGAACACATACAACCACAAACCACACCTGAAACATACAACCACAAACCACCTGAAACTTACAGCCACAATCCACCTGAAACATGCAACCACACCTGAAACATACAATCACAAACCACCTGAAACATACAACCAAAAACCACCTGAAACATACAACCACAAACCACCTGAAACATACAACCACAAACCACCTGAAACATACAATCACAATCTGCCTGAACATGCAAACCACAATTCACCTGAAACTTACACATATAACCAAAAATCCACCTGAAACATGTAACATACCACCACCTAAAACATACAATCACAAACCACCTGAAACATATAACTATAAAACCACCTGAAACATACGAGTGATCAGTTCATAGGACAGTGAGTTGGGCCTGACACTGCGGTCACAAAGTGATCCAAAGTGATTTTCAGAATAAGATAAACATTAAAATCACAATACAACAAATCAAAACATAAATAATCATCATAAAATGAACATTAAAAGAAAAGAGGCAGAATAAAACCCTTTCAGTCATATCAGAAACAACTGTCTGAGCCTGGATTTAAACATTGTCAAAGTCGAGTCTGTCTCACATCTTCAGGAAGAATGTTCCAGGTTTTAGCTGCATAAAACTTAAACACTGATTCACCAGGTTTAGTCCCGGTTTAGTCCCGGTTTAGTCCCGGTTTAGTCCCGGTTTAGTCCCGGTTTAGTCCCGGTTTAGTCCCGGTTTTAGTCCCCGGTTTAGTCCCGGTTTAGTTCTCAGAGTGTGAGATGTTCTTGTGGCTCTCACATGTGGGAGATGTTCTTTGGTTCATGGAGAGACTTGTTCACACAGAGACACAGGACACATGTGTGAAGTACTTCACCTGACACAGGACACATGTGTAAAGTACTTCACCTGACACAGACACATGTGTGAAGTACTTCACCTGACACAGGACACATGTGTGAAGTACTTCACATGACACAGGACACATGTGTGAAGTACTTCACCTGACACAGGACACATGTGTGAAGTACTTCACATGACACAGGACACATGTGTGAAGTACTTCACCTGACACAGACACATGTGTGAAGTACTTCACCTGACACAGGACACATGTGTGAAGTACTTCACCTGACACAGACACATGTGTGAAGTACTTCACCTGTTCTAGTCAGACTCATGTGTTCTGGATGTTCTGTTCACCTCGTTTGCAGAGGCCAGTGAGACGTTACAGTCGTCTAACCTCCTGGAGACAGATGCAGGATAAGTCTCTCTGAGTACTTTTGGACAGTTTACCTTTGATTTTTTTTATGTTTTTAGATGTAAAAAGCTGCAGATGTTATTGATTTGATGTGGCTGTCATGATCTGCCTGTTGCTGCTTGTTTCCTGTGTTCTCCTCCCCCCTCCCTCACCTGCTGACTCCGGAGCTGGGCGGAGCTTCCAGTCCCTCCCAGCGCACCTGCACATCATCAGTGTAATTACCTCCACCTGCGTGGGTATAAGAAGGGCTGGAAACTGTCACTTGGGAGTCCGCGTCTCGTCCTGGATCCTGCTCCTCACTGGTATTGTTGTCATCATTTCACCTGTCTATCCTTGTGCACTGCTCCCTGCTCCGCTCCCTGCTCCCCACCCTTCTCCCTGCTCGTCACCCTGCTCCCCGCTCGTCACCCTGCTCCCCACGCTGCTCCCTGCTCCCCACCCTGCTCCCTGCTCCCCGCTCGTCACCCTGCTCGTCACCCTGCTCCCTGCTCCCTTTACTTTGCTCCCCACCCTGCTCCCTGCTCGTCACCCTGCTCGCACCCTGCTCGTCATTGATCGTCACCCTGCTCGTCACCCTGCTCGTCACCCTGCTCCCTCGTGCTGCCCTGCTTGCCCGTCACCCTGCTCCCCACCCTGCTCCCTGCTCCGCTCCCTGCTCCCCACCCTGCTCCCAGCTCGTCACCCTGCTTCCTGCTCGTCACCCTGCTCCCTGCTCCCCACTCCCCACCCTGCTCCCTGCTCGTCTCCCTGCTCGTCTCCCTGCTCGTCACCCTGCTCCCTGCTCGTCACCCTGCTCGTCACCCTGCTCGTCACCCTGCTCCCTGCTGCTCACCCTGCTCGTCACCCTGCTCCCTGCTCGTCACCCTGCTCGTCACCCTGCTCCCTGCTCGTCACCCTGCTCGTCACCCTGCTCGTCACCCTGCTCGTCTCCCTGCTCGTCACCCTGCTCGTCACCCTGCTCGTCACCCTGCTCCCCACTCCCACCCTGCTCCCTGCTCGTCTCCCTGCTCGTCACCCTGCTCCCCGCTCGTCACCCTGCTCCCCGCTCGTCACCCTGCTCCCTGCTCGTCACCCTGCCCCGCTCCCCACCCTGCTCCCCGCTCGTCACCCTGCTCCCCGCTCGTCACCCTGCTCGTCACCCCCCTCGCTCCCTGCTCGTCACCCTGCTCGTCACCCTGTCGTCACCCTGCTCGTCACCCTGCTCGTCACCCCCTGCCCCCCCCCGCTCCCACCCTGCTCCCTGCTCGTCACCCTGCTCGTCACCCTGCTCGTCACCCTGCTCGTCACCCTGCTCCCCTGCGTCACCCTGCTCGTCACCCTGCTCCCTGCTCGTCACCCTGCTCGTCACCCTGCTCCCTGCTCGTCACCCTGCTGCTCGTCACCCTGCTCCCCACCCCTGCTCGTCTCCCTGCTCGTCACCTGCTCGTCACCCTGCTCGTCACCCTGCTCGTCACCCTGCTCCCCACTCCCCACCCTGCTCCCTGCTCGTCTCCCTGCTCGTCTCCCTGCTCGTCGTCACCCTGCTCCCGCTCGTCACCCTGCTCGTCACCCTGCTCGTCACCCTGCTCGTCACCCTGCTCCCCACTCCCTGCTCGTCTCCCTGCTCGTCTCCCTGCTCGTCACCCTGCTCCCCGCAGACATGTTAATAATGCACATCATAATACCACACAAAGGAGACTTACTGTCTGAATTCGGGTTGGCTGCTCCTTTGCCGTCTATAAACCAGTTTACTCTTTGCCACAACAATCCCAGTGCCTCTAGTCCCGCCCCCTGGTGTCTTCTCATTCAAATCAGCTGATGAGTTTACAAATCATTTTGAAACAAACTCGCTGCAACAAATGTCTCAAAACTTGTGAAAGAGTAATTTTCAAATTTATGTAAAAAAATGTATGTAAAATGAAATGTCTGAGTGTAAAACGTATTAAAAAAAAAAAAAGTGTATTTATCAGTGTACCAGTCAACATTTATAACGTCAAACATGTTGGAACAATAGTACCTTCATAACACACATGGCCAGAGTCCAGAAAGTTGTGATGGGAAACCTGGTGTTTGGGAGGATTTATTACTTTGAATGTAAAACTGCATTTTGCAAAGATAAAATATTGTTTAGGAAAACCAGACGTCTGTTTGGGATTCTGCGAGAGCTATTTTGCAAATAGAGTCAAAGCTATTGAAGAAAATTTGACAAATTCTGTTTGTAACCTATATAGGCTAATGGACTGTACTGGGGTACTACTGCATTACAGAAGATTTATAGAGTGATTTAATTTGGCTTGTATGTACAGAGATTATCATAAAATTGGTAAAGCTATTCCATTAGTCTTGATCCACCTAATCCAAAATACCTTTATTTAAAAATCCTCTTATGTTGCCTTCCACCACTGCTCTACTGTCACCAACCCTGTCTCACTTATTGATTGATGTATATCATTTAATAGATCAAACATGCAACAACTTTTTAAACTCACATCTTCAAATCTACAGTATACGGTTTCATAATTATTGAATACATTAAATGGCTGATTCCACCAAAATTCAGAGAATCATTTAAAATCTGCCATAATATTTACGGTGTCAGATTTTCTTCACAAAAAGTTCACATTTGACAAGGCAAGCTATGCTTATTTGGGATTGAAGAATCTATAGAACACTTATGTTTTACCTGCCCTGACTCTTTTGGAGTGATATTAGAGAGTTTGAGAGTGGCTACCCTTAAAGTCCATATTATGCTACTTTCTAAACAATGTTATTGTCATGATCCCAGTCGACCTCGTGTTTTGTGCTGTTTTCTCTTCTGTGTCAGAGCCTGGAGCTGGGCGGAGATTCGGGCTCCTCCTGTTCACTATCTATCTATCTATATACCAGTGCTGTGTCCCACAAAGTGGGGTGGCCTAGACAGGGCACACACACTCCCGTTCCCTCCCTCCTTCCCCTCCCAAAACCTCCCTCCTCGCGACTCTCCATCTCCCCCGTCTGCACAGAGCGTCCCCTCCCCACCACCATCACCACTCTCCTCCCATTGCCTACAACCCTCTGCCGAGGAGGCCAAGCCCGCACTGACGTCCACCCGCCCCCCCATCCATGCACCGGACAGCCGAAAGGGCAGCCAGCGCACCCCGAGTCGAACACCCCCAGGACCCGCCCGCCATAGGCGACACGACGGAAGCAACCGGCCAGACTCAGAGTGCAAAAAACAGACCACCACCAGCACCCAGGAATCCTCCAGAGGACCACACAGGGACAACGAGCACCACAGAGGGACAACGAGCACCCAGAGAGGGACAACGAGCCCCAGAGAGGGACAACGAGCACCCAGAGAGGGACAACGAGCACCCAGAGAGGGACAACGAGCACCCAGAGAGGGACAACGAGCACCGAGAGGGACAACGAGCACCCAGGCGCACCTCCCGTCCATAACCATCACCGCTGCTGATCTATTGTCCTATTTTCCCCCTTTCTCCCAACATTTTTTTCTTCTTATCCTCCCCTACATTTTTTGTTGCTATATATATATATATATATATATATATATATATATATATATGTGTATATATATATATATGTGTATATATATATATATTATGTGTATATGTATATATATATATATATGTGTGTATATATATATATATATATATATATATATATATATATATATATTATATATATATATATATATATATATATATATATATATATATATATATATATATATATATATATATCTATATATATATATATATATATATATATATATATAGCATACACCTGCAGTTAATCACTAATGAAGCTGACAAAGGAGCCAGGACCTGACACTTAGCACCAGGTCGTCTGTGTCTCCACAGCGGTGCAGCTCTGCTTGGCTCAGTCTCTTGTTTTTTCTAATCTTTGCTCCTTGTCAGATCCCGCTCCCTGGACCCGCTCAGCTCCTCTGTCTCTGACCCAGCTCTCCACGATCGGTACGAAACTTCACACCCTGCGGCCCGGCTCACCTGCACCGGTGCTGCTCACCTCGTCTCTGACCCCCACAGCCCACGATCTGCTCCAGGACGACTGCAAACACCCCCACTCTAAACTGTCTGATCTACCTTCATTTACATTTAAAAACTGTAAATAAAGAGAGTTCTGTCTCTTTGGTCCCTCTGTCAGTCGCTACGACAGTTATATTTCCTCATTAAACATACCTGGAGTTGTGGTTTGTTTCATTCACACGTGTTCATGTAACCCCCGTTCATTTTGGTCTATACATAATGTGTTTCCATTTATTTTACTTATTCTATAAGGGTGTACTTTCATTCCTTTAAAATTGGTTGTTTGCAACAGTATGAAATTGAAGTTGTTCTGTCATTCAGGAGAGGATTCTGATTACTGCACTTCACCTAAACAGGTGAACCGCTACAAACTAGTTGTGCCTATTGTCCAGGCAAAAAAGGTTAAGGCCGTGCTCCACTAGAGCCAGTTGGGCATGTCACACGTTGTCTTTTTAATGTGCCTTTCAATTGATTTGTTTTTTGTTAACATTTTTCCAATATTTACAGAGTTGAAATGCCACTTTAGTGCTGACTGTTTTCCCAGGACAGACACCAATCTGTGGGCAGGAGATACAAATATAAAGCTTAATGTAATTTTATCATATTTTAAATTTAAATAAATGCAGCTTTTAACTATTAATGTCACATAGACCCATCTGTGTGATGAGCATGGTCTACCCATACTCATAGACCAGGTGTTGGCAGCCTGGTACAAGGAGTTGAAACGTTGGAAAATATTTCACATATTTTTTGTTTTGAAAAATAGAGCGTTTTTGCAGATTTGTGAGCTGAACGCAATGATATGCAAACCATGGCACTATCTAACAAAATGCCAGTCTAGTGCTCTCTTCAAATTCATATTTTCAAAAATTTAGATCATTATGTGCGCAAACACACAAACAAATATTTAGATCTTGTACATGTGGAGCCCAGGGAGGGGGGTGGGATATCACCATGAGCTCGGGACCAGGGTTTTTTGTTTTTTTTTTGGGTTTTTTTGTTTTGTTTTTTGGGGTTTTTTTTGGGGGGGGGGGGGGGGGGGGGGGGTATTTTTGTTTTTGTCCTGTTTATTTATTTGTTTATTTATTTTTGTTATTATGTAAACAATAAAAATGTGATCACAAAAAAAAAAACGAATTCAGATCATTGATTTGTCGTAAACTTAAAAAAATTCACAGGGGCCTTATTTGTGATGGGGCACAATGTGAGAAAGTCACATGACTGTAGCTTTTATGGTTTAGGAGAAAAATAATGGGTGAAAACAAAATTCCATTATTATTACTAGACCCCTGAGCGGAGGACAACGTCCTGGTAAGGGACTAATTAAAATCATGTCTGGACCCGGAAAATGGCAAAAATGAAGTAGTAACACAACCCAACACACAGTGTCCAGTATCGAAAATTACAACTTGAAGAGCTAAATTTGAGCGAAAAAAGAAGACCCAAGAAAAAAGTAAAGAAATATCCTCGCACAGTTTTCATCACAAAGACTTTGAATTTGGCCAAAATACACAAAACCCATGTGCAGTTACAGATTATCAACTACATTTTGAATATGACGTCAGTTGTGGTCATGCTGAATTTTCAACAAAATTGTAATGAAAAAAACCCAATAATCTTTCACTAATTGTTTAGAAAAAGCCAATAGAGCACATGTGTCAAACTCAAGGCCTGTGGGCCAAATGTGGCCCTCTGCATCACATTATGTGGTCCTCGACAGGGTAAATTAAAAGGTATGAAAAAGGTATCTTAAAATATAATTTTATCAGAAGATACGCAGTTGCACAGCCATATTTATACATCTAGGCAAATGTATATGCAATATTTCAAACTTGAATGAGCAATAAATTCAGAAACAGTTAATCAATAAGTTTAAAAAGTAGTTAGATTTATTTTACAACTGGCCCTTTGAAGGCAGCCATTTTCCGGATGTGGCCCTTGGTGAAAATGTGTTTGACACCCTGCAATAGAGTGTTTATGCAGATTTGCAAACTGATGAACAATGATATACAAATCTAAGTGATATCTAACAAAATGCCTCTCTAGCACCCTCTTAAAATTTTATATATATATAAAAAAATAAAACAACCTATTTGTTACAGCATTAATACATTTTGTGTAAAATGATCATCTGAACACAATTATATACAATTTACATAGCTGAAACAATAACACACAACAGTGCATCCTTTGAATGGGACCAAAAATGTATTTGTCAGAGACATTTGAAATTTGGTATGGACATCTGTCCTGCCGTATTAAATGAAGAAGCCAATGAGGAAAGATTTCTATTTGCAACCACGGTGTGTCATAGAGGTACATGGGTTTTTGTTGACTGGGATGAAAACAATGAGACCATATTCAACACATATTCAACACATCATACTGAACAAAAAAAAGACAATGAGGACCTCCCTCTATCTTCAACTATGCAGGTGTTACAATGTCATAGTGTGATTGGAATGAATGGAGTAGTAAAATATAGATGGTGATTTTAAGGCGAGGGGCGATGTAAGTGGAGACAAAATCCAGAATCTTCACAGTGCAGTGTATCCCACTGTCACAAGGGGAGGTGAGGACCTTTATCACCAAGTTAAGCTTTAATAATAATAATAATAATAATAATAATAATAATAATAATATAATAATAATAATAACAATAATTATTATTATTATTATTATTATTATTATTATTATTATTATTATTATTATTATTATTATATTATTATTTATATATTTATTTTTTAAAACTATATATTATATTCAAAAATGTTAAAGCTTCTTTAAAATTCCACTGATCATTGTAATAAAATAAAACTATTGAAGGACTTGAGTTATTTATTTAATATTGTTATAATTATTAGACTTAACAGTAGTTTATAAATTAATACATCACAACTGCACAATGAAACTAGTATTATATACAGTATTATTTTCTTTTTCTTTTACACTACTAAACACATGGATTTTAGTTCTCGTTCACACAATAAATAAAGAGTAATAAATAATGTAAATACTTTACATGTGCATACAGATCATGAAATCAACTGGTTTATAGAAGAAACACAGCAGTAAGAGCTACTGTGACAGAAAAAAGACTCATTTTGTTGATTGGTGCTGCTGCTGTTGCCTGGCTGTCTCCACTGCCTGTTGTTGTTGTAGCTGTGGTTGTGGCTGAGTCTTCATTGGTTGTTCCATCTCACTTAGAGATGCAATCGACAACAGAGCTGCCTCTGCTCCTGAAGTGGTCGCTAAAGCAGCTGAGGCAGCTGCATGTGCTGTTGAAGATAGTATATCAACCCATATTTGCAATGTTTCCAGTTGTTAAGCCTGTCAGTGCAGTCTCTGACACAGTTTCAGCTGCTATTCCTGTGGCTTGGGCCATTTGAGCCACAGCCTTGACCTCTTGAAGAATGGCTTGATCGTTTGAATTTGAGGCTGGTGTACTTGATATAATGTCCTGGAGTTGTGCTGCTCCTGAGCAGATACTTTGGCCACAGATCGAGCTGCATCAGCAGAATTTGTCAGTGTGTCCCTTGTTGCAGAATTTGATGCTGCTCTTGCAGCGGCTGCAGCGGCTGTGTTTAGCTGCTTGGGCAGTGTTGTAAGCTATGGCTGCTTTTTTCTGCTGCTTGCTGTGATTGGGAAAGAGGTAATGTGTCAGCCGCTCTTAAGGCAGCACTTGCGGCATCTTGGGCAGCATTAGATGCAACTTTTGCTGCTTCCACAGCCACGTCTAAAGGAGCTAATCCAAGAGCCACAAGTTCAGCGGCTTTGGCTGCAGCCTTGGCTGCTGCTGTAGCTGCTTCTGCTGCAGGTCGAGCACTTGGTCCTACAGATGCTGCTGCTGCTGCGGCAGTAGCTGCTCCTGCCGCTGCTGCTGCTGTGGATGCAACCACTGTACTTTCTTTAGCTTTAGCCATGGCTATTGTTGTGCCTCCATTAGGGTCATCAGTTGTTGACACTGGTACAGATGGAGATGGATTGGTACCTGTGTTACCATTATCCGATGTTCTTGGCAATGCTTCATAAGAAGCCCTCGCTGCAGCCTGAGCTGCTCTCGCAGCAGCTCTAGCGGTTGGTGTAATTAGCTCAGTTGAGTTTGCTACTATAGCATTAGCTGCAGTTTCTGATGCAATGGCTGTTGCATCTGTCATATCTGCCACAACTCGGGCAACTTGTTTTATTCTTTGTATTTCAGCATCCTGACTTTGAGTGGCTCCTGCTAATACCTCTAGTGTAGTAACTGCAGCTTCTCCCACTGTCTTGGCTGCATTTGCAGTTTCAATAACCTCTTCTAATGATGCAGAATCCACACTTGCTTTTGCTGCTGCATCTGCCGCTCTCCTGGCTGATTGTGCTACTTGATTCGCTGCCTGAATTAACTTTGTTGCTTCGGATGTACTGGCAGATGCTCTTGCGGCATTCACAACCCTGTCTGCAGCATCAGCAGCATTTTGGGCAGCTGTTGTAGCCACTGTCAAAGGTTGATTTCCATTTGCCACAGCAAAGGCTGCATCAGCTGCAACTTGAGCAGCGGTCACAGCCTCTAATACATCCTTGCGTGGTGCACCCGCTGCAGAAGCTGTGGCTGCTGCTAATGCAGTGGCAGCAGCTACCGCTGCTGTAGATGTTGATACTGCTGATCTGTCGGTTATTGGTACAGGTGCTGTGGGTGTGGGCGTTGGTGGAAGATCAGTGATGATCAATCGTGGAAGTGCAATTTCTGCTGCAATTGCACTGGCCTCTGCAGCCTTAGCTGCTGCTTTTGCTGACTCTAACATGACACCAACTGTGTCTGCTTGTGTGACACCTGTTGCAGCTCTAGCTGCCAGTGCGGTTGCCTCTCCCATTTTTGCCACTGCTTGTGTTGCTGAGATGGAAAGCTGTGTCGCACTTGCTCCTGCTGTGGCTGGCAGAGAATTTAGCGTTTTATTCAAAGTATCTGCTGCCTCTGCAGACTTTTGAGCAATCTCTGTCTCTACTTCCACAGCTCTACTAATTGCTTCATCTGTCCCTGTGGTGGCTTGTTGCGCTGCATATGCTGCCTCTACAGCTGCCTTTGCTAATTCTGAGGCAATAGTTAAAAGTTCATCAGCTGCATTCTTCAAAGGTGCAGATACTTCTGAGGCTTCTAGTTGTGCTGCCTCCACTGCCTCTAATGATTTGTTTGCAGCTTCCAGTGCAGCTTGTGCTGCTGCTGATGGTGGGCTCTCCCCATTTGCCACTAAGGCTGCTACCTTAGCCGCTTCCCTTGCTGCTTTCATGGCTAACTCTGCTTTGGGGGATGATGTTGCCCCTGCAGCAGAGGAAATAGAGGCTGCTGCGGCTGCTGCAGTGGATGCGGCTGCGGCAGCAGCTGAAGCTGCTGCTGATGTCGTGGTTCTTATTGTTGAGTCTTTCAAAGACAGAGTGAGGCCTGATGTTGTGTTGGCCAACCCAACACCTCTGTTTGCTGATTTTAAGGATTCTCTTGCTGAGGCAATTGCTTCATTGGCCAGTTGCTCTGCATTATCTGCAGTGTTGCTATGATAGAGAAGCAGCTGCCTTTTCCACTGCAGTCTTTGCCTCTGGTATTGTTTTTGCAACCAGATTTGAAGCTACTTCAAATGCTATAAAAGCATCTTGTGCTGTTGCTGCATCAACTACTTCAGTAGATGTTGGTTGCAGTGCAGCCACCAAGGCCCAGAGGGCTTTTTCAGCTGCAATTGCTGAATCATCTATGGCTGCAGCTGCTGCATCCAGACTTTCAGGAGTTATTTTAGATACATTGTTTGCTGCCTGTGCTGCCTTGATAGCTGCTTCTGTTGCATTCGCAGATGCTTCAAGAATGCTGTTTTTAAATGGTGCCATTGTATCTGGGAGAGCTTCTGCTGCTTCCTTTGCTGCCAACGATGCCTCTTCTGCTTTTTGGGCTGCAATTTGAGCTGCTTGTATGGCTTCTTCGGGTGGAGCGGTTCCATTGAGTACTGCTTCTGCTATTCTTGCTGCCTCTTCAGCAGCCTTGATCGCTTCTTCTGCAGCGGCCCTTGCTCTGTCAGCAAGAGGTCCAGTGGTGGCTGATGCGATTGTAGCTGCTGTGGCACCAGCTAATGCTGCAGAATTTGATGCTACAGATGCTGCTGCTGCTGCTGCAGCTCGTTGTGCCTTTATCTGTGCAGGGGATTTTGTTGGTGTAAATGTAGTACTTGGCGTGACAGTGGTAGAAGAATTCTGTATTGTTGACAATATATTTGAAGCAGACTCAATAGTTTGATTTGTTGAACCACTGGCATCTTGTACTGAATCAATAGCTTCATTCGATAGACGGTTTGCCTCTTCTGGTGTTGCTGCTTTTGTAGATTCAGCTGCCTTTTCCACTGCTGTTAGGGCTTTGGTTGTGGTTTGTGTGGCACTCTCTGCTGCTGATGACACAAATCCTTCTATTTTTGGATCAAGAGGTACAGTGTCCTTTTGTTGTACTGCAGATAGTAACGCGGTGAGGGCTTTTTCTGTTGCCATTGCTGACTCATTCATGGCTGCAGCTGCTGCATCCAGACTTTCAGGAGTTATTGTAGATACATTGTTTGCTGCCTGTGCTGCTTTCACGGCTGCTTCTGTTACATTGGCAGATGCTTCAAGAATGCTGTTTTTAAATGGTGCCATTGTATCTGGGAGAGCTTCTGCTGCTTCCTTTGCTGCCAAAGACGCCTCTTCTGCTTTTTGTGCTGCATTTTGAGCTGCTTGTATGGCTTCTTCGGGTGAAGCGGTTCCATTGAGTACTGCTTCTGCCATTCTCGCTGCCTCTTCAGCAGCCTTGATCGCTTCTTCCGCAGCGGCCCTTGCTCTGTCAGCAAGAGGTCCAGTGGTGGCTGATGCGACTGTAGCTGCTGTGGCGCCTGATGTTGCTGCAGCAATTGATGATATAGATGCTGCTGCTGCTGCTGCAGCTCGTTCTGCCTTTATCTGTGAAGGAGATTTGGTTGGTGGAACTACAGTAGTTGGTGTGACAGTGGTAGAAGAATTCTGTATTGTTGACAATATATTTGAAGCAGACTCAATAGTTTGATTTGTTGAACCACTGGCATCTTGAACTGAATCAATAGCTTCATTCGATAGACGGTTTGCCTCTTCTGGTGTTGCTGCTTTTGTAGAGGCAGCTGCCTTTTCTACTGCTGTTATGGCTTTGTTTGTGGTTTGTGCGGCACTCTCCGCTGCTGATGACACAAATCCTTCTAATTTTGGATCAAGAGGTACAGTGTCATTTTGTTGTACTGCAGATAGTAACGCGGTGAGGGCTTTTTCTGTTGCCATTGCTGACTCATTCATGGCTGCAGCTGCTGCATCCAAACTTTCAGCAGTTATTGTAGGTACATTGTTTGCTGCCTGTGCTGCTTTCACGGCTGCTTCTGTTGCATTGGCAGATGCTTCAAGAATGCTGTTTTTAAATGGTGCCATTGTATCTGGGAGAGCTTCTGCTGCTTCCTTTGCTGCCAAAGACGCCTCTTCTGCTTTTTGTGCTGCATTTTGAGCTGCTTGTATGGCTTCTTCGGGTGAAGCGGTTCCATTGAGTACTGCTTCTGCCATTCTCGCTGCCTCTTCAGCAGCCTTGATCGCTTCTTCCGCAGCGGCCCTTGCTCTGTCAGCAAGAGGTCCAGTGGTGGCTGATGCGACTGTAGCTGCTGTGGCACTTGCTGTTGCTGCAGCAATTGATGATATAGATGCTGCTGCTGCTGCGGCAGCTCGTTCTGCCTTTATCTGTGCAGGGGATTTTGTTGGTGTAATTGTAGTACTTGGCGTGACAGTGGTAGAAGAATTCTGTATTGTTGATAATATATTTGAAGCAGACTCAATAGTTTGATTTGTTGAACCACTGGAATCTTGAACTGAATCAATAGCTTCATTCGATAGACGGTTTGCCTCTTCTGGTGTTGCTGCTTTTGTAGAGGCAGCTGCCTTTTCTACTGCTGTTATGGCTTTGTTTGTGGTTTGTGCGGCACTCTCCGCTGCTGATGACACAAATCCTTCTAATTTGGATCAAGAGGTACAGTGTCATTTTGTTGTACTGCAGATAGTAACGCGGTGAGGCTTTTTTGTTTGCCATTGCTGACTCATTCATGGCTGCAGCTGCTGCATCCAAACTTTCAGCAGTTATTGTAGGTACATTGTTTGCTGCCTGTGCTGCTTTCACGGCTGCTTCTGTTGCATTGGCAGATGCTTCAAGAATGCTGTTTTTAAATGGTGCCATTGTATCTGGGAGAGCTTCTGCTGCTTCCTTTGCTGCCAAAGACGCCTCCTCTGCTTTTTGTGCTGCAATTTGAGCTGCTTGTACGGCTTCTTCGGGTGAAGCGGTTCCATTGAGTACTGCTTCTGCCATTTTCGCTGCCTCTTCAGCAGCCTTGATCGCTTCTTCTGCAGCGGCCCTTGCTCTGTCAGCAAGAGGTCCAGTGGTGGCTGATGCGACTGTAGCTGCTGTGGCACTTGCTGTTGCTGCAGCAATTGATGATATAGATGCTGCTGCTGCTGCGGCAGCTCGTTCTGCCTTTATCTGTGCAGGGGATTTTGTTGGTGTAATTGTAGTACTTGGCGTGACAGTGGTAGAAGAATTCTGTATTGTTGATAATATATTTGAAGCAGACTCAATAGTTTGATTTGTTGAACCACTGGAATCTTGAACTGAATCAATAGCTTCATTCGATAGACGGTTTGCCTCTTCTGGTGTTGCTGCTTTTGTAGATTCAGCTGCCTTTTCTACTGCTGTTAGGGCTTTGGTTGTGGTTTGTGTGGCACTCTCCGCTGCTGATGACACAAATCCTTCTAATTTTGGATCAAGAGGTACAGTGTCCTTTTGTTGTACTGCAGATAGTAACGCGGTGAGGGCTTTTTCTGTTGCCATTGCTGACTCATTCATGGCTGCAGCTGCTGCATCCAAACTTTCAGGAGTTATTGTAGGTACATTGTTTGCTGCCTGTGCTGCCTTTATAGCTGCTTCTGTTGCATTCGCAGATGCTTCAAGAATACTGTTTTTAAATGGTGCCATTGTATCTGGGAGAGCTTCTGCTGCTTCCTTTGCTAACAAAGACGCCTCTTCTGCTTTTTGTGCTGCATTTTGAGCTGCTTGTATGGCTTCTTCGGGTGAAGCGGTTCCATTGAGTACTGCTTCTGCCATTCTCGCTGCCTCTTCAGCAGCCTTGATCGCTTCTTCTGCAGCGGCCCTTGCTCTGTCAGCAAGAGGTCCAGTGGTGGCTGATGCGACTGTAGCTGCTGTGGCGCCTGATGTTGCTGCAGCAATTGATGATATAGATGCTGCTGCTGCTGCTGCAGCTACAGCTGCCTTTATCTGTGCAGGGGATTTTGTTGGTGGTGGAGAGGTTGTTGTCGTAGTTGATGGTGTGGTAGGTTCATATGTTATAGCTTTATATGCATTCCCAGTTGCGCTTTTTGCTGAAGTAATTATAGTTTGTATCAATGTAATAGCTTCATTTGTTAATGTTTTTGCATCTTCTGTAGTGTTTACTGTTAAAGATTCAGCTGCTTTTTCAACCGCAGTTTGAGCTACACCGGCAGTATCTCCTGCATTTTTTGCTGCATCAAGTATAAATTTTTTCAATATTGGGTCAAGTGATTCCGTAATATTTTGCTCTAGAGCAGTTAACATAGCATTGACTGCTTGTTGCGATGCTATTGCTGACTCATTCATGGCTGTAGTTGCTGCTTGTAAGTTTTCAGGAGTTAAAGAAGACACATTATTAGCTGCTTCAGCTGCCTTGCGAGCTGCTTTTGTTGCATTGGCAGATGCTTTCACAATTTTTTCTGCAAATAGGGCCAATGATGCTGGGGCAGTCAGTGATGCTCGCACAGCTGCAAGGGATGCTTCAACTGCTTTCTGTGATGCCTCTTGAGCTGCTTTAATTGTATTTGTTACTGATCCTGGTCCATTTAGTAATGCATCAGCCTGTCTTGCTGCCTCTTCAGCAGCTTTGAGAGCTTCCAAAGATGCGTTATATGCTTGCTCAGCCAAGGTCTTATTGGTTGTGGATGCGGCTGCTGCTGCTGCTAAAGCTGCAGCTGTTGCTCCTGCTGTTGCTGCTGATGATGCCACACCAATAGCCGTTGCTGCGGCGGCTACTGCTTCTTCTGGTGATGGTGGAGTTTCTGGTGGATTTCCCATTGTGGATGATATTATTGTTACTGAACCTGTATTAGAGGTGGCTAGAAGAGTGGTAGTTGGAACAGCGGTAGTTATTGTAGGCAGAGGAGTCGCTATAGTTGAAGGAATTGTAGTTGTTGTAGACTTAGGAGTCGTGGTAGTTGGAGCAGCTGTAGTTGTTGTAGGTGGAGGAGTTGTGGTAGTTGCAGCAGCTGTAGTTGTTGTAGGCAGAGGAGTCGTGGTAGTTGGAGCAGTTGTAGTTATTGTAGGCAGAGGAGTCGTGGTAATTGGAGGAGCTGTAGTTGAAGGTGGAGGAGTTGTGGTAGTTGGAGCAGCTGTAGTTGTTGTAGGTGGAGGAGTCGTGGTAGTTGGAGCAGCTGTAGTTGTTGTAGGCTGAGGAGTCGAGGTAGTTGGAGGAGCTGTAGTTGTTGTAGGTGGAGGAGTCGTGGTAGTTGGAGCGGCTGTAGTTGTTGTAGGTGGAGGAGTCGTGGTAGTTGGAGGAGCTGTAGTTGTTGTAGGCAGAGGAGTCATGGTAGTTGGAGCAGCTGTAGTTGTTGTAGGCGGAGGAGTCGTGGTAGTTGGAGGAGCTGTAGTTGTTGTAGGCAGAGGAGTCATGGTAGTTGGAGGAGCTGTAGTTGTTGTTGGTGGAGGAGTCGTGGTAGTTGGAGCGGCTGTAGTTGTTGTAGGTGGAGGAGTCGTGGTAGTTGGAGGAGCTGTAGTTGTTGTAGGCAGAGGAGTCATGGTAGTTGGAGGAGCTGTAGTTGTTGTAGGTGGAGTAGTCGTGGTAGTTCGAGCGGCTGTAGTTGTAGGTGGAGGAGTCGTGGAAGTTGGAGGAGCTGTAGTTGTTGTAGGGAGAGGAGTCGTGATAGTTGGAGCAGCTGTATTTGTTGCTGGCAAAGGATTTATGGTAGTTGGAGCAGCTGTAGTTGTTGTAGGTGGAGAAGTCGTGGTAGTTGGAGGAGCTGTAGTTGTTGTAGGTGGAGGAGTCGTGGTAGTTGGAGGAGCTGTAGATGTTGTAGGCTGAGGAGTCATGGTAGTTGGAGGAGTTGTAGTTGTTGTAGGTGGAGGAGTCATGGTAGTTGGAGCGGCTGTAGTTTTTGTAGGTGGAGGAGTCGTGGTAGTTGGAGGAGCTGTAGTTGTTGTAGGCAGAGGAGTCGTGGTAGTTGGAGCAGCTGTAGTTGTTGTAGGCTGAGGAGTCGTGGTAGTTGGAGGAGCTGTAGTTGTTGTAAGCTGAGGAGTCGTGGTAGTTGGAGGAGCTGTAGTTGTTGTAAGCTGAGGAGTCGTGGTAGTTGGAGAAGATGTAGTTGTTGTAGGCTGAGGAGTCGTGGTAGTTGGAGGAGCTGTAGTTGTTGTAGGTGGAGGAGTCGTGGTAGTTGGAGGAGCTGTAGTTGTTGTAGGCAGAGGAGTCGTGGTAGTTGCAGGAGCTGTAGTTGTTGTAGGCAGAGGAGTCGTGGTAATTGGAGGAGCTGTAGTTGTAGGTGGAGGAGTCGTGGTAGTTGGAGGAGCTGTAGTTGTTGTAGGCTGAGGAGTCGTGGTAGTTGGAGGAGCTATAGTTGTTGTAGGCGGAGGAGTTGTGGTAGTTGGAGGAGCTGTAGTTTTTGTAGGCTGAGGAGTCGTGGTAGTTGGAGGAGCTGTAGTTGTTGTAGGCGGAGGAGTCGTGGTAGTTGGAGGAGCTTTAGTTGTTGTAGGCAGAGGAGTCGTGGTAGTTGGAGCAGCTGTAGTTGTTGTAGGCGGAGGAGTCGTGGTAGTTGGAGGAGCTTTAGTTGTTGTAGGCAGAGGAGTTGTGGTAGTTGGAGCAGCTGTAGTTGTTGTAGGTGGAGGAGTCGTGGTAGTTGGAGGAGCTGTAGATGTTGTAGGCTGAGGAGTCGTGGTAGTTGGAGCAGCTGTAGTTGTTGTAGGCGGAGGAGTCGTGGTAGTTGGAGGAGCTTTAGTTGTTGTAGGCAGAGGAGTCGTGGTAGTTGGAGCAGCTGTAGTTGTTGTAGGTGGAGGAGTCGTGGTAGTTGGAGGAGCTGTAGATGTTGTAGGCTGAGGAGTCGTGGTAGTTGGAGGAGCTGTAGTTGTAGGTGGAGGAGTGGTTGTAGTTGGAGGAGCTGTAGTTGTTGTAGGTGGAGGAGTCGTGGTAGTTGGAGCAGCTGTAGTTGTTGTAGGCGGAGGAGTCGTGGTAATTGGAGGAGCTGTAGTTGTAGGTGGAGGAGTTGTGGTAGTTGGAGGAGCTGTAGTTGTAGGTGGAGGAGTCGTGGTAATTGGAGGAGCTGTAGTTGTAGGTGGAGGAGTCGTGGTAGTTGGAGCAGCTATAGTTGTTGTAGGCAGAGGAGTCGCGGTAGTTGGAACAGCTGTAGTTGTTGTAGGTGGAGGAGTCGTGGTAGTTGGAGGAGCTGTAGTTGTTGTAGGTGGAGGAGTCGTGGTAGTTGGAGCAGCTGTAGTTGTTGTAGGTGGAGGAGTCGTGGTAGTTGGAGCAGCTGTAGTTGTTGTAGGTGGAGGAGTTGTGGTAGTTGGAGCAGCTGTAGTTGTTGTAGGCGGAGGAGTCGTGGTAGTGGAGGAGCTGTAGTGTTGTTGTAGGCAGAGGAGTTGTGGTAGTTGGAGCAGCTGTAGTTGTTGTAGGTGGAGGAGTCGTGGTAGTTGGAGGAGCTGTAGTGTTGTAGGCTGAGGAGTCGTGGTAGTTGGAGCAGCTGTAGTTGTTGTAGGCGGAGGAGTCGTGGTAGTTGGAGGAGCTTTAGTTGTTGTAGGCTGAGGAGTCGTGGTAGTTGGAGCAGCTGTAGTTGTTGTAGTAGGTGGAGGAGTCGTGGTAGTTGGAGGAGCTGTAGATGTTGTAGGCTGAGGAGTCGTGGTAGTTGGAGGAGCTGTAGTTGTAGGTGGAGGAGTCGTGGTAGTTGGAGGAGCTGTAGTTGTTGTAGGTGGAGGAGTCGTGGTAGTTGGAGCAGCTGTAGTTGTTGTAGGCGGAGGAGTCGTGGTAGTTGGAGGAGCTGTAGTTGTAGGTGGAGGAGTTGTGGTAGTTGGAGGAGCTGTAGTTGTAGGTGGAGGAGTCGTGGTAATTGGAGGAGCTGTAGTTGTAGGTGGAGGAGTCGTGGTAGTTGGAGCAGCTGTAGTTGTTGTAGGCAGAGGAGTCGTGGTAGTTGGAGGAGCTGTAGTTGTTGTAGGTGGAGGAGTCGTGGTAGTTGGAGGAGCTGTAGTTGTTGTAGGTGGAGGAGTCGTGGTAGTTGGAGGAGCTGTAGTTGTTGTAGGTGGAGGAGTCGTGGTAGTTGGAGCAGCAGCTGTAGTTGTTGTAGGTGGAGGAGTTGTGTAGTTGGAGCAGCTGTAGTTGTTGTAGGTGGAGGAGTCGTGGTAGGTGGAGGAGCTGTAGTTGTAGTGGAGGAGGAGTCGTGGTAGTTGGAGGAGCTGTAGTTGTTGTAGGTGGAGGAGTCGTGGTAGTTGAGAGCTTGTAGAGGAGCTGTAGTTGTTGTAGGCGGAGGAGTCGTGGTAGTTGGAGCAGCTGTAGTTGTTGTAGGCGGAGGAGTCGTGGTAGTTGGAGGAGCTGTAGTTGTTGTAGGCTGAAGAGTCGTGGTAGTTGGAGCAGCTGTAGTTGTTGTAGGTGGAGGAGTCGTGGTAGGTGGAGGAGCTGTAGTTGTTGTAGGTGAAGGAGTCGTGGTAGTTGGAGCAGCTGTAGTTGTTGTAGGTGGAGGAGTCGTGGTAGTTGGAGGAGCTGTAGTTGTTGTAGGCGGAGGAGTCGTGGTAGTTGGAGGAGCTGTAGTTGTAGGTGGAGGAGCTGTAGTGTAGTAAGGTGGGAGTCGTGGTAGTTGGAGGAGCCTGTAGTTGTTGTAGGTGGAGGAGTCGTGGTAGTTGGAGCAGCTGTAGTTGTTGTAGGTGGAGGAGTCGTGGTAGTTGGAGCAGCTGTAGTTGTTGTAGGCGGAGGAGTCGTGGTAGTTGGAGCAGCTGTAGTTGTTGTAGGTGGAGGAGTCGTGGTAGTTGGAGCAGCTGTAGTTTTTGTAGGTGGAGGAGTCGTGGTAGGTGGAGGAGCTGTAGTTGTTGTAGGTGGAGGAGTCGTGGTAGTTGGAGCAGCTGTAGTTGTTGTAGGTGGAGGAGTCGTGGTAGTTGGAGGAGCTGTAGTTGTTGTAGGCAGAGGAGTCGTGGTAGTTGGAGCAGCTGTAGTTGTTGTAGGCGGAGGAGTCGTGGTAGTTGGAGGAGCTGTAGTTGTTGTAGGCTGAAGAGTCGTGGTAGTTGGAGGAGCTGTAGTTGTTGTAGGTGGAGGAGTCGTGGTAGTTGGAGGAGCTGTAGTTGTTGTAGGTGGAGGAGTCGTGGTAGTTGGAGGAGTTGTAGGTGTTGTAGGTGGAGGAGTCGTGGTAGTTGGAGCAGCTGTAGTTGTCGTAGGTGGAGGAGTCGTGGTAATTGGAGGAGCTGTAGTTGTTGTAGGTGGAGGAGTCGTGGTAGTTGGAGGAGTTGTAGGTGTTGTAGGTGGAGGAGTCGTGGTAGTTGGAGCAGCTGTAGTTGTAGGTGGAGGAGTCGTGGTAGTTGGAGCAGCTGTAGTTGTAGGTGGAGGATTCGTGGTAGTTGGAGCAACTGTAGTTGTTGTAGGTGGAGGAGTCGCGGTAGTTGGAGCAGCTGTAGTTGTTGTAGGTGGAGGAGTTGTGGTAGTTGGAGCAGCTGTAGTTGTTGTAGGTGGAGGAGTCGTGGTAGTTGGAGCAGCTATAGTTGTTGTAGGTGGAGGAGTCGTGGTAGTTGGAGGAGCTGTAGTTGTTGTAGGTGTGGAGGGTCGTCGTGGTAGTTGGAGCAGCTGTAGTTTTTGTGTAGGCTGGAGGAGTCGTGGTAGTTGGAGCAGCTGTAGTTGTAGCTGGAGGAGTTGTGGTAGTTGGAGCAGCTGTAGTTGTTGTAGGCTGAGTCGTGGTAATTGGAGGAGCTGTAGTTGTTGTAGGTGGAGGAGTTGTGGTAGTTGGAGGAGCTGTAGTTGTAGGTGGAGGAGTCGTGGTAGTTGGAGCAACTGTAGTTGTAGCTGGAGGAGTTGTGGTAGTTGGAGCAGCTGTAGTTGTTGTAGCTGGAGGAGTTGTGGTAGTTGGAGGAGCTGTAGATGTAGGTGGAGGAGTCGTGGTAATTGGAGGAGCTGTAGATGTAGGTGGAGGAGTCGTGGTAGTTGGAGCAGCTGTAGTTGTTGTTGGCAGAGGAGTTGTGGTAGTTGGAGGAGCTGTAGATGTAGGTGGAGGAGTCGTGGTAGTTGGAGCAGCTGTAGTTGTAGGTGGAGGAGTCGTGGTAGTTGGAGCAGCTGTAGTTGTTGTAGGCGGAGGAGTTGTGGTAGTTGGAGGAGCTGTAGATGTAGGTGGAGGAGGAGTCTGGTAGTTGGGAGCAGCTGTAGTTGTAGGTGGAGGAGTCGTGGTAGTTGGAGCAGCTGCAGTTGTTGTAGGCGGAGGAGTCGTGGTAGTTGGAGCAGCTGTAGTTGTAGGTGGAGGAGTCGTGGTAATTGGAGGAGCTGTAGATGTAGGTGGAGGAGTTGTGGTAGTTGGAGCAGCTGTAGATGTCATTGGCAGAGGAGTTGATGTGAACATCGGTGGAATAGTCGTAGTTTTTGGGTACATTTCACACCTGTCCTTCAGCGCTCCTTCCACTCTTTGGACTTTCATTACTGGGCCATGAGAAGAGTTTGGTCAGTGTTTATTCTACATTGTCCCATTGAGCAGAACATGATTATAATTGTGATCACTTACCTACTGGTAGTAACACCAGGAGAAGCAACCTGATGATCATTGTGAATAATGATTCTGTTCTTCCCAGTTTTTTCTTCTTACAATCTTGAAAATAAACTGAACAGAAAACATAGCAGAGGATAGCATTATTAAAAAGGTTTAATCATATGTATTATTTTTCTCAACCTTTCTTTTTTTTCAGAACCTGAATATGAAATAATAATTTAGCTGCATTTGCATATTCTTGGATATTTTCTTTTTTTTTTTTGCAGTAAGCTCTCAGGTGGTACCACCGCTTCTTGAAAGGCATCGATATTTTATATAATTTTTTTTTTTTAATGTAATGTATGTAAAAATGAATACATAAATAATGAATATTTTTAATTTTAATTTCACAAAGATGACATGTGAAATTGATGATCTTGAAAAGTGCTGCCATATTAACAAGAAAACTTGCGACTAGTCGGCTACTTAAATAATTGTAATTGTATTTCGATATTTCATAATCAACTCAAACTCAACACTAAAGTTAAATCTGTCACTGGACAAAAAGTTGTAGGTTTGAAGACGTTTGGCTCATCCAAGCCGCTTCTTCAGTTCAACTGAGCTGATGAGCAGCGAAACAACTTCACTCCTACAGCGTTTTGTCCAGTGACAGATTTAACTTTGGCTTTTACTCTGGATCAGACCTGGACGACTGAGGGACGACACAAACATTATCATCGCAGTTATACAGACTCTAAAACACCCTTTATAACAAACATTAAATCAACTAGAATGTCAAAGTTTTATAGAAAACCATTATCAAAACCCTTCATCTGTGATTATTCTATATCTACATTTCTTCAGTTAAACCTTTAGTTTAACCTACGATTTGTTTGACTTCACAGGTAATAAAAAAAAAAATAAAATAAAAAAAAAAGTCAAGCACTAAAAACATTATTAGTTTCAGCCATAGTGGCATCAGTTGTTTCCTGACTTTTTATTTTTATTTTTTTACTATGGAATCACTCCTGCACCAAATATAACAAACTGTAATATCTATTTTCAATCTCCAATAAATCTCAACAGAAAATGTACTAAAAATACTTTTTTCTGGTTATTTGAATGACAAAACCACATAATACACTTAGAAGGTACATTCCATCTCAAATCCAGCACATTGCATTGTGTACTTACTGTGATAACGAGGGAGTCCTCTACTTGTGTCCCACTTGTCCACTAATCCAGTGTCTTGTGTCTTAAGTATGATTGTCACTTGAGTTTTGTATTTATATAAATGCTGGGTTCCTGAATGCGACACACATCACATACCAAATTAAATCATACCAATCATCATGATTATAAACCTGTTATCTCTCCTCCCAGATTGTGGAGGTGTCAACAGCTACGGGATGGTGCTGACGTTTGGAGGTTTAATGACGCCAAACTTGTTAAGTAATATTCTGTACTGATAGGCTTTTGTAATTAGCTGCATTGTTGGTAGAGCCTCAGAATTTGTTTTACTCTTCTTTACTTACTTCATTGTTAATGGAATTTTATTCACCTTATCAGGTTCAGCATCAAACTAACAAAATACTATAGTATTCTTAACAAAACATAATTTTCTTCACTTTATGTAACCACTTCTTTGGCATAAAAATGAAGAGTTCAAACAAAAATCACATCATTGGCCCCTGCCCAAGTCCTAGTGTGAGTGTAATAAATCAGAGCCAGTGCCATGGCTCAGCCACACCTTTAGACTCGTCTCAGTCACTTCATGATATGGGTGATTGTGCAATTTGTATATTTCTTCTTTTTCAAAAACTTCATCAAACTATTTAAGGAGAAAATGCCACATCAGTCTTATTTCTCAAATGAATATGAAATAAATTGTATTATAATAGGTAACATTTAGGTATTTGTATTGTTCATATTTTTGGTTTTAGCCTTTTGTTTTGGAACACACCATTGAATGGAATTGATTCTGTACTGGATTATAAAAATTGACATATTGGTGATATTATTCAAACCAAATTGTCAGAGATAATAAGAAAAAAATACCTGCATTTTAATGGCACGTCTCAGTCTGTGCACTCTGTCTGACACGGCCTTTTCTTTTCTGTGCGGTTGATTCTGAAATGATATTTTGGTGCTTTATGACGACATTAAGAAGCTTTAGATCAATGTGGGTTTAGCATTTTAAAGCAGAAATGAAGGTCCATTTTCATCTAAAAGTCAAGCAGTGCTGTCATTTTAGCATCAAAAAAGTATAAAAAACATTTAAAAAAAATAAAAAATCCCATATTGTTTAAAATTGTAAGTGAGGAAATAAGTGAGAAATTCTGCCATAGCTCAATTTATTTTTTATTTTACAGAAACAGTTGCAACATTTTTAATTGTAAATACACTGCACAATGCAAAGAGATGATTTTAATGTTGTATGAGAGTCACACAAATGTATGAGAGCCACACGCGTATGAGAGCCACACACATGTATGAGAGCCACACGCGTATGAGAGCCACACACATGTATGAGAGCCACACGCGTATGAGAGCCACACGCGTATGAGAGCCACACGCGTATGAGAGCCACACACGTATGAGAGCGACACACGTATGAGAGCCACACACATGTATGAGAGCCACACGCGTATGAGAGCCACACACATGTATGAGAGCCACACACATGTATGAGAGCCACACACGTATGAGAGCCACACACATGTATGAGAGCCAGAGCCACGCGTATGAGAGCCACACACGTATGAGAGCCACACACGTATGAGAGCCACACACGTATGAGAGCCACACACATGTATGAGAGCCACACGCGTATGAGAGCCACACGCGTATGAGAGCCACACGCGTATGAGAGCCACACGCGTATGAGAGCCACACATGTATGAGAGCCACACACGTATGAGAGCCACACACGTATGAGAGCCACACACATGTATGAGAGCCACATGCGTATGAGAGCCACACGCATATGAGAGCCACACACATGTATGAGAGCCACACGCGTATGAGAGCCACACGCGTATGTATGAGAGCCACACACACGTATGAGAGCCACACACGTATGAGAGCCACACACATGTATGAGAGCCACACGCATATGAGAGCACACACACGAGAGCCACACGCGTATGAGAGAGCCACACACGTATGAGAGCCACACACATGTATGAGAGCCACACACGTATGAGAGCCACACACGTATGAGAGCCACACACATGTATGAGAGAGCCACACACGTATGAGAGCCACACACAGGCATGAGAGCCACACACATGTATGAGAGCCACACACGTATGAGAGCCACACACGTATGAGAGCCACACACACATGTATGAGAGCCACACACATGAGAGCCACACATATGAGAGCCACACACGTATGAGAGCCACACACATGTATGAGAGCCACATACGTATGAGAGCCACACGCGTATGAGAGCCACACACGTATGAGAGCCACACATGTATGAGAGCCACACACATTTCAGACCCACACACGTATGAGAGCCACACACATGTATGAGAGCCACATATGTATGAGAGCCACACATGTATGAGAGCCACACACGTATGAGAGCCACACACGTATGAGAGCCACACACGTATGAGAGCCACACACATGTATGAGAGCCACACACACATGAGAGCCACACACATGTATGAGAGCCACACACGTATGAGAGCCACACACGTATGAGAGCCACACACGTATGAGAGCCACACACGTATGAGAGCCACATACGTATGAGAGCCACACAGGCATGAGAGCCACACACGTATCAGAGCTACACACGCATGAGAGCCACACACATGTATGAGAGCAACATACGTATGAGAGCCACACACGTATGAGAGCCACACACGTATCAGAGCCACATACGTATGAGAGCCACACAGGCATGAGAGCCACACACGTATGAGAGCCACACATGTATCAGAGCCACACACGCATGAGAGCCACACACATGTATGAGAGCCACATACGTATGAGAGCCACACACGTATGAGAGCCACACACGTACCAGAGCCACACACGCATGAGAGCCACACACATGTATGAGAGCCACATACGTATGAGAGCCACACACGTATGAGAGCCACACACGTATCAGAGCCACACACGCATGAGAGCCACACACATGTATGAGAGCCACATACGTATGAGAGCCACACACGCATGAGAGCGACACACACATGAGAGCCACACACATGTATGAGAGCCACACATGAGAGCCACACACATGTATGAGAGCCACACACGTATGAGAGCCACACACATGTATGAGAGCCACACACATGTACGAGAGCCAAACACATGTATGAGAGCCACACACATGTATGAGAGCCACACACGTATGAGAGCCACACACGTATGAGAGCCACACACACATATGAGAGCCACACATCCTAACCCTAACCTCTAACCCTAACCCTAGGAGAGCCAAACACGTATGAGAGCCACACACATGTATGAGAGGCACACACCTGTAAGAGAGCCACACACATGTATGAGAGCCACACAAACATATGAAAACCACACACATTTATGAGAGCCACACACATGTATGAGAGCCACACACGTGTATGAGAGCCACACACGTGTATGAGAGGCACACACACACACACACGTATGAGAGCCACACACATGTATGAGAGCCATGCTAAAGATGTGCATGTCTCAATTCCTCCAAAGCAATTAAATATTGGTCATTAAATATTGTTTCTTCTTTGAGCAGTACAAATGCTAATAAAAACTGTCAAATTGTATATTTTACAGACAGAGTTACAGGAGCAGGACTCTTTCAGACCACAGCAGCAGGGTTTCTCTCATTTAGACCACAGTAGGATTCTCTCAGTTAGATTCCCCAGAAGAACAGTAGGATTCTCCCAGAAGAAGAACAGGAGGATTCTCCCAGAAGAACATGAGGATTGTCCCAGAAGAACAGTAGGATTTCTCCCAGAAGAACAGTAGGATTCTCCCAGAAGAACAAGGATTCAGAAGAACAGTAGGATTCTCCCAGAAGAACATGAGGATTGTCCCAGAAGAACAGTAGAAGAACAGTAGGATTTCTCCCAGAAGAACAGTAGGATTTTCCCAGAAGAAAGAACAGTAGGATTCTCCCAGAAGAACAGTAGGATTCTCCCAGAAGAAGAACAGTAGGATTTCTCCCAGAAGAACAGTAGGATTTCTCCCAGAAGAACAGTAGGATTGTCCCAGAAGTAGGACCCAGAAGAACAGTAGGATTTCTCCCAGAAGAACAGTAGGATTGTCCCAGAAGAACAGTAGGATTCCCCAGACCACCAGTTGGACTCTCCTAGACTATAGTGAGACTCTCTTACCCAGTGCATAGCAGGATCTTCATATAAAAAAAATCTAAGCATGTTTTCAAAATAGTTTCAATTGAGTTTATTTTTTGACTTGGTTCAGTTGGCTGTTCATATTTTGTCATAGTTAAACTAAATATACTTCTAATAGTGTACAAGTACTAGTAGTAATACTAGTTATGGACAAGATCGTTGTCTATTTCATTGTAATTATACAAAATCCCTTATTAAAAGTAATTTGACAGAAATTACTGTTGCAATTTGATTCTTTAATGGATCTTGTAAGTTGTTTGGATGTGATGCTGGCGTGTTCACAGTGTGCACGTCTGATGGTGCTCACGGTGCGCACGTCTGATGGTGCTCACGGTGCGCACGTCTGATGGTGCGCACGTCTGATGGTGCGCACGGTGCGCACGTCTGATGGTGCTCACGGTGCGCACGTCTGATGGTGCGCACGTCTGATGGTGTTCACGGTGCGCACGTCTGATGGTGCGCACGTCTGATGGTGCTCACCGTGGTCAAGAGAGCGCTCAGGGAGTTTGTGTGTTTGCTCAGATACATAAAAAATTAGAGGGAACATTGCTGGTCACTAAATAACTCATGTTGCACTGTTGTTGTTTTGATGCTGCTGTTGTATTTATTTTCTACCTCATGCCCTTATTTGTATTTGTATTTATTCAGTGTTTTTTTTTGTGTGTTGTATGTCGCACTTTATCACCGAAGTAAGTTCCTCGTCTGTGAGCTCTGCTCACTGACAATGGCAACAAAACTTCTTCTGGTTCTGATCTGAATACGACTTGTATTTCTGAGACATGTATTTTTCTTGACACACTGAACAAAATTTTGCATGTTTTTATAATCTCCACCTTGGAAATTCATTCGTTGGTTGAAAATTATCCAAATCACCTCGATCCACGTGTATTTAAAGATTGTCGTTTATGTTTTTGATTAATTCTAAATTGTGGGTGTGGATAATTCTCAAATCAGTGGGACTTTTGAAAAGCATAAAAACATGCACATTGAGTCGGACCCAATAAAACATTTGTGCACATTGACAACATAATAAAACTGCTCTACAGCGCCCCCTTGAATATTTGAATGGGGCCACAAAATTTAGTTTATCAAAGACAAGTGAAATGTGGCTCATCCTTCTCGGCATATGGAACAAAACAAGCCAATGAGGCAAGACAGTGACTTACCTCTTTTTTTAAACATGCTGCTGGGACAACATTCATTATTTGTCATAGAAATACATGGATTTTGTTTGACTGGGGTGAAAAAAATGTTTTGTCATTGATCATTGAAATTTGCTGCACATATTCCCCACCTCAAGTCAGTGAAGAACCTGTATCTTCAACCTCGCAGGCGTTGACGTGTTTCTCACATGCATTTGTGCCTAACTTTTAAACAGAATTCTCCCTAATGTGACGTCATCAATGTAGAAAAACTCTCTACTTCTTCTCTTACTTCGTAATGTTCAACTAAATTTTCAACTTTCCTTCAAAAATTGTTTCATGATTTGAGCAAAACTATCATTTATAAAATAGATTTTATCCCACTAACTAAACCTGAGAATCATCAAAACCTGTCACATGCATGTTAAAGTTAGGGTTTTGATTCTGAACAGTTCATTCGGTTAAAGGGACAGGTTAGCTAAAACTCAAGATTCAGCAAAATTGTTTTAAAGTTTCAGAAACAGATTTAAATAAAATTATAGCTCCTGTGCTCAATAGTTACCATTTAGCTAATTATACAAGCTTTCAAACATTTTATATATTTATATTTAAATTTATATACATATATATTAATATCTATTTTGGAACATTTATAAGGAAAATGAATGAATAACTTCCAGAAGTGAGGGGTGGGCGGTCACTGTTGAGCTCCATAGATCTACAGTCTTCAATGAATAGAAAAGAGTGACTGTGAATGCTCCCCGAGCTTAAGACACTCCCAGACTTATCACAGACAACACTTAATGTAAATGTATTGTGATTAACATAAATAGTTTACCCTGTTTATTATTCACAGCAGTGCATTGTGAATACATATAATGGAGAGAAAAACACGTCCTATGCAATTTGCAGTTTATTTGTTTGATGGGTAAAAAAAAAAAAAGAGAGAGAAAACGCCTGCAGTTAAGTAGGACCCTTAACAAGCTGAGAACAGTGTGATCTACTTTAAATCATACAACATTTCAGTGGAAGTGCAGGTCTCACATTCAATTGAAAAATTTGCTGGAAAAAAAAAAAGCAAAGTTACTGAAATGAGGAATAAGTTGTGGATTTATGTCCCATAGAAGTCGCAGGTGTGAACAGGTGCAGTCGATTTTGTGTGAGGTGAGTTGTGTCAAAGGTTTTATGTTGTATGTGGTCATCTGCAGCCTGTGCCTTGGACTGGATCTCTCCTTCACTGTGGTTCTCCTTCAGGTTTCTCGTTTTCCCATTGGAAAGTTGGAGTTGTTCCTGCAGAAGGAAGATCTAAAGACAGGGGGCGCTCTGGGACAGCTCTCCATTTGCTTGTTTATTATGAATGTTGGTTAATTGTCTGTAATTGACCAATGTGTGTGTCACTGTTGATTTTTTTAAAACTTTCTGTAGGTTAAATCAATAATCTTGTTTAGCCCAAAGAGGAAACTGCTGTTAAGATTTATTATTTATTATAATTAGGCCCGAGCCAGAGACAACGTCCCGGCGAGGGACTCATTAAAACCGCGTCCGAAACGGGGAAAATGGCAAAAATCAAGTAGTAAACACGCCCCGACATGCCAGTGAGTGGTGTCAAAAATTAGAACTCGCCAAGCTCTAATTGTCACCGAAGACCCCGAAAAAAAAAGAAAGACGACTCGGTAGCGCCACCTCAAACTTTGATTTTCATGGGGTCAATGGGAGCCCGACTCGGACAAAAGTGAAAGTAAAAATCTGAAACTCACATCAAAAAATAGAACATGTCGGGACATGACAAAAATGATATTATGGCCCCGCCCTAAAATGTACAGGAAGTCGGCCATATTGGATCAAACCCGGTGATGACAAAAGCGCACACCCTCACATTCAGGACATCTCCTCGCACAGTTTTCATCACAAACACTTCAAATTTGGCCCAAACCCACTAAACCCATGTGAGATTAAAGATCATCAATTATATTTGAATATGACTTTGGGTGTGGTCATGGTGAATTTTATACAAAATTGCAATTTTTGGAATATTTCAATAAAATATTTCTCTTTCACACATTTTTTGTTGGGAAAACGCTAATACAGCGTTTATGCACATTTGAGAGCTGAACACAATGATATGCAAATCATGGCTTTATCTCACAAAATGACTCTCTAGCGCCCTCTTCAAATTTCATTTTCAAAAATTCATAGAAGACAATCGATTTGTCGTGAACTTGTGAAAAAATTCACAGGGGCCTTATTTGTGATGGGGCACAATCTGAGAAAGTCACATGACTGTAGCTTTTATGGTTTAGGAGAAAAATAATGGGTGGAAATTTTTTTTCCATTCTTCTTCTTATTATTTTTATGGCCAGATTGAAGCCACTTTTGACCCCCTGAACGTTCACGAAAAGTCAATTTTATTGGACCCAAAATTCAAGGTTGGTGAAAAATGTATTATTTTGATGTTCAAAAAAATATATTATAAAAAAATATAATATAATTTAATATTTAAAAATGACTCAATAGCGCCACCTCAAAAATCAAAATACATTACGGCAATGAGAGACCTTTTTCATCATAGACAAATGCAATTTGGCACAACCATAGAACATGTCAAGAAAAGTAAAAAATTATATTATGACCCCACCCTAAACCCTACAGGAAGTCGGCCATTGTGGGTGGAACACCATATTTTTAAAATTTTAACTCTCACGTTTAGATTATTTACGCCCTGGTTTTTCATTCAAGAAACTTAGGAATTGTTCAAAATGAACTAGAACTAGGTGGGATTATAAGTGACTATCTTTGATTTTTTATGTAAAAAAAAATGGGTGTGGCCAGCCTACCAAGAAAAAAATAATTTTTTGAAGTATTAAATCTTGCATAAGTCAAACAACAAATGTTCTATTTCCCGGCATTAATATACATTTTGTTCAAAATGTTGGTCTGAACGTAATGATGTATAATTTTCATAGCTGAAATAATCCATTGCTCCACAGCGCCCCCTTGAATGAAACTTCTCATTGAAATACATGGGTTTTGGTTAACTGGGATGAAAAACAAATTGTTTCTCATAGACATTTGAAATTAAGTACACATATTCCACTCATCATACTGAACAAAAAAGCCAATGAAGACATTCCTCTATTTCCAGTCGTGCAGGTGTGAAAATGTCATAAATGCTCTCATTGGAATGAAAGGAGTAGTATTACTCAGTCGCTGATTTTGGTGGGAGGGGCGATGTAAGCGAGAACGAGAGGCGCGAACTCCGCGGTGGCATGAACCCCGGGGTCACAAGGGGTGGCAAGGGCCTTTATCACTGTCATTATTAGTAGTAGTAGTAGTAGTGGGTAGTAGTAGTAGTAGTAGTTATTAGTAGTAGTAGTAGTAGTAGTAATATTTATTTATTTTAATACTGTAAATGTTTTTGAAAAAAGTACTTAAGCTTCTTGGAATTCAAATAATAATTGTAAAAAAAATAATAATGGTCAAACTGACAACATTATTAAAGCAGTTGAGATACTTATTTTTTATTTAATATTCTTATAATTATTAGACGTAACAGTGGTTTATAAATTAATACATCACAACTGCACAATCAAACTAGTATTATATACAGTATTATTTTCTTTTTCTTTTACACTACTAAACACATGGATTTTAGTTCTCGTTCACACAATAAATAAAGAGTAATAAATAATGTAAATACTTTACATGTGCATACAGATCATGAAATCAACTGGTTTATAGAAGAACAACAGCAGTAAGAGCTACTGTGACAGAAAAAAGACTCATTTTGTTGATTGGTGCTGCTGCTGTTGCCTGGCTGTCTCCACTGCCTGTTGTTGTTGTAGCTGTGGTTGTGGCTGAGTCTTCATTGGTTGTTCCATCTTCACTTAGAGATGCAATCGACAACAGAGCTGCCTCTGCTCCTGAAGTGGTCGCTAAAGCAGCTGAGGCGGCTGCATGTGCTGTTGAAGATAGTATATCAACCAGATTTGCAATGTTTCCAGTTGTTAAGCCTGTCAGCGCAGTCTCTGACACAGTTTCAGCTGCTATTCCTGTGGCTTGGGCCATTTGAGCCACAGCCTTGACCTCTTGAAGAATGGCTTGATCGTTTGAATTTGAGGCTGGTGTACTTGATATAATGTCCTGGAGTTGAGCTGCTCCTTGAGCAGATACTTTGGCCACAGATCGAGCTGCATCAGCAGAATTTGTCAGTGTGTCCCTTGTTGCAGAATTTGATGCTGCTCTTGCAGCGGCTGCAGCGGCTGTGTTAGCTGCTTGGGCAGTGTTGTAAGCTATGGCTGCTTTTTCTGCTGCTTGCTGTGATTGGGAAAGAGACAATGTGTCAGCCGCTTTTAAGGCAGCACTTGCGGCATCTTGGGCAGCATTAGATGCAACTTTTGCTGCTTCCACAGCCACGTCTAAAGGAGCTAATCCAAGAGCCACAAGTTCAGCGGCTTTGGCTGCAGCCTTGGCTGCTGCTGTAGCTGCTTCTGCTGCAGGTCGAGCACTTGGTCCTACAGATGCTGCTGCTGCTGCAGCAGTAGCTGCTCCTGCCGCTGCTGCTGCTGTGGATGCAACCACTGTACTTTCTTTAGCTTTAGCCATGGCTATTGTTGTGCCTCCATTAGGGTCATCAGTTGTTGACACTGGTACAGATGGAGATGGATTGCTACACGGTTGTGGAAGTGCAATTTCTGCTGCAATTGCACTGGCCTCTGCAGCCTTAGCTGCTGCTTTTGCTGACTCTAACATGACACCAACTGTGTCTGCTTGTGTGACACCTGTTGCAGCTCTAGCTGCCAGTGCGGTTGCCTCTCCCATTTTTGCCACTGCTTGTGTTGCTGAGATGGAAAGCTGTGTCGCACTTGCTCCTGCTGTGGCTGGCAGAGAATTTAGCGTTTTATTCAAAGTATCTGCTGCCTCTGCAGACTTTTGAGCAATCTCTGTCTCTACTTCCACAGCTCTACTAATTGCTTCATCTGTCCCTGTGGTGGCTTGTTGCGCTGCATATGCTGCCTCTACAGCTGCCTTTGCTAATTCTGAGGCAATAGTTAAAAGTTCATCAGCTGCATTCTTCAAAGGTGCAGATACTTCTGAGGCTTCTAGTTGTGCTGCCTCAACTGCCTCTAATGATTTGTTTGCAGCTCCCAGTGCAGCTTGTGCTGCTGCTGATGGTGGGCTCTCCCCATTTGCCACTAAGGCTGCTACCTTAGCTGCTTCCCTTGCTGCTTTCATGGCTAACTCTGCTTTGGGGGACGATGTTGCCCCTGCAGCAGAGGAAATAGAGGCTGCTGCGGCTGCTGCAGTGGATGCGGCTGCGGCAGCAGCTGAAGCTGCTGCTGATGTCGTGGTTCTTATTGTTGAGTCTTTCAAAGACAGAGTGAGGCCTGATGTTGTGTTGGCCAACCCAACACCTCTGTTTGCTGATTTTAAGGATTCTCTTGCTGAGGCAATTGCTTCGTTGGCCAGTTGCTCTGCATCATCTGCAGTTGTTGCTGTGATAGAAGCAGCTGCCTTTTCCACTGCAGTCTTTGCCTCTGGTATTGTTTTTGCAGCCAGATTTGAAGCTACTTCAAGTGCTATAAAAGCATCTTTTGTTGTTTTTGCATCAACTGCTTGAATGGTTGCTGGTTGCAGTGCAGCCACCAAGTTGTGAAGGCTTTTTCGGCTGCAATTGCTGAATCATCTATGGCTGCAGCTGCTGCATCCAGACTTTCAGGAGTTATTGTAGATACATTGTTTGCTGCCTGAGCTGCCTTGACAGCTGCTTCTGCTGCATTGGCAGATGCTTCAAGAATTCTGTCATTAAATGGTGCCATTGTATCTGGGAGAGCTTCTGCTGCTTCCTTTGCTGCCAAAGACGCCTCTTCTGCTTTTTGGGCTGCAATTTGAGCTGCTTGTATGGCTTTTTCAGGTGGAGCGGCTCCATTGAGTACTGCTTCTGCCATTCTTGCTGCCTCTTCAGCAGCCTTGATCGCTTCTTCTGCAGCGGCCCTTGCTCTGTCAGCAAGAGGTCCAGTGGTGGCTGATGCGATTGTAGCTGCTGTGGCACTTGCTGTTGCTGCAGAGCTTGATGATATAGATGCTGCTGCTGCTGCTGCAGCTCGTTCTACCTTTATCTGTGCAGGAGATTTTGTTGGTGGAACTACAGTAGTTGGTGTGACAATGGTGGAAGAATTCTGTATTGTTGATAATATATTTGTAGCAGACTCAATAGTTTGATTTGTTGAACCATTGGCATCTTTAACTGAATCAATAGCTTCATTCGACAGACGGTTTGCCTCTTCTGGTGTTGCTGCTTTTGTAGAGGCAGCTGCCTTTTCCACTGCTGTTAAGGCTTTGGTTGTGGTTTGTGCGGCACTCTCCGCTGCTGATGACACAAATCCTTCTATTTTTGGATCAAAAGGTACAGTGTCATTTTGTTGTACTGCAGATAGTAACGCGGTGAGGGCTTTTGCTGTTGCCATTGCTGACTCATTCATGGCTGCAGCTGCTGCATCCAGACTTTCAGGAGTTATTGTAGATACATTGTTTGCTGCCTGTGCTGCTTTCACGGCTGCTTCTGTTGCATTGGCAGATGCTTCAAGAATGCTGTTTTTAAATGGTGCCATTGTATCTGGGAGATCTTCTGCTGCTTCCTTTGCTGCCAAAGACGCCTCTTCTGCTTTTTGTGCTGCATTTTGTGCTGCTTGTACGGCTTTTTCGGGTGAAGCGGTTCCATTGAGTACTGCTTCTGCCATTCTCGCTGCCTCTTCAGCAGCCTTGATTGCTTCTTCCGCAGCGGCCCTTGCGCTGTCAGCAAGAGGTCCAGTGGTGGCTGATGCGACTGTAGCTGCTGTGGCACTTGCTGTTGCTGCAGCAATTGATGCTGTAGATGCTGCTGCTGCTGCTGCAGCTGTGGCTGCCTTTATCTGTGAAGGAGATTTGGTTGGTGGAACTACAGTAGTTGGTGTGACAGTGGTAGAAGAATTCTGTATTGTTGATAATACATTTGAAGCAGACTCAATAGTTTGATTCGTTGATCTAATGGCATCTTTAACTGAATCAATAGCTTCACTTGATAGACGGTTTGCCTCTTCTGGTGTTGCTGCTTTTGTAGAGGCAGCTGCCTTTTCTACTGCTGTTATGGCTTTGTTTGTGGTTTGTGTGGCACTCTCCGCTGCTGATGACACAAATCCTTCTAATTTTGGATCAAGAGGTACAGTGTCATTTTGTTGTACTGCAGATAGTAACGCGGTGAGGGCTTTTTCTGTTGCCATTGCTGACTCATTCATGGCTGCAGCTGCTGCATCCAGACTTTCAGGAGTTATTGTAGATACATTGTTTGCTGCCTGTGCTGCTTTGAGAGCGGCTTCGGTTGCATTGGCAGATGCTTCAAGAATGCTGCTTTTAAATGGTGCCATTGTATCTGGGAGATCTTCTGCTGCTTCCTTTGCTGCCAAAGATGCCTCTTCTGCTTTTTGTGCTGCATTTTGAGCTGCTTCTATGGCTTTTTCGGGTGGAGCGGTTCCATTTAGTACTGCTTCTGCCATTCTCGCTGCCTCTTCAGCAGCCTTGATTGCTTCTTCTGCAGCGGCCCTTGCTCTGTCAGCAAGAGGTCCAGTGGTGGATGATGCGACTGTAGCTGCTGTGGCACTTGCTGTTGCTGCAGCAATTGATGCTGTAGATGCTGCTGCTGCTGCTGCAGCTGTGGCTGCCTTTATCTGTGAAGGAGATTTGGTTGGTGGAACTACAGTAGTTGGTGTGACAGTGGTAGAAGAATTCTGTATTGTTGATAATACATTTGAAGCAGACTCAATAGTTTGATTCGTTGATCTAATGGCATCTTTAACTGAATCAATAGCTTCACTTGATAGACGGTTTGCCTCTACTGGTGTTGCTGCTTTTGTAGATTCAGCTGCCTTTTCCACTGCTGTTATGGCTTTGTTTGTGGTTTGTGCGGCACTCTCCGCTGCTGATGACACAAATCCTTCTAATTTTGGATCAAGAGGTACAGTGTCATTTTGTTGTACTGCAGATAGTAACGCGGTGAGGGCTTTTTCTGTTGCCATTGCTGACTCATTCATAGCTGCAGCTGCTGCATCCAGACTTTCAGGAGTTATTGTAGATACATTGTTTGCTGCCTGTGCTGCTTTGAGAGCGGCTTCGGTTGCATTGGCAGATGCTTCAAGAATGCTGCTTTTAAATGGTGCCATTGTATCTGGGAGATCTTCTGCTGCTTCCTTTGCTGCCAAAGATGCCTCTTCTGCTTTTTGTGCTGCATTTTGAGCTGCTTCTATGGCTTTTTCGGGTGGAGCGGTTCCATTTAGTACTGCTTCTGCCATTCTCGCTGCCTCTTCAGCAGCCTTGATTGCTTCTTCCGCAGCGGCCCTTGCTCTGTCAGCAAGAGGTCCAGTGGTGGCTGATGCGACTGTAGCTGCTGTGGCACTTGCTGTTGCTGCAGCAATTGATGCTGTAGATGCTGCTGCTGCTGCTGCAGCTGTGGCTGCCTTTATCTGTGCAGGAGATTTGGTTGGTGGAACTACAGTAGTTGGTGTGACAGTGGTAGAAGAATTCTGTATTGTTGATAATACATTTGAAGCAGACTCAATAGTTTGATTTGTTGATCTAATGGCATCTTTAACTGAATCAATAGCTTCATTCGATAGACGGTTTGCCTCTTCTGGTGCTGCTGCTTTTGTAGATTCAGCTGCCTTTTCCACTGCTGTTATGGCTTTGTTTGTGGTTTGTGCGGCACTCTCCGCTGCTGATGACACAAATCCTTCTAATTTTGGATCAAGAGGTACAGTGTCCTTTTGTTGTACTGCAGATAGTAACGCGGTGAGGGCTTTTTCTGTTGCCATTGCTGACTCATTCATGGCTGCAGCTGCTGCATCCAGACTTTCAGGAGTTATTGTAGATACATTGTTTGCTGCCTGTGCTGCTTTGAGAGCGGCTTCTGTTGCATTCGCAGATGCTTCAAGAATTCTGTCATTAAATGGTGCCATTGTATCTGGGAGAGCTTCTGCTGCTTCCTTTGCTGCCAAAGATGCCTCTTCTGCTTTTTGTGCTGCATTTTGAGCTGCTTCTATGGCTTTTTCGGGTGGAGCGGTTCCATTTAGTACTGCTTCTGCCATTCTCGCTGCCTCTTCAGCAGCCTTGATTGCTTCTTCCGCAGCGGCCCTTGCTCTGTCAGCAAGAGGTCCAGTGGTGGCTGATGCGACTGTAGCTGCTGTGGCACTTGCTGTTGCTGCAGCAATTGATGCTGTAGATGCTGCTGCTGCTGCTGCAGCTGTGGCTGCCTTTATCTGTGAAGGAGATTTGGTTGGTGGAACTACAGTAGTTGGTGTGACAGTGGTAGAAGAATTCTGTATTGTTGATAATATATTTGAAGCAGACTCAATAGTTTGATTTGTTGAACCACTGGCATCTTTAACTGAATCAATAGCTTCATTCGATAGACGGTTTGCCTCTTCTGGTGTTGCTGCTTTTGTAGATTCAGCTGCCTTTTCTACTGCTGTTATGGCTTTGTTTGTGGTTTGTGTGGCACTCTCCGCTGCTGATGACACAAATCCTTCTAATTTTGGATCAAGAGGTACAGTGTCATTTTGTTGTACTGCAGATAGTAACGCGGTGAGGGCTTTTTTCTGTTGCCATTGCTGACTCATTCATGGCTGCAGCTGCTTCATCCAGACTTTCAGGAGTTATTGTAGATACATTGTTTGCTGCCTGTGCTGCTTTGAGAGCTGCTTCTGTTGCATTGGCAGATGCTTCAAGAATACTGTTTTTAAATGGTGCCATTGTATCTGGGAGATCTTCTGCTGCTTCCTTTGCTGCCAAAGATGCCTCTTCTGCTTTTCGTGCTGCATTTTGAGCAGCTTCTATGGCTTTTTCGGGTGGAGCGGTTCCATTTAGTACTGCTTCTGCCATTCTCGCTGCCTCTTCAGCAGCCTTGATTGATTCTTCTTCCAGCGGGCCCTTGCTCTGTCAGCAAGAGGTCCAGTGGTGGCTGATGCGACTGTAGCTGCTGTGGCACTTGCTGTTGCTGCAACAATTGATGCTGTAGATGCTGCTGCTGCTGCTGCAGCTGTGGCTGCCTTTATCTGTGAAGGAGATTTGGTTGGTGGAACTACAGTAGTTGGTGTGACAGTGGTAGAAGAATTCTGTATTGTTGATAATATATTTGAAGCAGACTCAATAGTTTGATTTGTTGAACCACTGGCATCTTTAACTGAATCAATAGCTTCATTCGATAGACGGTTTGCCTCTTCTGGTGTTGCTGCTTTTGTAGATTCAGCTGCCTTTTCTACTGCTGTTATGGCTTTGTTTGTGGTTTGTGTGGCACTCTCCGCTGCTGATGACACAAATCCTTCTATTTTCGGATCAAGAGGTACAGTGTCCTTTTGTTGTACTGCAGATAGTAACGCGGTGAGGGCTTTTTCTGTTGCCATTGCTGACTCATTCATGGCTGCAGCTGCTGCATCCAGACTTTCAGGAGTTATTGTAGATACATTGTTTGCTGCCTGTGCTGCTTTCACGGCTGCTTCTGTTGCATTGGCAGATGCTTCAAGAATGCTGTTTTTAAATGGTGCCATTGTATCTGGGAGAGCTTCTGCTGCTTCCTTTGCGGCCAAAGACGTCTCTTCTGCTTTTTGTGCTGCAATTCGAGCTGCCTGTATGGCTTCTTCGGGTGAAGCGGTTCCATTGAGTACTGCTTCTGCCATTCTTGCTGCCTCTTCAGCAGCCTTGATCGCTTCTTCCGCAGCGGCCCTTGCTCTGTCAGCAAGAGGTCCAGTGGTGGCTGATGAGACTGTAGCTGCTGTGGCGCCTGATGTTGCTGCAGCAATTGATGATGTAGATGCTGCTGCTGCTGCTGCAGCTACAGCTGCCTTTATCTCTGCAGGTGATTTGGTTGGTGTCGTTGGCAGAGGACACCTGTCCTTCAGCAGTCCTTCCACTTTTTCGACTTTCATTACTGTGCCATGAGAAGAGTTTGGTCAGTGTTTATTCTACATTGTCCCATTGAGCAGAACATGATTATAATTGTGATCACTTACCTACTGGTAGTAACACCAGGAGAAGCAACCTGATGATCATTGTGAATAATGATTCTGTCCTTCCTTTGCAGTTTTTTCTTCTTACAATCTTGAAAATTACTGAAAAGATTAAAAAAATACACAGGATAGCGTTGTTAAAAAGATCTAATATACTGTATTTCTACTTTCTTTTGTATTTATTTTTTCATCCAACCTGATTAATGAATTACATGACAAGTAATGTAATTGCATTTCAATAATGTAGAATATTCCCCCCTCCCTTTTTATGAATTGGTGCTCTTAGGGTGTACAGTTACTTCTTGACAGGCTTTAATTATTGCATATTTTTTTATTTGAAGAGAGGGGCAGAGCTGTCAACCGATCACCACCTGGTGGTGAGTTGGATCCACTGGCAGAGGAGGAAGCCAGACAGACTTGGCAGACCCAAGCGAATCGTGAGGGTCTGTTGGGAATGTCTGGCGGAGCCATCTGTCAGGGGGGTCTTCAACTCACACCTCCCAGCTTCTCCCAGATCCTGGGGGAGGTTGGGGATATGGACTCCGAGTGGGCCATGTTCTCCACCTCTATTGTCAGTGCGGCTGCTCGTAGCTGTGGTCGTAAGGTCTGCGGTGCTTGCCGTGGTGGTAACCCCCAAACCCGGTGGTGGACACTGGAAGTAAGGGATGCCGTCAGGCTGAAGAAGGAGTCCTATCGGGCCTTGTTGGCTTGTGGGACTCCTGAGGCAGCTGGCGATTACCGGCGGGCAAACCGTCCAGCGCCTCAGGAGGGGGAAGCAGTGCTTCACTAGCACTGTCTACAATGCGGGTGGAGACCTGCTGACCTCGACTGGGGATATTGTTGGGCAGTGAAAGGAATACTTTGAGGACCTCCTCAATCCCACTGTCACGTCTTCCGAGGAGAAAGCAGAGACTGGGGACCCGGAGACGGACTTGTCTATCACCCTGGCTGAAGTCACTGAGGTGGCTGGCAAGCTCCTCGGTGGCAAGGCCCCGGGGATGGATGAGATCCGTTCCGAGTACCTTAAGTCTTTGGATGTTGTGGGTCTTGGCTGACACGTCTCTGCAACATCGTGTGGCGGTCGGGGACCGTACCTCTGGACTGGCAGACCGGGGTGGTGGTCCCTCTGTATAAGACCGGAGGGTGTGTTCAAATTACAGGGGAATCACACTCCTCAGCCTTCCCGGTAATGTCTATTCCAGGGACTGGAGAGGAGTGTCCGACCGATAGTCGAACTTCGAATCCAGGAGGAGCAGTGTGGTTTTTGTCCTGGTCATGGAACACTGGACCAGCTCTATACTCTCCATCGGGTGCTCGAGGCTCATGGGAGTTTGCCAAACCAGTCCACATGTGTTTTGCGGATCTGGAGAAGGCATTCGACCGTGTCCCTCGTGATGTCCGTGGTGAAGAAGGAGCTGAGTTGAAAGGCAAAGCTCTCGATTTACCTCAATCTACGTCCTACCCTCACCTATGGTCATGACTCGGGGTCATGACCGAAAGGACAAGATCGCGGATACAAGTGGGTGAAATGGGTTTCCTCTGCATGGTGGTTGGGCGCTCCCTTAGAGATAGAGTGAGGAGCTCAGTCACACGGGAGGAGCTCGGAGTAGAGCTGCTGCTCCTCCACGTTGAGAGGAACCAGCTGAGGTGGCTCGGGCATCTTTTTAGGATGCCTCCTGGACGCCTCCCTCGGAAGGTGTTCCGGGCATGTCCCACCGGGAGGAGGCCCCAGGGAAGATCCAGGACCTGCTGGAGAGACTATGTCTCTCAGCTGTCCTGGGAACACCTTGGGGTCCCACCAGAGGAGCTGGAGGACGTGTCTGGAGTGAGGGAAGTCTGGGAGTCCCTGCTTAGACTGCTGCCCCCGCGACCCGGCATCGGATAAGAGAAAGATGGAATGATGGATGGATGGATATTTTTGATTTGCAAATTTACTTTCACAAAAATATGACATTGATAATTCTCTAGTGTCCAATAGGGCTGCAATATTAAGAATAATTGTGACTAATTGACTATTAAAATAATTGTAATTGTTTTTTGATATTTCATTATTATCATCTCTCCTATACAGACTGTAAAACATGTGCCAAGAGACCCTTTGTAACAAAAGTTAAGTTAATCAAAATGTCAAAGTTTTATAGAAAACCATCATCAAAACACTTTATCTGTGAATATTTTATATCTACAATCCTTCAGTTAAACCTTTGTTTCAAACTACGATTTGTTTGACTTAACTTATCTATTTATTGACTTAACATGTAATTAAAAAAAAAAAAAAAGTCAAACAGTAAAAACATTATTGCAGCCATAGTGGCATCAGTTGTTTCCTGACTTTTTTTTCGTATGGAATCACTCCTGCACCAAATACAACAAATTACAGGAAATATAATTTTATTCTATAATATTATATTATTCTAATAATATATTTTTTCTGATTGTTTGAATGTTATTTGAACTGGTTATTTGAATGACAAAACCACATAATACACTTAGAAAGTACATTCCACCCCAAATACAGCACATAGCATTGTGTACTTACTGTGATAACGAGAGAGTCCTCTACTTGTGTCCCACTGCTAGTCCAGTGTCTTGTGTCTGAGCAGTTTTGTATTTATATAAATGTTGTGTTCCTGAATGAGACACACATCACATACCGTTGTAATTATTAATTAAAAGCAATCATCATGATTATATACCTGGTATTTCTCCTCCCAGTCTGTAGAAGTGTATACAGCTATGGGATGGTCATTTTTGAAGGTTTAATGATGTTTAACTTGTTAATTAATCTTTTAGGCAGATAGGCGTTTGTAACTGGGAAGTGCACTAGCTACATTGTTTGTAGAGCATCAACATATAATTTAAAGGCTTAACCTGTTCCTTACTTCATTTTAAACAGAATATGATTCACCTCATCAGGGCGTGCAATAGTTGTGTGCACCGCCTTTGTCCTGATCTCTACGCCTTTAAGTTCACGGTCATGCTTCCAAAAGCAAAGTATACTTAACAAAACTTCAATTTTCATCTTTGTGAGTCATGGAACCATTTCTTTTGTATAAAAATGAAGAGTTCAAACAAAAAGCACACCATTGGCCCCTGCCCCCAAGTCCCAGTCTGAGTGTAATAAATCAGAGCCAGTGCCATGGCTCAGCCACAGCTTTAGTCTTGTTTCAGTCACTTCATGATATGGGTGATTGTTCCATTTGTATATTTCCTCTTTTTCTGCAAATCAAATCATCTTTAAGGAGAAAACGCCACACCAATCTTATTTCCCAAATGAATATGAAATAAATTGTGTTATAATAAATAACATTTAGGTAAATATTATAAATATTTTTTGTTTTAGCCATTTTTTTTGGAACTCACCATCGAATGGAATTCCTTCTTTGTTACCTTATAAAATGAGCGTATTGGTGATGTGATTCAAACCAAATTTTCAGAGTTAAAAAAAGAAAGATACATACATTTTAATGGCATGTTTATGTGATCCTATGCAAAAAATCTATAGAGACCACACCCTATCTCTGTAAAGAGGGTCATTTTGAATCAAGATACGCAGATGGCCAAAATCTAGCCCTCATACTCTCCGACGGACTCCAAACTGGTGCAGTATCATCAGGACATATACTGCCTGGCCAAGAAAAAAGTCACCATCTGGATTTAACTAAGCAAATAGGTTCAGTTGGTCAGGTCTAACTTCAGCAACAGTATGTGCTCAAAGAATGAGGTCAGGTGACTACCTGAATACAGTGGCTCAAAAAAGTATTTAGTCAACCACCAATTGTGCAAGTTCTCCCACTTAAAAAGATGAGAGGCAGGTGAGCAGCTCGTGTGAAAAAATCAACTGTGGAGAATTATTAGAAAATGGAAGAAAGACACTGATAATCTCCCTCCATCTGGGGCTCCACAAGATCTCACCCCGTGGGGTCAAAATGACACAAGAACGAGGAGCAAAACTCCCAGAACCACACGGGGGACCTAGTGAACGACCTGCAGAGGGACCAAAGTAACAAAGGCACCATCAGTAACACACTACACTAGATAGAAATACATCTTGTGACATTGCAGAAGCTTATCGAAACAATGCCACAGTGAATGCGTACCGTAATCAAAGTTGAAGGTAGTCCAACCAAATATTAGAGTGTGTGACCTTTTTATTTTGGTGGCGACTTTTTTTTTGACTGGGCAGTGTATCTGTCTTTAATAAGCTCTACGGTGCCCTCCGCACAGTTGTAATGGGGCAGAAAATTTTACTTTGTTGTAGACTAATGAAATTTGGGGAGCACACTCTTCATATGACCCTGAACAGTAATGTCTATGAGGACCACACCCTAACACTGATGTGAAGGTGGCCATTTTGAATCTAATTATACAATATACAAAAGACAATATACATGTCTAAAATCTAGCACTCATACTTTAACAAACTTGTCCTGGGGTTTTTATCTGATGGACTCCAAATTGAGGCAGTGTCATCAGGACATACGTCTCAGGGTGTGGTCATGATGAGCTCTTAATGAAGTGGCCATTTTGAAGGCATCGATCTCTGATTTACATTAACAAACTGGTACCTGTCAGATGAGTAGGATTTAAACCAGCTGAGGACTGCCCCTCACACCTGCTCTGAGGTCCAACAGAACCATACTGAGACCTGCTCTGAGGTCCAACAGAACCATACTGAGACCTGCTCTGAGGTCCAACAGAACCAGACTGAGACCTGCTCTGAGGTCCAACAGAACAAGACTGACACCTGCTCTGAGGTCCAACAGAACCAGACTGAGACCTGCTCTGAGGTCCAACAGAACCAGGACTGAGACCTGCTCTGAGGTCCAACAGAACCAGACTGACACCTGCTCTGAGGTCCAACAGAACCAGACTGACACCTGCTCTGAGGTCCAACAGAACAAGACTGACACCTGCTCTGAGGTCCAACAGAACCAGACTGAGACCTGCTCTGAGGTCCAACAGAACAAGACTGAGACCTGCTCTGAGGTCCAACAGAACCAGACTGACACCTGCTCTGAGGTCCAACAGAACAAGACTGACACCTGCTCTGAGGTCCAACAGAACCAGGACAGAGACCTGCTCTGAGGTCCAACAGAACCAGACTGAGACCTGCTCTGAGGTCCAACAGAACCAGAACTGAGACCTGCTCTGAGGTCCAACAGAACCAGACTGAGACCTGTTCTGAGGTCCAACAGAACCAGACTGAGACCTGCTCTGAGGTCCAACAGAACCAGGGCTGACATGTGCTCTGAGGTCCAACAGAACCAGACTGAGACCTGCTCTGAGGTCCAACAGAACCAGACTGAGACCTGCTCTGAGGTCCAACAGAACCAGACTGAGACCAGTCCATTGTCAGCAGCTGATAACAGGTCATTTGTGAATTTAAGTAGTGCAGTTTCTGTGGTGAGCTCTGAATCCTGATTGAAAACCTTCAAATAAATTATTGGCCTGTAGGTGGCGACAAAGCTACTTAATTACAACTTTTTTCAAGGAGTTTTGAGACAAATGGAAAATTAGAGATGGGTCTATACTTGAAGATCACAGATTAGTCTATAGATCAGGTTCAAGATTTGTTTTTGTTTTTTTCAGATGCAGTTTAATCACTGCATATTTGAAGGACTGGGGGACACATTTTCTAATGAGATATTTATTATACTAAAGTAGGATCTATAATCAGAGGGAGGATTTCTTTGAGGAGTCTGGTTGGTTTAGGGTCTAACATACAAGTTGATGTTTTAGAGGACATAAAGGCTGAAGTTCTCTTGGTCAACAGCAGTAAACCTGTCTAGTATCACTGATGGGTTCATGTGGGACACTAGTTTTACAGCCTGGGCTCAGTACTAATGGTGGGAGTCATTTTGTTTAATTTATCTCTAATGGTTGTGATTTGTTGTTAAAGAACTTAAAATCGTTGCAGCTGAGAGTAGCAGGGGTTAAGGGTTCAACTGCACTCTTATTTTTGTTTGCTTCTATTAAATTTGAATAATATCTGGTTTGGGCCTTCTGCAGAGCCTTCTTATAGGTCAATAGGCAGATTTTCTATGTCTTTAGAAATTGCTCAATGTGGGAGTAGCGCCATGACCTCTCTAATTTTCTGACCTTTTGTTTCAGTAAGCGCAGTTCTTCATTGTACCATGACAAGGAGGTCTGGGGTAGGAGGTCTGGACCTAACAGCCTTCTGTTTTAGGGGGCTACAGTATCAAGAGCGGTTTTCAGAGAGTGTACAGATCTGTCAACAAACTGATCACTTATAGTTGGACTAAATCTGTTTTGAACAGAGTGGTTGTGTGCAATAAACTCCTCCCCGAGCTTAAGACACTCCCAGACTTATCACAGACAACACTTAATGTAAATGTATTGTGATTAACATAAATAGTTTACCCTGTTTATTATTCACAGCAGTGCATTGTGAATACATATAATGGAGAGAAAAACACGTCCTATGCAATTTGCAGTTTATTTGTTTGATGGGTAAAAAAAAAAAAGAGAGAGAGAAAACGCCTGCAGTTAAGTAGGACCCTTAACAAGCTGAGAACAGTGTGATCTACTTTAAATCATACAACATTTCAGTGGAAGTGCAGGTCTCACATTCAATTGAAAAATTTGCTGGAAAAAAAAAAAGCAAAGTTACTGAAATGAGGAATAAGTTGTGGATTTATGTCCCATAGAAGTCGCAGGTGTGAACAGGTGCAGTCGATTTTGTGTGAGGTGAGTTGTGTCAAAGGTTTTATGTTGTATGTGGTCATCTGCAGCCTGTGCCTTGGACTGGATCTCTCCTTCACTGTGGTTCTCCTTCAGGTTTCTCGTTTTCCCATTGGAAAGTTGGAGTTGTTCCTGCAGAAGGAAGATCTAAAGACAGGGGGCGCTCTGGGACAGCTCTCCATTTGCTTGTTTATTATGAATGTTGGTTAATTGTCTGTAATTGACCAATGTGTGTGTCACTATTGATTTTTTTTTTAAACTTTCTGTAGGTTAAATCAATAATCTTGTTTAGCCCAAAGAGGAAACTGCTGTTAAGATTTATTATTTATTATAATTAGGCCCGAGCCAGAGACAACGTCCCGGCGAGGGACTCATTAAAACCGCGTCCGAAACGGGGAAAATGGCAAAAATCAAGTAGTAAACACGCCCCGACATGCCAGTGAGTGGTGTCAAAAATTAGAACTCGCCAAGCTCTAATTGTCACCGAAGACCCCGAAAAAAAAAGAAAGACGACTCGGTAGCGCCACCTCAAACTTTGATTTTCATGGGGTCAATGGGAGCCCGACTCGGACAAAAGTGAAAGTAAAAATCTGAAACTCACATCAAAAAATAGAACATGTCGGGACTTCCGCTTCCGCCTAATGGAGTGAGCAGAACGCCTGTGGCAGCTCCGCTTTATTTTCATCGATATTAACCCCCCCCGGACCAGACGAAGCTTCGATAATACTACAACATGTAAACTATGTTCACGGGGAAATGACTACTAAAAAAGGCACTCGCAAATATACGCAGAAGACTATTCAGACAGCGTCGGTTCCCTCAGCTAGCATATCGGCAGAGGTTAGCAATATGGCGGACACTGTACAGGTGGCGGAGCAAAGGGTGGAGGATTCCTCCCTCACGGTACGAATCTTGCAACACGAACTGAAAACTCTCCGGGAGGGTATATCGGCTGACTTGATAATACAAGTGGAGACTATGAAAAAGGAACTTCAGAAAGAAATTGCCCAACTCCGCCGTGAATCCAAAGCCGAGACAGCAGCACTCAGGGCCGAACTGTCCCAACAAATACAGACGCTGAACGACACGCACACAGAGACCCGAAACACTCAGCTGGAGATGGAAAAATCACTCAGCGACAACAGTGACAAGATGACTGCAATGGAGAAATCATACGAAACACTTATGAAAGAGTACAAAACAGTATGGGAGAAATGCCTGGATCTTGAGAACCGGAACCGCAGACAAAATCTGCGGTTTGTGGGAGTCACGGAGGGCGCCGAGGGTGGTGATGCCAGCCGCTTTCTGGCGCATCTTTTGCAGCACGTACTGGGGACAGATAACTTTGAATCTCCTCCACTCATTGACCGCGCACACAGGACCGGTGCCCCGCAGAACGGACGGGGTGGCCGTCCCCGTGCGCTACTCGCCCGTATGCACTACTACGCTGATAAAGAAAAAATACTACGACTCTCCAGAGAGAAAGGTGCACTTTCGTATAACGGCGCCCCACTGCACATCTTTCCAGACATCTCCCCAGAAGTGAGTCGACTTCGAGCATCATTCAACCAAGTTAAAGCCAAGCTACGTGCGGAAGGAGTTCCGTACAGCTTATACTATCCGGCGAGGCTGACGATAAACGTGAAGGGATCTACACGCGTATTTACCGAGCCACGGGAAGCGGAGAAGTTTATTCTCAGCATTGCATCTGCGGCTGACAGCGTCGAGGACATCTGAAAGAAGTGAACCATGCTGGGGACCGGGAGCTGAACATAACGGGGGAAAAACGACGACTGATGTTTAAGAGATAAGGCCTGACACTTTTATTTTATTTTATCTTTGCAAAAGTTCTTTCACCACAACTGTTCTGCACCATTTTAATTGCTCTTAAAAGGTACGAATATTAATGTATGTGTTTTTTTTTATGTTATTTATTATTCTTTAGGTTATTTACAAGCTGACAGGCCAAATTTGATTTGATTTAATTTATTTACTCTCATTTATTTATTCTAGTACCATTATGTTTACTTAAATGGATGTTCCTCAATTGTTGCGAGTACCGTTATATATATTCTTGAATTAGCTCCCTGGACACTCCAGGGTAGGTCTGGTCTGGGAAGGGGGGGGGTTGAAAACACCCAGAAATTTATTTTTATTTCTCTCTCAAAAAGCGGAGTTTAGCAAGAAGTCAAGACTTAGTTTCCTCTAAGACCTTTATTCTGTTTTTGTCTTTTTTTTGTTCCTGCACCGGATGCAGTGGGTATGTCTTTCATTTGGGGAAAGGCAGAGAGGGTTATGTGGGTTCTGTTTTATTTTTTTTTTATTCAAATTTTTTTATTTTTTTATTTTTTTTATTTTTTTTTTTTTTTTTCTCCCTTTTTATTCCCCGGGGGGCGGGGGTGTGGGGATTTCAGGATAATTTTTGATGATCACGAACTATGGCAAGAAATACAGTGAGGTTTATCTCTTGGAACTGTAAAGGTCTAAATGGAGCGGTGAAGCGGGGCAATTTTTTTTCCATCTTGAAAAACTTGATACAGACATTGGGTTTCTTCAGGAGACGCATCTCAAAGATAAAGACCATAACAGATTACGTAGGAAATGGATAGGGCAGATCTATCACTCCCACTCCCACTTTAATGCCAAAAGCAGAGGAGCCGCTATAATTATTAAAAAGTCAATACCATTTATTGAAGATAAAATAATACCAGACAGTAGAGGCAGATATGTTATTGTGACAGGGAGGCTTTATAATAACCCAATTACGCTGATAAGCATATATGCTCCTAATATTGATGATTATCAATTTATGATGTCTTTCCTTTCAGCAATACCTAATATGAACACGCACAAGCTTATCATTGGTGGGGACTTCAACCTGGTACTCGATCCACAGCTGGATAGGTCCTCGAAGAGAGCAGCAATCCTGTTTAAAATCAGCAAAAGCCATTCATACCTTTATGGACACCTACAAGGTAGTAGATCCCTGGAGATCATTGTTTCCTGATAAAAGTGAATACTCTTTTTTTTCACCAGTTCATCACTCCTTTTCGAGGATTGATTTTTTCCTAATTGATCAGGGTCTACTATCTAAAGTTCAACGTTGTGAATATAAAACAATAGTTTTGTCAGACCACAGTCCAGTACTATTACAAATTGCAATTGGGCAAAATAGAAATAAAGTGTGGAGATTTAACAACTCCCTGTTACTGGATCAGATAAGCAAGAAAGAAATCGAGAAACACCTTAATTTATTCGAGCCACTAACGACGCCCCAGATATAACAAGATGCACATTATGGGAGACTCAAAAAGCCTACCTACGCGGTCAACTAATTTCGTGGAGCAGTTTTAATAACAAAAAGAGGAGAGAAAAAGAATCCACTATTACTTGCAAAATCAAAGAAATAGATCGCCTGTATGAGACCTCCCCCTCATCTGACCTGTATAATAAAAGGCAATGTCTCCAGACTGAACTCAATCTACTGTATACTTCTGAAACAACCAAACTTTTAACACAGCTAAGACATAAATACTATGAACATGGAGAGAAGGTTGGTAGACTCCTAGCATCTCAAATTAAAGAACAACAGGCGTCAAGATCAATTATTGAAGTCAGGACTGGTTTGGGGCAGATAACAACTGATCCTAAAGAGATTAATGACATGTTCAAACAATATTATAGCAAACTGTATACGTCTGAATCAAAAGGAGACTCTAAATTAGTTAACAACTTCTTTGAAAATCTCAGTATTCCTCAAGTTAGTACTGACCACAGAGCCATGTTGGAAAAATCGATAACATTGGGAGAAATAAAAGAAGCAATACTTAAAATGCAAAACTCAAAGGCCCCTGGTCCTGATGGATATACTGTTGAGTTCTATAAGACATTTAAAGACCAGATCTCCCCAATGCTGTTGGAAGTATTTAACGAGGCTCTGATCAGAGGTTCGCTGCCTCCATCATTCTATGATGCTAGTATTTCACTCATACACAAATCTGGTAAAGACCCTTTAGAGCCTAGTTCATATAGACCAATAAGTTTGTTAAACGTCGATTATAAAATCTTAGCCAAGATCCTGGCTACACGCCTAGAGAATATACTTCCAAGTGTCATATCTCAAGATCAGACGGGCTTCATAAAAGACAGACACCTGTTTTTTAATATTAGGAGATTACTAAATATAATTTACACCCAAGAAAACAAAAATGATCAGGAATTGCTGCTCTCTTTGGACGCGGAGAAGGCTTTTGACAGGGTCGAATGGGACTACCTTTTCTCTGCCCTATCGAAGTTTGGATTTGGCCCTAATTTTGTATCTTTGGTCAGGTTGCTGTATGTACACCCGAAAGCATCCATACGAACTAATGACATTTATTCATCCTACTTTCCTTTAGGCCGATCAACAAGACAGGGTTGCCCACTGTCCCCTCTGTTATTTGCTTTAGCAATTGAACCCCTGGCCATAACATTAAAAACGAATGTGGGATATTCAGGCATCATTAGAGGAGAAATGGAACATAAAGTATCTCTATATGCCGACGATCTGCTGTTATACGTATCAAATCCCGAACGCTCCCTACCAATCATAATGTCAGTACTGAAGGACTTTGGGATAGTATCAGGATATAAAATTAATTTTTCTAAAAGTACCCTCTTTTTAATCAAGAATGTATCTAAACAGCCCTGTCCCCCTCTTAATGTATATCCCTTTACAGTTTCAGATAAATTTAAATACTTGGGCATTAATGTGACACAAGAGTTCTCCGGTCTCTTTAAACAAAATTTTTCAGTTCTGTATGAACAAACGAAACAGAACTTGGACAAATGGATGAGCCTTCCAATCTCTTTAGCAGGGAGGATTAATATTGTAAGGATGAATATTTTACCAAAATTTTTATTCTTATTCCAATGCATACCTTACCTCATCACCAAATCATTTTTTTCCAAATTAGATAGTTTGATCTCACAATTTATTTGGAATAAAAAGACCCCCCGGATTAAGAAAACATTTTTACAAAGACCCAGAGAACACGGGGGGATGGGATTGCCCCGCTTCAGATTTTACTACTGGTCATGTAATATACGATCTCTGTCCTTCTGGTGTAGTGCTGGGGAGGCTGACTGGGTTGAAATAGAAGAAAACAGTGCCCGTCCAACTTCACTACGAGCACTTATTTATGCTTCTTTAAAAGCGACTATTCCCAAATTTAAGAATCTTATCGTTTCCCACTCAGTTAAAATCTTGCATCAAATTAGAAAACACTTTAAATGGAAAGAGATTTCCACACTGGCACCAATAACATATAATCATGAGTACACTCACCGGGAAGTGTGTCGTCACTTCCCGGTGAGTGTATTCTGTTTGCGAGTTGTGTTGCTACCTGTTGCCGCCCGTCTCTCCTCTGTTATTGCTAATCCACGAATTAACTAAACACGTTTCTAACTCCCTTACATTCAATTGGCATCTAGTCACTCACTTAAAGCCTCGGAGCCCTATTCAGCTCCCAACCGCTCAGTATTCCGTGGATTAAAAGCCCTTTTCACTAGCCTCAGCCTGATCTAGCCTAGCCGACTAGCATCATGGCTGGACCTTCCTCCGCTTCTTTCGCACTGTCCTGCTCAAGGTGTCATATGTGGAGTCAGAACCCTGGCTCCTTCACTGACGATAGGGATAGTTGCGTGAAGTGTAGTGTACTGGCAGCACTGGAGGCCAGGGTTACAGAGTTAGAAACGCGGTTCCGCTCATTGGAGGCGCTAAAGCCTAGCTATAGCCAGGTAGTAGCAGGGACTGCGGACCGCGTCAGCGCTAGGACAGCTAGTGAGAATAGCCCCCCAGCGCGTCCCGTGCAGCCGGGACCAGACCAGGATCGATTTGTGACAGTTCGGAAGAAGCAAAGCGCTAAACGCAAAAACTTAGTGCACCACGAGCTCCCCGTCTGCAATAGGTTTTTCCCCCCTAGCGATCACGCGCCCACCAAATGGACACGTGACACTTTAGTTATTGGTAGTTCTATAGTTAGAGACGTGGAGCTGCCAGCAGCGAGTGTTAGGTGTTATCCGGGGGCCAGAATGGGGGACCTCGAAGGTAACCTCAGGCTTTTAAAGCAGAGTAGAAATAGGTACCGCCGAATTGTGATCCACGGTGGCGGCAATGACACCCGGCGCAAACAGTCCGAGGTGCTCAAACTGCAGGTAGGAGCTGTGTGTGAATTGGCTAAGTCTATGGCAGATAGTGTAGTGTTTTCTGGCCCCCTCCCCAACCGGACCAACTCAGAAATGTTCAGCCGATCTTTCTCCTTTAACTGCTGGTTATCAAACTGGTGCCCCCAAAAACAACGTAGTGTTTGTAGATAACTTTAGCGCGTTCTGGGGGAAGCCCGGGCTCATACGCAGGGATGGCATCCACCCGACTTCGGCTGGTACATCTCTTCTAATTCGGAACCTGACCAACAGCCTGGCGTGACAAGCCAAAGATGAGCCCCGGGCGCAGAGCAGCGGAGTGAGTCGCTGCTGCTCTGTTACTGTCGCTGAGCTCTCGCCCGCACTGTCACAAATTAAGTGTTCAGACTCAGAGCAGATAGAGACTGTGCGTGTCCCTCGTTCTAAAAAGAACAATAAGCCACATGATAAAAACACTATTTCAGGTGTCAGACCACAAAATTAATAATAAAAATAACGACTGGTGCCATTAACAGCCAATTTGATAAGCATGTAAAATGTGGACTGCTAAACATTAGGTCCCTTTCCTCCAAATCTCTTCTGGTAAATGAATTAATTCGTGACCATAACCTAGATCTATTGGCTCTAACTGAAACATGGCTCCTAAAAGATGACTATGTTAGACTAAATGAGTCTACTCCACCCAGTCACTTAAATTTCCAGAGCTCCAGGACCACAGGCCGAGGTGGTGGTGTGGCAGTCATTTCACACTCCAGTTACTACTTAGTCCTAAAACTAACTATACATTTAGCTCGTTTGAAAGCCTTTTACTGTCAATCACCTGCCAAGCTGGAGAAACCAAAAGGCTGTTTTATTCATAATAATCTATCGACCTCCAGGTCCCTATTCAGAGTTCCTGATTGAGTTCTCTGATTTTATATCTAGTCTAGTGTTAGCCTGGGAAAGGATAGTAATAGTTGGAGATTTTAACATACACGTTGACAATAGCAGTGACTATCTTGGTAATGCCTTCAGTGCTCTACTCGATGGGATCGGCTTTACCCAGAATGTGAATAAACCAACCCACAGTCACAAACACACCCTGGATCTTGTTCTAACATATGGTGTAGAGATCAGTGACCTTAATGTCCTCCCTCAAAACCCCATATTATCAGACCACTTTCTAATAACCTTTCAGTTTATCCTTAAAGATTATCCTGTCCCACAGAATAAAACTATAATGAAAAGAACAATATCTGAAAAATGCATTGTAACATTCAAAGAAACAATAGAGCCAGTATTTAGGACCATGTCATTTGACTCTGAAAACAGCTTTAGCCCATCTATGTATGACCAGTTTGCTGACAGATCTATGTACGCCCTGAAAACTGCTCTTGATACTGTAGCTCCCCTAAAACAGAAGGATGTTAGGCCCAGACCTCCTGCCCCCCTGGTACAATGAAGAACTGCGCTCACTCAAACAAAAGGTCAGAAAATTAGAGAGGTCATGGCGCTACTCCCGCTCTGAGCAATCACTAAAGGCATGGAAAATCTGCCTTTTGACTTATAAGAAGGCTCTGCGGAAGTCCCAAACCGATATTTTTCAAATTTATTGAAGTAAACAAAAACAGCAGCAGGTTTCTGTTCAGCACTGTAGCCAGGCTGACAAACTGCCACAGCGCAGTTGAACCCTCAATCCCTGCTACTCTTACCTGCAATGACTTTCTTAATTTCTTTAACAACAAAATCACAGAAATTAGAGATAAATTAAACAAAAAATGACTCCTACAGTCAGTATTGAGCAAGCCAGGCTGTAAAACTAATGTCCCACATAAATCCACCAGTGACATTAGACAGGTTTACTGCTGTTGACCAAGCAGAGATAACTTCAGCCTTTATGTCCTCAAAAACATCAACTTGTATCTTAGACCCTATACCAACCAGACTCCTCAAAGAAATCCTCCCTCTAATTATAGATCCTGTCCTTAATATAATAAATACCTCATTAGAAAATGGCTATGTCCCCCAGTCCTTCAAATATGCAGTGATTAAACCGCTTCTGAAAAAAACTAATCTTGAACCTGATATTTTAGCCAACTATAGGCCCATCTCTAATCTCCCCTTTGTCTCAAAAATCCTTGAAAAAATTGTAGTTAAGCAGCTTTATCGCCACCTACAGGCTAATAATTTATTTGAAACTTTCAATCAGGTTTCAGAGCTCACCACAGCACAGAAACTGCACTACTTAAAGTCACAAATGACTTGTTATTAGCTGCTGACAATGGACTAGTCTCAGTCCTGGTTCTGTTGGACCTCAGTGCAGCGTTTGACACCATCGACCACAATATTCTACTACAGAGATTAGAATGTGACATAGGTGTCCGAGGGCAGCCCTCAGCTGGTTTAAATCCTACCTGTCTGATAGGTACCAGTTTGTTAATGTAAATCAGAGCTCCTCTCCATGTTCTAAAGTAGCCTATGGTGTGCCACAGGGTTCTGTACTGGGTCCAATCCTGTTCACACTCTATATGTTGCCGTTAGGTAATATCATCAGAAAACATGGCATTAACTTCCACTGCTATGCTGATGACACACAGCTGTACTTGTCAATGAAACCAGATCAGTCTGATCGAGTGGACAGACTTAGTGCCTGTGTGAAGGACATAAAAACCTGGATGACACTTAATTATCTGCTTCTTAACCCAGAAAAAACAGAGGTCATTACTCTAGGTCCCAAAAGCCTGCGAGACTCTCTGTTTGACCAGAAAGTCACTTTGGACAGTGTCAGTATTGCTTCCAGTTCTACTGTAAGGAACCTTGGAGTCTTGTTTGACCAAGAGCTCTCGTTCAAACCACATATAAACCAATCCTGTAGAACAGCTTTCTTTCACCTGCGTAATATTGCCAAAATCAGAAAAATCTTGTCTAAAAGTGAGTGACGCTGAAAACTTATCCATGCATTTGTTACATCAAGGCTAGATTACTGTAACTCCTTACTAGTCGCTTGCCCTAAAAGCTCTATAAAAAGCTTTCAGCTAGTTCAAAATGCAGCAGCCAGGCTCTTAACAGGAACTAAGAGAAGAGAGCACATCACCCCAGTGCTGGAGTCCCTTCACTGGCTTCCTGTCGAGTTCAGAATCAAATTCAAAGTTCTCCTCCTGACATATAAAGCCATAAAGGGCATGGCCCCGTTGTATCTGCAAGATGCTATAGTACCATACCACCCAAACAGAGCACTCCGCTCCCAAAATGCTGGACTATTGGTGGTTCCTAGAGTGACTAAAAGCACAGTAGGAGGGAGAGCTTTCACTTACCAAGCTCCTGTGCTATGGAATCAGCTTCCTTTCTATGTTAAAGAGGCCCCCACAGTCTCTACATTTAAGACCAGGCTTAAAACGTATCTCTTTGAAATAGTTTATGGTCAGGCTAGCTAGGACCAGAAATAAACCCTGTAGTTTTGTTAGGCTGCCTAGGGATAGCCATGCTGGGGGAAGTATGGTAACCTGAGCACTATCCTCTTTTTCCTCCTGTTATCCCTATCAACTTCATTTACTATTCAGTCTGTTCATTGCTATTCACATGTTGTCCGCTGTCCCACTCCCCTCTGGGGAGTGTAATTGTTTCAGATGCCTGGCCGCTGACCGCCTCCTGATCGTTGGTGATGGCTGGACCCTAGATGCCCTCCTGACCGTCTGGTGATGGCTGGACCCTAGATGCCCTCCTGACCGTCCGGTGATGGCTGGACCCTAGATCGCCTCCTGATCGTCCAGTGATGGCCGAACTCTAGATCGCCTTGCCCGAATGGACTCTGGCCCTACAGACTTGAACTGGATGCGCCTTAGTCCTGGACACATCTAAAGCCTGTCCGTCCATGGGAGTGGATCTCTCCTTCACTGTGGTTCTCCTCGAGGTTTCTCCTTTTTTTCCCAATGGGTTTTTTGGAGTTTTTCCTTGCCGAGAAGGAGGGTCTAAGGACAGGGGATGTTCTGGAACAATTTGCTTGTCTGTTTCTAATTTGCTTGTCTGTTTCTGTTTCACTGTTGATTTTCTAATTCTGTTGGTTAATCAACTCTCATGTTCAGCCCTAAGAGGCGACTGCTGTCGTGATTTTGGGCTCTACAAAAATAAATTGAATTGAATTGAATTGAATTGAGTTTATTCCAGCTCTTTTGGAAGTCTCATTTAGTCAGTGGGCAAACATGGGAATAAATTCCTTGCGAGATTTATTTATCCAAAAAAACATTGCCACCTTTGATCAACTCTGTGGAAAATATAAGATAGAAAAGAGAGACTTCTTCAAATATTTGCAGATTCGCAGTTTTGTAAAATCAGCGCTCTCGTCCTTCCCCTGTCAGCCTCCTGAGTATGACCTTGATACTGTGCTTTTGAGGGATCCTCTGAAAAAAAAGGGGCTCAATCTCCAGAATCTGTAACAGCTTGTTGGACTTGGAAGATATGCCTACACTGGAACATCTAAAGGACGCCTGGCAACAGGACATTGGAGTGGACATAACGGACAATCAGTGGACTAAAGCCCAAGACAATGTCCACTCTTCTTCGATTTGCGCCCGCCATGGCCTACTACAATTTAAAATTTTGCATAGACTACATCTGTCAAAGGTGAGACTTTCCAAAATGTTTCCTGGAGTTGACACAACTTGTGAGCGCTGTGGGCAGGACCAAGCCTCACTGGCTCATACTTTTTGGAGTTGTCCAGAAATGTCCCCCTACTGGACAAAAATATTCCGCATGATGTCGGACGTTTGTCAACTTCAGTTAGATCCTGATCCTGTGCTGGCACTGTTTGGCGTACCCTCAGCTGGTGCAAATCTCCGGACTGAACAAAAAACGTTTGTCAAGTTTGTGACATTATTGGCTCGGAGACTTATTTTGTTGAACTGGAAGCAGAAAAACCCTCCAACCTATATCAACCTGTTGTATGACATATTGAAACATGTCCAGCTAGAAAAAATTAAATTTGAACTTAGAGGGAAAGTGGACACTTTCCACCTGACATGGGATGGGTTCTTGGAACACTGTGACAGACAAGATAGACAGGTGAATATGTAGGTATAGAATATGCTATCTGAACCCCCCCCCCCCCCCCCCCCTCCCCTGTTTTTACTTTATTTTATTATTATTATTTTATTATTTTTATTAATTATTTTACTTATATAATCTTACATTTGTTGTTTGTTTTATGTATTTACTTTGTATATTGCTTTTGTTTTACATTTGTTTTAATAAGGAAAACTTAAATAAAAAGAATTATAAAAAAAAAAAAAAAAATAGAACATGTCGGGACATGACAAAAATGATATTATGGCCCCGCCCTAAAATGTACAGGAAGTCGGCCATATTGGATCAAACCCCGTGATGACAAAAGCGCACACCCTCACATTCAGGACATCTCCTCGCACAGTTTTCATCACAAACACTTCAAATTTGGCCAAAACCCACTAAACCCATGTGAGATTAAAGATCATCAAATACATTTGAATATGACTTTGGGTGTGGTCATGGTGAATTTTATACAAAATTGCAATTTTTGGAATATTTCAATAAAATATTTCTCTTTCACACACATTTTTTGTTGGGAAAAAACGCTAATACAGCGTTTATGCACATTTGAGAGCTGAACACAATGATATGCAAATCATGGCTTTATCTCTCACAAATGACTCTCTAGCGCCCTCTTCAAATTTCATTTTCAAAAATTCATAGAAGACAATCGATTTGTCGTGAACTTGTGAAAAAAATTCACAGGGGCCTTATTGTGATGGGGCACAATCTGAGAAAGTCACATGACTGTAGCTTTTATGGTTAGGAGAAAAATAATGGGTGGAAATTTTTTTTTCCATTCTTCTTCTTCTTATTTTTATGGCCAGATTGAAGCCACTTTTGACCCCCTGAACGTTCACGAAAAGTCAATTTTATTGGACCCAAAATTCAAGGTTGGTGAAAAATGTATTATTTTGATGTTCAAAAAAATATATTATAAAAAAATATAATATAATTTAATATTTAAAAATGACTCAATAGCGCCACCTCAAAAATCAAAATACATTACGGCAATGAGAGACCTTTTTCATCATAGACAAATGCAATTTGGCACACAACCATAGAACATGTCAAGAAAAGTAAAAAATTATATTATGACCCCACCCTAAACCCTACAGGAAGTCGGCCATTGTGGGTGGAACACCATATTTTTAAAATTTTAACTCTCACGTTTAGATTTTTTACGCCCTGGTTTTTCATTCAAGAAACTTAGGAATTGTTCAAAATGAACTAGAACTAGGTGGGATTATAAGTGACTATCTTTGATTTTTTATGTTAAAAAAAATGGGTGTGGCCAGCCTACCAAGAAAAAAATAATTTTTTGAAGTATTAAATCTTGCATAAGTCAAACAACAAATGTTCTATTTCCCGGCATTAATATACATTTTGTTCAAAATGTTGGTCTGAACGTAATGATATATAATTTTCATAGCTGAAATAATCCATTGCTCCACAGCGCCCCCTTGAATGAAACTTCTCATTGAAATACATGGGTTTTGGTTAACTGGGATGAAAAAACAAATTGTTTCTCATAGACATTTGAAATTAAGTACACATATTCCACTCATCATACTGAACAAAAAAGCCAATGAAGACATTCCTCTATTTCCAGTCGTGCAGGTGTGAAAATGTCATAAATGCTCTCATTGGAATGAAAGGAGTAGTATTACTCAGTCGCTGATTTTGGTGGGAGGGGCGATGTAAGCGAGAACGAGAGGCGCGAACTCCGCGGTGGCGTGAACCCCGGGGTCACAAGGGGTGGCAAGGGCCTTTATCACTGTCATTATTAGTAGTAGTAGTAGTAGTGGTAGTAGTAGTAGTAGTAGTAGTTATTAGTAGTAGTAGTAGTAGTAGTAATATTTATTTATTTTAATACTGTAAATGTTTTTGAAAAAAGTACTTAAGCTTCTTTGGAATTCAAATAATAATTGTAAAAAAAATAATAATGGTCAAACTGACAACATTATTAAAGCAGTTGAGATACTTATTTTTTATTTAATATTCTTATAATTATTAGACGTAACAGTGGTTTATAAATTAATACATCACAACTGCACAATCAAACTAGTATTATATACAGTATTATTTTCTTTTTCTTTTACACTACTAAACACATGGATTTTAGTTCTCGTTCACACAATAAATAAAGAGTAATAAATAATGTAAATACTTTACATGTGCATACAGATCATGAAATCAACTGGTTTATAGAAGAACAACAGCAGTAAGAGCTACTGTGACAGAAAAAAGACTCATTTTGTTGATTGGTGCTGCTGCTGTTGCCTGGCTGTCTCCACTGCCTGTTGTTGTTGTAGCTGTGGTTGTGGCTGAGTCTTCATTGGTTGTTCCATCTTCACTTAGAGATGCAATCGACAACAGAGCTGCCTCTGCTCCTGAAGTGGTCGCTAAAGCAGCTGAGGCGGCTGCATGTGCTGTTGAAGATAGTATATCAACCATATTTGCAATGTTTCCAGTTGTTAAGCCTGTCAGTGCAGTCTCTGACACAGTTTCAGCTGCTATTCCTGTGGCTTGGGCCATTTGAGCCACAGCCTTGACCTCTTGAAGAATGGCTTGATCGTTTGAATTTGAGGCTGGTGTACTTGATATAATGTCCTGGAGTTGTGCTGCTCCTTGAGCAGATACTTTGGCCACAGATCGAGCTGCATCAGCAGAATTTGTCAGTGTGTCCCTTGTTGCAGAATTTGATGCTGCTCTTGCAGCGGCTGCAGCGGCTGTGTTAGCTGCTTGGGCAGTGTTGTAAGCTATGGCTGCTTTTTCTACTGCTTGCTGTGATTGGGAAAGAGGTAATGTGTCAGCCGCTCTTAAGGCAGCACTTGCGGCATCTTGGGCAGCATTAGATGCAACTTTTGCTGCTTCCACAGCCATGTCTAAAGGAGCTAATCCAAGAGCCACAAGTTCAGCGGCTTTGGCTGCAGCCTTGGCTGCTGCTGTAGCTGCTTCTGCTGCAGGTCGAGCACTTGGTCCTACAGATGCTGCTGCTGCTGCGGCAGTAGCTGCTCCTGCCGCTGCTGCTGCTGTGGATGCAACCACTGTACTTTCTTTAGCTTTAGCCATGGCTATTGTTGTGCCTCCATTAGGGTCATCAGTTGTTGACACTGGTACAGATGGAGATGGATTGGTACCTGTGTTACCATTATCCGATGTTCTTGGCAATGCTTCATAAGAAGCCCTCGCTGCAGCCTGAGCTGCTCTCGCAGCAGCTCTAGCGGTTGGTGTAATTAGCTCAGTTGAGTTTGCTACTATAGCATTAGCTGCAGTTTCTGATGCAATGGCTGTTGCATCTGTCATATCTGCCACAACTCGGGCAACTTGTTTTATTCTTTGTATTTCAGCATCCTGACTTTGAGTGGCTCCTGCTAATACCTCTAGTGTAGTAACTGCCGCTTCTCCCACTGTCTTGGCTGCATTTGCAGTTTCAATAACCTCTTCTAATGATGCAGAATCCACACTTGCTTTTGCTGCTGCATGCCGCTCTCCTGGCTGATTGTGCTACTTGATTCGCTGCCTGAATTAACTTTGTTGCTTCGGATGTACTGGCAGATGCTCTTGCGGCATTCACAACCCTGTCTGCAGCATCAGCAGCATTTTGGGCAGCTGTTGTAGCCACTGTCAAAGGTTGATTTCCATTTGCCACAGCAAAGGCTGCATCAGCTGCAACTTGAGCAGCGGTCACAGCCTCTAATACATCCTTGCGTGGTGCACCCGCTGCAGAAGCTGTGGCTGCTGCTAATGCAGTGGCAGCAGCTACCGCTGCTGTAGATGTTGATACTGCTGATCTGTCGGTTATTGGTACAGGTGCTGTGGGTGTGGGCGTTGGTGGAAGATCAGTGATGATCAATCGTGGAAGTGCAATTTCTGCTGCAATTGCACTGGCCTCTGCAGCCTTAGCTGCTGCTTTTGCTGACTCTAACATGACACCAACTGTGTCTGCTTGTGTGACACCTGTTGCAGCTGTAGCTGCCAGTGCGGTTGCCTCTCCCATTTTTTGCCACTGCTTGTGTTGCTGAGATGGAAAGCTGTGTCGCACTTGCTCCTGCTGTGGCTGGCAGAGAGAATTTAGCGTTTTATTCAAAGTATCTGCTGCCTCTGCAGACTTTTGAGCAATCTCTGTCTCTACTTCCACAGCTCTACTAATTGCTTCATCTGTCCCTGTGGTGGCTTGTTGCGCTGCATATGCTGCCTCTACAGCTGCCTTTGCTAATTCTGAGGCAATAGTTAAAAGTTCATCAGCTGCATTCTTCAAAGGTGCAGATACTTCTGAGGCTTCTAGTTGTGCTGCCTCAACTGCCTCTAATGATTTGTTTGCAGCTTCCAGTGCAGCTTGTGCTGCTGCTGATGGTGGGCTCTCCCCATTTGCCACTAAGGCTGCTACCTTAGCCGCTTCCCTTGCTGCTTTCATGGCTAACTCTGCTTTGGGGGATGATGTTGCCCCTGCAGCAGAGGAAATAGAGGCTGCTGCGGCTGCTGCAGTGGATGCGGCTGCGCAGCAGCTGAAGCTGCTGCTGATGTCGTGGTTCTTATTGTTGAGTCTTTCAAAGACAGAGTGAGGCCTGATGTTGTGTTGGCCAACCCAACACCTCTGTTTGCTGATTTTAAGGATTCTCTTGCTGAGGCAATTGCTTCATTGGCCAGTTGCTCTGCATTATCTGCAGTTGTTGCTGTGATAGAAGCAGCTGCCTTTTCCACTGCAGTCTTTGCCTCTGGTATTGTTTTTGCAACCAGATTTGAAGCTACTTCAAATGCTATAAAAGCATCTTGTGCTGTTGCTGCATCAACTACTTCAGTAGATGTTGGTTGCAGTGCAGCCACCAAGGCCCTGAGGGCTTTTTCAGCTGCAATTGCTGAATCATCTATGGCTGCAGCTGCTGCATCCAGACTTTCAGGAGTTATTTTAGATACATTGTTTGCTGCCTGTGCTGCCTTGATAGCTGCTTCTGTTGCATTCGCAGATGCTTCAAGAATGCTGTTTTTAAATGGTGCCATTGTATCTGGGAGAGCTTCTGCTGCTTCCTTTGCTGCCAACGATGCCTCTTCTGCTTTTTGGGCTGCAATTTGAGCTGCTTGTATGGCTTCTTCGGGTGGAGCGGTTCCATTGAGTACTGCTTCTGCTATTCTTGCTGCCTCTTCAGCAGCCTTGATCGCTTCTTCTGCAGCGGTCCTTGCTCTGTCAGCAAGAGGTCCAGTGGTGGCTGATGCGATTGTAGCTGCTGTGGCACCAGCTAATGCTGCAGAATTTGATGCTATAGATGCTGCTGCTGCTGCTGCAGCTCGTTGTGCCTTTATCTGTGCAGGGGATTTTGTTGGTGTAAATGTAGTACTTGGCGTGACAGTGGTAGAAGAATTCTGTATTGTTGACAATATATTTGAAGCAGACTCAATAGTTTGATTTGTTGAACCACTGGCATCTTGAACTGAATCAATAGCTTCATTCGATAGACGGTTTGCCTCTTCTGGTGTTGCTGCTTTTGTAGAGGCAGCTGCCTTTTCCACTGCTGTTATGGCTTTCTTTGTGGTTTGTGCGGCACTCTCTGCTGCTGATGACACAAATCCTTCTAATTTTGGATCAAGAGGTACAGTGTCATTTTGTTGTACTGCAGATAGTAACGCGGTGAGGGCTTTTTCTGTTGCCATTGCTGACTCATTCATGGCTGCAGCTGCTGCATCCAGACTTTCAGGAGTTATTGTAGATACATTGTTTGCTGCCTGTGCTGCCTTGATAGCTGCTTCTGTTGCATTCGCAGATGCTTCAAGAATGCTGTTTTTAAATGGTGCCATTGTATCTGGGAGAGCTTCTGCTGCTTCCTTTGCTGCCAACGATGCCTCTTCTGCTTTTTGGGCTGCAATTTGAGCTGCTTGTATGGCTTCTTCGGGTGGAGCGGTTCCATTGAGTACTGCTTCTGCTATTCTTGCTGCCTCTTCAGCAGCCTTGATCGCTTCTTCTGCAGCGGCCCTTGCTCTGTCAGCAAGAGGTCCAGTGGTGGCTGATGCGACTGTAGCTGCTGTGGCACTTGCTGTTGCTGCAGCAATTGATGATATAGATGCTGCTGCTGCTGCTGCAGCTCGTTCTGCCTTTATCTGTGCAGGGGATTTTGTTGGTGTAATTGTAGTAGTTGGTGTGACAGTGGTAGAAGAATTCTGTATTGTTGACAATATATTTGAAGCAGACTCAATAGTTTGATTTGTTGAACCACTGGCATCTTGAACTGAATCAATAGCTTCATTCGATAGACGGTTTGCCTCTTCTGGTGTTGCTGCTTTTGTAGAGGCAGCTGCCTTTTCCACTGCTGTTATGGCTTTCTTTGTGGTTTGTGCGGCACTCTCTGCTGCTGATGACACAAATCCTTCTATTTTTGGATCAAGAGGTACAGTGTCCTTTTGTTGTACTGCAGATAGTAACGCGGTGAGGGCTTTTTCTGTTGCCATTGCTGACTCATTCATGGCTGCAGCTGCTGCATCCAAACTTTCAGGAGTTATTGTAGATACATTGTTTGCTGCCTGGGCTGCCTTGATAGCTGCTTCTGTTGCATTGGCTGATGCTTCAAGAATGCTGTTTTTAAATGGTGCCATTGTATCTGGGAGAGCTTCTGCTGCTTCCTTTGCTGCCAAAGACGCCTCTTCTGCTTTTTGGGCTGCAATTTGAGCTGCTTGTATGGCTTCTTCAGGTGAAGCGGTTCCATTGAGTACTGCTTCTGCCATTCTCGCTGCCTCTTCAGCAGCCTTGATCGCTTCTTCCGCAGCGGCCCTTGCTCTGTCAGCAAGAGGTCCAGTGGTGGCTGATGCGACTGTAGCTGCTGTGGCACTTGCTGTTGCTGCAGCAATTGATGATATAGATGCTGCTGCTGCTGCTGCAGCTCGTTCTGCCTTTATCTGTGCAGGGGATTTTGTTGGTGTAATTGTAGTAGTTGGTGTGACAGTGGTAGAAGAATTCTGTATTGTTGACAATATATTTGAAGCAGACTCAATAGTTTGATTTGTTGAACCACTGGCATCTTGAACTGAATCAATAGCTTCATTCGATAGACGGTTTGCCTCTTCTGGTGTTGCTGCTTTTGTAGAGGCAGCTGCCTTTTCCACTGCTGTTATGGCTTTCTTTGTGGTTTGTGCGGCACTCTCTGCTGCTGATGACACAAATCCTTCTATTTTTGGATCAAGAGGTACAGTGTCATTTTGTTGTACTGCAGATAGTAACGCGGTGAGGGCTTTTTCTGTTGCCATTGCTGACTCATTCATGGCTGCAGCTGCTGCATCCAAACTTTCAGGAGTTATTGTAGATACATTGTTTGCTGCCTGGGCTGCTTTGAGAGCTGCTTCTGTTGCATTGGCTGATGCTTCAAGAATGCTGTTTTTAAATGGTGCCATTGTATCTGGGAGAGCTTCTGCTGCTTCCTTTGCTGCCAAAGATGCCTCTTCTGCTTTTTGTGCTGCAATTTGAGCTGCTTGTACGGCTTCTTCGGGTGAAGCGGTTCCATTGAGTACTGCTTCTGCCATTTTCGCTGCCTCTTCAGCAGCCTTGATCGCTTCTTCTGCAGCGGCCCTTGCTCTGTCAGCAAGAGGTCCAGTGGTGGCTGATGCGACTGTAGCTGCTGTGGCACTTGCTGTTGCTGCAGCAATTGATGATATAGATGCTGCTGCTGCTGCTGCAGCTCGTTCTGCCTTTATCTGTGCAGGGGATTTTGTTGGTGTAATTGTAGTACTTGGCGTGACAGTGGTAGAAGAATTCTGTATTGTTGATAATATATTTGAAGCAGACTCAATAGTTTGATTTGTTGAACCACTGGCATTTTTAACGGAATCAATAGCTTCATTCGATAGACGGTTTGCCTCTTCTGGTGTTGCTGCTTTTGTAGAGGCAGCTGCCTTTTCTACTGCTGTTATGGCTTTGTTTGTGGTTTGTGTGGCACTCTCCGCTGCTGATGACACAAATCCTTCTAATTTTGGATCAAGAGGTACAGTGTCATTTTGTTGTACTGCAGATAGTAACGCGGTGAGGGCTTTTTCTGTTGCCATTGCTGACTCATTCATGGCTGCAGCTGCTGCATCCAGACTTTCAGGAGTTATTGTAGATACATTGTTTGCTGCCTGTGCTGCTTTGAGAGCTGCTTCTGTTGCATTCGCAGATGCTTCAAGAATACTGTTTTTAAATGGTGCCATTGTATCTGGGAGAGCTTCTGCTGCTTCCTTTGCTGCCAAAGACGCCTCTTCTGCTTTTTGTGCTGCAATTTGAGCTGCTTGTACGGCTTCTTCGGGTGAAGCGGTTCCATTGAGTACTGCTTCTGCCATTTTCGCTGCCTCTTCAGCAGCCTTGATCGCTTCTTCTGCAGCGGCCCTTGCTCTGTCAGCAAGAGGTCCAGTGGTGGCTGATGCGACTGTAGCTGCTGTGGCGCCTGATGTTGCTGCAGCAATTGATGATATAGATGCTGCTGCTGCTGCTGCAGCTACGGCTGCCTTTATCTGTGCAGGGGATTTTGTTGGTGTAATTGAAGTAGTTGGTGTGACAGTGGTAGAAGAATTCTGTATTGGTGATAATATATTTGAAGCAGACTCAATAGTTTGATTTGTTGAACCACTGGCATTTTTAACGGAATCAATAGCTTCATTCGATAGACGGTTTGCCTCTTCTGGTGTTGCTGCTTTTGTAGAGGCAGCTGCCTTTTCTACTGCTGTTATGGCTTTGTTTGTGGTTTGTGTGGCACTCTCCGCTGCTGATGACACAAATCCTTCTAATTTTGGATCAAGAGGTACAGTGTCATTTTGTTGTACTGCAGATAGTAACGCGGTGAGGGCTTTTTCTGTTGCCATTGCTGACTCATTCATGGCTGCAGCTGCTGCATCCAGACTTTCAGGAGTTATTGTAGATACATTGTTTGCTGCCTGTGCTGCCTTGATAGCTGCTTCTGTTGCATTCGCAGATGCTTCAAGAATACTGTTTTTAAATGGTGCCATTGTATCTGGGAGAGCTTCTGCTGCTTCCTTTGCTGCCAAAGACGCCTCTTCTGCTTTTTGTGCTGCAATTTGAGCTGCTTGTATGGCTTCTTCGGGTGAAGCGGTTCCATTGAGTACTGCTTCTGCCATTCTCGCTGCCTCTTCAGCAGCCTTGATCGCTTCTTCTGCAGCGGCCCTTGCTCTGTCAGCAAGAGGTCCAGTGGTGGCTGATGCGACTGTAGCTGCTGTGGCGCCTGATGTTGCTGCAGCAATTGATGATATAGATGCTGCTGCTGCTGCTGCAGCTACAGCTGCCTTTATCTGTGCAGGGGATTTGGTTGATGATGGACTTACCGTTGTGGATGATGTTACTGTTATCGACGCTGTATTTGTGTTCGGTTGAAAAGTGGTAGTTGGAGGAGCTGTAGTTGTTGTAGGTGGAGGAGTCGTGGTAGTTGGAGCAGCTGTAGTTGTTGTAGGTGGAGAAGTCGTGGTAGTTGGAGCAGCTGTAGGTGTTGTAGGTGGAGCAGTTGTGATAGTTGGAGCAGCTGTAGGTGTTGTAGGTGGAGCGGTCGTGGTAGTTGTTGTAGGTGGAGGTGTCGTGGTAGTTGGAGGAGCTGTAGTTGTTGTAGGTGGAGGAGTTGTAGTAGTTGGAGCAGCTGTAGTTTTTGTTGGCAGAGGAGTGTGGTGGTAGTTGGAGGAGCTGTAGTTGTTGTTGTGGTAGTTGGAGGAGTCTGTGGTAGTAGGTGGAGCAGCTGTGATAGTAGGTGTAGTTGTGTAGGTGGAGCAGTTGTGATAGTTGGAGCAGCTGTAGTTGTTGTAGGTGGAGAAGTCGTGGTAGTTGGAGCAGCTGTAGGTGTTGTAGGTGGAGCGGTCGTGGTAGTTGTTGTAGGTGGAGGTGTCGTGGTAGTTGGAGGAGCTGTAGTTGTTGTAGGTGGAGGAGTTGTAGTAGTTGGAGCAGCTGTAGTTTTTGTTGGCAGAGGAGTTGTGGTAGTTGGAGGAGCTGTAGATGTTGTAGGCTGAGGAGTCGTGGTAGTTGGAGGAGCTGTAGTTGTTGTAGGCGAAGGAGTCGTGGTAGTTGGAGCAGCTGTAGTTGTTGTCGGTGGAGGAGTCGTTGTAGTTGGAGCAGCTGTAGTTGTTGTAGGCAGAGGAGTCGTGGTAGTTGGAGCAGCTGTAGTTGTTGTAGGTGGAGGAGTTGTGGTAGTTGGAGGAGCTGTAGTTGTTGTAGGTGGAGGAGTTGTGGTAGTTGGAGGAGCTGTAGTTGTTGTAGGTGGAGGAGTCGTGGTAGTTGGAGGAGCTGTAGTTGTTGTAGGTGGAGGAGTGAGTGTGTAGTTGGAGGAGCTGTAGATGTTGTAGGTGGAGGAGTCGTGGTAGTTGGAGCAGCTGTAGTTGTTGTAGGTGGAGGAGTTGTGGTAGTTGGAGCAGCTGTAGTTGTTGTAGGTGGAGGAGTCGTGGTAGTTGGAGCAGCTGTAGGTGTTGTAGGTGGAGGGGTGGTGGTAGTTGGAGCAGCTGTAGTTGTTGTAGGCTGAGGAGTCGTGGTAGTTGGAGGAGCTGTAGTTGTTGTAGGTGGAGGAGTCGTGGTAGTTGGAGCAGCTGTAGTTGTTGTAGGCTGAGGAGTCGTGGTAGTTGGAGGAGCTGTAGTTGTTGTAGGAGTTGTGGTAGTTGGTGCAGCTGTAGGTGTTGTAGGTGGAGGAGTCGTGGTAGTTGGAGCAGCTGTAGATGTAGGTGGAGGAGTCGTGTAGTTGGAGCAGCTGTAGTTGTTTGTAGGTGGAGGGGTCGTGGTAGTTGGAGCAGCTGTAGTTGTTGTAGGCTGAGGAGTCGTGGTAGTTGGAGGAGCTGTAGTTGTTGTAGGTGGAGGAGTCGTGGTAGTTGGAGCAGCTGTAGTTGTTGTAGGCTGAGGAGTCGTGGTAGTTGGAGGGAGCTGTAGTTGTTGTAGGAGGAGTTGTGGTAGTTGGAGCAGCTGTAGTTGTTGTAGGTGGAGAAGTCGTGGTAGTTGGAGCAGCTGTAGTTGTTGTAGGCTGAGGAGTCATGGTAGTTGGAGGAGCTGTAGTTGTTGTAGGCTGAGGAGTCGTGGTAGTTGGAGCAGCTGTAGATGTAGGTGGAGGAGTCGTGGTAGTTGGAGCATCTGTAGTTGTTGTAGGTGGAGGAGTTGTGGTAGTTGGAGCAGCTGTAGTTGTTGTAGGTGGAGGAGTCGTGGTAGTTGGAGCAGCTGTAGTTGTTGTAGGTGGAGGAGTCGTGGTAGTTGGAGCAGCTGTAGTTGTTGTAGGTGGAGCAGTCTAGTTAGTTGTTGTAGGTGGAGGAGTCGTGGTAGTTGGAGCAGCTGTAGTAGTGTTGTAGGTGGAGGAGTCGTGGTAGTTGGAGCAGTTGTAGTTGTTGTAGGAGAGAGTCGTCGTGGTAGTTTGAGAGCAGCTGTAGATGTAGGTGGAGGAGTCGTGGTAGTTGGAGCATCTGTAGTTGTTGTAGGTGGAGGAGTTGTGGTAGTTGGAGCAGCTGTAGTTGTTGTAGGTGGAGGCGTTGTGGTAGTTGGAGCAGCTGTAGTTGTAGGTGGAGGAGTCGTGGTAGTTGGAGCAGCTGTAGTTGTTGTAGGTGGAGGAGTTGTGGTAGTTGGAGCAGCTGTAGTTGTAGGTGGAGGAGTCGTGGTAGTTGGAGCAGCTGTAGTTGTTGTAGGTGGAGGAGTTGTGGTAGTTGGAGCAGCTGTAGTTGTTGTAGGTGGAGGAGTTGTGGTAGTTGGAGCAGCTGTAGTTGTTGTAGGTGGAGGAGTCGTGGTAGTTGGAGCAGCTGTAGTTGTTGTAGGTGGAGGAGTTGTGGTAGTTGGAGCAGCTGTAGTTGTAGGTGGAGGAGTTGTGGTAGTTGGAGAGCAGCTGTAGTTGTAGGTGGAGGAGGAGTGTTGTGGTAGTTGAGCAGCTAGTTGTTGTAGGTGGAGGAGTTGTGGTAGTTGGAGCAGCTGTAGATGTAGGTGGAGGAGTCGTGGCAATTGGAGGAGCTGTAGATGTAGGTGGAGGAGTTGTGGTAGTTGGAGCAGCTGTAGTTGTTGTGTTGTGGTAGTTGGAGGAGTTGTAGTTGGTAGTGGGAGCAGTCGTGGTAGTTGTTGTAGTTGTAGGTGGAGGAGTTGTGGTAGTTGAGCAGCAGCTGTAGATGTAGGTGGAGGAGTCGTGGAGCAATTTGTAGGAGGAGTCTGTAGATGTAGGTGGAGGAGTTGTGGTAGTTGGAGCAGCTGTAGTTGTTGTAGGTGGAGGAGTCGTGGTAGTTGGAGCAGCTGTAGATGTAGGTGGAGGAGTCGTGGCAATTGGAGGAGCTGTAGATGTAGGTGGAGGAGTTGTGGTAGTTGGAGCAGCTGTAGTTGTTGTAGGCGGAGGAGTTGTGGTAGTTGGAGGAGCTGTAGATGTAGGTGGAGGAGTCGTGGTAGTTGGAGCAGCTGTAGTTGTAGGTGGAGGAGTCGTGGTAGTTGGAGCAGCTGCAGTTGTTGTAGGCGGAGGAGTCGTGGTAGTTGGAGCAGCTGTAGTTGTAGGTGGAGGAGTCGTGGTAATTGGAGCAGCTGTAGATGTAGGTGGAGGAGTTGTGGTAGTTGGAGCAGCTGTAGATGTCATTGGCAGAGGAGTTGATGTGAACATCGGTGGAATAGTCGTAGTTTTTGGGTACATTTCACACCTGTCCTTCAGCGCTCCTTCCACTCTTTGGACTTTCATTACTGGGCCATGAGAAGAGTTTGGTCAGTGTTTATTCTACATTGTCCCATTGAGCAGAACATGATTATAATTGTGATCACTTACCTACTGGTAGTAACACCAGGAGAAGCAACCTGATGATCATTGTGAATAATGATTCTGTTCTTCCCAGTTTTTTCTTCTTAGAATCTTGAAAATAAACTGAACAGAAAACATAACACAGGTTACCACTGTTAAAAACATATTTTTTGCTGAATTATATTTGTTAAGGTATTTTGTTTTTGTTTTTTGTTTTTGTTTTTTTATACTCTTGGACATTTTTGTTTTTTAATTTTTTATGATTTGCAATAAGTTCTCAGGTTGTACCGTTGCTTCTAGAGAGGCATCAATATTATATATCATTACAACCAATTATAATGTATGTAAAAATTAATACCTAAATAATGCATATTTTTGATTTGCAATTTAGATGTCACAAAGATGACATATGACACTGATGATCTTGGGACGTAGGGCTGCAATATTAACAAGAAAGGTTGCGACTAGTCGACTATTTAAATTGTAATTGTATTTTGATATTTCAGAAGCCGTAATGATTAGAGAACAACCAAGAGTAGTTACGTCGCCCAGACAGGTGCCCCACCCTGGAGCCAGGCCTGGGGTGGATGCTCGAGAGCGAGTGCCTGGTGGCCGGGCCCCGATGGGAAGATGTAGGGCTATCCTCCTGTGGACCACCCGCAGAAGGATCTGTGAGGGGCCAGTGCATAGAGATCTGGGTGGCTCCGGGGGACGTAGACTGGCTCCGGGGACGTAGAATTTCACCTGCGGGAGGTTGAGCATCACCGGCTAGATATAGTCGGCCTCACCTCCACACACACTTTGGGCTCTAGAACCCAACTCCTTGAGAGGGGCTGGACTCTCCATTTCTCTGGCGTTGCCCGTGGGGAGTGGTGGCGAGCTGGTGTGGGCTTATTGCCCCACAGCTCAGCCGCCTCGTGCTGGAGTTCTCCCCGGTGAACAAGAGGGTGGCGTCCCTGCGCCTTCGGGTCGGGGACAGGTCTCTCACTGTTGTGGCGCCTATGGGCCGGACAGCAGTGCAGAGTACCCAGCCTTGAAGTCCCTGGGAGGGGTACTAGACAGTGCACCAACCAGGACTTTGTTGTTTTCCCGAGGGACTTCAGTGCCCATGTGGGTAATGACAGTGACCCAAGTGGTGTTTTGTTATATTTCATTATCATCTCAAAGTAAAAGCCATGTTAAATTTGTCAACTGGACAAAAAGTTGTAGGTTTGAAGACGTTTGGCTGCTCATCCAAGCCACTTCTTCAGTTCAACTGAGCTGATGAGCAGCGAAACAACTTCACTCCTACAGCGTTTTGTCCAGTGACAGATTTAACTTTGGCTTTTACTCTGGATCAGACCTGGACGACTGAGGGACGACACAAACATTATCATCGCAGTTATACAGACTCTAAAACACCCTTTATAACAAACATTAAATCAACTAGAATGTCAAAGTTTTATAGAAAACCATTATCAAAACCCTTCATCTGTGATTATTCTATATCTACATTTCTTCAGTTAAACCTTTAGTTTAACCTACGATTTGTTTGACTTCACAGGTAATAAAAAAAAAAATAAAATAAAAAAAAAAGTCAAGCACTAAAAACATTATTAGTTTCAGCCATAGTGGCATCAGTTGTTTCCTGACTTTTTATTTTTATTTTTTTACTATGGAATCACTCCTGCACCAAATATAACAAACTGTAATATCTATTTTCAATCTCCAATAAATCTCAACAGAAAATGTACTAAAAATACTTTTTTCTGGTTATTTGAATGACAAAACCACATAATACACTTAGAAGGTACATTCCATCTCAAATCCAGCACATTGCATTGTGTACTTACTGTGATAACGAGGGAGTCCTCTACTTGTGTCCCACTTGTCCACTAATCCAGTGTCTTGTGTCTTAAGTATGATTGTCACTTGAGTTTTGTATTTATATAAATGCTGGGTTCCTGAATGCGACACACATCACATACCAACGTCATGAATAATCAAAAGCAATCGTCACGATTATAAACCTGTTATCTCTCCTCCCAGACTGTAGAGGTGTACACAGCTATAGGATGGTACTGACATTTGGAGATTTAATGACGCCAAACTTGTTAAGTAGGATTTTGTGCAGATAGGCTTTTGTTTGTAGAGCATCAACATATAATTTAAAAGGCTTAACCTGTGCCTTTTACTTCATTGTTAACGTTATGATTCGGAATATGATTTGTCCTGATCTCAATGGCTGTGTGCACTGCCTTTGTCCTGATCTCATTAAGGTTCAGTGTCATTCTTCCAAATATATTATAGTAATACTAGAAGCATATATTTGTAAATTATATAATATATATATATATTATATATATATATATATATATATATAATATATATATATATATACATGTATATATATATACACATATGGTGGTGGATAAACAGCAGAGCAAAGCCGTTGTGGTGGACATCGCAGTACCAAGCGATGGGAACATCAGGAAAAAGGAGCATGAGAAACTAGAGAAATACCAGGGGCTCAAAGAAGAGATGGAGAAGGTCTGGAAGGTGAAGGCCTCAGTGGTGCCCGTGGTCATCGGACTCGGGGCAGTGACCCCCAAACTGGAGGAGAGACTACAGCAGATCCCAGGAGAAACATCAGACATCTCAGTCCAGAAAAGTGCAGGAACAGCAAAGATACTGAAGAACCCTCAAGATCCCAGGCCTCTGGTACAGGTCCCGAGCGTGGAAAAAGAGGGGATAAAGACCACCCGCGGAGGGTGAGGAGGAGATTTTTATATATAGTATGAATATAAATAAATAAATAAATACACTTTTTCTTTGAGCCCATTTTTCAATGTACTTAAAATTGTAAATTAATATGTTATGACCTTTACATGATCCATGAGAGCCACAAATGTATGTATGAGAGCCACATATGTGTGTAAGAGAGGCACATACATGTGTATGAGAGCCACAAATGTGTGTATGAGAGCCACATGCATGTGTATGAGAGCCACAAATGTGTGTATGAGAGCCACATGCATGTGTATGAGAGCCACAAATGTGTGTATGAGAGCCACATGCATGTGTATGAGAGCCACAAATGTGTGTATGAGAGCCACATGCATGTGTATGAGAGCCACATGCATGTGTATGAGAGCCACAAATGTGTGTATAAGAGCCACATACATGTGTAAGAGAGCCACAAATGTGTGTATGAGAGCCACAAATGTGTGTATGAGAGCGACATACATGTGGATGAGAGCCACATGTGAGTATGAGCCACATGTGAGTATGAGAGCCACATGTGAGTATGAGCCACACATGAGAAAGAGCCACATGTGAGTATGAGCCACATGGGAGTCTGAGAGCCACATGTGAGTATGAGCCACATGTGAGTATGAGAGCAACATGTGAGTATGAGCCACATGTGAGTTTGAGCCACATGTGAGTATGAGCCACATGTGACTATGAGAGCCACATCTGAGTATGAACCACATGTGAGTATGAGCCACATGTGAGTATGAGCCACATGGGAGTCTGAGAGCCACATGTGAGTATGAGCCACATGTGAGCATGAGAGCAACATGTGAGTATGAGCCACATGTGAGTATGAGCCACATGTGACTAAGAGAGCCACATGTCAGTTTCAGCCACATGTGAGTATGAGCCACATGTGAGTATGAGCCACATGTGACTATGAGAGCCACATGTATGAGAGCCACATGTGAGTATGAGAGGCACATGTGAGTATGAGCCACATGTGACTATGAGAGCCACATGTATGAGAGCCAAATGTGAGTCTGAGAGCCACATGTGAGTATGAGAGGCACATGTGAGTATGAACCACATGTGACTATGAGAGCCACATGTATGAGAGCCACATGTGAGTATGACAGGCACATGTGAGTATGAGCCACATGTGATGAGCCACATGTGACTATGAGAGCCACATGTATGAGAGCCACATGTGAGTCTGAGAGCCACATGTGAGTGTGAGAGCTACATGTGAATATGAGCCACATGTGAGTATGAGCCATATGTGAGTATGAGAGCCACATGAGTATGAGCCACATGTGAGTATGAGAGCCATATGTGAGTATGAGCCACACGTGAGTATGAGCCACATGTGACTATGAGAGCCACACGTGAGTATGAGCCACATGCGAGTATGAGCCACATGCGAGTATGAGCCACATGTGAGTATGAGCCACATGTGAGTATGAGAGCCACAAGTGAGTATGAGCCACATGGGAGTCTGAGAGCCACATGTGAGTATGAGCCACATGTGAGTATGAGAGCCACATGTGAGTATGAGAGCCACAAGTGAGTATGAGCCACATGGGAGTCTGAGAGCCACATGTGAGTATGAGAGCCACATGTGAGTATGAGAGCCACATGTGAGTATGAGCCACATGTAAGTATGAGCCACACGTGAGTATGAACCACATGTGAGTATGAGAGCCACATGTGAGTAGGAGCCACATGTTAGTATGAGCCACATGTGAGTATGAGCCACATGTGAGGATGAGCCACATGTGAGGATGAGAGCAAACGTGTGAAAGAGCCACATGTGACTATGAGAGCCACATGTGAGTATGAGAGCCACATGTGAGTGAGCCATGAGATGAGCCACATGTGAGTATGAGCCACATGTGAGTATGAGAGCCACATGTGAGTATGAGCCACATGTGAGTATGAGCCACATGTGAGTATGAGAGCCACATGTGAGTATGAGCCACATGTGAGTATGAGCCACATGTGAGTATGAGCCACATGTGAGTATGAGAGCCACATGTGAGTATGAGCCACATGTGAGAATGAGCCACATGTGAGTAATGAGCCACATGTGAGTATGAGCCACATGTGAGTATGAGAGCACATGTGAGTATGAGAGCCACATGTGAGTATGAGAGCCACATGTGAGTATGAGCCACATGTGAGTATGAGCCACATGTGAGTATGAGCCACATGTGAGAATGAGCCACATGTGAGAATGAGCCACATGTGAGTATGAGAGCCACATGTGAGTATGAGAGCCCACATGTGAGTATGAGAGCCAAATGTGAGTATGAGCCACATGTGAGTATGAGCCACATGTGAGTATGAGCCACATGTGAGTATGAGAGCCACATGTGAGTAGTACATGTGAGTATGAGAGCATGTGAGTATGAGCCACATGTGAGTATGAGCCACATGTGAGTATGAGAGCCACATGTGAGTATGAGCCACATGTGAGTATGAGAGCCACATAGTGAGTATGAGCCACATGTGAGTATGAGACATGTGAGTATGAGAGCCACATGTGAGTATGAGAGCCACATGTGAGTATGAGAGCCACATGTGAGTATGAGAGCCACATGTGAGTATGAGAGCCACATGTGAGTATGAGAGCCACATGTGAGTATGAGCCACATGTGAGTATGAGAGCCACATGTGAGTATGAGCCACATGTGAGTATGAGAGCCACATGTGAGTACATGAGAGAGCACATGTGAGTATGAGCCACATGTGAGTATGAGCCACATGTGAGTATGAGCCACATGTGAGTATGAGAGCCACATGTGAGTATGAGCCACATGTGAGGATGAGCCACATGTGACACGTGAGTATGAGCCACATGTGAGTATGAGAGCCACATGTGAGTATGAGCCACATGTGAGTATGAGCCACATGTGAGTATGAGCCACATGTGAGTATGAGCCCACATGTGAGTATGATGAGCCACATGTGAGTAGCCACATGTGAGTATGAGCCACATGTGAGTATGAGCCACATGTGAGTATGAGCCACATGTGAGCCACCACATGTGAGTATGAGCCACATGTGAGTATGAGAGCACACATGTGAGTATGAGCCACATGTGAGTATGAGCCACATGTGAGTATGAGCCACATGTGAGTATGAGCCACATGTGAGTATGAGCCACATGTGAGAATGAGCCACATGTGAGAATGAGCCACATGTGAGTATGAGAGCCACATGTGAGTTTGAGAGCCACATGTGAGTATAAGCCAAATGTGAATATGAGCCACATGTGAGTATGAGCCACATGTGAGTATGAGCCACATGTGAGTATGAGAGCCACATGTGAGTATGAGCCACATGTGAGTATGAGCCACATGTGAGTATGAGCCACACGTGACTATGAGCCATATGTGAGTATGAGAGCCACATGTGATTATGAGCCACATGTGAGTATGAGAGCCACATGTGAGTATGAGCCACACGTGAGTATGAGCCACATGTGAGTATGAGAGCCACATGTGAGTCTGAGAGCCACATGTGAGTCTGAGAGCCACATGTGAGTATGAGCCACATGTGAGTATGAGCCACACGTGAGTATGAGCCATATGTGAGTATGAGAGCCACATGTGAGTATGAGCCACATGCGAGTATGAGCCACATGTGAGTATGAGCCACATGTGAGTATGAGAGCCACATGTGAGTATGAGCCACATGGGAGTCTGAGAGCCACATGTGAGTATGAGAGCCACATGTGAGTATGAGCCACATGTGAGTATGAGCCACGTGTGAGTATGAGCCACTCGTGAGTATGAGCCAAATGTGAGTATGAGAGCCACATGTGAGTATGAGCCACATGTTAGTATGAGCCACATGTGAGTATGAGCCACATGTGCGGATGAGCCACATGTGAGTATGAGAGCAAACGTGTGAAAGAGCCACACGTGACTATGAGAGCCACATGTGAGTATGAGAGACACATGTGAGTATGAGCCACATGTGACTATGAGCCATATGTGACTATGAGCCACATGTGAGTATGAGAGCCACATGTGAGTATGAGTCACATGTGAGTATGAGCCACATGTGAGTATGAGCCATATGCGAGTATGAGAGCCACATGCGAGTATGAGAGCCACATGTGAGTATGAGAGCCACATGTGAGTATGAGCTACATGTGAGAATGAGCCACATGTGAGTATGAGAGCCACATGTGAGTTTGAGAGCCACATGTGAGTAAAAGCCACATGTGAGTAAGAGCCACATGTGAGTATGAGAGCCACATGTGAGTTTGAGAGCCACATGTGAGTTTGAGAGCCACATGTGAGTAAAAGCCACATGTGAGTAAGAGCCACATGTGAGTTTGAGAGCCACATGTGAGTATAAGCCACAAGTGAGTATGAGCCACATGTGAGTATGAGCCACATGTGAGTATGAGCCACATGTGAGTATGAGAGCCACATATGAGTATGAGCCACATGTGAGTATGAGCCACATGTGAGTATGAGGGCCACATGTGAGTATGAGCCACATGCAAGCGTGAGAGGCACAAGTGAGTATGAGAGCCACATGTGAGTATGAGCCACATGTGAGTATGAGCCACATGTGAGAATGAGACCAACATGTGAGTATGAGCCACATGTGAGTATGAGAGCCACATGTGAGTTTGAGAGCCACATTTGAGCACGAGCCACATGTGAGTATGAGAGCCACATTTGAGGATGAGAGCCACATGTGACTATAAGAGCCACACGAGAGTATGAGCCTTATGTAAGTATGAGCCACATGTGAGTATGAGAGCCACATGTGAGTATGAGCCACATGTGAGTATGAGTCACATGTGAGTATGAGCCACATGTGAGTATGAGAGCCACATGTGAGTATGAGCTACATGTGAGTATGAGAGCCACATGTGAGTATGAGCCACATGTGATTATGAGCCGCATGTGAGTATGAGCCGCATATGAGTATGAGAGCTACATGTGAGTATGAGCCACATGTGAGTATGAGAGCCACATGTGAGTATGAGAGCCACGTGTGAATATGAGACCCACATGTTAGTATGAGCCACATGTGAGTATGAGAGCCACATGTGAGTATGAGCCACATGTGAGTTTGAGCCACACGTGAGCATGAGCCACATGTGAGTATGAGAGCCACATGTGACTATGAGAGCCACTTGTGAGTATGAGCCACATGCGAGTATGAGCCACATGTGAGTATGAGCCACATGGGAGTATGAGAGCCACATATGAGTATGAGCCACATGTGAGTATGAGCCACATGTGAGTATGAGAGCCACATTTGAGGATGAGAGCCACATGTGACTATGAGCCACATGTGAGTATGAGAGCCACATTTGAGAATGAGCCACATGTGAGTATGAGAGCCACATGTGAGTATGAGAGCCACATTTGAGGATGAGAGCCATATGTGACTATAAGAGCCACACGAGAGTATGAGCCTTATGTAAGTATGAGCCACATGTGAGTATGAGAGCCACATGTGAGTATGAGCCACATGTGAGTATGAGCCACATGTGAGTATGAGAGCCACACGAGAGTATGAGCCACATGTGAGTATGAGCCACATGTGAGTATGAGAGCCACATGTGAGTATGAGAGCCATGTGTGAATATGAGAGCCACATGTGAGTATGAGCCACATGTGAATAAGAGCCACATGTGAGTATGAGCCACATGTGAGTATGAGAGCCACACGTGAATATGAGAGCCACATGTGAATATGAGCCACTTGTGATTATGAGCCGCATGTGATTATGAGCCGCATGTGATTATGAGCCACATGTGAGTATGAGAGCCACATGTGAGTATGAGCCACTTGTGAATATGAGAGCCACATGTGAGTATGAGCCACGTGTGAGTATGAGCCGCATGTGAGTATGAGAGCCACGTGTGAATATGAGAGCCACATGTGAATATGAGAGCCACATGTGAGTAAGAGCCACATGTGAGTATGAGCCGCATGTGAGTATGAGCCACATGTGAATATGAGAGCCACATGTGAGTATGAGAGCCACATGTGAGTATGAGCCACATGTGAGTATGAGAGCCACATGTGAGTATGAGCCACATGTGAGTATGAGCCACATGAGGATGAGTGTTTTTCCCAGCGTCCGTGAGGTCAAAGGTTAAATCCAGTGCATTATTTGTTCTTTTTCTTCCGTCTCTGTTGAGTTTTTTCCTGTTTGTTTTCGGACACAGGTTTAAAATAGAAATGTTTCATTAAAGGCTTAATAATAATGAGCATTTACACAATGAGAACGTCACAGCTCATGAAAGAATAATTCTGTTCTTTGAAATAACCTCACCTTTTTATTACACAACAAACGAGCTGCTTTCCGGCCTCGTACTCGTCAGTCAGCTGCTCTTTCTTCATGTTGCCCCACATATTTTTGAAAAGAAATACAGGAAACATAACATTTTAAAAATATTATTATTATTTCAATATAATGTTACATTTTATGCTTAGAAAATCCTAATAGTGAAGCGTTTTCTCACATGAAGGTCGTATAAAACACAGTGAACATTTACATTTATAAAGGTTTAGCTCTTTTCAATGTTTTTGAAGCATTTCAAAGACATTTAACCACCAACAGATTTCATTTCTACTTTGAAATGAACTCACTTTGTGTCGTTTCTACTTTGCTTGTCTAGGTAAATTATCGGTTTAAAACATGTCACAAAAAAACAAACTAATTTAACTATCAGCATAAGCCTTCATGTACAAGGGCGTGAACAGAAAACTGAAGTAGTTTGTCTGTGAATGTGTTGCCGTACGCTCTAGGACTGTCAGAAGTATTAAAAATCAGATACTAATCGATACTAAAACTAGTATCAAACCTAGATACTCATTTGCGCAGGTATCGACAAAAAAAACACATTTACAGGACAGAAATGAACCTTTCCTGAACATCTCTAGAATGATTTTAAGCTGAATCAGTATAAGACCAGAAACCACTGTCACCATCTATGATATTCTGTTAAATTTTCATCATGGTATTGGAATCAGTATCGATCAGTAATCAGTATTTTTGTATCGTGACATTACAGGCTCCGTGTCTGGGATGATTATTCTGTCATGGTTAAGTTTAGGAAAATGGTTTGGGTTTGTCTTTTTAATTTAAATCTGTTGACAAGCCGCGGCTCGGATGTGCAGACAAACATCTTCACTCCTACAACAACAAATTTAAACTTCGTAAACATGCATAACAATATTTTATGCATGTTACTACAATAAAGTAACATGCATAAAAACCTGGATAGATAATCGTCTTATCGCCTTATGAAATAGAAAAGTGACTCTGCGGTCGCCTTTTACCTGTGTTTTATTTGTGAATGTGCTGTTGAGACAGGAGTTACATTCATGCAAAACGTTTATCTGCCACAAATAGGACTGTGAGGTTTGTCTCGAAGGTTTGGACCAGTGACTGATAAATTAAGTCAAAACATGAAATATTTGCAGTGTATTTTTGTATTTGATTTTTTTCCCATATATTTGAGTAAAATGTGTCTCGCCCCGGTGCAGACTGTCAAAACTCGGCTCCAAGTCATGACAGAAAATACACAAAACCACATATATTCAATGAAATTAAGTATTTATTTAACAAATTAATTGACTTATAGCAAGTTTTATTGAGGTGTGAATGTGTGTAAATGTCCAGGGTGTGTGTACGAGTCTGTGACGTGAAAGGTGTTGAATGTTGTGAAGCAAAGTAATAAAAAAGAAGTGTGACGCAGGTGAGCGGCTGGGAGTAGGATGAGCACGAGCTCTTAAAGGTGCAGTGTGTGGAGCTCTTAAAGGTGCAGTGTGTGGAGCTCTTAAAGGTGCAGTGTGTGGAGCTCTTAAAGGTGCAGTGCGTGGAGCTCTTAAAGGTGCAGTGCGTAAAGGTGCAGTGAGCTCTTAAAGGTGGAGCTCTTAAAGGTGCAGTGCGTGGAGCTCTTAAAGGTGCAGTGCTCTTAAAGGTGCAGTGTGTGGAGCTCTTAAAGGTGCAGTGCGTGGAGCTCTTAAAGGTGCAGTGCGTGGAGCTCTTAAAGGTGCAGTGCGTGGAGCTCTTGGAGCTCTTAAAGGTGCAGTGTGTCGAGCTCTTAAAGGTGCAGTGGTGCAGTGGAGCTCTTAAAGGTGCAGTGCATGGAGCTCTAAAGGTGCAGCTGCGTGCGTGGAGCTCTTAAAGGTGCAGTGCGTGGAGCTCTTAAAGGTGCAGTGCGTGGAGCTCTTAAAGGTGCAGTGCGTGGAGCTCTTAAAGGTGCAGTGCGTGGAGCTCTTAAAGGTGCAGTGCGTAGAGCTCTTAAAGGTGCAGTGCGTGGAGCTCTTAAAGGTGCAGTGCGTGGAGCTCTTAAAGGTGCAGTGCGTGGAGCTCTTAAAGGTGCAGTGTGTGGAGCTCTTAAAGGTGCAGTGTGTCGAGCTCTTAAAGGTGCAGTGTGTGGAGCTCTTAAAGGTGCAGTGCATGGAGCTCTTAAAGGTGCAGTGTGTGGAGCTCTTAAAGGTGCAGTGCGTGCGAGAGCCTTAAAGCCGCTCGACTAAGAGCCAGAGCTCTTAAAGGTGCTGTCCCGCTCCCAGTGCGTGGAGCTCTTAAAGGGCAGTGTGTGGACTGTTTCAGACGCAGTGCGTGGCAAAGCGCTGAGCCAGAGCCGTCCGGTGGGGAGTGTGACTGGACCCTAGATGGCTGGACCCTAGATCTTGCCTGAATGGACGGCTCGTTGGGCTCTGGCCCTACAGACTTGAACTGGATGCGCCTTAGTCCTGGACACATCTGCAGCCTGTCCGTCCATGGGAGTGGATCTCTCCTTCACTGTGGTTCTCCTCCAGGTTTCTCCTTTTCCCACTGGGTTTTTGGAGCTTTTCCTTTGGAGAAGGAGGGTCTGAGGACAGGGGGCGCTCTGGGACAGTTATTCATTGCTTGTTTTCTGTTGATTAATCTGCTTGTCTGTTTCTGTTTCACTGTTGATTTTCTAATTCTGTTGGTTAATCATCTCCATGTTCAGCCCTAAGAGGCGACTGCTGTCGTGATTTTGGGCTTTACAACAATAAATTGAATTGAATTGAATTGAATTAAGAGCCAGAGCCGCTGGACTAAGAGCCAGAGGGAGGCTTATCCACAGCAGGGTGGGGTCGTCCTGGACAGGTGGTGGGTCGTCGGACGAGGGGAGGGTCCAGGGAGCAGGATCTAGTTTCATCTAAACTTGAGAAGTTTTGTTGGTTTAGTCCATCACGGTGATTTGTTCTTGTTTATTATCCTCTAAATCGTTACAGTGGTATTTGGGAAGGCGAGTCATTCTAAGAAATCATTTACTTTTGCCGTTTCAAAAATAGCTGCTGTTCCATGACAATAAACAGGTGTGTCAGTGTAATTAAACATGATCAACAGGTCAATGAAACATGTCATTACGTCCACAGTGTCGCTTACGGCGTCACAGCCTCCACGCCTGACACGCTCGGGCTGAAGTGATAAATCAGCCCTTACTACAGTTCTGCTGTACTGTACCAACCTGCTCCTCTAGGGGGCGTCCAGAGTCCCACCAGCCCTTGAACAGGTTCCACTCCACAGCTGAGCCCCGTCAGCCAAAGGAGAAAAGCAGTGATTAAAGCAAAGGCTATTTTTTATTATTTAAATCTTAAAGTTGATTTAAAAAAAAAAAAAAAAAGAGGAAAAAGAAAGAAAAAAAAGACAGAAGAGGAAGGAAGACAAAAGGGGAAAAAGAAAAAAAGGAAGGGGAGAAAGGAAAAGAGGAAAGAAAGGAAGAAATGAAGGAAAGGGAAGAAAGGAAAAAAAATGAGAATGGAGACTCGACCCTGAAACTGAATGTCAGAACTAGTTTTAACTTCATATCTAAACTCACTCATTTATTCATTTCACCTGCTCAATAATAAAACATTAGCTCATTGTAAGAGCACAGGGTCAGTGCACTGTCTAGTACCCCTCGCAGGGACTCCCAGAAGGCCGGGTGTTTGTTTCCTCTGCTCTGGTGTTTGGCCCATGGGCAACACAACAGTGACCCTCCCCGACCCGAAGGTGCAGGGATGTGACCCTCTCGTTCAATCTTGGGTAATAAACCCACACCAGCACGCTGCCAATAATTCTGTTCAAAAGCTGGAATTTTTAATGTTGTGTAATAATGATGAAAACACATAGGCCTAAACGTACTTTTGATATTTTGACTTTTTTATAACAACATGTGTGACAAAAGTTACAACCACACTTTGTTTTCAGGATATGGTGAAAGGGACTGAACCAAAGAAACACTCAGCGCCATCTAGTGGTCAATACGAGATCTGCTGATTTAGGAAGTGAGCCCAGTTTGCTTTATCTGTAGTTATCTTTTTTTTAAATTATTATTATTATTATCAATTTATTTATTTTAGTTTATTTTCATGACTCACTGGTGCAACAAACAAAATGTTGTACAGGACTTTTCCTTTCAGTGGCCCATAGGATTGTAATTCAGAGTAAAGTGAAACAGTGTTTAAAGAAAACAAACAAAACTCACTTACGTAGATGGAAATAAAAAAAATAAAAAATAATGTATATATATATATATATATATATATATACACATATATATATATATATACACACACACACACACATATATATACATATATATATGTGTTTGTGTGTATATATATATATATATATATATATATATATATATATATATATATATATATAATCTCTCCTCCTCACCCTCCGCGGGGGTCTCATTCCCTCTTTATATATATAACAATCTCTTCTCCATTAAATATTTTCATTTACAAATAAGACATTTTATGTGCAAAATAGTCAAAAACTGCACATTTTTGATACATACTTTACTCTTTCTGTGCCTGTGAGAGAGACGCTCCTTGAAGTTCCTTTTAAATCCGGATGTAGTTGGACAGTTGTGTTGTTTCACGTGAAATCTTAAATGTAAATGAGAAAACATTAATCCCACGACGGTCCAGCACTCCCTGTTAATGCTGAACTTCATAAGCTCTCCTGATGACCACCAGATGGCGCTGTCCTCCAGCTGAACCTGTGTTTGGCTCAAGGCTCAGTGAATGCAGGCCCCACAGGCCTCTCTCTCCCACAAAGTGACTGAACTGTAAAAGTGAGTCTTTGTGCAGGTGACAGCAGCGGTTCCAGCTCAGACCAGAGTTTGTAGTTCATTCTGTTCTGATTGGACCACACACAGTTTTGTGATCACATTATCACTTTACTTTCATCATGTAACACCCTTGTGCTTAAATTTTCATTATGAACATTCTGTGGCTCGCACAGAAGTCCAATAAAAAAACACCACTTGGGTTCAGATTAGGGAGGTCGTTCTTCTCGATCACGTCCCTCCAGCTGTCACTGGAGTTACCCACATGGGCGTTGAAGTTCCTCAGGAGAACGACGGAGTCCCCGGTCAGTGCACTGTCTAGTACCCCTCCCAGGGACTCCAAGAAGGCCGGGTGTTTGTTTCCTCTGCTCTGGTGTTTGGCCCATGGGCGACACAACTGTGAGAGACCTGTCCTCGACCCGAAGGTGCAGGGACGTGACCCTCTCGTTCAATCTTGGGTAATAAGCCCACACCAGCACGCTGCCTCTCCCTGCGCACAACGCCAGAGAACTGAAGACTCCTTCCCTCCAGTGAGGTGACGTTTCACCACAGCCAGATGCTGTGTCCGTGAACCAGGTCGTCGAAACACCCCGACCCAGTCCTCTTTGTACCCGACCCCTATGAACCTCTGCAGATGTTGAGGGAGGACCCACGTTGTCCTTTAAGACTGAGTCATCGGGCGCTCACATAGGAGCCCCACGGGCCCCAGGGTTGGTCCCTTGCTGCGACCAGAAAAAAATAAAAATTCTGTTATCTTTTTTCTCCTTTTTCCTAAAGTGTAACAAAAGTTACAACCACATTTTGTTTTCAGGATATGGTGAAAGGGACTGAACTAAAGAAACACTCAGCGCCATCTAGTGGTCAATACGAGATCTGCTGATTTAGGAAGCGAGGCCAGTTTGCTTTATCTGTATTTATCTACATTTTTTATTATTATCAGTTTATTTATTTCTGTTTATTTTCACGACTCACTGGCATATGCAATAAAAATGTTCTTTGTACTTTTATTTCAGTGGCCCATATAATTGTAATTTTAAAAAAGACAAACTAAACTTAAATGTAGAGATTTGTAAATGTGACAGTTTGAGTTTGTAGTTCCCTTACATAGATTTAAGTAAAAAAACAAAAAAACAAAACAAAACAACGATAAAATAGTGGAAAAAATGCGCATTTTTGATACTTTAAGGGTTTGAAAGTTGTTTCACGTGAAATCTTAAATGTTGAGAACAAACAAACCAAAAAGAAAAACCTTCATCTTACGATGGTCCAGCACTCACTTCTAAAGACTATAACGAATAACAGACTGAAAATAAAGTCAAATGTGCCTGCTAATGATGAACTTCATAAGATCTCCTGATGACCACCAGATGGCGCTGTCCTCCAGCTGAACCTGTGTTTGGCTCAAGGCTCAGTAAATGCAGGCCCCACAGGCCTCTCTCTCCCACAAAGTGACTGAACTGTAAAAGTGAGTCCAGTCACAGTTTTGTAATCACATTACTTTTATAAAAGTTACAACTATTGTGTCTAAAATTCATACTTGATTTCTATACTTTTTACATCATATCGGAGGTAAAGTTTATGAAAATGAATAAATGTTATGAATGAGCAGGTCATGGTGGTTAAATTTTGGGTCCAGGCAGCATCAGGATCTCGAGTATCAGTACGATATGTGTCCTGTGGTCGAGTATGAGTCGGTGCATGTGTGAGTGTAACTGCAGGAACGTGAGCTCCATCAGACCAGAACATCAGACCCAGAACATCAGACCAGAACATCAGACCAGAACATCAGACCAGAACATCAGACCAGAACATCAGACCAGAACATCAGACCAGAACATCAGACCAGAACATCAGACCAGAACATCAGACCAGCCCTAAAGCCGCTGAAGCCTTGTTCTGGCTGTAAATGAGCGACGGTTTACTTTAGAGTCAGATACAACAACATGTGAAAAGTGTTTAACTGTAAATGTGAAGAAATCAAATGGTTAATTTAATTTGTCACACCAAACTCAACAAATGACAATTTAAAAACTAAAGACAAATGGTAACAACTAAATGAAAACTAATAAATGGAGCAGTGTGTCTCTTTTCAAATGTACTTACCTGTGCACTTTGGTTAAATGTCTCACTGCTAAGGTTAAAATGTTTCTTGCAGATGTTGCCTTGATGATGGTCGAGTCTGACGCTGCACAAAGCTTCTCCAGCACAAAGATTCTCAGTGGGGTTAAGGTCCGGACTCTGTGGAGGCTCCGTGAGTGAAAATGATTCTCCTGAACCTCTGTCACCATTCGAGCCCCATGAATCCTGCATTGTGTTGTAACGTCTGGAGGGAACAAAGATACAGACTTGGGAAAACAGTTCAGCAGAGTTTAATAACAATACAAAATACGAAAGTTTGTCGGAGCAAGTGGTGGAGGGCTGGGTCGGCGGTGGGTGTTTGGGTACAGTACGAGGTGAGCGGGGTCGGAGGTGGAGGTATTCGTACTGGTCGTGGTGAGCTGGGTGGGAGGCTGCTGTGCACGAAAAGTCCAGGAAGCAAAATCTGGCAAAAAAAGAAAAGAAAGACCAACTCAATACGAAGAGCATAGCACAAAAAAACTAGACTGAGCCAAGCGGACAGTACCACGAGGATACACTGACGATCTGGTGGCGAGTGTAGGAATCCTCGGCCTCTCAGTACTCCCCCGGTGAAGGCTTGATCGCTCAATCAGATGCAGGTGCAGAGGTGGTGCCAGAGTCACTGGAGAGAAACATTTTCATTTGTGACACATGAAAAATGGGATGAATACAAAGGGATGGAGGCAGCTCAAGGTGCACAGCAGATGGACTAATTTTAGTAATCTTTAAGGGTCCCAAGAAACGAGGAGAGGGTTTTCAGGAGTCAGTCTGTTCTTAGATGAAAAGCCAAATGGACTGACCTGACTGATACTGGGGCCGATGCTTGTGCTTGAAATTTTTGGCAGAGCAATAAAATGGGCCGCTTTGGAGAATCGGACAATAACTGTGACTATGGCTATGTTACCTTGAGATGAAGGGAAGCCGGTTACAAAGTCAACAGTGATGTGTGACCGAGGGCGTTTTGGAATAGGCAATGGTTGGAGCAGGCCACAGGGCAGCGAGTGGGAGGCTTTGCCCCTGGCACAAATCTGGCAGGAGGAGGCTCTGGTGCCTTTGTTGAAGGTGAGCCACCAGAAATAGCATTTCAGCAAGGAGAGGGTCCGGTTGACCCTCGGACGGCAGGCGAACAGGGAGCAATGGACCCATTCCAGCACTTTGGAGTGAACAAAAAGGGACCCAGCCGAACCATTACCTGAATCGGGCTGAGTACATTGAGCCACCCAGTCCAGACTCTCCATCTCTCAGCTTATGGCCGCGACCACACGTGTGGGTGATATGATGGTCTCTGGAGGAGATGGGTCGTCTTCCTGAGAGAACTGGTGTGAGAGGGCATCTGGCTTGACTTTATGGACGATATGTGAGGACAAAATCAAATCTGGTGAAAAAGAGTGACCAGCGGGCCTGACGTGAGGTAAGATGCTTAGCGGAAAGAATATTCTCCAAATGTTTATTGTCAGTCCAAACCAGGAATGGATGCGCTGCCCCGGTGACACCAGGGCTAGTTTCACCACTAGTAATTCTTGGACTCCCACATCTTAATTCCTCTTGGTTGGGGTCAGATGGTGTGAGAAAAAAACACAGGGGTACAAACGATTGTGTGGTTCAAACCTTTGAGAGAGTATTGCCCCCACACCGGTCTCAGAAGCATCTACCTACACGACAAACTGGCGAGAGGGATCAGGCTGACGCAGGCCTGGAGCAGTCGTAAACAGATCTTTCAGCTTGACAAAAGCAGCCTGGGTTTCTGGCATCCAGTTAAACTGTCTAGAACAGGGGTCGGCACCTTTAACACCCAAAGAGCCATTTGTGCCCAGTTTCCACGGAAAAAAGCACTGGGAGCCGCAAATATTTTTTGACATCTAAAATGAAGATAATACTGTATATATTGTTTGGTTTTGGTATTTTCTGTCTTACGCTTTGTGTAAACAACTATAATGTGCTTACGACAGGGGTCCCCAACCTTTTTAATAAAAATACAACTCACCATAAACCGCTGAATCAGAGGGACCTGCACTTGTTTCTGTGATGAGTTGGTCACATCGAGGAGTTACAGGAGACAGTGACTCCCGCAGTGTTTATGTCCAGTCTGCTCCGTCATTTCTTTCAAAAACTCTAAAGTCTTATCTTTTAATCCAGGTGCTTACTCTCCATGTGCTAACGCAGTTTTGAAGGTTTCATTGCCTCGTTCGCTTTTCTCCGCATATTACGCAGAGCGACTCGGCGCGTGAGACTCACCTGTAGCAACAAACCAGTATTTTAAGTAGGACTCGTGGTGTTGTCTGTTAAATTGATCTTTCTTTTTCTTGGATGTGTTTTGTTTTGTCTCATTTTCATGAGCTTGTGGCTCTACTTTTGGGCGACGTGTCTGATGATACGTGATACGTCATCACGTAGGACAACAGCAGATCAGCACAGATATAATAAACTCGCTGTTATATCAGATCGATTTATGAGGCCATTTCCTATCAGGATTTTGATAACATATTTACGGACAAACTTATTAACATGTCATGAGGGATGGGTGAAACTTACGTCGGTGAAGATGCGGTTGTAGATTAATTTACTGTTTTTGTGCGGCCCGGGAGCAAATGCGTGACGGACCGGAACCGGTCCCGGCCCCGGTGGTGGGGATCACTGGTTTATAAAATCGTGGCCGTGTCCCCAATTCGCACCGCTCGATGTACTGCTCGAAGTGCGGGTCGAAGTACCGCCCGACTTAAATGTCACTTTGGTGAAATGAGACTCACCCATGTGATGGAGATCCTCCCGAACCTCTGCACAGCGTCTGTGTCCTTCCGCAGGACTGTGAGCTGTGTCTGTATCCTTCCGCAGGACTGTGTGTGAGGAGCTGTTTGTTTTTAAAATAGTTCCGTGTGTGTGACGCTTATTTTGAGCGACGAAGGATAATAAAATATAATTTTATTTTAATATTTCAACATTACAATAAGTTTCCAATTTAACCTACAATTTAAAAAAAGAACTAACACAAATAAAACACACTTCAATTAAACACTTATAATTTATTTTCCCAAGCCGCGGAGCCACAGTGTAAGGCTGAAAGAGCCGCATGCGGCTCCGGAGCCGCGGGTTGCCGACCCCCGGTCTAGAGGGAGAGGTAAGTTTAGTCAGAGGTGCAACAACATGACTTAAGTCTCTGATATATCATCGGTAAAAATTTGCGAATCCTATAAACTTCTGAAGCTGCTTTCTGCTCTTAGGCACAGGCCACTCTGTCACCACCTTGACCTTTTTGACCTCTCCCCTCCCCACAATAAACTCCAAAAAACTGACCTCTTCGGAGTGGAACTCACACTTCTCCGCTTTCACATAGAGTTTATTCTCGAGTCGCTGGAGGACTTGGCGCACATGTTGCTGCTGGGGTCTTTGAAAAAATCAAAATATCATCTAGATAAACAAAGACAAAGTGATTAAGAAAGTCTCGTAACACATCATTAATGAGGGCTTGGAAGACGGTCGGTTGGTTAACCCGAAAGACATGACCAAATATTCAAAGTGACCCAGGGGTGTTTTAAAGGCCTTTTCCGCTCGTGTCCTTTCCTTATGTACACCTGACCTCAGGGTTTTGTCCTTCTTGACAACAAAAAATAACCCAGCTCCTCAAGGCGAAGAGGATGGACGGATGATGCCAGCGGCGAGAGAGTCTTGGAAGTATTGTTCCATGGCCTGTTTGGGTTTGAAGAGGTTGTAGAGACGGCTGGAAGGCAGAGGGGCACTGGGCAGGAGGTCGATGGCGCAATCGTATGGTCTGTGGGGAGGAAGAGACAGTGCCCGGCTTTTCACTAAAAATGTTCTCCGGGTCATGATATGATGATGATGATGGGAGACATCCATGGAGCGAGTTAGCCTCCCCTGCTGGAGATAACGCAAACTGCAGACAGTTGGCAAGGCAAAAGGAGCTCCATTTGGATACCTTTCCGCTGGACCAGTCGATTATGGGGTTGTGTTTGACCAGCCTGGGATGGCCCAGAATGAGTGGCAGAGTGGGAGCAGAGATGAGGTAAAACTGTTTGGTTTCTCTCTTTGCTGACTTAGTGAACAATTATCAATCCGGCTGGCTAGGGAACTCAGAGACTTAAGGTCTGGGGGTTCATCTCGAGAGATAAGTTCGTCCTTCAATTTGTCACGTAGCCCCTTGACTAAAACAGCTTTTAATGCACCGTCGGTCCAGTCCACATCCGCAGCTAAAGCCCAAAATTCAATGGTGTAGTCTGCCACCGACCTAGCTCCCTGAACAAGACTTAACAAGCGGAGAGAGGCATCTGCTTGATAATGAGGATGGTCAAAAAACAGTCTAAATTCTTACATAAACCCATCATAAGTTATCTGATCAAAAGTGGTGGTGGCAAACTTAACCTCAGCCCACTGCTCTCTTTCTCAGTAGCCCACACAAGAACCGTATATGAGCCGAGTCTGATGTAAAACAGGCTGGACGTTGTTGGAACATGGATGAGCCTTGAAAGAGAAAACCACAGCAGAGGCTCGGTTGACCCGAGTAAGGGTCCGGGTCCCTGCCTCTCAATCGGGAACTTGGCGCCGCAGATGTTCTGGAGATTGCGGCAGTATCCCTGGGGGCCGGCGACTGAAGAGAGAGCAAGGCGGAAACCTGGTTGGTAAGTTGAGTAACTTGCTGGGTCGGGGACTGACTGTATTTGAGCAAGGTCCGGATATTCTGTTTGTGTTGTCCAATGATTATTCCATGATGCGAAAGTGCCGCTGAGTGTTGGCCAGATCGTTCTGTTGTAATGTCCAAACATACAGACTCGAGTAAACAGTTTCAACTTTTATTAACAATAAAAAATGTGAATGGTGGTTATTATTATTCTTTTCTATTCTGTTCTGATATTATCTATTAGTCATGTCCCTTCTGCTTGTTGAAGTAGTGACCATCTGGTGATGGCTGGACTCTAGATCCCCTCCTGATCGTCTGGTGATGGCTGGACCCTAGATCTTCTTGCCTGAATGGACTCTGGCCCTACAGACTTGAACTGGATGCGCATGTGTCCTGGACACATCTGCAGCCTGTCCGTCCATGGGAGTGGATCTCTCCTTCACTGTGGTTCTCCTCGAGGTTTCTCCTTTTCCCACTGGGTTTTTGGAGTTTTTCCTTTGGAGAAGGAGGGTCTAAGGACAGGGGGCGCTCTGGGACAGTTATTCATTGCTTGTTTTCTGTTGATTAATTTGCTTGTCTGTTTCTGTTTCATTGTTGATTTTCTAATTCTGTTGGTTAATCGTCTCCATGTTCAGCCCTAAGAGGCGACTGCTGTCGTGATTTTGGGCTCTACAAAAATAAATTGAATTGAATTGAATTGAAGTAGCACCACACCTGTGGGAGGATGTACAGAATGTTCTGTCACTGTGACGCTGGGACTGGAGATACCTCTGCACTTACGTGGTGTGCGGTCTGACTGGAGATACCTCTGCACTTATTCACATTGTTTAAATAAACACAATGAGTAAAAAAACAAATATTTATCATTTAAAAAAAGATGTCACGCTTACTTTAAGTTGATCCAAATGTGGTGGCAGAGCCTGATTGGTGCTGGTGACGGGGCGTGACTCGTGGTTAATCCCCTGGTTTTACTCTGGTAGGATGAGCTCTGCTAGTTAGTTCGATGTTTGTTTAGGCTTAAAGTTCTATTTTATTTTCAGTCTTATTTGACTTAACTCTATTGCACCTTTAATAAATGTGTTTTGTAGTTGCTTTTACTGGGCTTTTATCTTTACTTTTGTTAAACATTTAGGTTTATATTTATCTATTCAATTCAATTCAATTCAATTTATTTCACGACAGCAGTCGCCTCTTAGGGCTGGACATGGAGTTGATTAACCAACAGAATTAGAAAATCAACAATGAAACAGAAACAGACAAGCAGATTAATCAACAGAAAACAAGCAATGAAGGCAAGACAAGTTTATTTGTACAGCACAATTCGTACACAAGGTAATTCAGGTAAGTGCTTTACAGAATAAGAAAGACATTAAAATCACACAAATCAAACATGAATAATCACAAATAATCATCATAAAATTGACATTAAAACATTAAAACAAAAGAGGCAGGATAAAAAAAATAAATAAAAACCTTTCAGTCATATTCACAGAGAAACAGAACCATTTTGAGCCTGGATTTAAACTTTGTCAAAGTCGAGTCTGTGTCACATCTTCAGGGAGAATGTTCCAGGTTTTAGCTGCATAAAAGTGAAACACTGATTCTCCAGGTTTAGTCCTGACTCTGGACCAGCAGGAGTCGGTCCCTGAAGTCCTCAGAGTGTGAGATGTTCATGTGGCACTAACATGTCAGAGATGAACTTTGGACCTAAGCCATGAATAGACTTGTACACACAGAGACACAGGACACATGTGTGAAGTACTTCACCTGACACCTGGACACAAGTACTTCACCTGACACAGGACACATGTGTGAAGTACTTCACCTGACACAGGACACATGTGTGAAGTACTTCACCTGACACAGGACACATGTGTGAAGTACTTCACCTGACACAGGACACATGTGTGAAGTACTTCACCTGACACAGGACACATGTGTGAAGTACTTCACCTGACACAGGACACATGTGTGAAGTACTTCACCTGACACAGGACACATGTGTGAAGTACTTGACACAGGACACATGTGTGAAGTACTTCACCTGACACAGGACACATGTGTGAAGTACTTCACCTGACACAGAACACATATGTGAAGTACTTCAGAGACACAGGACACATGTGTGAAGTACTTCAGAGACACAGACACATGTGTGAAGTACTTCACCTGACACAGGACACATGTGTGAAGTACTTCACCTGACACAGACACATGTGTGAAGTACTTCAGAGACACAGACACATGTGTGAAGTACTTCACCTGACACAGACACATGTGTGAAGTACTTCACCTGAGACAGACACATGTGTGAAGTACTTCACCTGAGACAGGACACATGTGTGAAGTACTTCACCTGACACAGGACACATGTGTGAAGTACTTCACCTGACACAGGACACATGTGTGAAGTACTTCACCTGAGACAGGACACATGTGTGAAGTACTTCACCTGACACAGGACACATGTGTGAAGTACTTCACCTGAGACAGGACACATGTGTGAAGTACTTCACCTGACACAGGACACATGTGTGAAGTACTTCACCCTGACACAGACACATGTGTGAAGTACTTCACCTGACACAGGACACATGTGTGAAGTACTTCACCTGACACAGGACACATGTGTGAAGTACTTCACCTGACACAGGACACATGTGTGAAGTACTTCACCTGACACAGACACATGTGCTCACTTCCTGGTTGTAGTCAGACTCTCGCAGCAGTGTTCTGGATGTTCTGTTCTGTCTCGTTTGCAGAGGCCAGTGAGACGTTACAGTCGTCTAACCTCCTGGAGACAGATGCAGGATAAGTCTCTCTGAGTCTGGTTTGGACAGTTTACCTTTGATTTTTGACGTGTTTTTAGATGTAAAAAGCTGCAGATGTTCTTGATTTGATGTGACTGTTAAAGTTCAAGTCTGAGTCCATTATTACCTCTAGATTTCAGACTGATTTGAAGGTTTTAGAGAGAGAGACTGGAGGTGAGCTTTATACATCAAGAGAAGAACTTTAAATTTAATTCTAAACTGGACAGAAGCCAGTGAAGAGACTCCAGCACGGGGTGATGTGCTTTCTTCTTTTAGTTCCCATGAAGAGTCTGGCTACTGCATTTTGAACTATAAGATAAGATAAGATAAGATAAGATAAGATAAGATAAGATAAGATATGCCTTTATTAGTCCCACAGTGGGGAAATTCCAGCAAAGGCTATCTGAAGGCTTTTTATCAAATATTCAGGGCATGAGGCTTGTAAGGAGTTACAGTAATCAAGCCTTAATGTAATGTGTTCAGTGTCACTTTTAGGCCAGATTTTTCTGATTTTGGTGATATTTCACAGGTGGAAGAAGGCTGTTCTACAGGCTTGGTTTATATGTGGTGTGAATGAGACTCTTGGTCAAATAAGACTCTGAGGTTCCTCACAGCAGAGCTGGAGGCGACACTGACACTGTCCAGAGTAACTCTCTGGTCAGATAGAGTCTCGCAGGCCTTTGGGCCTAGAACAATGACCTCTGTTTTTTCTGGGTTAAGAAGAAGAAAATTAAGTGTCATCCAGGTTTTTATGTCCAGTCTGTCTACTCCATCAGTCTGATCAGGTTTCATTGATAAATACAGCTGTGTGTCAGAGCAGTGGAAACTGATGATATTATCTAACAGCAACATATAAAGTGTGAACAGGATTAAGATTAAATTACATCGTGTGTGTGTTTGTGTGTGCACATGCTGAAAAAGCCGAACTTAAGTGTTTTATTTTACAACATAAAAAATCAAACAGCTGTTATTATATAAGCTGATATTTAAAAATAAGAAACAGAATTTAATGAGAGTAGTGTTATTAATTTAGTGTATTTTCTAGGTGTGCATGGAGTGTCCTAGGAACAGGTCACCAATCACCAAATCTATTAAAAAAATACTTGATATTGTTTCCATGAAATATTTTGTGCCACATCCGTCCACAGGTTCCAGAAAAACGGCACCAGAAGGAGCCGTAACACTTTTCCTGTTCCACATGAGCTTAAATGAACATGGACGTTCTGTTCAGCTCCTAGACGCACTTGTCAGCCGCAGGCCTGTGGTGTTTGCCTTGCCATGTATGAGCTGTGTCTCTGCACTCGGCCAAAAGTCGCTGTGCTTTGAATTTCCACTGAACCTGGAGGTCGGTGGTTGACCCACAAAGACTGTAACGGCACCTGATTACAAAACAGCTTGGACTAGTTAAAGTTTGGTGCAGATATGTCTACAGATGAGCCTAGAATGATTGTTTATTGTCCTTTTAACATAATGAATGCAAATTAAATTGTTTCCCATGACACACATGGGCCCTGATCAGCTCTGCAGAAGTGCTTACGGTTCAGATCTGCGTCAAGACGTCAGCTCTCAGCTGAGCTGGACTATAAAGCAGCCGTAAGGCTGATCTTAAATCAATGCAGCAGCGTCACCCTAAACCTTACAACCATCAACAGCATTTCTTTTTTACATTGATGTAATATGAATGTATTGAATTAACCATAAATAGAAGTTAAAGTAGACTGCAAAACACATTGCCACAGCTGTAAGTCTTTGTGATGGCAAATTCATGACCAAAATGCGTCTCTTTAATGAATCATATCTCATCTTTTCATTTTACACAAATCTCAGGCTGAACAAACTCCTGCACTGAAGCAGACGAGACAAAATATGAGTTAATTTTGCAAATAAATGTGATGTGTTACATACAGATGTGTGTAGTCTCTGCCTGTCGCCCTGTTTTATTTCTCTATTATGTACATTGTGTTTAATGCTCCTCAGTGTCTGTATTTTCAGTGGCTTTTAACTGAACTGTTTTGTAAACTCCAATTATGTTTTTAGTGTGACCATTTTACAGTCTGTCCAGGGACAACAGATAAAAAACAGCCTGGCCAACGTTTTATATAAATGACACTTTATGTCAAAGTGTAAACAGCTTCACGCACTTGGTTGATTTTGATCAAATCGGCGCATTCATCTTTCCTCTCTTACCAAGTTATTGTAAAAACAAAAAGAATTAAAAATGATCAGTCTGGCTTGATAAAACTAAATTCCCACTAAAAGAGCCAATCTTTGGAACAGATTCAATTCTTGCACTTTTCACAATTTAAGGAAATTCACCACCAGCACCAATATTTTTAATTAATTCTTATTATTTTTATGTTTGTTTGTTAATCATAATCTTAAAATAATATTTGGTCATATCTCAAAAACAAGTCAAAGATATGAATATTATCAAATATCCTAGAAATGGCAGTGATCTTGGTTAGACCAGGTAGAACGACGGTCTGTGGTCGATCAGTGACAGAACTTCCACAGAACCATGAAACATTCTGAACCTTTACTTTTGGCACTTATATATTGTTATATATGGTTATTTTTATACTTTTTATATTGTTATTGTTATAGTAAAAACAACGGAAGTGAAAAAGAAGAAAAAAATATTGAGAGTAAAGATTTGTACATTATTTTCCATTATACTATTCTGTATAGTTTTCCATTCATTTCATGTGTAATTTTAAGATTCAAATTCAGCATTAAGTTCATGAAGTTAATATCCTGGAATAATGGGCTGGAACTGACACAAAGGATATTGTGACATCAGAAATCATTTATAAGTTTTATTGTTCTTGCAGAGCTGTTTTTCAAAGGAGGTATGTGTTAATGTTTATTTAATTATTCACTCACATTTTATGTTATGTTGTCCAATCACAGTAAAACGTCACATTACAGGTAAGTCCCTCAACTATGTGAAACACAACACTGTATGAGCGATATGGATTTAAAAGGAAACAATGCCAACAAACCTGTATTTATTTGCTGTACAGGTTAGAATAATATTGTTGAAAGAATGACGATCACAATCACAGCTCCACCCATGAAAAATGATGCTCAATACCTTTGTTTGCAGTATGATGCAAAACAAAATGGTACAATATAAAGACAGAAAGCACAAGAACGCAGCTAACATTGAACTCAGCCGAGCAGCTACAGGATTACTGACATTACAACAAACCACCACAAAAGGGAAAACTGTAAGTATTTTTTAATTAAAAATAATAACTGAACTTAAATGGCATTTTATAGTTAAACAGAAATATTTATGAATCTTCAGACTCTTTTTATCATTTGAGATATAATCTACATATAATCTATTGTTATTATTATAATTATTTGATTTCAAGTAAAAAAAATCTTCACATCCTATGCACCAAGTCAAATAAATGCACTGTATATCCTTCACATTTCTCCCTAGCTGTGATGGTTCTGCTCCTTCTGAGGTAAATCAAACTGATTAGCAAATATTTAGAGATTGTCCTCATGAACAAATTGGAACCAAGAGCTGGTTCTTGGCCTGAGTGAAGGAGCAGAGCAGGAGTCGTACGCTGGCACTGGCTGAGCTCCTCCGAGCAAGCGCACATAGGACTGAGAAAGAAGAAAGAAACATTCTACTGTTATGGCATTTCTGATTAAAACAAAAAAAAAGACGTTGATTTTGAGTTGAGGACCCCAAACCTGTTTGGCTTTTTTGTTTGTATTTTTACACAAATAATTACTGCTCAGCTCCCTCACTGAGGCCATTCTCTTCTTATCACGTTGGCTCTTGTTCTTATGGCAATTACTTTAAAGAACAGTGGAAATAGAATTCTTTGGGAAAAGCAGAAATATGATTGCCATGATTGGAGTAAGTCTGAAGGATCTGCAGAATATTTTGTTGCGCTGATGTGTGGAGATGACACTAATGTCATGTCATGTCTATGAAATTATAAGATTGATTTTATATATTTATTCAAGCAAAAGTCTATGTTTTGCTAGCAGAGATTTACCAATCACTAAATTTGGAATAAACATTAATATATAATATATCATTTTATATGCCCATTAATCAGGACAAATAATGAAAAATAAATAAAGGTATATAATAATAAAGGACTTTATTGTTGAACAGAGGAAGATCCGAAAATGTTCACAAGAGTGCATATAAATCTGCTGATAATTGTTGGTGAGTAAAGAGAATTTTAATTAATTATGTTAGTGAAATTTTGCTCATAGAATTGATGGTTATTATGTATTTCACCAACAACAGCGGTGCTAATGACAACAAAAAGAGCTCATGCTGTAACAGCAACGAACACAACAGCCGTCCCAACTACAACTACAGCTGCTCCAACTACAACTACAGCTGCTCCAACAACAACTACAGCTGCTCCAACAACAACTACAGCTGCTCCAACAAAAACTACAGCTGCTCCAACACACTCCAACAACAGCAGCTCCAACTACAACTACAGCTGCTCCAACAACGACACAGCTGCTCCAACAACAACTACAGCTGCTCCAACTACAACTACAGCTGCTCCAACTACAACTACAGCTGCTCCAACAACGACAGCAGCTGCTCCAACAACAACAACAGCTGCTCCAACTACAACTACAGCTGCTCCAACTACAACTACAGCTGCTCCAAACTACAGCTGCTGCTCCACAACAACTACAGCTGCTGCCAAACTACAACTACAGCTGCTCCAACAACAACTACAGCTGCTCCAACAACGACAACAGCTGCTCCAACTACACAACACAGCTGCTCCAACAACAACACACAGCTGCTCCAACTACAACTACAGCTGCTCCAACAACGACTACAGCTGCTCCAACTACAACTACAGCTGCTCCAACTACAACTACAGCTGCTCCAACAACAACTACAGCTGCTCCAACAACGACAACAGCTGCTCCAACTACAACTACAGCTGCTCCAACAACGACAACAGCTGCTCCAACTACAACTACAGCTGCTCCAACTACAACTACAGCTGCTCCAACAACGACTACAGCTGCTCCAACTACAACTACAGCTGCTCCAACTACAACTACAGCTGCTCCAACTACAACAACAGCTGCTCCAACTACAACTACAGCTGCTCCAACACTACAAGCTGCTCCAACTACAGCTGCTCCAACTACAACAACAGCTGCTGCTCCAACTACAACTACAGCTGCTCCTGCTACAACACAGCTGCTCCAACTACAACTACAGCTGCTCCAACTACAACTACAGCTGCTCCAACTACAACTACAGCTGCTCCAACAACAACTACAGCTGCTCCAACTACAACTACAGCTGCTCCAACAACGACTACAGCTGCTCCAACTACAACTACTACAGCTGCTCCAACAACAACTACAGCTGCTGCAAACTACAACTACCCTGCTCCAACAACAACAACAGCTGCTCCAACTACAACTACAGCTGCTCCAACAACAACTACAGCTGCTCCAACTACTACAACACAGCTGCTCCAACTACAACTACAGCTGCTCCAACTACAACTACAGCTGCTCCAACTACAACTACACAGCTGCTCCAACTACAACTACAGCTGCTCCAACGACAACAGCAGCTGCTCAACTACAACTACAGCTGCTCCAACTACAACTACAGCTGCTCCAACTACAACTACAGCTGCTCCAACTACAACTACAGCTGCTCCAACTACAACTACAGCTGCTCCAACTACAACGACTACAGCTGCTCCAACTACAACTACAGCTGCTCCAACTACAACTACAGCTGCTCCAACAACAACAACTACAGCTGCTCCAACTACACAACTACAGCTGCTCCAACACAACGACAACAGCTGCTCCAACTACAACTACAGCTGCTCCAACTACAACTACAGCTGCTCCAACAACTACAACTACAGCTGCTCCACTACAACACACAGCTGCTCCAACTACAACTACAGCTGCTCCAACTACAACTACAGCTGCTCCAACAACGACTACAGCTGCTCCAACTACAACTACAGCTGCTCCAACAACGACAACAGCTGCTCCAACTACAACTACAGCTGCTCCAACAACGACAACAGCTGCTCCAACTACAACTACAGCTGCTCCAACAACGACAACAGCTGCTCCAACTACAACAACAGCTGCTCCAACTACAACTACAGCTGCTCCAACTACAACTACAGCTGCTCCAACTACAACTACAGCTGCTCCAACTACAACTACAGCTGCTCCAACAACAACAACAGCTGCTCCAAACTACAACTACAGCTGCTCCAACTACAACTACAGCTGCTCCAACTACAACTACAGCTGCTCCAACTACAACTACAGCTGCTCCACCAACTACAACAACAGCTGCTACAATACAACTACACTGCTCCAACTACAACTACAGCTGCTCCAACACACAACTACAGCTGCTCCAACACTACAACGACAACAGCTGCTCCAACTACAACTACAGCTGCTCCACAACGACAACAGCTGCTCCAACTACACAACTACAGCTGCTCCAACTACAACTACAACAGCTGCTCCAACAGCTGCTCCAACTACAACTACTGCTCCAACTACAACTACAGCTGCTCCAACAACACACTACAAACTACAACTGCTCCAACTACAACTACAGCTGCTCCAACGACAACAGCTGCTCCAACTACAACTACAGCTGCTCCAACAACGACAACAGCTGCTCCAACTACAACAACAGCTGCTCCAACTACAACTACAGCTGCTCCAACAACGACAACAGCTGCTCCAACTACAACTACAGCTGCTCCAACAACGACTACAGCTGCTCCAACTACAACTACAGCTGCTCCAACAACAACAACAGCTGCTCCAACTACAACTACAGCTGCTCCAACAACAACAACAGCTGCTCCAACTACAACTACAGCTGCTCCAACAACGACTACAGCTGCTCCAACTACAACTACAGCTGCTCCAACTACACAACTACAGCTGCTCCAACTACAACTACAGCTGCTCCAACTACAACTACAGCAGCTGCTCCAACTACACTACAGCTGCTCCAACAACTCCAACAGCTGCTCCAACACGACAACAGCTGCTCCAACTACAACTACAGCTGCTCCAACTACAACTACAGCTGCTCCAACTACAACTACAGCTGCTCCAACTACAACCACAGCTGCCCCAACTACAACTAACAGCTGCTCCAACTACAACTACAGCTGCTCCAACACACACAACAGCTGCTCCAACAACGACAACAGCTGCTCCCAACTACAACTACAGCTGCTCCAACTACAACTACAGCTGCTCCAACTACAAACTACAGCTGCTCCAACTACAACTACAGCTGCTCCTACAACTACACTGCTCCAACTACACACAGCTGCTCCAACTACAACTACAGCTGCTCCAACTACAACTACAGCTGCTCCAACTACAACTACAGCTGCTCCAACAACACAACTACAGCTGCTCCAACAACACTACAGCTGCTCCAACTCCACTACAACTACAGCTGCTCCAACTACACTACAGCTGCTCCAACTACAACTACAGCTGCTCCAACAACGACAACAGCTGCTCTCCAACTACAACTACAGCTGCTCCAACAACGACAACAGCTGCTCCAACTACAACTACAGCTGCTCCCAACAACGACACAGCTGCTCCAACTACAACTACACAGCTGCTCCAACAACAACAACAGCTGCTCCAACTACAACTACAGCTGCTCCAACTACAACTACAGCTGCTCCACTACAACTACAGCTGCTCCAACAACGACAACAGCTGCTCCAACTACAACTACAGCTGCTCCAACAACACAACACAGCTGCTCCAACTACAACTACAGCTGCTCCAACAACAACTACAACAGCTGCTCAAACTACAACTACAGCTGCTCCAACTACAACAACAGCTGCTCCAACTACAACTACAGCTGCTCCAACAACTCCAACTACAGCTGCTCCAACTCAGCTGCTCCAACTACAACAGCAGCTGCTCCAACTACAACCACAGCTGCTCCAACAACAACAACAGCTGCTCCAACTACAACTACAGCTGCTCCAACTACAACTACAGCTGCTCCAACTACAACTACAGCTGCTCCAACTACAACCACAGCTGCCCCAACGACAACAGCTGCTCCAACTACAACTACAGCTGCTCCAACAACGACAACAGCTGCTCCAACAACGACAACAGCTGCTCCAACTACAACTACAGCTGCTCCAACAACAACTACAGCTGCTCCAACTACAACTACAGCTGCTCCAACTACAACTACAGCTGCTCCAACTACAACCACAGCTGCCCCAACGACAACAGCTGCTCCAACTACAACTACAGCTGCTCCAACTACAACTACAGCTGCTCCAACTACAACTACAGCTGCTCCAACTACTACAACAACAGCTGCTCCAACGACAACAGCTGCTCCAACTACAACTACAGCTGCTCCAACTACAACTACAGCTGCTCCAACTACAACTACAGCTGCTCCAACTACTACAACTACAGCTGCTCCAACAACGACAACAGCTGCTCCAACTACAACTACAGCTGCTCCAACTACAACTACAGCTGCTCCAACTACTACAACTACAGCTGCTCCAACAACGACAACAGCTGCTCCAACTACAACTACAGCTGCTCCAACTACAACTACAGCTGCTCCAACTAACACAACTACAGCTGCTCCAACACGACAACAGCTGCTCCAACTACAACTACAGCTGCTCCAACTACAACTACAGCTGCTCCAACAACAACCGACACAGCTGCTCCAACTACAACTACAGCTGCTCCAACAACAACTACAGCTGCTCCAACTACACTACTACAGCTGCTCCAACAACAACTACAGCTGCTCCAACTACAACTACACAGCTGCTCCAACAACAACAACAGCTGCTCCAACTACAACTACAGCTGCTCCAACTACAACTACAGCTGCTCAGCTGCTCCAACTACAGCTGCTCCAACTACAAGCTGCTCCCAACAACGAACTACAGCTGCTCCAACTACAACTACAGCAGCTGCTCCAACAACGACAACAGCTGCTCCAACTACAACTACAGCTGCTCCAACCAACAACGACAACAGCTGCTCCAACTACAACTACAGCTGCTCCAACTACAACTACAGCTGCTCCAACTACAACTACAACTACAGCAGCTGCTCCAACTACAACTACAGCTGCTCCAACAACAACTACAGCTGCTCCAACAACACAACTACAGCTGCTCCAACACAACTACAGCTGCTCCAACAACGACAACACAGCTGCTCCAACTACAACTACAGCTGCTCCAACTACAACTACAACAGCTGCTCCAACTACAACTACAGCTGCTCCAACTACACACTACAGCTGCTCCAACACAACACACAGCTGCTCCAACAACAACTACAGCTGCTCCAACAACAACAACAGCTGCTCCAACTACAACAACAGCTGCTGCTCAACAACACAACAGCTGCTCCAACTACAACTACAGCTGCTCCAACAACGACAACAGCTGCTCCAACTACAACTACAGCTGCTCCAACAACAACTACAGCTGCTCCAACTACAACTACAACTCCAACTCACAACACAACAACAGCTGCTCCAACAACAACACTACAGCTGCTCCAACTACAACTACAGCTGCTCCAACTACACACAGCTGCTCCAACTACAACTACAGCTGCTCCAACAACGACAACAGCTGCTCCAACTACAACTACAGCTGCTCCAACTACACTACAGCTGCTCCAACTACAACTACAGCTCCAACAACTACAACTACAGCTGCTCCAACACTACACACACAGCTGCTCCAACTACAACAACAGCTGCTCCAACTACAACTACAGCTGCTCCAACTACAACTACAGCTGCTCCAACTACAACTACAGCTGCTCCAACTACAACTACAGCTGCTCCAACTACAACAACAGCTGCTCCAACTACAACTACAGCTGCTCCAACAACAACTACAGCTGCTCCAACAACGACACAACAGCTGCTCCAACTACAACTACAGCTGCTCAACAACTACGCTGCTCCAACAGCTGCTCCAACCAACTACAACTACAGCTGCTCCAACAACAACTACAGCTGCTCCAACTACAACTACAGCTGCTCAAACTACTACAGCACCAACAGCTGCTCCAACGACAACAGCTGCTCCAACTACAACTACAGCTGCTCCAACTACAACTACAGCTGCTCCAACTACAACTACAGCTGCTCCAACTACTACAACTACAGCTGCTCCAACAACGACAACAGCTGCTCCAACTACAACTACAGCTGCTCCAACTACAACTACAGCTGCTCCAACTACAACTACAGCTGCTCCAACAACAACTACAGCTGCTCCAACTACAACTACAGCTGCTCAAACTACTACAACTACAGCTGCTCCAACTACAACTACAGCTGCTCCAACTACACGACAACAGCTGCTCCAACTACAACTACAGCTGCTCCAACTACTACAACTACACAACTGCTCCTCCAACAACAACTACAGCTGCTCCAACAACGACTACAGCTGCTCCAACTACAACTACAGCTGCTCCAACAACGACAACAGCTGCTCCAACTACAACTACAGCTGCTCCAACAACGACAACAGCTGCTCCAACAACAACTACAGCTGCTCCAACTACAACTACAGCTGCTCCAACAACGACAACAGCTGCTCCAACTACAACTACAGCTGCTCCAACTACAACTACAGCTGCTCCAACAACGACTACAGCTGCTCCAACTACAACTACAGCTGCTCCAACTACACTACAGCTGCTCAACTACAACTACAGCTGCTCCAACAACTACAACAGCTGCTCCAACCACTACAACTACAGCTGCTCCAACTACAACTACAGCTGCTCCAACTACAACTACAGCTGCTCCAACTACAACTACAGCTGCTCCAACAACGACAACAGCTGCTCCAACTACAACTACAGCTGCTCCAACTACAACTACAGCTGCTCCAACTACAACTACAGCTGCTCCAACTACAACACAGCTGCTCCAACTACAACTACAGCTGCTCCAACTACAACTACAGCTGCTCCAACAACGACAACAGCTGCTCCAACTACAACTACAGCTGCTCCAACAACGACAACAGCTGCTCCAACTACAACTACAGCTGCTCCAACAACGACAACAGCTGCTCCAACTACAACTACAGCTGCTCCAACACTACAACTACAGCTGCTCCAACTACAGCAGCTGCTCCAACAACAACTACAGCTGCTCCAACTACAACTACTACAGCTGCTCCAACAACAACAACAGCTGCTCCAACTACAACTACAGCAGCTGCTCCAACTACAACTACACACTGCTCCCAAACTACAACTACAGCTGCTCCAACTACAACTACAGCTGCTCCAACAACGACTACAGCTGCTCCAACAACAACTACAGCTGCTCCAACTACAACTACAGCTGCTCCAACTACAACTACAGCTGCTCCAACTACAACTACAGCTGCTCCAACAACAACTACAGCTGCTCCAACTACAACTACAGCTGCTCCAACTACAACTACAGCTGCTCCAACTACAACTACAGCTGCTCAAAACAACTACAGCTGCTCCAACAACGACAACACTGCTGCTCCAACTACAACTACAGCTGCTCCAACACACAACTACAGCTGCTCCAACTACTACAGCTGCTCCAAACAACGACTACAGCTGCTCCAACTACAACTACAGCTGCTCCAACTACGACTACAGCTGCTCCAACTACAACTACAGCTGCTGCAACAACGACAGCTGCTCCACTACAACAGCTGCTCCAACTACAACACACTGCTCCAACAACAACAACAGCTGCTCCAACTACAACACACAGCTGCTCAACACACTGCTCCACAAACTACAGCTGCTCCAACAACGACAACAGCTGCTCCAACTACAACTACAGCTGCTCCAACTACAACTACAGCTGCTCCAACTACAACTACAGCTGCTCCAACGACAACAGCTGCTCCAACTAAAATTACAGCTGCTCCAACAACGACAACAGCTGCTCCAACAACGACTACAGCTGCTCCAACAACGACTACAGCTGCTCCAACTACAACTACAGCTGCTCCAACAACGACTACAGCTGCTCCAACAACGACTACAGCTGCTCCAACTACAACTACAGCTGCTCCAACAACGACTACAGCTGCTCCAACAACGACAACAGCTGCTCCAACTACAACTACAGCTGCTCCAACGACAACAGCTGCTCCAACTACAACTACAGCTGCTCCAACGACAACAGCTGCTCCAACAACGACTACAGCTGCTCCAACAACGACTACAGCTGCTCCAACTACAACTACAGCTGCTCCAACAACGACTACAGCTGCTCCAACTACAACTACAGCTGCTCCAACAACGACAACAGCTGCTCCAACTACAACTACAGCTGCTCCAACGACAACAGCTGCTCCAACTACAACTACAGCTGCTCCAATGACAACAGCTGCTCCAACTACAACTACAGCTGCTCCATCTACAACTACAGCTGCTCCAACAAACAACAGCTGCTCCAACAACGACAACAGCTGCTCCAACAATGACAACAGCTGCTCCAACGACTACAGCCGCTCCAACTACAACTACAGCTGCCTCAACGACAACAACTGCTCCAACAACGACAACAGCTGCTCCAACTACAACTACAGCTGCTCCAACGACAACAGCTGCTCCAACGACAACAGCTGCTCCAACTACAACTACAGCTGCTCCAACAACGACAACAGCTGCTCCAACTACAACTACAGCTGCTCCAACTACAACTACAGCTGCCCCAACAACGACAACAGCTGCTCCAACTACAACTACAGCTGCTCCAACTACAACAACAGCTGCTCCAACAACTACAGCTAGTCCAACAACGACAACAGCTGCTCCAGCTACAACTACAGCTGCTCCAACTACAACTACAGCTGCTCCAACAACGACTACAGCTGCTCCAACTACAACTACAGCTGCTCCAACTACGACAACAGCTGCTCCAACAACAACTACAACTACTCCTGCTCCAACTACAACAGCTGCTCCAACTCCAACTACAACAGCAGCTGCTCCAACTGCTCCAACAGACTGCTCCAACTACAACTACAGCTGCTCCAACTACAACTACAGCTGCTCCAACAACGACAACAGCTGCTCCAACAAACTACAACAGCTGCTCCAACTACTACAACTACAGCCGCTCCAACTACAACACTACAGCTCAACGACAACAACTGCTCCAACAACGACTGCTGCTCCAACTACACAACAACAGCTGCTCCAACTACAACTACTCTCCAACTACAACTACACAGCTGCTCCAACAACGACAACTGCTCCAACTGCTCAGCACTACAACTACAGCTGCTGCAGCCAACAACAACAACAGCTGCTCCAACTACAACTACAGCTGCTCCAACTACAACTACAACTACAGCAGCTGCTCCAACAACAACTACAGCTGCTCCAACTACAACTACAGCTGCTCCAACTACAACTACAGCTGCCCCAACAACAACACAGCTACAGCTGCTCCAACTACAACTACAGCTGCCCCAACTACAACTACAGCTGCTCCAACTACAACAACTACAGCTGCTCCAACTACACACTACAGCTGCTCAAACAACAACTACAGCTGCTCCAACAACGACTACAGCTGCTCCAACTACACTACAGCTGCTCCAACAACAACTACAGCTGCTCCAACTACACTGACAACTACAGCTGCTCCAACAACGACAACAGCTGCTCCAACTACAACTACAGCTGCTCCAACAACACACTACAGCTGCTCCAACTACAACTACAGCTGCTCCAACTACAACTACAGCTGCTCCACAACAACACAACAGCTGCTCCAACAACAACAACACACTGCTCCAACAACAACTACAGCTGCTCCAACTACAACTACAGCTGCTCCAAACAACTTACAGCTGCTCCAACAACGACTACAGCTGCTCCAAACTACGACTACAGCTGCTCCCAACCAACGACTACAGCTGCTCCAACAACAACACAGCTGCTCCAACAACAACTACAGCTGCTCCAACAACTACAACTACAGCTGCTCCAACAACAACTACAGCTGCTCCAACTACAACTACAGCTGCTCCAACTACGACTACAGCTGCTCCAACACAACTACAGCTGCTCCAACAACACACTACAGCTGCTCCAACTACAACTACAGCTGCTCCAACCAACACAACTACAGCTGCTCCAACACTACGACTACAGCTGCTCCTAACTGCTCCAACAACAACTACAGCTGCTGCTCCCAACAACGACAACAGCTGCTCCAACTACAACTACAGCTGCTCCAACAACGACAACAGCTGCTCCAACTACAACTACAGCTGCTCCAACAACGACTAACAGCTGCTCCAACAACACTACAGCTGCTCCAACAACTACAACAACACGCTGCTGCTCAACAACAACTACAGCTGCTCCAACTACAACTACAGCTGCTCCAACAACAACTACAGCAGCTGCTCCAACTACAACAACACTACAGCTGCTCCAACAACGACAACAGCTGCTCCAACACAACTACAGCTGCTCCAACTACAACTACAGCTGCTCCAACACAACTACAGCTGCTCCAACTACAACTACAGCTGCTCCAACAACACAACAGCTGCTCCAACTACAACTACAGCTGCTCCAACTACAACTACAGCTGCTCCAACAACGACTACAGCTGCTCCAACTACAACTACAGCTGCTCCAACAACGACAACAGCTGCTCCAACTACAACTACAACTACAACAGCTGCTCCAACAACAACTACAGCTGCTCCAACTACAACTACAGCTGCTCCAACAACAACTACAGCTGCTCCAACTACACACAGCTGCTCTCCAACTACACGACTACAGCTGCTCCAACTACAACTACAGCTGCTCCAACTACAACTACAGCTGCTCCAACAACGACTACAGCTGCTCCAACAACGACAACAGCTGCTCCAACAACAACTACAGCTGCTCCAACAACGACTACAGCTGCTCCAACTACAACTACAGCTGCTCCAACAACAACTACTACAGCTGCTCCAACAACGACTACAGCTGCTCCAACAACGACTACAGCTGCTCCAACAACGACTACAGCTGCTCCAACAACAACTACAGCTGCTCCAACAACAACTACAGCTGCTCCAACTACAACTACAGCTGCTCCAACACAACAACTACAGCTGCTCCAACTAACGACAACAGCTGCTGCTCCAACAACTACAGCTGCTCCAACTACAACTACAGCTGCTCCAACAACGACAACAGCTGCTCCAACAACAACTACAGCTGCTCCAACAACAACTACAGCTGCTCCAACAACGACAACAGCTGCTCCAACAACAACTACAGCTGCTGCCCACAACGACACAGCACTCCAACTACAACTACAGCTGCTCCAACAACTACACTACAGCTGCTCCAACTACAACTACAGCTGCTCCAACAACAACTACAGCTGCTCCAACAACGACTACAGCTGCTCCAAACTACAACTACAGCTGCTCCAACAACACTGCAACAGCTGCTCCAACAACAACTACAGCTGCTCCAACAACAACTACAGCTGCTCCAAACGAACGCTCCAACACAACTACAGCTGCTCCAACATCAACTACAGCAGCTCCAACTACAACTACAGCTGCTCCAACAACTACAGCTGCTCCAACAACGACTACAGCTGCTCCAACAACGACTACAGCTGCTCCAACAACGACAACAGCTGCTAAAACTACAACTACAGTTGCCCCAACAACGACTACAGCTGCCCCAACAACAACTACAGCTGCCCCAACAACGACAACAGCTGCTCCAACAACAACAGCAGCAGCTGCTCCAACTAACAACAACTACAGCTGCTCCAACCTACAACAGCTGCTCAACAACAACAACAGCTGCTCCAACAACTACAACAGCTGCCAACAACACACAGCTGCTCCAACAACGACTGCTGCTCCAACAACGACAACTACAGCTGCCCCAACAACAACTACAGCTGCCCCAACAACAACTACAGCTGCCCCAACAACAACTACAGCTGCTCCCAACAACGACAGCAGCTGCTAAAACTACAACTACAGTTGCCCCAACAACGACAACAGCTGCTCCAACAACGACAACAGCTGCTCCAACAACTACAGCTGCCCCAACGACAACAGCTGCTCCAACAACGACAACAGCTGCTCCAACAACGACAACAGCTGCTCCAACTACAACTACAGCTGCCCCAACAACAACTACAGCTGCCCCAACGACTACAGCTGCCCCAACAACGACTACAGCTGCCCCAACAATGACTACAGCTGCCCCAACAACGACTACAACTGCCCCACCAACGACAACAGCTGCCCCTACCACAACTACAGCTGCTCCAACTACAACTACAGCTGCCCCAACAACTACTACAGCTGCTCCAACTACAACTACAGCTGCTCCAACTACAACTACAGCTTCTCCAACTACAACTACAGTTGCCCCTATAACCAATACAGCTGCTCCAACTACAACTACAGTTGCCCCTCCCACCACAACAACTTCCCCCAGTATCACAACTGCTCCAACAGCAACATACTACCACCACCACTACAACTGCCAACCACACAACAACATCTACCCACCCTACACAACAAACGACTACCCCAACACCACAACTACCCAGCTGCCCCACACAACAATTACCCCAACTACCACAACAACTACCCCAACTACAACAACTACCCCAGCTGCCACAACAACTACGTTAACCAAAACTACCGCAACCACCAAAACAACTGTTCCAACCACAACAACTACAGCTGCTCCAACAGCAACATCTAAGACTACTACAGCTGCTCCCACAGCAACATCTAAGACTACTACAGCTGCTCCTACAGCAACATCTAAGACTACTACAGCTGCTCCAACAGCAACATCTAAGACTACTACAGCTGCTCCTACAGCAACATCTAAGACTACTACAGCTGCTCCTACAGCAACATCTAAGACTACTACAGCTGCTGCTGCTGCAGCTTCTTCTTCCATCTCCATAACATACTCTATTTTGGTTGTTTTTGCCCTGACAGTATTTCCCATTTTGATTTAAAAATTGTATCTCAAATGTTACATCTTTATTAGTAATATTCTTTTTCCTCTGATGCATTCGTTATATGTTAGCACGTAATATTTATTTATACATGACATTACAAGTTTTCGATTGTAATATTATTCTTATTTGTATGAACTTATAGTATTATTTTTAGAATAGTTTATCTTATTTCAAAGGATGTGGAAATTTACTTTGTTAGGAAATGTGCGAACTGTGGGCATTTCTTTGTCATGCACTGTGCTAAAGCTTTACCCAAAGGTCCAATTGAGAGGCATACATATATTTGTTAATTCTTAATTATTGACCTGTTAAACATTTAATAAAAATAACATAAATAATTTGACACTTGTCAGTTTGTCTATACTTTAACATATGGTACAGTGCAGTTTTCTTTTATTACATATGTATACTCTAACAGTGAAAAAAGTATATCATGTAATATCATGTATAAGAAGAAAATAGAATAATAAGTCACATAAAGCCTCTGAAGCAGTCACTTTTCCCCCCAATAAAATCAAATGAAACAATCAAATGTTAGTCATAGGAATGCCACACTCTCAGCAAAACAATACCATCCATCACATTATGTGTTTGCTCACAATCTCATATAACATCCAGTTCAAGTCTGTAGGGCCAGAGCCCAACGAGCCGTCCATTCAGGCAAGGCGAGGGAGGGCCCGGGTCCACGGAGCAGGACCAGGACATAGAAGGGGAACATGACATCATTATCTGGGTTTTACCAAATTGTGTAAATGCATAATAACATTACTCTGCAGGGTGGCTGGGTGCTCCCTTAGAGATAGGGTAAGGAGCTCGGTCACACGGGAGGAGCTCGGAGTAGAGCCACTGCTCCTCCACGTCGAGAGGAGCAGCTGAGGTGGAGGCGTCCAGGTGACATCGGTTCTGCCTCCAGGATGCCTCTCTGGGGAGGTGTTCTGGGAACGTCTCACCAGAAGGAGGCCCTCGGGGAGACCCAGGACACGCTGGAGGGACTATGTCTCTTGGCTGGCCTGGGAACACCTGCTTAGACTGCTGCCCCCGCGACCTGGTTCCGGATAAGAAGAAATTGGATGGATGGAATCTTTCTGAATGTAAACTTCTGACTTTGAAGAAAAAAAATGAAAATTAGTCTAAAAAAATCCTTCTCTCATTATTCTGGCATTCCATAAATAAAAATAAATTTGGTAATCCTAACTGACTTAAAACAGGAACAGTTTAGTCTGATTTCATGTCAGACAGTGAGAAAAAAGTATATGTGATAGGTTCACACTTAACCTAATTAGAGTTCAAAAGAGAAGAGAAGACAAGAGAGATTATTATTGCTATACTCATGAGGAGAAGGGACGGGGAGGCCAAACCTTCAGATTACAACCTCCTCTCCCTTCTGAAGTCTCCACCGCCTTTCTCCTCCTTTATTCAGTTAGGAACCCTAGTACACATCACTGCTCACTCTCAGGGGGGGGGGGGGGGGGGGGGGGGGGGGGGGGGGGGACAACAAGCAGTGAGGCAGTGAGAAAATCACATATTACAAAGTTCATTTCAAAATATTGTTGCTTAAGCATTCCTTTCAGTCCTTATTCGCCCAAACACCTCTCAGGGTGTTTCCTGTTATCTCCCATGGTCATTCAACTTTCACAAGACATTCTCTGCAAAGCTCAGAACACAGACATAAGTGCATAAATCAGGCGACAGTAGCTCAGTAGGTTGAGTGTTTGTCCACTGATCTGAAGGTTGGCGGTTCAGATCCCGCTCTCTACATAAGACATCATTGGTTGAGTGGTTAGATCCACTGACTCGAAGGTTGGCGGTGCAATTCCAGCCCTCACAGATGCAGAATGCTGTTGTTGTGTCCTTGGGCAAGACACTTAACCCACCTACCCCAGCCCTTGGGACAACGGATGGAAATTAGCCTCTGGCTATAATCCGGCGTGTTTACGTTCATGTCTGTCATGTCATGTCATGTCATGTCATGTCCGTTCATCAACATGCACTGTCCCAACCAAAAAAAAATAAATAAAAAATAAATAAAAATTAAGGTTACATATCATTATTAGAGTGATTATAATAAAAATGAACATTACATTACCTTTAAGATTCACAGTGAGATCAATAAACATGTTAAAAATATATTGAATCCATCATTCCCTCCTGTTTATCGAACTGTGACATCTCACATATCACCATGTAATCTCTTCACCCTGGATTATGTGTCAGTATGTGTCTTTTTATATAGTGTATGTAAACCAGACTGGGAAGTATTTATTTTTCGTGCAATTTTATTTGTCACTTTATGTTATTTAATTTTAACCAAAAATGTTTATTTACTGTATGAAGTAATAAAAATAGAAATCATTTGTGCCAAAGCACATGCAAGTTGTAGGACCTGTAAATGCATGTTAGCTTCAAATCAACACAAAATTGTTATGAAAAAAGGAGACAGAAGATTTTAATAAAAAACTACAACCACATCTGCTCTAACTACAGCATCACAAACTACAACCACATCTGCTCTAACTACACAAACTACAACCACATCTACTCTATCTACAGCAGCATAAACTACAACCACATCTTCTCTAACTACACAAACTACAACCACATCTGCTCTATCTACAGCATCACAAACTACAACCACATCTGCTCTAACTACACAAACTACAACCACATCTGCTCTAACTACACAAACTACAACCATATCTGCTCTAACTACAAGTCCAGCCCCAGTTGCACCGATGACAACAGCCCGACTGTCTCCAGCTGTAACAGTCGGGTTGATTCTTTTAAAACTAAAAGATCAGACGATATTCTTCACTAAATGCAGCTCTTTGAATAAACTCTTTGTTATGAAATTCTGTGTGTTGTTTGTGATATTCTTTGTGTTGTTTGTGATTTTCTTTGTGTTGTTTGTGATTTTCTTTGTGTTGTTTGTGATTTTCTTTGTGTTGTTTGTGATTTTCTTTGTGTTGTTTGTGATATTCTTTGTGTTGTTTGTGATATTCTTTGTGTTGTTTGTGATATTCTTTGTGTTGTTTGTGATATTCTTTGTGTTGTTTGTGATTTTCTTTGTGTTGTTTGTGATTTTCTTTGTGTTGTTTGTGATTTTCTTTGTGTTGTTTGTGATATTCTTTGTGTTGTTTGTGATTTTCTTTGTGTTGTTTGTGATATTCTTTGTGTTGTTTGTGATATTCTTTGTGTTGTTTGTGATTTTCTTTGTGTTGTTTGTGATATTCTTTGTGTTGTTTGTGATATTCTTTGTGTTGTTTGTGATATTCTTTGTGTTGTTTGTGATTTTCTTTGTGTTGTTTGTGATTTTCTTTGTGTTGTTTGTGATTTTCTTTGTGTTGTTTGTGATATTCTTTGTGTTGTTTGTGATTTTCTTTGTGTTGTTTGTGATATTCTTTGTGTTGTTTGTGATTTTCTTTGTGCTGTTTGTGATATTCTTTGTGTTGTTGTGTCTGTGTTTCTTTGAGCAGATACAGTGGACCATCATCTTCAAAGAGTCAGTGAAAATTCTGTTACAGTTTTTCCAAATTTTTAGCAGCTCTCTACTTTTTATTAAATTAGAAATTCAATGTAATGTGCAGTGTTTTGTTTCAACTTTCATCACAATTAAATTCTCTTAATCAACATAACATTAAAAGTTTTTTTTCCTTGTGAAAAGTAGATTTTACAAATCAAAACTCCTGACACGTGTGATCATTTACATCTTTAGTTGGTCTACATGGTCTAAAAGGTCTTATAATACGCAAAACTGAGTCTGAGCTTCACAGTGTCGTTATCCCATCAAAAACAGACCTGGAGCTGTGTTTTCTCACATGTTTGAGTAACACTGCATCATCACAATGTCTACATCATCAAAGCTCAAAATGCTTTGTTCCAACCTGTGATGTCATCAAGAGGTAGTTTTAAAAATTGACAGCTACACTGCCTGGCCAAAAAAAGTCCCCACCTGGATTTAACTGAGCAAACAGGTCCAAGCCTATAGGTACTGAAGATACTGAATGACCATATGCACGACCTGAAGATACTGAATGACCATATGCACGACCTGAAGATACTGAATGACCATATGCACGATCTGAAGATACTGAATGACCATATGCACGACCTGAAGATACTGAATGACCATATGCACGATCTGAAGATACTGAATGACCATATGCACGACCTGAAGATACTGAATGACCATATGCACGATCTGAAGATACTGAATGACCATATGCACGACCTGAAGATACTGAATGACTAAATGCACGACCTGAAGATACTGAATGACCATATGCACGACCTGAAGATACTGAATGACCATATGCACGACCTGAAGATACTGAATGACCATATGCACGACCTGAAGATACTGAATGACCATATGCACGACCTGAAGATACTGAATGACCATATGCACGATCTGAAGATACTGAATGACCATATTCACAGGCAATTCAGGATTCATGAGGCTCAAATACTGACAGAGGTTCAGGAGACTCATTTTCACACATGGAGCCTCCACAGAGTCAGACCTTCACCCCAGAGAGGATCTTTGTGCTGGAGAAGCTTTGTGCAGGGTCAGACTCGACCATCATCAATGCAACATCTACAAGAAAAACTAATGCAGCACTGGATGGAAATAAATCTGTGACGTTGAAGAAGCAAAATCAAAACAATACCACAGTGAATGTGCCGTAATCAAAGATAAAAAAACAAATATTAGAGTGTGGGACCTTTTTTTTTTTGGTGGCGACTGTTTCTTTGCCCAGTCAGTGTATCTTAGCCTCAAATGAACTTGAAAAAGTGACTCTAAAATATCGGAAGCAGAATAACCATAAGTTGTTGCCTACATTAAAAATATATTTTATTTTGCCTTTTGTTCAGTTGAGGTTGCCACAGAAAGTATCTTCAGATCCTCAGACAATATCTTATGGTTTAAGGAGAAGTTTCAGTGAGGCGAAAACAACAGATGTCGCTTCACAGGGGAGCACTTCCTGTATCACCACATTTCTCTGAAGAACTCAGCTTAAATATGACATGTGTTAAACATTTGTGAATGAAACAAAACACAAGTCTAGGTCTGTTTGTGATGAGGAAACAACATCATACCATGGATTAAAAAATGTGCATAATATGGGCCCCGAAGACGGCAGACTCTCGAATCTATTGTCACTTTTGCTTCTCCGTCCAATACAAATCCATTGAGTTATGTAGTGAAACTATTTGAAAAGTGTTTTTATTTGTGCATGATGCGGCCTTGATCGCTCACACCTTTGTTTGTTAAGTCCTTATACCTTTGTACAGGTAGAATGACGCTAATGCTCCCTTTGTAGCCATAGCTTAGAGTCCAGGATGATGTAACAAAGAACACCCAGACAATGTGAGAAAGATGACAAAAGATTTAGACCCAGAATAAGAAAATGACAACGAGCTGCATTCACTTTATTTAGCTTTTATCTGGTGATGTGCTCTGTATTTATTCCCACACTGCAGTTGATTTGTCAAGTAAAACAATGACCTGCCGCTGACAGCGAGAGCATTCTCCTTTATCTTCATAAATACACTTTTTCATTTTTTAGTTTGATTTTGGGACAGGTCCTGTGGTCTGTCTACTCACATCTACTCAGATAAGCAGTAGTGATGGGACTTCTGGCTCTTTTATGGGGTTCAGAGTTAAATTGTGATCTGATTCAAAGGCATAGTAAGAATAAGATAAACTTTATTATCCCCCTTTAATTAGGGAAATTTGTTTTGGGCTCACTGCTCGAGGCTTAAAACACAGTTACACGACACACACGACAGAGACAGTCTGAGCTCATCAAGAACAAGACAAATAAGTGTCCATGATTAAAGTCCAGTGTCCATTTTGTGTCTGCACAGCTGTAAAGTGTCACTGCACCAGCCCCATTTCACAAATATCACTAAAAACCATAACGACACATGACATCCACAGATCCTGAAGTTCACTGGAGATTAAAGGGACTTAAGCCTCTGTTAAACACATTTGTTCAAGAGGGAAACAGAAGTGGATAAATGAGAGTTTATATCTGTTCCTTTTAAAGTGATGAGCCCCATAAAACCTGAAGGAACAGTTTTATATTCACCGTGGAACAGTGAATATGTGCAACAGGTGAGAGGTTCTGACAGTTCATCTGGTCTGAGCTCAGAGTTTAGACAAATGTCCTGAAGGAAACTCTTTTCTTTATGGCCTTATTTACCAGTTTTCAGGTTTAGTTTTACATTAGACAAAGACCTGAACCAGGCTGTGCCTCACTGTAGAGTAAAAGACTTTATAAAAACAGATCATGAGTTTGTGCTCACACCAAACAGCCTCAGTCTCCTTAAAAAGTGGAGCCTCTGGGACAGTTTTGAACAAAGAAAATCAACATGTACATTCCACCTGAACAAGATGTCCTCACCCACATATTTAAAAGATACAACCTGCTCTATTTGTCAACCCTCAGTGACGACAGGATCATGAGTCTGCAGAGGTCAGAGGTCAAACTCCATGCCCTTGGTTTAGTTCACATTATGAGTTTAGTGATTCAGACAGAAAGGAGCTTATCTCTTTATGGCAGGTGGAGACACGGTCACCATTGTTACGAAGGCTGACTGTTCCACCGTTCATTGGCAAACAGGGTGAACACAACAGGTGAACATGCTGCACCATGTGACACACCTGTACTTCAGCTTTTGGCTTTACATCAAGTGCTGTTGTTGACCTTCACTTGTTGCGATCTATTTGTTGAGGGAGTAAAACCATTTCACAAGTGCAGGGCTTACATTCAAGTCAAATAGTTTTTGGACAAGAAAAATGGGACGCACAGTGTCAAATGCAGAACTATAGTCCTCAGATAAGACCCTTGCATAAGTCCAGGGAGATTCCAAATGTTCAGAGACGACTGTGTCCACTGCACTGACGCCTTGTCTACACACAAAAACAATTCGTAACAACTTGTTAGAGCAACAGGTCTATGGTCCTTATTTGGGGCTGATTTGTACTATTATAGTACAATTTTCAACAGAAAACTGAAAGACTAGACACTAAAAGTAAATGCAAATCAATATTAAAACCATCAGTGTTCAAAATGATCACAATCACATGTTAAAACAGTATCACAATCATTTTGTTCATTGAATCTCAAAAAGAAAATGTGACCTATGAGAATAAGCAGGTTTGTCTCTTTTCCAGAGAACTTTCCTGTGCACTTTGGTTAAATGTCTCAGTACTGCCAAGGTTAAGAATTACCCCCACCCAGTTACACCTGCATGATTCACTGAACATAAAGTTAAAACCATACTTTACAAGCGGCATATCATACTTTACAAGCGGCATATCATACTTTACAACAGGAGGAGGCTCTGCTCCAGGTTAAGAGTCAGATTTAAGTCAGAGTAAGAAAATGTGTTTTTATACATATTTTAGTGAATAAAAAACTAAACAAAACATTTTTAATTGTAGTCTATTGGCAAAAAAGTTCCATACTGTGGCTTTAAAATGGTGAGAAGAGCCGAGTTGGTCCTGAGAGTCACTGAGGCTTGGACATGTGACTCGAGCTGTGACTCGAGTCATTCACGCTTCACCTTCAGATAAATAAAATAATAGTCCTTTGGTGCACAGGCTGGTGTGTCTGATGGAGATCCAGGTCACAGTGGACGGGTTTTGTGGATAATCGTGTCTGTTCTGTGGTGAACGTCTCTGAGCTGTTTACTCTGCAGGTTTTACTTTTACATTCGAGATCTTTATGGACTGACAGAAACGAAATCAAGTATAAAAAACAACTTTATGATGTAAGTATTGTATTAAAACTGACACTTTGTACTTTTACTTAACGATACGTGATTTAATAATACTGTGCATTACTGTTGAGAGCAGAGTTTGTCTTCTCCGCCTGTAGAGAGCCGTTCCCACAGCGGTTGTGGTTGTGGTTGCGGTTGGGTTGCGGTTGCTCGGTCTTGTGAGGTGAGTATGTTTGAGTGTTGTTTCTTGATGTGGCTCTCCCTCGTCACTCGGGCGTGTCCTGTGTCTCATAGATCTGTGCGTGAGTAAGTTCTGTCTCATCGCTTCATGCTTTTCATTTGTGACGCCAGAAATATAAATGAAAACAAACAAAACAACAACAAAAAAACAAAACACTACAGCAACACGAGGCATTTATTTTACCTAAGGATTAGGTCCAGTTCAGGCAGCGGCCTTTGTTGCTGCAGAGACGTGAAACACGCCCTGAGATACGACCAGCTACGAGTTAATCCGACAGAAACACGAGCCCTGGAAAAACACCAAACTTCTAAAAATAACTTTGCTTGGAAAGTTTTTCTGTTTTTCAAGACTTAACCAGGATAACCTCACCAAATGAGCCTCAGTGAGATCGGATTGAAGCAAATAAATCCAATCATCACATGTTTGATAGTTAGACTCAGAACAGCCTCTTTTTATTATGAATTATATAGACAGGAGCTTATAAATTAAATAATGTATCACTCTACTCTAGAGTAAGTACACTACTACTGGACCTCAACAGTGAGCACTATATATATATACATATATATATACATATATATACATTATATATATATACCATTATATATATAGATATATATATATATATATACATATATATATATATATATACATATATACTGAGATGTGTGATGTTCTCCTGGGATCTGCTGGAGCTTGATGGTTCTTCAGTCTTTGCCTTTTCTGGGACTGAGATGTCAGTTTCTCTCCTGGGATTGCTGGGTTTGGGGGTCACTGCCCCGAGTCCGATGACCACGGGCACCACTGAGGCCTTCACCTTCCAGACCTTCTCCAGCTCTTCTTTGAGCCCCTGGTATTTCTCTAGTTTCTCATGCTCCTTTTTCCTGATGTTCTCTTGGTTCTGTGATGTTCCACCACAACGGCTTTGCTCTGTTGTTTCTCCACCTCCACTATGTCCGGTTGGTCCATCTCCATCTGTCAGTCTGTATCTGAAGTCCCACAGGATCTTGGCTCATTCTCCACGACCTTTGGAGGTGTTTCCCACCTTGACCTGGGGGTTTCCAGTCCAGTTCCAGTTCAACCATATTTTACTGGAATTTCCCCACTGTGGGACTAATAAAGGCTTATCTTATATATATATATACATACACACAGACAATTATTATTATTATTAGATAGATAGATAAATAGATATGAGACTGTTGAGATCCTGTGAATAATGGTACTTTAAATGTATAAAATATTATAAACCCTTTGTGAAAACGATGTTTTGTGTCTGTTCAGATAAACAAATGGAGCAGTTCCACATTTACGTCTCAAAGACACTCGGACAATATGATTCTGGAGTTGGTATTTCAATAATGACATCGCCCAACAAGAATATGCAGCAAATGTTTTTATTTTTTCATTGAATATAAATTCAAATATAAAAACCCTACATCAAAACATAATATGTGATGAGAAAAATCGATGCCGTAAACGAATAAAACTTTAGTGTTTTCTTTGGACTAACATTTACTCACATTTAAAACACTGTTTCTTTCATTTTCCCAGTACTTCTTCTTATTATGTAAAAGTTACTTAAATAATATTATCACTAAAATCTAACGTAAAGGTAATTTGAAAAAAAATACCAAAACCTATTGCCTCCATAAAGAAACTTCTACAGAGAATATTTTATACTTTACTTTGGAGACACAAACATAAAGAATATTGTATCAGTTACTTGAGTTTTATCTTTTAGATGTTCCTCTTACAAAGTAAAAGTTACTTCAATATTTCCAGAGCCTCTTCATCTCATTTTACACTCACACAAACCACATCCCCAGAGTCTCTTTATTCATCTGGATTTAATCACACAGGAGAACCCGACCTCCACAGTCCGGTTCTCCCGTCGAGTTAATCCAACGGGAGAACCCGACCTCCACAGTCCGGTTCTCCCGTCGAGTTAATCCAACAGGAGAACCTGACCCTGTGGGCAGGTAAAAATGTGCTTTAACCTTCCTCCAGTTTTTCTAAGACTCGTGTCTCGTTGATCTTTCAGAACAGAACGTTGTTTTGTTTGTCCTTTTGTAAAAGTTACTGTGATGGTCCTGCCCGGCTGCCCCACCGGGGGCTCTGAACTGCCTGCCTGGACCCTGCCTGGACCCTGCCTGGACCCTGCCTGGGCCCTGCCTGGGCCCTGCCTGGGCCCTGCCTGGACCCTGCCTGGACCCTGCCTGGATCCTGCCTGGACCCTGCCTGGACCCTGCCTGGACCCTGCCTGGGCCCTGCCTGCTTGTCCCACCGGGGGGTTCTGGTCCTGTCCCTGCTTTGTCTGCCCCGCCGGGGGGTTCTGTCCCCTTCGCCTCTGGACAGTTACTCCTGTTTCGTGGATCGTGATGTTCGTCCTGTGGCTGTTTTCACAGGGCAAAGCTCCTTTAAAATAGTCCATCAACCAAAGGGCAAGTAAAAAGTGCCTGTTTCCTGCAGGAAAATGGCAGTTAGCTCTTTTTTTTATTTTGACATGGTTCATGGGTTTGGTGAAGTGTTTTTGGGCTTAATGACTTTTCTCTGCATGTTTTGCTATTTTCGTTTTGCAGTTGTTTGTATTATTTTTAGCTTGTTTCATTTTTCTTGTCATAGAGAAGGGCTGATTCTCGTTCTCTTCATTCATGATCATGTGTTTCTCTCTGTTCCTTTTGTCACACTGAGCTGGGCCAGAGGCTTTTGTCCGACTCTGCTCCTCATACATGGAACATGCTGCAGAAAGACTGGAACTTGACAGAGTTGATTTCCTTGAACGGTTTTAAATCTAAACTGACAGGTCTCAGTCTGACTCCACATCATGCACTTGTTTTTTATAATGTTTTATAATGTTTGTCTTTTCTTGTTAACTTGTCTTTTTGTAATTATGTAACTGTATTTTTTATTTGCTGCTGCTGCTTGGCCAGGACTCCCTTGAAAATTAGGTTTTTAATCTCAGTGGGACTTTCCTGATTAAATAAAGGTTTTTATAGGTATTTTAAGGATTGTGATGAAATAAATGAAATACATGTTGTGTATTTGTAAAACCGTCTCCTGTCCTCGGCTTGTGCCATTTCCTCGTTCGGCGTCGCTCTAAACCTGAGCCAAGTTTCCTAAAATCAAACCCTCACATCACAAATATAGACAGACTTTTGAGCATTAAAAAAAACAAAACTTTTCTTTTGCAGATGACTGAGGGATGACACAGAGAAGTGTTTTTTTCCTCACGTTCAGTTTGAATATGGTATTATTTTATATTTGTCCTTTTCTGCTGTGGAAGGTCAAGAGGCAGAAGTCAAAGCTGAAGCTAAATGTCACTGAAGAGACATTATTACAAAACAAAGTCTGATCATTTATATCAGGAAACATAAATCTGCAATAACTATTTTATCTGGATCATGTTCATGTCATTGAGGTTTGTTTTTGTTTTTTTTATTTGCTTTTTGTTTTGTTTTTTCATCTTCCAAAAGTCTAAATTGCAAAAAAAAGAAAAGACCAAGATGGCGCCACGTACGGTCGCCCTGGTGATTTCGTGCGCGGTGTGTTTTTGGTTTTTGTGTGTAAATCCTGTGTGTGCTCTTACACTCGTGAAGAGCTCCTAAACATCAGGACAACAACTCCTGCTGACCTACTGCCAGTTTTTTTAGTGCCGGCAGTAGACTTGGTTCACTTTTTAGCCAAAAGAGTGAGATGCCGAAAGAGAGGGAAGCGAGCAGGGGCCCTGGCGCGCCTCCGGAGACGCGGCGCCCGCACGCCCTTACCTGGGATTTTCCTCTCCAACGTTCGCTCACTCTGCAATAAAACAGACGAACTGGCGCTGCTGATGAGGAGAAACAGGGACTTTTCTTCCTCTTGCGTCTTGTGCTTCACGGAGACGTGGCTCAACGAGCGTATCCCGGACTGTGCGCTTCACCTGGAGGGATTCCAGCTCCTCCGCGCGGACAGACGACGGGGACTCTCCGGGGGAAAGACGAAAGGTGGAGGTGTCTGCTTCTACATCAACAACGCCTGGTGGATGTGACTGTGATCTCTCAACACTGCTCTCCCGCCGTGGAATATCTCTTCATTAACTGTAAACCCTTCTATTCTCCACGTGAGTTCGCTTCATTCATTCTGGCCGCTGTTTACATCCCGCCGTGTGCGGACACGCACGAGGCCCAGCGCCGCTCGCGGATCAGATTCTGAATGTGGAGCGAACCTTCCCGGACTCTTTACTCATCATCCTGGGGGATTTTAACAAAGCTAATCTGAGCCAGGAACTACCCAAGTACAAACAGTTTATTAAATGCCCGACGAGAGAGCAGAAGACGCTGGATCATTGTTACACAACGGTCAGCGGAGCTTACAGAGCCGAGCCTCGTGCTGCTCTGGGATTCTCTGACCACGACATGATTCACCTCATCCCCGCCTATAAACAACAGCTGAAGCTCTCCAAACCTGCTGTGAGGACTTCTAAGAAGTGGACCAGTGAGGCTGTGGAGGAGCTTCGCTCCTGTTTGGACTTTACAGACTGGGACGTGTTCAGGGCCACAGACAGTTTGGATGAGGACACAGACACTGTGACGTCATACATACAGTTCTGTGAGGACAGTATTATTCCATCACGTACCAGGGTGACTTTTAACAACGACAAACCCTGGTTCACTCCCAGACTGAGGCATTTAAGGAGGGAAAAGGAGAGGGCGTACAAGGCAGAAGATCGTGAGGGCTACAGGCGTTGTAAGTTTGCTTTTAGCAAAGAGGTGGAAAAGGCTAAAGCGAAGTACAATACACGTCTGAGGCAGCATTTCTCCACCAACGACTCTCGGCTTCCGTCTGGAGAGGGCTTAGGCAAATTACCAACTACAAGCCCAAAGCCCCTCCCGCTGCGGACAACAAACAACTTGCAGAAACAGCTAAACGGCTTTTATGCAAGGTTTGATGTCCCACACCCCTCCTCCCTCACCACCATGGACATCACAGCCGAACCCACCTCAGACCCCTCCTCCTCCCCCACTGCCTTCACAGTTTTGGAGCGGGACGTGACTAAGCTTTTCAAGAAGCAAAACCCCCGCAAAGCCCCGGGCCCGGACGGTGTCTCTCCTTCCACCCTTAGACACTGTGCTGAGGAGCTGGCTCCTGTCTTCACAGACATCTTTAACACCTCCCTGGAGTCATGTCACGTCCCAACCTGCTTCAAGCTGTCCACCATTGTCCCCGTCCCCAAGAAGCCCAGGATCACTGGACTTAATGACTACAGACCTGTGGCGCTGACGTCTGTAGTCATGAAGTCATTTGAGCGCCTGGTCCTGCACCACCTCAAGTCCCTCACCTCCCCCCTCCTGGACCCTCTGCAGTTCGCCTACAGAGCCAATCGATCTGTGGACGACGCCATTAACCTGGCCCTTCACTTCATCCTCCAGCATCTGGACTCCCCGGGAACCTACGCCAGGATCCTGTTTGTGGACTTCAGCTCTGCATTCAACACCATCCTCCCTGCTCTGCTCCAGGACAAGCTCGCTCAGCTCAACGTGCCTGACTCCACCTGCAGGTGGATCACTGACTTCCTGACAGACAGGAGGCAGCGCGTGCGGCTGGGAAAGAATGTCTCGGACACCCCGGACAATCAGCACAGGATCTCCACAGGGCTGTGTACTTTCTCCTCTGCTCTTCTCCCTGTACACTAACTGCTGCACCTCCAGTCACGACTCCGTCAAACTGGTCAAGTTTGCGGATGACACCACCCTCATCGGGCTCATCTCGGACGGGGATGAGTCTGTCTACAGGAGGGAGGTGGATCGGCTGGTGTCCTGGTGCAGCAGCAACAACCTGGAGCTCAACGCTCAGAAGACAGTGGAGATGATTGTGGACTTCAGGAAAGTCACAGCCCCCCTGCTCCCCCTCGCCTTGACTGACTCCCCCGTCACCACCGTGGACTCTTTCCGCTTCCTGGGCACCTGCATCACCCAGGACCTCAAGTGGGAGCCGACCATCAGCTCCTCATCAAGAAAGTCCAGCAGAGGATGTACTTCCTGCAGCAGCTGAGGAAAGACAAGCTGCCGGTCCAGATGATGGTGCAGTTCTACACGGCCATCATTGAGTCCATCCTCACCTCCTCCATCACCTCCTCCATCCTCACCTCCTCCATCCTCACCTCCTCCATCACTGTGTGGTTCGCTGGGGCCACTGCCAGGGACAGACAGAGACTGCAGCGCATTGTGCGCTCTGCTGAGAAGGTGATTGGCTGCAGCCTCCATCTCTCCAGGACCTGTACGCCTCCAGGACTCGGGTGGAGCAGGTCGTACAGCAGCTGACACTTCTCACCCTGGACATGGACTATTTGAGCCACTTCCCTCTGGCAGGAGGCTACGGTCCATCAGGACCAGAACCTCTCGTCACAAGAACAGTTTCTTCCCCTCTGCCGTTTCCCTCATGAACACTTCATAAACCTGCACTAAACTGGACACTTCATAACACTGGTCACTTTAATAACCCATGTTGCACTGTTGTTGTTGTTTTGATGCCACTATTGTATATATTTCTACTATTGTATATATTTCTACCTCCTGCATGCCCTTATTTGTATTTATTTAGTGTGGTTTTTTTGTGTGTGTGTTGTTGTATGTCGCACTTTATCACCGAAGTAAGTTCCTAGTCTGTGAGCTCTGCTCACGGAAAATGGCAATAAAACTTCTTCTGATTCTGATTCTGAAAAAGTTATGTCTCCCTCTGCTGGTCAGAAGAAGTAGAACAGACTGAGAAGAAGGTAAATGTCTGAACTTCTTTTGAAGATGGAACAGAGGCTAACGACTCTGCTATTCTGTTTTCTTTTATCAGTCAAAAAGAACAAAACTTGATAAAACTAAAAAATCACTTTATTTTGTCACTTTGGAGTCAGAGGCATTTATTCTGACAAATGTTCAGTGGAATAATACTGTGGTAAATAGTAAAAGTTAAATCTTTAAACTGGACAAAACATTGCTGACAGATTTAACTTTTACACTGGATCAGACCTGGACAAACACTGTAATCAATCAAAATCACACAAAGAAGAGTTTTTAAAGAAGAAGAAGAAAAAGGAAATCAGCCAAAAGACACTTTACTTTTAAGGAACATTTTGCTTAGTTTTTTTAAACACAGACTGATGTTTTTCATATATTAATTTCACAAATATTAAATATTGTGTATAACTGTGACAAGTTACGTCTCTGTTATGTTTGTCTTATGTTTGATACTGTAAAGACTTTTGAAGTAACATGAGCAGAACCGAACTACTGCATCAAACCAGGAAATGATCAACTCTGAAACTGTGAAGACAGATCAGTCTCACATGTTTAACACAAACCTGCAGATTCAGGCTGAGTTCTTCTCAAACTGAAAACACTCTGTTCCACCTTGTGATGTCATCATGTGGTAATACAGGAAGTGCTCCACTGTGTTTTTAAACTCCACCTTCACTAGAATCATCTGGATCATTTCAGCTCTGGATTTATCTGACTTTGAAGTTACAGTTTTTGTTTTAGCCTCTTTGAAACTTCACTCGTCGCTGCACCAGCAGAAAATACACACGATCTGTTCAAATGAATAAAAGGTAAAACACAAACATAAAAAATAAAAGCAACAAATTAAAGTTATTCTACTGTATTTGACAGTAAATCAGTTCAGGCTACAAAAAGCTGCTAACTACTACTAAATGACATCACAAGGTGGAAAGGAGCGTTTTGATCTTTGGAGATGTTACAGACTAATAATAAAGTCCAGGTCTGTTTTTGAGGAGGAAACATCAGAACATGACTTAAAGCTCACGTGAGTCAGTTTGGCGTAATATAGGACCTTTAAAAAGCCAAACATGATCCTTCTTATCCTTGAGCTTAGAGCTGCCTCTGAGTGTGACTCTGACCCGTGACGCAGCTCGAGAGAGTTTGGCATCGGTCCAGAGGAGTGGAGCTCTGAAGAAAAGGCAAAAGTAAAGCGCTGAGTAATGTTTTCATACGCTGCAACATAAATCTCCCTAACAGTTAAAGTTATTTTGATCTTTTGGATGTGAAACCTGTTCCTCTTCTCACCTGGTCTTTGTTCTCGCTCACCTGTGACTGACAGATACTGATCCTTTAATCCCCAGGGAAACAGCAGTGCAGCCTGCAGCTCATATTCAATATCAGACATAAAAGAATCAGAATTAAAGGAGTGATAAGCCCCGGTCCTGCCCCGGTCCTGCCCCGGTCCTGCCCCGGTCCTGCCCCGGTCCTGCCCCGGTCCTGCCCCGGTCCTGCCCCGGTCCGGCCGCGGTCCTGCCCCGGTCCTGCCCCGGTCCTGCCCCGGTCCTGCCCCGGTCCTGCCCCGGTGTTCAGCCTGGTGGAGCGTGGCATCTAAATCTGAATTGTTTGAATGATCAGCATCACACAAACTGTTTGACTAGTTTAAGATTTGTTTTGTCAGATCATCTCTGAAACCATTAAGAAAATAGAAGTGAACTACTCAGAACTACTCATATCAAAATTCATATTTGGAAAGTCACATTAACTCAACTCAATACTGTGTGATCAGTTTGAAGGTCGTCAGGAACCAGGCACAATCCAAGTCTGATAATGTGGAAAAATGTGTTAGTCTAAAATAAGACGAGGTTCTAAGGGTTTTAAAACAGATGTTCTTCACCTTTTCATCATGTGAACTTTTCTACACAAAGTCATCTGGGCTCACTGTCGTATTAAACGCAAAAACTCCTTTTACACAGAGACAGACGTGAGCTCCTGTGAGAGTCATGTTGTCCAGAAGGACACAGACGCTCCTGTGGTCTCTGAAGCTCCTGTGGTCTCTGAAGCTCCTGTGGTCTCTGAAGCTCCTGTGGTCCCTGTGGTCACTGAAGCTCCTGTGGTCACTGAACCTCCTGTGGTCACTGAAGCTCCCGTGGTCTCTGAAGCTCCCGTGGTCTCTGAAGCTCCCGTGGTCTCTGAAGCTCCTGTGGTCTCTAAAGCTCCTGTGGTCTCTGAAGCTCCTGTGGTCTCTGAAGCTCCTGTGGTCTCTGAAGCTCCTGTGGTCTCTAAAGCTCCCGTGGTCTCTAAAGCTCCCGTGGTCACTGAAGCTCCCGTGGTCTCTGAGCTCCCGTGGTCACTGAACCTCCTGTGGTCTCTAAAGCTCCTGTGGTCCCTGTGGTCTCTGAAGCTCCTGTGGTCTCTGAAGCTCCCGTGGTCCCTGTGGTCACTGAAGCTCCTGTGGTCACTGAAGCTCCCGTGGTCTCTGAAGCTCCCGTGGTCACTGAAGCTCCCGTGGTCTCTGAAGCTCCCGTGGTCTCTGAAGCTCCCGTGGTCTCTGAAGCTCCCGTGGTCTCTGAAGCTCCCGTGGTCTCTGAAGCTCCTGTGGTCTCTGAAGCTCCTGTGGTCTCTAAAGCTCCCGTGGTCACTGAAGCTCCCGTGGTCTCTGAAGCTCCCGTGGTCCCTGAAGCTCATGTGGTCTCTGAAGCTCCTGTGGTCTCTAAAGCTCCCGTGGTCCCTGAAGCTCATGTGGTCTCTGAAGCTCCTGTGGTCTCTAAAGCTCCTGTGGTCTCTGAAGCTCCTGTGGTCTCTGAAGCTCCTGTGGTCTCTAAAGCTCCTGTGGTCTCTGAAGCGGAGAGGAGTAATGTGGTTTAAGAGGGGTGACATGGTTAAAGAGGAGTGACGTGGTTTAAGAGGGGTGACGTGGTTAGAGGAGTGATGTGTTTAAAGAGGATCTTACATTGATGGACTTAGGAGAACGGTATATAACCTGTGTCCTTACTGTTGTGAGAAAGGTGAGTCTAAACCTGCAGAGACACATACAGGTGTGTCTCAGTCTCAGTTTATGGACAGGCCTCATGTTCAGAACCTCCAGATTCACTCCCTGAGTTGCAGAGGCTGCACTAGCTCTGAGTCATGACTGCAGAGGATGAAGATCAGAGAAAGTCCTTTTGGGTTTAAGTCATATACTTAAATAATCTGAAACTTCAGTACATCTGAAAATGTTGCATCTAAAATGTGCCCAGCTCGTTCTTACACAGGGAAGTAACAAAAAACAACAACCAAGGTGGGAAAAAATGGTAAATTAAGAAGTAATTTAATTAACAGGAATGTAGGGATAAACTAAACTAAACTAAACAGAGGGCACCTTGCAAGGGTTAAACAAAAGAAAATAAAAATGAACATTAACTAAAGTACAAATTTAGTGACAAACAAACATCTTACGAACAAACAAAGTCAGTACTGACTATCAAAGTCTCTAAACTAAATAGTCACTACCCCCAGTAGTGACCAGCACGAAGGAGACACACATAACCAATGAATTGGCACACTGGCCACCTCAGGCCAGCAGCCACGAGCAGGTGTCCCCAGTCTTCTTAAGTAGAGGGAGGTGGCTGAAGGTGGGCCCCTTGATTGGCCCAGCCTGGAAACTGGTCTTCCAATGGCGTCGCTGGGGTCCAAAAGCCATGGATGTGGAGGAGGAATGAAGATTTTGAGGACACAGACAAAAAGTGGTCAAATAAGAAACTAGCTTTAGGCCTAGGGCCGTAACATGCCTAAACAAACCAACTGGGAAACCGTATTGGGATGTGACATTGCTGTAAGTTTTATAATGTTTTTGCCAGTAGATGGCACTTGAGTTCAAATTCAAACTCAGCTGGACGTTTCTTGGTAGCACGTGCCTCAAATGAGGGAGACATCATCTCTTGTAAAACTTACTCCAACTTCTTCTTGAGTTTAATGGTGGAGTATTAACGCCACCTTCAGGGCTGTTTTAGTATTTGTGCTCTGTACATAATATATAATAACGTCAGTGAATATTCACAGATACAGAGGCTTGTAAAAGTATTCATCCCCCTGGGATGAATAGTTCAGAGTGATGTGGGGATGATGGTGTGTTCAGAGTGATGTGGATGATGGTGTGTTCAGAGTGATGTGGGGATGATGGTGTGTTCAGAGTGATGTGGGGATGATGGTGTGTTTCAGAGTGATGGGGGATGATGGTGTGTTTCAGAGTGATGTGGGGATGATGGTGTGTTCAGAGTGATGTGGGGATGATGGTGTGTTCAGAGTGATGTGGATGATGTGTGTGTGTGTTCAGAGTGATGTGGGGTGATGATGGTGTGTTCAGAGTGATGTGGGGGGATGGTGTGTGTGTCAGAGTGATGTGGGGATGGTGTGTTCAGAGTGATGTGGGGATGGTGTGTTCAGAGAGTGATGTGGGGATGGTGTGTTCAGTGATGTGATGTGGGATGATGGTGTGTTCAGAGTGATGTGGATGATGGTGTGGTGTTCAGAGTGATGTGGGGATGATGGTGTTCAGAGTGATGTGGTGATGTGGAGTGATGGTGATGGTGTGTTTCAGAGTGATGTGGGGATGGTGTGTTTCAGAGTGATGTGGGGATGGTGTGTTCAGAGTGATGTGGATGATGGTGTGTTCAGAGTGATGTGGGGATGATGGTGTGTTCAGAGTGATGTGGGGATGATGGTGTGTTCAGAGTGATGTGGGGATGGTGTGTTCAGAGTGATGTGGGGATGGTGTGTTCAGAGTGATGTGGGGATGGTGTGTTCAGAGTGATGTGGGGATGATGGTGTGTTCAGAGTGATGATGGGGATGATGGGGGATGTGTTGTTCAGAGTGATGTGGATGATGGTGTGTTCAGAGTGATGTGGGGATGATGGTGTGTTCAGAGTGATGTGGGGATGTGATGTGGGGATGGTGTGTTCAGAGTGATGTGGGGATGGTGTGTTTCAGAGTGATATGGGGATGATGGTGTGTTCAGAGTGATGTGGGGATGATGGTGTGTTCAGAGTGATGTGGGGGATGGTGTGTTCAGAGTGATGTGGGGATGATGGTGTGTTTCAGAGTGATGTGGGGATGGTGTGGTTCAGAGTGATGTGGGGATGATGGTGTGTCAGATGTGATGATGGTGTGTTGATGGTGTGTCAGAGTGATGTGGATGATGATGGTGTGTTCAGAGTGATGTGGATGGTGTGTTCAGAGTGATGTGGGGATGATGTGTGTTTCAGAGTGATGTGGGGATGATGGTGTGTTCAGAGTGATGTGGGGATGGTGTGTTCAGAGTGATGTGGGGATGATGGTGTGTTCAGAGTGATGTGGGGATGATGGTGTGTTCAGAGTGATGTGGATGATGGTGTGTTCAGAGTGATGTGGGGATGATGGTGTGTTCAGAGTGATGTGGGGATGGTGTGTTCAGAGTGATGTGGGGATGGTGTGTGTTCAGAGTGATGTGGGGATGATGATGATGGTGTGTTCAGAGTGATGTGGGGATGATGGTGTGTTCAGAGTGATGTGGGGATGGGGTGTTCAGAGTGATGGTGTGGGATGGTGAGTGTTCAGAGTGATGTGGGGATGATGGTGTGTTCAGAGTGATGTGGGATGATGGTGTGTTCAGAGTGATGTGGGGATGATGGTGTGTGTTCAGAGTGATGTGGGGATGGTGTGTTCAGAGTGATGTGGGGATGGTGGTGTGTTCAGAGTGATGTGGGGATGGTGTGTTCAGAGTGATGATGTGGGGATGATGGTGTGTGTGTTCAGAGTGATGTGGGGATGATGGTGTGTTCAGAGTGATGTGGGGATGGTGTGTTCAGAGTGATGTGGGGATGATGGTGTGTTCAGAGTGATGTGGATGATGGTGTGTTCAGAGTGATGTGGGGATGGTGTGTTCAGAGTGATGTGGGGATGATGGTGTGTTCAGAGTGATGATGATGGGGATGATGGTGTTTCAGAGTGATGTGGATGATGGTGTGTTTCAGAGTGATGTGGATGATGGTGTGTTCAGAGTGATGTGGATGGTGGTGTGTTCAGAGTGATGTGGGGATGATGGTGTGTTCAGAGTGATGGGGATGATGGAGTGTTCAGAGTGATGTGGGGATGATGGTGTTTCAGAGTGATGTGGGGATGATGGTGTGTTCAGAGAGTGATGTGGATGATGTGTGTTCAGAGTGATGTGGGGATTCAGAGTGATGTGGGGATGATGGTGTGTTCAGAGTGATGTGGATGATGGTGTGTTCAGAGTGATGGGGATGGTGTGTTCAGAGTGATGTGGGATGATGGTGTGTGTTCAGAGTGATGTGGGGATGATGTGTTCAGAGTGTTCAGAGTGATGTGTTCAGAGTGATGTGGGGATGGTGTGTTCAGAGTGATGTGGGATGTGGTGTGTTCAGAGTGATGTGGTTCAGAGTGATGTGAGTGGATGTGGATGTGTGTGTTCAGAGTGATGTGGGGGTGTGTTGATGGTGTGTTCAGAGTGAGGGATGATGTTCAGAGTGATGTGGGGATGATGTGTGTTTCAGAGTGATGTGGGGATGATGGTGTGTTCAGAGTGATGTGGGGATGATGGTGTGTTCAGAGTGATGTGGGGATGGTGGTGTGTTCAGAGTGATGTGGGGATGATGGTGTGTTCAGAGTGATGGTGGGATGATGGTGTGTTCAGAGTGATGTGGGGATGGTGTGTGTGTTCAGAGTGATGTGGGGATGATGGTGTGTTCAGAGTGATGTGGGGATGATGGTTTCAGAGTGATGTGGGAGTGATGGGATGATGGTGTGTTCAGAGTGATGTGGGGATGATGGTGTGTTCAGAGTGATGTGGGGATGATGGTGTGTTCAGAGTGATGTGGGGATGATGGTGTGTTCAGAGTGATGTGGGGATGATGGTGTGTTCAGAGTGATGTGGGGATGATGGTGTGTTCAGAGTGATGTGGGGATGATGGTGTGTTTCAGAGTGATGTGGGGATGATGGTGTGTTCAGAGTGATGTGGGGATGATGGTGTGTCAGAGTGATGTGGGGATGGTGTGTGATGTGGGATGGTGTGTGTTCAGAGTGATGTGGATGATGGTGGTGTGTTAGAGTGATGTGGGGATGATGGTGTGTTCAGAGTGATGTGGGGATGATGGTGTGTTCAGAGTGATGTGGGGATGGTGTGTTCAGAGTGATGTGGGGATGATGGTGTGTTCAGAGTGATGTGGGGATGATGGTGTGTTCAGAGTGATGTGGGGATGATGGTGTGTTCAGAGTGATGTGGGGATGATGGTGTGTTCAGAGTGATGTGGGGATGATGGTGTGTTCAGAGTGATGTGGGGATGATGGTGTGTTCAGAGTGATGTGGATGTGGGTGTTCAGATGATGTGGTGTGTTCAGAGTGATGTGGGGATGATGGTGTGTTCAGAGTGATGTGGGGATGGTGGTGTGTTCAGAGTGATGTGGGGATGATGGTGTGTTCAGAGAGTGATGGTGTGTTCAGAGTGATGTGGTGTGATGGTGTGTTCAGAGTGATGTGGGGATGATGGTGTGTTCAGAGTGATGTGGGGATGATGGTGTGTTCAGAGTGATGTGGGGATGATGGTGTGTTCAGAGTGATGTGGGGATGATGTGTGTGTTCAGAGTGATGTGGGGATGATGGTGTGTTCAGAGTGATGTGGGGGATTGGTTGTGGTGTGTTCAGAGTGATGTGGGGGATGGTGTGTTCAGAGTGATGTGGGGATGGTGTGTTCAGAGTGATGTGGGGATGATGGTGTGTTCAGAGTGATGTGGGGATGATGGTGTGTTCAGAGTGATGTGGATGATGGTGTGTTCAGAGTGATGTGGGGATGATGGTGTGTTCAGAGTGATGTGGGGATGATGGTGTGTTCAGAGTGATGTGGGGATGATGGTGTGTTCAGAGTGATGGGGATGATGGTGTGTTCAGAGTGATGAGTGGGGATGATGGTGTGTTCAGAGTGATGTGGGGATGATGGTGTGTTCAGAGTGATGTGGGGGATGGTGTGTTCAGAGTGATGTGGGGATGATGGTGTGTTCAGAGTGATGATGTGGGGATGGTGTGTTCAGAGTGATGTGGGGATGATGGTGTGTTCAGAGTGATGTGGGGATGATGGTGTGTTCAGAGTGATGTGGGGGATGATGGTGTGTTCAGAGTGATGTGGGGGTGTGATGATGTGGGGATGTTTCAGAGTGATGTGGGGATGATGATGTGTGTTCAGAGTGATGTGGGGATGATGGTGTGTTCAGAGTGATGTGGGGATGATGGTGTGTTCAGAGTGATGGGGGATGTGTGTCAGAGTGATGTGGGGATGATGGTGTGTTCAGAGTGATGTGGGGATGGATGGTGTGTTCAGAGTGATGTGGGGATGGTGGTGTGTTCAGAGTGATGTGGGGGATGGTGTGTTCAGAGTGATGTGGGGATGGTGTGTTCAGAGTGATGTGGATGATGGTGTGTTCAGAGTGATGTGGGGATGATGGTGTGTTCAGAGTGATGTGGGGATGATGGTGTGTTCAGAGTGATGTGGGGATGATGGTGTGTTCAGAGTGATGTGGGGAGTGATGTGGGTGATGTGGGGATGTGTGTGTTCAGAGTGATGTGGGGATGATGGTGTGTTCAGAGTGATGTGGGGATGGTGTGTTCAGAGTGATGTGGGGATGATGGTGTGTTCAGAGTGATGTGGGGATGATGGTGTGTTCAGAGTGATGTGGTGTTCAGATGATGGTGTGGTGTGTTCAGAGTGATGTGGGGATGGTGTGTTCAGAGTGATGTGGGGATGATGGTGTGTTCAGAGTGATGTGGGGATGGTGTGTGTTCAGAGTGATGTGGGGATGATGGTGTGTTTCAGAGTGATGTGGGGATGATGGTGGTGTTCAGAGTGATGTGGGGATGGTGTGTTCAGAGTGATGGGATGGTGGTGTGTTCAGAGTGATGTGGGGATGATGGTGTGTTCAGAGTGATGTGGGGATGATGGTGTGTTCAGAGTGATGTGGGGATGATGGTGTGTTCAGAGTGATGTGGGGATGATGGTGTGTTCAGAGTGATGTGGGGGATGATGGTGTGTTCAGAGTGATGTGGGGATGGTGTGTGGGATGATGATGGGGGGATGATGGTGTGTTCAGAGTGATGTGGGGATGATGGTGTGTGTTCAGAGTGATGTGGGGATGATGGTGTGTTCAGAGTGATGTGGGGATGATGGTGTGTTCAGAGTGATGTGGGGGATGATGGTGTGTTCAGAGTGATGTGGGGATGATGGTGTGTTCAGAGTGATGTGGGAGTGATGATGGGATGATGGTGTGTTCAGAGTGATGTGGGGATGGTGTGTTCAGAGTGATGTGGGGATGGTGGTGTCAGAGTGATGTGGGGGATGTGGTGTTCAGAGTGATGTGGGGATGATGGTGTGTTCAGAGTGATGTGGGGATGATGGTGTGTTCAGAGTGATGATGGGATGGGTGTTGATGGTGTGTTGTGTTCAGAGTGATGTGGGGGATGATGGTGTGTTCAGAGTGATGTGGGGATGATGGTGTGTTCAGAGTGATGTGGGGATGATGGTGTGTTCAGAGTGATGTGGGGATGATGGTGTGTTCAGAGTGATGTGGGGATGGTGTGTTCAGAGTGATGTGGGGATGATGGTGTGTTCAGAGTGATGTGGGATGATGGTGTGTTCAGAGTGATGTGGGGATGGTGTGTTCAGAGTGATGTGGGGATGATGGTGTGTTCAGAGTGATGTGGGGATGATGGTGTGTTCAGAGAGTGATGTGGGGATGATGGTGTGTTCAGAGTGATGTGGATGATGGTGATGTTCAGAGTGATGTGGGGATGATGGTGTGTTCAGAGTGATGTGGATGATGGTGTGTTCAGAGTGATGTGGGATGGTGTGTGTGTTCAGAGTGATGTGGGGATGATGGTGTGTTCAGAGTGATGTGGGATGATGATGGTGTGTTCAGAGTGATGTGGATGATGGTGTGTTCAGAGTGATGTGGGGATGGTGTGTTCAGAGTGATGTGGGGATGATGGTGTGTTCAGAGTGATGTGGGGATGGTGTGTTCAGAGTGATGTGGGGATGATGGTGTGTTCAGAGTGATGTGGGGATGGTGTGTTCAGAGTGATGTGGGGATGGTGTGTTCAGAGTGATGTGGGGATGGTGTATTCAGAGTGATGTGGGGATGATGGTGTGTTCAGAGTGATGTGGATGATGGTGTGTTCAGAGTGATGTGGGGATGGTGTGTTGAGAGTGATGTTGGGACCAGATTTGTTAGATTTGTTATTAGTTTCAGACTAATATTTGTCCCATGATCAGATTCGTCTGCCTGAGGTTCTCTGCAGCTCTCCCAGAGTCTCCATGGGCCTCCTGGCTGCATCTCTGAGGACTGCTCTTATTGTTCGTTCTGCAAGTTTTGGTGGACGTCCATGTCTGGGCAGGTTTGCAGTTGTGATAGACTCTTTTCATTTCAGGATGATGGATTGAACAGTTCTCCGTGAGATGTTCAACTCTTGGGAAATCTTTTTAGATCGAAGCCCCGCTTTAAACTTCACCACAACTTTGTCTCTGGCCTGTTTGGTGTGCTCCTTTGACTTCATTTTGTGGTTTGCTCCTCAACAATCTCTTAACAAACATCTGTGACCTTCACAGCTGCATTTATACTGACACATGATCACACACAGGTGGACTCTTTTTTAGGTCGACATTCAAACTTTACAAAATAATCAGGCAACTTCTAAAAGCAGCTGGTTGCATTCATGAAAAAGGGGCTGAATACTTATGCACGCCGCATAGTTTTTTATTTTAAAAAAAAAAAGTGTAAATCTTGTAAAATATTTCCTTCCACTTCACACTTGTGCCATTTTGTGTTGCTCATTCACATAAAAAGCTAAGAAAATATATTTAAATTTGTGGTTGTGACGTGAGAATATGTGAAAATGTTCCAGGGGGATGAATATTTTTTCCACTGTTTTCCCAGTTCTCCTCCAGTGTCAGTTATTTCTGTCAGCGTGTGGTCCAAATCGTCACCAGATACATGTTAGATGGCACAGATTGGCAGCCTTACTTCCATCAGCCTGTCCCAGGACAGCTGTAGCTAATTTACCAGCCCTGAGTGTGGAGTGAATGAAATATAAAGCAAACAGGCTTGAAAAGCTCAGTATGAAGCCAGTGCATTGTTCCTGTTAGTGTTTAGTTCACGTCACAGTGATGGACGTGAGCAGCAAGAGAGACAGTGCAGAGGCAACGGTTCACCTAAAGGGGGCAGCAGAGGTTTTTAAATGTCACTGAGGTCTTTGGACAGAGGTGGGTACTTTTCACAGTACTTTTCCATCAGCATACTGTTACTCCTCCTTGAGTAATATTTAAAATGAAGTAACAGTACTGTTACTCGTGTAAAAGTCGTGCTTCCTCTTCCCTCGGTGAGTCTAAAGAGACTGGAGCTTTATGCAACAATATTAAAGGGAAATGACGTGATTTAGTTTGGCTCATTTTTGTGTCTGTTTGAAAATACCACATTTTATTAATAATAATAATAATAATAATAATAATAATAATAATAATAATAATAATTATTATTATTATTATTATTATACTAATAATAATAATAATAATAATCATAATAATAATAATAATAGTAGTGAATTTTATAAAAGCATCTGCATAATTAATCAGTTAAACACATAATTTGCTACAAAACATCAAATCTAAATCGCAAATAGTAACTGTAGAATTGACTCTGTATGACAGGATTTGATGTCTACAGTCCTGAACTGACTTCTGCCAAATATTCTGGCAGATCTTTTATTGCAGGGGTCATTCTCTCAGGTGAGGGACGAGAGAAATGCCATGAAAATATCCAAAAGGTAAATTCACAAATGTTGAACCTGATCATTTCTATTCGTGACAAAAGTAAAGAACTCTCCGTGTTACAACACAAATGTGCATTTGAACACGACTTTTACCTGGCCCCATCTGTATGAAATACTTTTGGCCTATAGAAGGTCGTGATCTGAAACGCAGCAGGTCATGAGGATGATGATCTGTGTGAGTCTTTTCTGAAGATAAAACCTGGAACAGTCTGAAGATGTGAGACAACTCGACTTTGACAATGTTTAAACCCAGGCTCCAAACGGTTTATCTCCATGTGACTGAAAGAGTTTTATTCTGCTGCTCTGATTATTTATGATTATTTAGGTTTTGATTTGATGTATTGTGATTTAAATGTCTGTTTTATTTTGTAAAGCACTTTCAATAACTTTGTGTTTGAATAGTGCAGTACAAATAAACTTGCCCTGTAAGTACTTTTTATTATTGTCTGAGACCTGCTGAAAAGGCTGAAGGTGAATTATTAACTCGTTCATAATTTGAGCAAAAATATACAATAAGTAAATAAATTCAAAATCACCATATTTGAAGCTGTATTAAAACTAAATATTTGCATAAAATACTTTTACTTTTTACTCTTTAAGTAAGTTTTTAAACCGGTTATTTACTAATACTTTTACTTAAAAAGATTTTAGTTTTTTCATGTGATATTAGTATTTTTTTTACTCCAGTATTTGTACAAAATTGAGCATTTCTTGCACCGTTCCTCCAGACCCACCACTAAAATCCCACGAAACATGTTATTCTGACGGGGATAAAACAGAGTCATACAAGAATAAAAGGTTAAATAATAAAAGACACATGGACGTGCGTCAAAGGCACAAAACTGATTATTCATTTAATGAGATGTTAACAGGAGGATTATGCAGGTTTATGTTGCACACTCCACGCTCCTGCACTCACATATATTCAGTTATAACACCAACATTATAAAAACAGGCAAAATGAACATGTTTTCTTCTTGACTTTTGTTAATGTTGAAGTCTGTTTGTTGTATTTTATAAAGAGCAAATCGATCTTTCCAAAGTGATTGACACAGTGGATTTTTGGGGTGTGTCCTCGTGTTGCACAGACTCGAGGAGTTCAGAGCTTTGTGCTGAGGATCAGCTGAGAATAGCTCACAGCTATGTGAGGTGTGTCTGTTTCTCCAGTGGTGGGAACACAAAGGTGCTAGTGCTGATTACGTAGAGGCTAAAGGACTAACCCTAACAACCTGTCAACAAGTTATGTAAAAGAGTGAACTAAACATCCGTATTCAATCAACCATTATTCACAATCTGCATCAACCTCATGCTGCAGTGGTCCACGATTTACGTAAATAGTATAGTTTGGTCTATTTGCATTTTGCTTCATAAGAAAAACAAAAGTCCAGCGCTTGAGTCTTGAACCAAAACCATATGTTTTAAAAGCCTGTACTATCACTTACAGAGAATCTAGTTGTTGGAGCTCTTGGTTTCAAGTTGGTTTCTCCGATCACCCTATTAGTTAAATTTGTGTCAGCACCTCTTCTTTTTGTCCACACCCTGCGTCTCCACTCTGCATCTGAATAATTCTTCTCTCCAAAGAGGCGAGTCCCCCCTGTGTCCCCAGACTGAGAGCCGGGTTCCCTGGAGACTGGGGAATAATTACCCCCAGCCCTCAGCTACTACACTGATAGGTGAAACAAAACTTTTGAAAAAAATGTTCACGGAAAATGATCTGGAGCAGATACAAGGCCTTTGTGTCCTCACGTTTAGACTGTTGTAATAGGTTGTTTTACTTGCCTAAACAAAAAGCTGTAGCTGGTCCAAAACTTGGCAGTGAGGATCTTAACTCGCACCAAAAGAAGGGTTCACCCCATCCTCAAAGCTCTTCACTGGCTGCCAGTCTCCAATCGGATACAATTTTGAATTTTGGAGCTTACTTTCAGAGCCTGGTGCAGACAGGCTCCCTCCTGGTCTGATCCGACCACCTGCAGCCTCTCACTCTTTGAGGTCTCTGGATCAGAACTTTCTGATGGTTCCTCACACTCATTTTTGGACCAGGGAAGACCACATCCAGGCTGTTGCTCCCAGACTCTGGAGCGACCTCCTGCTCTCCTCGTGTCCACTGGAGTCTGTTGATACCTTCAAACGCCAACTCAAAATGCTCTTATTTGGTCAAACGTTTTAAGGTGCAGTCGTTTTTTTAGGGGAAGCTATGACATTTTGTTGTATTGACTCTGTTGTAATTATGTGTTATTTTTATGTGTTTTAACATCTTGTGAGTGATTTCCTTGTCTGTGAGAGGTGCTATATAAATAAACTTTGCTTGGTGCTTTGCTTGCTTTAATTTGACTTTGTGAGGTTTAGCCCCAGGAGATTATTGCTGTACTTTCTCTGAAAGTCTGTGTCAAAAGAGCCATTTCACGTATCTAAATGTACCGGGGGAAAAAGAGTGTTTTTACTGCCACAAGCCTTGATTTCATATCGCATACCGCTCTGCCCTCAAAAGAAAAGTGGACTTGTCCACACCAACATAAAAGGCATTGTGTTCCTTAAGTCTGCACATGTACAGAAGCTTATCCCCCAACGGCAGCCACAACCTTGACTCAGGCTTTGAGCCATTCATTTTTCAGGGACTAGTTTCTTTAACTTGTGAAGCACCTGATCAGCAGCCTATCCACATCCTGAGAGGCTCAGGAAATAACAGGCTGGCTGTGCTCTCTCGTTCTCCTCTGGGGCACCCTGTGGTTATTGATCTATGTTTGGGGAATAGAGATGAGATATAGTCCTAGGCCAGTGCATTTTGTTCAAATACAATTTAAACTCATTGCTCTTCCCCATAGCCGTCAGTCCCATAAATGAAGTAGAAATTTTAGTGAGTTTCCCTTGAAGTAGTCCATTATTCAGCAACTTAGTTATACAAAAGTGTCTCCTTTCTACCCTAGGCTATAGTTGAGTTATCACAAAGGTAAAATTTAATAACAAAGGCTTATGTCTTTCCCACCGGTGTGTTTGTCATTAAAAGCATATGACTGTTTGGGATTGTTAAAAGTTGCAGTTTAATGTTGTACCAATGGCAAATTTAGGCCAGTAAAAATTGATCTGAGGGCCATAGTTTGGACACCCTGGACCTACACCAACTACAGGCCTATTCAATATTTAGATATAATTTCAAAAAAATCAAATGGTAACTTTTGCAACATGGAAATTGCACTGTTAGGCCATTTTAAAATGATTTCCATAAACAGCATATGCACAGTCCTGGTCAGGACAGGCCTGTGTTCCTCTATATGAGTGAGACACTGTACTTCAATTCAGCCACACTTGGTTTGTAACTGACTTAAGTAAATGACACTTGTATCCGACATAAATCACTAAATCTCTAAATACCAAGACAATTTCAATATTGAATAGTTGTGAAGTCAGATTCCTGCTGGACACTGCCTTATATCTGTCTGAAGGAGGCGCTAACTACACTGAAACTCTAAACACTATTGTCTCCAGTTTCAATCTTAATGGCTTCTATTCAACCTTGAATGGTCCTGCTGGCACAACCTACTGTTTTCTTTTGTTTCTTTTGTTTGCTTTGGGTCTGAGGTTGGGGTTATAAATCGGGTAGAGATGATGTTTCAGGCTCCCATTCCTGTTCAAGGAAGGATTGTCTTTCCTAACAAAAAGAACTTCTTTAACTTAAGCAACGTGGAGAGAAGTGAGTCAACTGTCAGAGGCCCAGAGAGGTGAAAAAACAAGTACCTCGGAGGTACAGCCAGATGCCCAGACCTGAAGCACTGGAAACTGCCAAACAAAGGCTCCAAGCCTTGGCCAGCCGCCTAAAGAGGTACACACGAGATAATGAATCCAGACGAATAAACCGTCTGGAGGCATCACATAACAGCGATGCACAGTGGCTGGTGGCTCTGAGAGAAGACCACAGCAACCTCCCTGAACAGAATCCAGTCACCATCACAGTGGCAGACATCCAGGAAAGAGTCTCAGGTATGAAGAACTGGACCAGGCCCTGACATGATCCACACCTACTGGCTAAAGAAGCTCACTGCTCTCCATGAGCAGCACAAATGAACCAGCTGCTAATGAATGGGACTCACCCTGAATGGCTAACTAAAGGGCGTACGATCCTGATCCAGAAGGATCCCTCAAAGGGTACAACCCCATCCAACTATCAGCCAATAACCTGTCTCTCCACCACATGGAAGCTCATGTCGGGCATCATCGCGGCTAAGATAAAGGGGCACATGGATAGATACATAGACCTTTATTGTCCCCGAGGGGAAATTTGTTTCCACAACTCCGTTAATACTATTAATAATTCATAATATTGTATATATTTCTACTATTGTATATATTTCTACCTCCTGCATGCCCTTATTTGTATTTATTTAGTGTGTGTTTTTTTGTGTGTGTGTTGTTCTATGTCGCACTTTATCACCGAAGTAAGTTCCTAGTCTGTGAGCTCTGCTCACGGACAATGGCAATAAAACTTCTTCTGATTCTGATTCTGATTCTGAATACACAGAAAAACATTGCAACATTGACCACACACAAGACAAGACAGACAGCACAGTAAAGAATATTACACATTATTGAGAGCAGCAATGGCAGAGGGGACAAAAGTTTTGCTGAAGCGTGTCCGCTTCCACCTCAGTGTTCTGTATGGAGCGGGTGGTCCGAGTCCCTGCTGACTGTGAGAGCGGGTGGTCCGAGTCCCTGCTGACTGTGAGCGGGTGGTCCGAGTCCCTGCTGACTGTGAGAGCGGGTGGTCCGAGTCCCTGCTGACTGTGAGAGCGGGTGGTCCGAGTCCCTGCTGACTGTGAGCGGGTGGTCCGAGTCCCTGCTGACTGTGAGAGCGGGTGGTCCGAGTCCCTGCTGACTGTGAGAGGCGGGTGGTCTGAGTCCCTGCTGACTGTGTGAGCGGGTGGTCCGAGTCCCTGCTGACTGTGTGAGCGGGGTGGTCCCAGTCCCTGCTGACTGTGAGAGAGCGGGTGGTCCCAGTCCTGCTGACTGTGAGCGGGGTGGTCCGAGTCCCTGCTGACTGTGAGAGCGGGTGGTCCGAGTCCCTGCTGACTGTGAGAGCGGGTGGTCCCCCAGTCCCTGCTGACTGTGAGCGGGTGGTCCGAGTCCCTGCTGACTGTGAGAGCGGGTGGTCCGAGTCCCTGCTGACTGTGTGAGCGGGTGGTCCGAGTCCCTGCTGACTGTGAGAGCGGGTGGTCCCAGTCCCTGCTGACTGTGAGCGGGTGGTCCGAGTCCCTGCTGACTGTGAGAGCGGGTGGTCCGAGTCCCTGCTGACTGTGTCGTCACTTCCCGGTGAGTGTATTCTGTTTGCGAGTTGTGTTGCTACCTGTTGCCGCCCGTCTCTCCTCTGTTATTGCTAATCCACGAATTAACTAAACACGTTTCTAACTCCCTTACATTCAATTGGCATCTAGTCACTCACTTAAAGCCTCGGAGCCCTATTCAGCTCCCAACCGCTCAGTATTCCGTGGATTAAAAGCCCTTTTCACTAGCCTCAGCCTGATCTAGCCTAGCCGACTAGCATCATGGCTGGACCTTCCTCCGCTTCTTTCGCACTGTCCTGCTCAAGGTGTCATATGTGGAGTCAGAACCCTGGCTCCTTCACTGACGATAGGGATAGTTGCGTGAAGTGTAGTGTACTGGCAGCACTGGAGGCCAGGGTTACAGAGTTAGAAACGCGGTTCCGCTCATTGGAGGCGCTAAAGCCTAGCTATAGCCAGGTAGTAGCAGGGACTGCGGACCGCGTCAGCGCTAGGACAGCTAGTGAGACTAGCCCCCAGCGCGTCCCGTGCAGCCGGGACCAGACCAGGATCGATTTGTGACAGTTCGGAAGAAGCAAAGCGCTAAACGCAAAAACTTAGTGCACCACGAGCTCCCCGTCTGCAATAGGTTTTCCCCCCCTTAGCGATCACGCGCCCCACCAAATGGACACGTGACACTTTAGTTATTGGTAGTTCTATAGTTAGAGACGTGGAGCTGCCAGCAGCGAGTGTTAGGTGTTATCCGGGGGCCAGAATGGGGGACCTCGAAGGTAACCTCAGGCTTTTAAAGCAGAGTAGAAATAGGTACCGCCGAATTGTGATCCACGGTGGCGGCAATGACACCCGGCGCAAACAGTCCGAGGTGCTCAAACTGCAGGTAGGAGCTGTGTGTGAATTGGCCAAGTCTATGGCAGATAGTGTAGTGTTTTCTGGCCCCCCTCCCCAACCGGACCAACTCAGAAATGTTCAGCCGATCTTTCTCCTTTAACTGCTGGTTATCAAACTGGTGCCCCCAAAACAACGTAGTGTTTGTAGATAAACTTTAGCGCGTTCTGGGGGGAAGCCCGGGCTCATACGCAGGGATGGCATCCACCCGACTTCGGCTGGTACATCTCTTCTAATTCGGAACCTGACCAACAGCCTGGCGTGACAAGCCAAAGATGAGCCCCGGGCGCAGAGCAGCGGAGTGAATCTCTGTTACTGTCGCTGAGCTCTCGCCCGCACTGTCACAAATTAAGTGTTCAGACTCAGAGCAGATAGAGACTGTGCGTGTCCCTCGTTCTAAAAAGAACAATAAGCCACATGATAAAAACACTATTTCAGGTGTCAGACCACAAAATTTAATAAAAATAACGACTGGTGCCATTAACAGACAATTTGATAAGCATGTAAAATGTGGACTGCTAAACATTAGGTCCCTTTCCTCCAAATCTCTTCTGGTAAATGAATTAATTCGTGACCATAACCTAGATCTATTGGCTCTAACTGAAACATGGCTCCTAAAAGATGACTATGTTAGACTAAATGAGTCTACTCCACCCAGTCACTTAAATTTCCAGAGCTCCAGGACCACAGGCCGAGGTGGTGGTGTGGCAGTCATTTCACACTCCAGTTTACTACTTAGTCCTAAAACTAACTCTACATTTAGCTCGTTTGACTTTTACTGTCACTCACCTGCCCAAGCTGGAGAAACCAAAAGGCTGTTTTATTCATAATAATCTATCGACCTCCAGGTCCCTATTCAGAGTTCCTGATTGAGTTCTCTGATTTTATATCTAGTCTAGTGTTAGCCTGGGAAAGGATAGTAATAGTTGGAGATTTTAACATACACGTTGACAATAGCAGTGACTATCTTGGTAATGCCTTCAGTGCTCTACTCGATGGGATCGGCTTTACCCAGAATGTGAATAAACCAACCCACAGTCACAAACACACCCTGGATCTTGTTCTAACATATGGTGCAGAGATCAGTGACCTTAATGTCCTCCCTCAAAACCCCATATTATCAGACCACTTTCTAATAACCTTTCAGTTTATCCTTAAAGATTATCCTGTCCCACAGACAGAATAAAACTATAATGAAAAGAACAATATCTGAAAAATGCATTGTAACATTCAAAGAAACAATAGAGCCAGTATTTAGGACCATGTCATTTGACTCTGAAAACAGCTTTAGCCCATCTATGTATGACCAGTTTGCTGACAGATCTATGTACGCCCTGAAAACTGCTCTTGATACTGTAGCTCCCCTAAAACAGAAGGATGTTAGGCCCAGACCTCCTGCCCCCTGGTACAATGAAGAACTGCGCTCACTCAAACAAAAGGTCAGAACATCAGAGAGGTCATGGCGCTACTCCCGCTCTGAGCAATCACTAAAGGCATGGAAAATCTGCCTTTTGACTTATAAGAAGGCTCTGCGGAAGTCCCAAACCAGATATTTTTCAAATTTAATTGAAGTAAACAAAAACAGCAGCAGGTTTCTGTTCAGCTCTGTAGCCAGGCTGACAAACTGCCACAGCGCAGTTGAACCTCAATCCCTGCTACTCTTACCTGCAATGACTTTCTTAATTTCTTTAACAACAAAATCACAGAAATTAGAGATAAATTGAACAAAATGACTCCTACAGTCAGTATTGAGCAAGCCCAGGCTGTAAAACTAATGTCCCACATAAATCCACCAGTGACATTAGACAGGTTTACTGCTGTTGACCAAGAGAACTTCAGCCTTTATGTCCTCAAAAACATCAACTTGTATCTTAGACCCTATACCAACCAGACTCCTCAAAGAAATCCTCCCTCTAATTATAGATCCTGTCCTTAATATAATAAATACCTCATTAGAAAATGGCTATGTCCCCCAGTCCTTCAAATATGCAGTGATTAAACCGCTTCTGAAAAAACCTAATCTTGAACCTGATATTTTAGCCAACTATAGGCCCATCTCTAATCTCCCCTTTGTCTCAAAAATCCTTGAAAAAATTGTAGTTAAGCAGCTTTATCGCCACCTACAGGCTAATAATTTATTTGAAACTTTTCAATCAGGTTTCAGAGCTCACCACAGCACAGAAACTGCACTACTTAAAGTCACAAATGACTTGTTATTAGCTGCTGACAATGGACTAGTCTCAGTCCTGGTTCTGTTGGACCTCAGTGCAGCGTTTGACACCATCGACCACAATATTCTACTACAGAGATTAGAATGTGACGTGTCCGAGGGGCAGCCCTCAGCTGGTTTAAATCCTACCTGTCTGATAGGTACCAGTTTGTTAATGTAAATCAGAGCTCCTCTCCATGTTCTAAAGTAGCCTATGGTGTGCCACAGGGTTCTGTACTGGGTCCAATCCTGTTCACACTCTATATGTTGCCGTTAGGTAATATCATCAGAAAACATGGCATTAACTTCCACTGCTATGCTGATGACACACAGCTGTACTTGTCAACGAAACCAGATCAGTCTGATCGAGTGGACAGACTTAGTGCCTGTGTGAAGGACATAAAAACCTGGATGACACTTAATTATCTGCTTCTTAACCCCAGAAAAAACAGAGGTCATTACTCTAGGTCCCAAAAGCCTGCGAGACTCTCTGTTTGACCAGAAAGTCACTCTGGACAGTGTCAGTATTGCCTCCAGTTCTACTGTAAGGAACCTTGGAGTCTTGTTTGACCAAGAGCTCTCGTTCAAACCACATATAAACCAATCCTGTAGAACAGCTTTCTTTCACCTGCGTAATATTGCCAAAATCAGAAAAATCTTGTCTAAAAGTGACGCTGAAAACTTATCCCATGCATTTGTTACATCAAGGCTAGATTACTGTAACTCCTTACTAGTCGCTTGCTTGCCCTAAAAGCTCTATAAAAAGCTTTCAGCTAGTTCAAAATGCAGCAGCCAGGCTCCTAACAGGAACTAAGAGAAGAGAGCACATCACCCCAGTGCTGGAGTCCCTTCACTGGCTTCCTGTCGAGTTCAGAATCAAATTCAAAGTTCTCCTCCTGACATATAAAGCCATAAAGGGCATGGCCCCGTTGTATCTGCAAGATGCTATAGTACCATACCACCCAAACAGAGACTCCGCTCCCAAAATGCTGGACTATTGGTGGTTCCTAGAGTGACTAAAAGCACAGTAGGAGGGAGAGCTTTCACTTACCAAGCTCCTGTGCTATGGAATCAGCTTCCTTTCTATGTTAAAGAGGCCCCCACAGTCTCTACATTTAAGACCAGGCTTAAAACGTATCTCTTTGAAATAGTTTATGGTCAGGCTAGCTAGGACCAGAAATAAACCCTGTAGTTTTAGTCAGGCTGCCTAGGGATAGCCATGCTGGGGGAAGTATGGTAACCTGAGCACTATCCTCTTTTTCCTCCTGTTATCCCTATCAACTTCATTTACTATTCAGTCTGTTCATTGCTATTCACATGTTGTCCGCTGTCCCACTCCCCTCTGGGGAGTGTAATTGTTTCAGATGCCTGGCCGCTGACCGCCTCCTGATCGTTGGTGATGGCTGGACCCTAGATGCCCTCCTGACCGTCCGGTGATGGCTGGACCCTAGATCGCCTCCTGATCGTCCAGTGATGGCCGAACTCTAGATCGCCTTGCCCGAATGGACTCTGGCCCTACAGACTTGAACTGGATGCGCCTTAGTCCTGGACACATCTATGGCCTGTCCGTCCATGGGAGTGGATCTCTCCTTCACTGTGGTTCTCCTCGAGGTTTCTCCTTTTCCCAATGGGTTTTTGGGAGTTTTTCCTTGCCGAGAAGGAGGGTCTAAGGACAGGGGATGTTCTGGAACAATTTGCTTGTCTGTTTCTAATTTGCTTGTCTGTTTCTGTTTCACTGTTGATTTTCTAATTCTGTTGGTTAATCAACTCTCATGTTCAGCCCTAAGAGGCGACTGCTGTCGTGATTTTGGGCTCTACAAAAATAAATTGAATTGAATTGAATTGACTGTGAGAGCGGGTGGTCCGAATCCCTGCTGACTGTGAGAGCGGGTGGTCCGAGTCCCTGCTGACTGTGAGCGGCGGTTTTGAGGCTGTGTTGTGACCTGAGCTTATTTCTGTTTGTGATGGAGACATGTTAAAGTATCAGGGGGAGCAGTAGAGAAGAATGGGCTGAATGATGCTCGTATACAACAGTAACAGAAGACGTGAGCTGACAGAGAGGGCGGAGCTTATGGAGGACGTGGAGTCTTTGTTGAGAGCGTTTATGGATGTCTGTGACATGTTGTTCAAAAGTGAGTTTATTGTCCAAAGTGAGTCCAAGGTACTTGAAGTGCTTGAAGTGTGGATCAATACATGAGCACAGCACAGAAGGGCATCGGCAAAGACACCAGGGGAGCCAAACACCAGCTCCTGGTCGACCGAACAGTCTCCCGAGACTGAAGAACCTGTAAGACCAACCTGTGCACTGCCTGGATTGATCACAAGAAAGTATTGGACTGTTGCGGTAAGGAAGGAGCTGAGTCAAAAGGTAAAGCTCTCGATTTACCGCTCACTCTACATTCCTACCCTCACCTATGGTCATGACTCTGGGTCATGACCGAAAGGACAAGATCACAGATACAAGCGGCCGAAATGAGTTTCCTCCATAGAGTGGCTGGGCGCTCCCTTAGAGACAGGGTGAGGAACTCAGTCACACAGGAGGAGCTCGGAGTAGAGCCGCTGCTCCTCCATGTCGAGAGGAGCAGCTGAGGCTCGGGCATCTGCTCAGGATGCCTCCTGGACGCCTCCCTGAGGAGGTGTTCTGAGCATGTCCCACCAGGAGGAGGCCCTGGGGAAGACCCAGGACACTCTGGAGGGACTATGTCTCTGGCCTGGGAACACCTTGGGGTCCCACCGGAGGAGCTGGAGGACTTGTCTGGGGTGAGGGAAGTCTGGGAGTCCCTACTTAGACTGCTGCCCCCTAGAGCCAGACAGAATCAAATGTTCATTAAACAGATGGACCATGACCTTTTCTTGTTAACTTCTCTGAACCAACAATCATTTTCTCAGGAAGAATTAAGGCAAATGCTGTGTTCATTGAGTCTATTTTTCAAATGAAAGTAAGTTGTGCTTCCAGAGTCTTACTGGAATCTGGTGCTGCTTAAGCTTAACTATAATTGGGACAACAGATGGAAATTAGCCTTTGGCTATAATCTGGTATGTTTACAGTCATGTCAAATCATGTCTGTTCATTAACATGCATTGTCCCAGTCAAAAAAATAAATAAATAAATTACTGCTTGCCTAACCATAATCTAAATGTGCATACAGATATTAGTCCCCACAATGTGACGAATACCTGCCAACACCCAGTCGCCCTAAAGCACCAATCGAGGCGCTCCGCTCGCACCCGGCCCGGCCACAGTGTTATTGTTCTGACAAACCCAATTGAGAGCGTGAAAGCTTTCTGTTTTCTTCAGCTCAAAGACTACACATACCTGTGACTCACCTGTCACAGAGAAAACTTCCATCCACACAAAGGAATTCATATTTGCAAAATAAACTTTTTAAGGAAAACTGTTTGAGGACTGGCATTGACATGGTTCATCTGTTAGCAAAATTTAAAAAAAGAAAAAACAAGCATCAGCGGCAGCCATCTTGAATTATTCATAGAACGACTTGTAACACAGTGACAGGCTCCTGTCAGGCCTCGTGCAGACATTCATGTCCTCGTGTACAGACGCAGTCATGTCCTCGTGTACAGAGACAGTCATGTCCTCGTGTACAGACGCAGTCATGTCCTCGTGTACAGAGACAGTCATGTCCTCGTGTACAGACGCAGTCATGTCCTCGTGTACAGAGCAGTCATGTCCTCGTGTACAGACGCAGTCATGTCCTCGTGCACAGAGACAGTCATGTCCTCGTGCACAGAGACAGTCACCTCGTGCACAGTCATGTCCTCGTGCACAGAGACAGTCATGTCCTCGTGCACAGAGACAGTCATGTCCTCGTGTACAGACGCAGTCATGTCCTCGTGTACAGAGACAGTCATGTCCTCGTGCACAGACACAGTCATGTCCTCGTGCACAGAGACAGTCATGTCCTCGTGCACAGAGACAGTCATGTCCTCGTGTACAGACGCAGTCATGTCCTCGTGTACAGAGACAGTCATGTCCTCGTGTACAGACGCAGTCATGTCCTCGTGCACAGAGACAGTCATGTCCTCGTGTACAGACGCAGTCATGTCCTCGTGCACAGAGACAGTCATGTCCTCCTGTACAGACGCAGTCATGTCCTCGTGCACAGAGACAGTCATGTCCTCGTGTACAGACGCAGTCATGTCCTCGTGTACAGACGCAGTCATGTCCTCATGTACAGAGACATTCATGTCCTCGTGTACAGAGACATTCATGTCCTCGTGCACAGAGACATTCATGTCCTCGTGTACAGAGACATTCATGTCCTCGTGCACAGAGACATTCATGTCCTCGTGTACAGAGACATTCATGTCCTCGTGTACAGAGACATTCATGTCCTCGTGTACAGACGCAGTCATGTCCTCGTGCACAGAGACAGTCATGTCCTCGTGTACAGAGACATTCATGTCCTCGTGTACAGAGACATTCATGTCCTCGTGTACAGACGCAGTCATGTCCTCGTGCACAGAGACAGTCATGTCCTCGTGCACAGAGACATTCATGTCCTCGTGTACAGAGACATTCATGTCCTCGTGTACAGAGACATTCATGTCCTCGTGCACAGAGACATTCATGTCCTCGTGTACAGAGACATTCATGTCCTCGTGCACAGAGACATTCATGTCCTCGTGTACAGAGACATTCATCTCCTCGTGCACAGACGCAGTCATGTCCTCGTGCACAGACGCAGTCATGTCCTTGTGTACAGAGACATTCATGTCCTCGTGTACAGAGACATTCATGTCCTCGTGCACAGACGCAGTCATGTCCTCGTGTACAGAGACATTCATGTCCTCGTGTACAGAGACATTCATGTCCTCGTGCACAGACGCAGTCATGTCCTCGTGCACAGAGACATTCATGTCCTCGTGCACAGACGCAGTCATGTCCTCGTGTACAGACGCAGTCATGTCCTCGTGCACAGAGACATTCATGTCCTCGTGCACAGACGCAGTCATGTCCTCGTGCACAGAGACATTCATGTCCTCGTGTACAGAGACATTCATGTCCTCGTGTACAGACGCAGTCATGTTCTCGTGCACAGAGACAGTCATGTCCTCGTGTACAGACACAGTCATGTCCTCGTGCACAGAGACATTCATGTCCTCGTGTACAGAGACATTCATGTCCTCGTGTACAGACGCAGTCATGTCCTCGTGCACAGAGACAGTCATGTCCTCGTGTACAGACGCAGTCATGTCCTCGTGTACAGACGCAGTCATGTCCTCGTGCACAGAGACATTCATGTCCTCGTGCACAGACGCAGTCATGTCCTCGTGCACAGAGACATTCATGTCCTCGTGTACAGAGACATTCATGTCCTCGTGTACAGAGACATTCATGTCCTTGTGTACAGAGACATTCATGTCCTCGTGTACAGACGCAGTCATGTCCTCGTGCACAGACAGTCATGTCCTCGTGCACAGAGACATTCATGTCCTCGTGCACAGACGCAGTCATGTCCTCGTGCACAGACGCAGTCATGTCCTCGTGCACAGACGCAGTCATGTCCTCGTGCACAGACGCAGTCATGTCCTCGTGCACAGACGCAGTCATGTCCTCGTGCACAGACGCAGTCATGTCCTTGTGTACAGAGACATTCATGTCCTCGTGTACAGAGACATTCATGTCCTCGTGCACAGACGCAGTCATGTCCTCGTGTACAGAGACATTCATGTCCTCGTGTACAGAGACATTCATGTCCTCGTGCACAGACGCAGTCATGTCCTCGTGCACAGAGACATTCATGTCCTCGTGCACAGACGCAGTCATGTCCTCGTGTACAGACGCAGTCATGTCCTCGTGCACAGAGACATTCATGTCCTCGTGCACAGACGCAGTCATGTCCTCGTGCACAGAGACATTCATGTCCTCGTGTACAGAGACATTCATGTCCTCGTGTACAGAGACATTCATGTCCTCGTGTACAGACGCAGTCATGTTCTCGTGCACAGACGCAGTCATGTCCTCGTGTACAGACACAGTCATGTCCTCGTGCACAGACACAGTCATGTCCTCGTGCACAGAGACATTCATCTCCTCGTGCACAGACGCAGTCATGTCCTCGTGTACAGAGACATTCATGTCCTCGTGTACAGAGACATTCATGTCCTCGTGCACAGACGCAGTCATGTCCTCGTGTACAGAGACATTCATGTCCTCGTGTACAGAGACATTCATGTCCTCGTGTACAGACACAGTCATGTCCTCGTGCACAGACGCAATCATGTCCTCGTGCACAGACGCAGTCATGTCCTCGTGCACAGACGCAGTCATGTCCTCGTGCACAGACGCAGTCATGTCCTCCAGTCATGTCCTCGTGCACAGACACAGTCATGTCCTCGTGCACAGAGACAGTCATGTCCTCGTGCACAGACAGTCATGTCCTCGTGCACAGACGCAGTCATGTCCTCGTGCACAGACGCAGTCATGTCCTCGTGCACAGACGCAGTCATGTCCTCGTGCACAGACGCAGTCATGTCCTCGTGCACAGACGCAGTCATGTCCTCGTGCACAGACGCAGTCATGTCCTCGTGCACAGAGACAGTCATGTCCTCGTGCACAGACACAGTCATGTCCTCGTGCACAGAGACAGTCATGTCCTCGTGCACAGAGACAGTCATGTCCTCGTGCACAGACGCCGTCATGTGATCTCTCAACACTGCTCTCCCGCCGTGGAATATCTCTTCATTAACTGTAAACCCTTCTATTCTCCACGTGAGTTCGCTTCATTCATTCTGGCCGCTGTTTACATCCCACCGTGCGCGGACACGCACGAGGCCCAGCGGCGCTCGCGGACCAGATTCTGAACATGGAGCGAACCTTCCCGGACTCTTTACTCATCATCCTGGGGGATTTTAATAAAGCAAATCTGAGCCAGGAACTACCCAAGTACAAACAGTTTATTAAATGCCCGACGAGAGAGCAGAAGACACTGGATCATTGTTACACAACGGTCAGCGGAGCTTACAGAGCCGAGCCTCGTGCTGCTCTGGGATTCTCTGACCACGACATGATTCACCTCATCCCCGCCTATAAACAACGGCTAAAGCTCTCCAAACCTGCTGTGAGGACTTCTAAGAAGTGGACCAGTGAGGCGGTGGAGGAGCTTCGCTCCTGTTTGGACTTTACAGACTGGGACGTGTTCAAGACTGCCACAGACAGTTTGGATGAGGACACAGACACTGTGACGTCATACATACAGTTCTGTGAGGACAGTATCATTCCATCACGTACCAGGGTGACTTTTAACAACGACAAACCCTGGTTCACTCCCAGACTGAGGCATTTAAGGAGGGAAAAGGAGAGGGGCGTACAAGGCAGAAGATCGTGAGGGCTACAGGCGTTGTAAGTATGCTTTTAGCAAAGAGGTGGAAAAGGCTAAAGCGAAGTACAATACACGTCTGAGGCAGCATTTCTCCACCAACGACTCGGCTTCCGTCTGGAGAGGGCTTAGGCAAATTACCAACTACAAGCCCAAAGCCCCTCCCGCTGCGGACAACAAAACAACTTGCAGAACAGCTAAACGGCTTTTATGCAAGGTTTGATGTCCCACACCCCCTCCTCCCTCACCACCATGGACATCACAGACAAACCCACCTCGGACCCCCTCCTCCGCCCCCACTGCCTTCACAGTTTTGGAGCGGGACGTGACTAAGCTTTTCAAGAAGCAAAACCCCCGCAAAGCCCCCGGGCCCGGACGGTGTCTCTCCTTCCACCCTTAGACACTGTGCTGAGGAGCTGGCTCCTGTCTTCACAGACATCTTTAACACCTCCCTGGAGTCATGTCACGTCCCAACCTGCTTCAAGCTGTCCACCATTGTCCCCGTCCCCAAGAAGCCCAGGATCACTGGACTTAATGACTACAGACCTGTGGCGCTGACGTCTGTAGTCATGAAGTCATTTGAGCGCCTGGTCCTGCACCACCTCAAGTCCCTCACCTCCCCCCTCCTGGACCCTCTGCAGTTCGCCTACAGAGCCAACCGGTCTGTGGACGACGCCATTAACCTGGCCCTTCACTTCATCCTCCAGCATCTGGACTCCCCGGAACCTACGCCAGGATCCTGTTTGTGGACTTCAGCTCTGCATTCAACACCATCCTCCCTGCTCTGCTCCAGGACAAGCTCGCTCAGCTTAACGTGCCTGACTCCACCTGCAGGTGGATCACTGACTTCCTGACGGACCGGAGGCAGCGCGTGCGGCTGGGAAAGAATGTCTCAGACACCCGGACAATCAGCACAGGATCTCCACAGGGCTGTGTACTTTCTCCCCTGCTCTTCTCCCTGTACACTAACTGCTGCACCTCCAGCCACGACTCCGTCAAACTGGTCAAGTTTGCGGATGACACCACCCTCATCGGGCTCATCTCGGACGGGGATGAGTCTGTCTACAGGAGGGAGGTGGATCGGCTGGTGTCCTGGTGCAGCAGCAACAACCTGGTGCTCAACGCTCAGAAGACAGTGGAGATGATTGTGGACTTCAGGAAAGTCACAGCCCCCCTGCTCCCCCTCGCCTTGACTGACTCCCCCATCACCACCGTGGACTCTTTCCGCTTCCTGGGCACCTGCATCACCCAGGACCTCAAGTGGGAGCCGACCATCAGCTCCCTCATCAAGAAAGCCCAGCAGAGGATGTACTTCCTGCGGCAGCTGAGAAAAGCCAAGCTGCCGGTCCAGATGATGGTGCAGTTCTACACGGCCATCATTGAGTCCATCCTCACCTCCTCCATCACCTCCTCCATCACTGTGTGGTTCGCTGGGGCCACTGCCAGGGACAGACAGAGACTGCAGCGCATTGTGCGCTCTGCTGAGAAGGTGATTGGCTGCAGCCTTCCATCTCTCCAGGACCTGTACGCCTCCAGGACTCGGGGGCGAGCAGGTCGTACAGCAGCTGACACTTCTCACCCTGGACATGGACTATTTGAGCCACTTCCCTCTGGCAGGAGGCTACGGTCCATCAGGACCAGAACCTCTCGTCACAAGAACAGTTTCTTCCCCTCTGCCGTTTCCCTCATGAACACTTCTTAAACCTGCACTAAACTGGACATTTCATAACACTGGTCACTTTAATAACCCATGTTGCACTGTTGTTGTTGTTTTGATGCCACTATTGTATATATTTCTAATATTGTATATATTTCTACCTCCTGCATGCCCTTATTTGTATTTATTTAGTGTGGTTTTTTTGTGTGTGTGTTGTTGTATGTCGCACTTTATCACCGAAGTAAGTTCCTAGTCTGTGAGCTCTGCTCACGGAAAATGGCAATAAAACTTCTTCTGATTCTGATTCTGATGTCCTCCAGTCATGTCCTCGTGCACAGAGACAGCCTGTCCCTGTTAAAGCCCAGTGTCTGAGATAGGTCATTGTGTGTGACAGCAGCACCATCATCCTCCTCAGAACTTCACAGCTCTCCAATGCAAGGCCTAAGATGACAGAACTGTGCGTGCAGCCGGTGTTTTCTGTGCGCACCATGGCCTGTATAAAGAAGTGGACGAGTCACCCATAAAGTTCAACTCCAGTCAGATGAAGCTCATCGAGGCCAGAGCAGCTATGGGGCGAATTTGGACCAGGATTCATATTTGGAATTTTGACTACGAGTATCAGAGCAACGAAAGAGTCAATCTGGAGCAAAGCTGTGGAAATAACACCCCTTCCCTCCTGCACCGCTGGTTAGCGGGGGGCGGCGCTTAGCAAAGCTGTCAATCAAACCTGCTGCTAACAGGCTAACAGTAGCAGGAGCGACCTCGGGGAAAGACGCTAGCTGATGTGTCTCTTATAAATATCCATATCTTGAGTTACGGACACAATAGCGAAATAAAAATACCAGGATCATGTAGAGCGAGTTAATATGAATATTTTAAGACCAAAATAAAAAAATAAATAATAAAAACTATTATTCACACTGGGCCTTTCTTGTTGTGTAAGGTTTGTGTTTAAGTGCAGACACCACAGGAAAAACGTGTTGTTGTTTTTTGGGGGGTTTTTTTGGTCAGTTTGGTCTTAGCAGAAGCTTTTAAGCTTTATTTTTTTTTCCCCTTACTTTTTTCAGTCAAATGTTTACATCCTGCTTCTGAAGAGTACAGACACAAACCCTGCTTGCTCCTGCTGCTTCCTTCTTTACTTTGCTTTTTAATAATTTTACCTCTTCCTTTGTTGCGAGATTTGTCTTGTTATGATTTTCTTTTATGTAAAGCAAGATTTTGAAACTGAATTTTTTATTTTTTTAAACAAAATTTCTGATGGGCCAGAGACATATCCAAGCAAAGAAACCAAAGGAATTCATTCTGTGAATGCTGTCGAAAATCTCAACAAATAAATGAGCTACAAGCCGGATATTTGCTTTAGAATCTGAAAAAGGACTTCACTGAAGAGGAAGAAGGTGAAAAAACTGCTACTTTCAACTTAAACCTGAGTGATACAGTGTCTTTTCCAAAACTGCAAAGACAAGAATGTCAAGCCAACACAATAAAATCAATGCCAACCCAAAATACAGCTTACAAACCGATTTTTACCATTGTCACAGACTGATATTAACAAACAAAATGGATTTTTGTGACAAAAGAGCAATGAGCAAGAGCAATGAAGCTGGAGACTGGCAGCAGACATGTGACCTGTATCAAGGTCAGAGATATGCTGCTGTTAGTTTAGTCCACACATGTCGTCCACACAGACGCCTGTGTGGACTACCTTCTCTCTCTTTGTCACCATCCGGCTGCACTTCTCAAGCCCGAATGACATTCCAGTGTCTGTGCTGTAGATCCTGGTGGTGTGGATCAGTGAGTCGATGTCTCATTCTTATCGTACAGTTTGATGTCGTCCATGTAGAGGAGGTGACTGACGGTGGCCCCATTCCTGAGTCGTATCCATAGCCAGTGTTGTTGATGATTTGGCTGAGGGGGTTCAGACCTGTGCAGAACAGCAGTGGGGACAGTGCATCTCCTTGGTATATGTCACATTTGATGGTCACTTGTGCAAGTGTCTTGCCATTGGCCTCAAGGCTGGTTTTCCACAACCTCATGGAGTTTGCAGTGAAGGCTCTTAGAGTCCTGATGTTGTACAGCTCCATTCAGTGATCCATGTGTGTGGCATTGAGTCGTAGACTTTCTTGTAATCAATCCAGGCCGTGCACAGGTTGGTCTTACGGGTTCTTCAGTCTCGGGAGACTGTTTGGTCGACCAGGAGCTGGTGTTTGGCTCCCCTGGTGTCTTTGCTGATGCCCTTCTGTGCTGTGCTCATGTATTGATCCATGTGCCCATTTATCTTAGCCGCGATCATGCCCGACATGAGCTTCCATGTGGTGGAGAGACAGGTTATTGGCCGATAGTTGGATGGGGTTGTACCCTTTGAGGGATCCTTCTGGATCAGGATCGTACGCCCTTCAGTTACCCATTCAGAATGAGTCCCATCCATTAGCAGCTGGTTCATTTGTGCTGCTCATGGAGAGCAGTGAGCTTCTTTAGCCAGTAGGTGTGGATCATGTCAGGGCCTGGTCCAGTTCTTCATACCTGAGACTCTTTCCTGGATGTCTGCCACTGTGATGGTGACTGGATTCTGTTCAGGGAGGCTGCTGTGGTCTTCTCTCAGAGCCACCAGCCACTGTGCATCGCTGTTGCCTGTGTGCCTTTCCATTACTGTTCGGTTTCCAGCCTTGGTGGGTCTGCTCTGGTGTTATTACTCTGCCATGGAGCGTGCCATGATGTTTAAAGGTGCATTATGTAACATTTCTAGTGAAGGGTCTATCATCTGCTTGTCACCGTGGATATGGTATTGCTTTAGCTCGAATATTCCACAGTATGGCAGTTATCGGCTCTATCTGGCTATTATTTAATTATATTATATTGAAAAACATGTACACTGTGAGCAGGGTCAACTCTCCACAGATCTGACCTGTAACTTGATCTGGTTGTGTCTCTTGGTTGTCAAAGTTCAGTGTCATACTGTACAACATTCCACACAAAGCAATAACATCTCCATGGAGACGAGGTGGTAGTGGAGCCTTTTACAGAGCAGCTGCAAAATGCAGGCGACAGGTTTTCATGTTTCTAATCATAAGGACAGTACCTGTACTAAATATGTATCATAGTTTTATGTCATTTATGTGTCAGTTTGAGCGCTGATTTCTAAAGTAGAACACCTTCACCTATGTCTCACTCTCAAAAGTCCATCTAAAATGCAGAGAAAATGTATGTGTAAGGACGGCATTTTTCTGACAGATTAAACCTTCTAAAGGTGTAAAGCAAAACTGACTCTGTTAGATTTAATCCAGGTTCTAATGCTGCTCCTGCTCAAAAACAGACTGGAGCACTTTCTGTGGCACCACATGATGACATCACAAGGTGGAACAGAGAGAAGAGCTCAGCCTAAATCTGCAGGTTTATGTGTTAAATATGTGAATGAAACAAAACACAGCTCCAGGTCTGTTTGAGACGAGGAAACAGCATCAAAACATGGATCAGAAAATAGTGCTATATGGGCCTTTAAACAACATAAAGTGTTTTTGGTTATTTTTATTTTCTTATAACTATTGTGCAATTTAGAAAAGCTGCTCTGGTTTCAAGGCAAAAGGAATTACCTCTATGTATGTCACATCTGTCCAACCAGGAAGTCAAATTTTAACCTCCAAAAAAATTAAAATACAAAAAAGGCCAGAATCTTAATAAAATCTTAAATATAACTCAGCTCTGGAACAGCCTCCCTCTGGACCTCAGCACCGACTCCTCAGTCACAAATCTGAACTCAAAACCCATCGTGTGGAGGGTCCCTGCACCACCGCCGTCCCTCTTTAACTGTTTTTACTGTATATTTAACTCTTTGTACTTGTTTATTGTTGTAAAGTGTTGTGTCTAGAAAGGCGCCGATGAAGAAAATGTATTATTATTAATAACCTGTCACACAAACAAATAAATAAATTCTATTGGCCTTTGGTTTCATGGGCCTTTTTTGACCATAAATCTCGTGTGACCATCAATCACGTCGTTGTTGTAAAATCTATTGTTGTATTTGAATAGTGGGCGGTTCACTGAGACATAATCCAAGCTGCACGTCCAGTTCGACGAGTCTGATGCAGAAATCCTGAACCGATTTCAACATAATTATTGTATTTGGTATCAGCAACAATTAAAAAACTAAATAAACGGAAACAGGGCTTGGCATTTGCCAATTTAGATGGAAATTTATTATTAGCTAAATGGCCAAACTAATGTACCACAAACAAAAAGATAAAAGTCTGAACCAACATGAAATCACCACACGTCTCGGAGCCACTGGGCCCTTGACTCTTGACTTTTCAAAAAAAAAAAAAAAAGAAGATAAATCAGAATTTTGTGTCCATCTCATTTAATTTTAGACATTTTAACACGCTCTACAACACGTCCCATTTTTACAAATATACAGAGTGAATATATCTGTAGTGTTAGAGTAACTATTATATACTTTACCAACTATATAAGAGATGTTTTAACAATTATAAAAAAAATTATATATATTATAGCATTTTCTCAGAAAATAGAGCTGTCACATCAAACTGATGCATGTTCAAAGTTTTTCAGAAAAAGGTTGATTATGAAATAAGAATAAAGTCACTATTTGTTTTGACCTAGAGCTTAAACCCTTAAAATACTGAGCAACCTTCTAGGCAAAGCCATAACATCTCCACGGAGACGAGCACGGAGACCTACCAGAAAAGTTACACAGAGCTTCTTTAAAGTTCATGACAGATTTGTTTGTTTTTTTATTATTACTCCGGTGGAACAGAACCTGTGGAAAATATCTGAACATGCAAATCTGTCTCTGATACTGAAGACTTTTCCAGATTTTTTTTTAAAGAAAAAGGTTATGTCTAAATGATTTATAACACACACACAAAACACACACACATACACACACACACATACACACAAACACACACACACACATACACATACACACACATAGACACACACACACACACACATATACACATACACACACATAGACACACACACACACACACATATACACACACACATTTTTTTTACATTAGTTTCTGTAACTTTCAGATGATTTAAATGTGGACAGAGTCGTGGTGTGTGTTGTTGTTTACTTGTGTTGTTGTTTACTTGTCCTGTTGTTGTTTACTTGTGTTGTTGTTTACTTGTCCTGTTGTTGTTTACTTGTTGTGTTGTTGTTTACATGTCGTGTTGTTGTTTACATGTCGTGTTGTTGTTTACTTGTGTTGCTGTTGTTTACTTGTCCTGTTGTTTACTTGTTGTGTTGTTGTTTACTTGTCGTGTTGTTTACTTGTCGTGTTGTTTACTTGTCGTGTTGTTTACTTGTCGTGTCGTTTACTTGTGTTGTTGTTTACTTGTCCTGTTGTTGTTTACTTGTGTTGTTGTTTACTTGTCCTGTTGTTGTTTACTTGTCCTGTTGTTGTTTACATGTCGTGTTGTTGTTTATTTGTCATGTTGTTGTTTACTTGTCCTGTTGTTGTTTACTAGTCCTGTTGTTTACTTGTCCTGTTGTTGTTTACTTGTGTTGTTGTTTTTTTGTGTGTTTTTTGTTTATTTGGTTGGGACAGTGCATGTTAATGAACAGACATGACATGACAGACATGAATGTAAACACGCCGGGTTATAGCCAGAGGCTAATTTCCACCCGTTGTCCCAAGGGCTGGGGTAGGTGGGTTAAGTGTCTTGCCCAAGGACACAACGACAGCATTCATCTGTGAGGGCTGGAATTGCACCACCAACCTTTGAGTCAGTGGATCTAACCACTCAACCAATGATGTTTATGTAGAGAGCGTGTCGTGTTTACTTGTCGTGTTGTTTTTTACTTGTCGTGTTGTTGTTTACTTGTCGTGTTGTTGTTTACATGTCGTGTTGTTGTTTATTTGTCCTGTTGTTGTTTACTTGTTGTGTTGTTGTTTACTTGTCCTGTTGTTTACTTGTCGTGTTGTTTTTTACTTGTCGTGTTGTTTACTTGTCGTGTTGTTGTTTACTTGTCGTGTTGTTGTTTACTTGTCGTGTTGTTTACTTGTGTTGTTGTTTACTTGTCCTGTTGTTGTTTACTTGTGTTGTTGTTTACTTGTCATGTTGTTGTTTACTTGTCGTGTTGTTGTTTACTTGTCGCGTTGTTGTTTACTTGTGTTGTTGTTTACTTGTCCTGTTGTTGTTTACTTGTGTTGTTGTTTACTTGTGTTGTTGTTTACTAGTCGTGTTGTTTACTTGTCGTGTTGTTGTTTACATGTTGTGTTGTTGTTTACTTGTCGTGTTGTTTACTTGTTGTGTTGTTTACTTGTGTTGTTGTTTACTTGTGTTGTTTACTTGTCCTGTTGTTGTTTACTTGTCCTGTTTACTTGTCGTGTTGTTGTTTACTTGTGTTGTTGTTTACTTGTCCTGTTGTTTACTTGTGTTGTTGTTGTTTACTTGTGTTGTTGTTTACTTGTCGTGTTGTTGTTTACTTGTCCTGTTGTTGTTTACTTGTGTTGTTGTTTACTTGTGTTGTTGTTTACTTGTGTTGTTGTTTACTTGTCGTGTTGTTGTTTACTTGTCGTGTTGTTGTTTACTTGTCGTGTTGTTTTTTACTTGTCGTGTTGTTGTTTACTTGTCGTGTTGTTGTTTACTTGTCGTGTTGTTGTTTACTTGTGTTGTTGTTTACTTGTCGTGTTGTTTACTTGTCCTGTTGTTGTTTACTTGTCCTGTTGTTGTTTACTTGTCCTGTTGTTTACTTGTGTTGTTGTTTACTTGTCCTGTTGTTGTTTACTTGTCCTGTTGTTGTTTACTTGTGTTGTTTACTTGTCCTGTTGTTGTTTACTTGTCCTGTTGTTGTTTACTTGTCCTGTTTTTGTTTACTTGTGTTGTTTACTTGTCCTGTTGTTGTTTACTTGTCCTGTTGTTTACTTGTCGTGTTGTTGTTTACTTGTCCTGTTGTTGTTTACTTGTCCTGTTGTTTACTTGTTGTGTTGTTGTTTACTTGTCCTGTTGTTGTTTACTTGTCCTGTTGTTGTTTACTTGTCGTGTTGTTGTTTAGTTGTCGTGTTGTTGTTTACTTGTCGCGTTGTTTACTTGTCCTGTTGTTGTTTACTTGTCGTGTTGTTGTTTAGTTGTCGTGTTGTTGTTTACTTGTCGCGTTGTTGTTTACTTGTCGTGTTGTTTACTTGTCGTGTTGTTATTTACTTGTCGTGTTGTTTACTTGTCGTGTTGTTGTTTACTTGTCGCGTTGTTGTTTACTTGTCGCGTTGTTGTTTACTTGTCGTGTTGTTTACTTGTCCTGTTGTTGTTTACTTGTCCTGTTGTTGTTTACTTGTCGTGTTGTTGTTTACTTGTCGTGTTGTTTACTTGTCGTGTTGTTTACTTGTCGTGTTGTTGTTTACTTGTCGTGTTGTTGTTTACTTGTCCTGTTGTTGTTTACTTGTGTTGTTTACTTGTGTTGTTTACTTGTGTTGTTGTTTACTTGTCCTGTTGTTGTTTACTTGTCCTGTTGTTGTTTACTTGTCGTGTTGTTTGCTTGTGTTGTTGTTTACTTGTGTTGTTGTTTACTTGTCGCGTTGTTGTTTACTTGTCCTGTTGTTGTTTACTTGTCGTGTTGTTTACTCGTGTTATTTCATGTCGACTGACACAAATGAGAAAAACTACATTATATTTAAATTAACTCTTTAAGAAACACAAATTCTCAGTCCATCTCATTTTGGCGACAAAAGGATTTGTTTTGTAGATTTATTTTCAGAGAAAAGATCATTTTTAAAGTGATTGAGACGTGAAAATCAGCAGGTCACAGATCGTCACATCACAGATAAAACACTTCATGTTAAAGACTCTGTGTGTCATAAACTATTAATAATAATAATAATAATAATAATAATAATAATAATAATAATAATAATAATAATATTATATAATATAATTATTATTATTAACTATTAAACTGACACATTCTACACATTAGTCGATTCATGGTCCCAGATCTTCAGATTTCTGGATGGAGCTGAAACATCTTGATTTCAAAAACAGTCCAGTCCTGACGACCACCTCAAAGTCTTTTCTGCCTTTGAACAGATGAGACGGTTTGTGGTAAGTAAAAACTGGCCCTTACAAAATGACAAAGACTCACTATTTTCACACCTGCCTTACTATTTGTGAACTGCTGCGGATGCCTCAGAGTCATCCAGCGTTAATCAGAGGTTAGCCGTTAATATTCTGAGATGAAAAATGATCACAATCTTTTGTATGCAAAATCTACTTGGGCGGACTCTTTCAAAGTACTTAGGAGTGCCGTGACACTGAGCCAAGAATGACAGATGTTGGAGTTTTTCTGCGCTAGTCTCAGCATAGCTGATGTATGTCTCACACTGTGCGTCATTTACACTTTTTCTAATAACACATAAAGATGACAAAGGCTCGGAATTGAACCACTTCCAAATGCACCGGTGCCATACCTGGAATTCTCCTGCAGCACTTACAACAACTCAGCCTTTCATCTGATTTTGGTAAGTAAAGTCAGTCATTTAGTCATTTGGAGTTTTGTTAGATTTTTTGCTTTTCCTTTTTATGATTTGATAATTGTTTTTCAAATGTGACATTTGGGAGTTTCGATTGGATTTACTAAAATAAGTTTCGTTTTTATGTTATGCTAAAATTAAGATACAGACAATTGCCTGAAGTGATTTTAAGAAATATAATTTGTGGAGCCAGTCGAAAAAAGATAATGACAAATTTATTTATTTGTAGTATTACATTCATCACAAACTTGCCATATTAATATGGCTTAAAGTCCTTTCATCTGACAGTCATGGGTGTTGAATAATAGCACCATTTTCTGAGGCTGTTGTGAAAAATAAATAAATAAATAAATAAAAAAAATAGAAAATACATTGAACTTTGTGCCAGTTTTTGTTTCATGTGGATAGGCCAGACAATTGCAGAGATATCAGCCATAAACCAAATCAACAGACCTGCATCTGACAGTAAATCCCAGGGTCTTCTCAGCCAGGACGAATACGAAGGGCAAGTTCTTTTTTTTCACAACAGCATTAATGAAAATAGAAAAAACAGAGTTCTTATATTTATCAAAATAACAAAGAATATGCATATTTGCAGTCATTTTGAGCTTCATGCTGGATTTTTGCCGGATGTCTTTGTCATATATTTTAAATGGGTGACTTGTACACTGCCTGTTACACATTCTCTACTGTGAAGTTCACCAAATCAACAAAGTTTCACGTGGATTTATGTGAAAACAGAGTCTAATGACCTGAAAACTACTCCAGACCACGTCCAAGTGTAGACATGGTTTAACTTCATATTGTAGATTTTCTTGAGTTCTTGGAAAATGTGTCTCTTTGGTATATGCTGCATTTAATTGTTACTTTTATATAGTGTATGTAGAATTCTGGTTTAATCTATGCATATAAAAATATTTGTTTTTAGTAATATTTCTTTTTGTGATTTTAGGTGACGAATTGGGCAACATGGGGAAACCCACCATGTCAGTGAAATTATTATTAATATTAAGTACTGTTACAACAGCGTCTGCAACAACAGCTGTAGCAACTACAACCACAGCAGTAGTAACAACTACAAGTACAAAAACTACAGCGGCTGCAACGACAGGTACTACAACTGTACCAAAAACTACTACAACTGTACCAACAGCTACTACAACTGTACCAACAGCTACTACAACTGTACAAACAGCTACTACTACTGCAGCTCCAACTACTACAACTGTACCAACAGCTACTACTACTGCAGCTCCAATGACAACAACTGTACCAACTACTACCACAACTGTACCAACAACTACTACAACTGTACCAACAACTACTAAAACTGTAGCTCCAACTACTACAACTGTACCAACAGCTACTACAACTGTACCAACAACTACTACAACTGTACCAACAACTACTACAACTGCAGCTCCAACGACTACAACTGTAGCTCCAACTACTAACACTGCAGCTCCAACTACTACAACTGTACCAACAACTACTACAACTGCAGCTCCAACTACTACAACTGTAGCTCCAACTACTACAACTGTAGCTCAAACTACTACAACTGTACCAACAACTACTACAACTGCAGCTCCAACGACTACAACTGTAGCTCCAACTACTACAACTGTACCAACAACTACTACAACTGCAGCTCCAACGACTACAACTGAAGCTCCAACTACTACAACTGTACCAACAACTACTACAACTGTCCAGACAACTACTACAACTATACCTCCAACTACTACAACTGTACCTCCAACTACTACAACTGCAGCTCCAACTACTACGACTATACCAATAACTAGAACAACTGTACCAGCAACAACTACAACTATACCAACAACTACTACAACTACAGCTCCAACTACTACAACTGTGCCAACAACAACTGCAGCTTCAACTACGACAAGTGTACCAACAACTACTACAACTGTACCAACAACTACAACAACAACAACTGTACCAACAACTACTACAACTGTACCAACAACTACTACAACAACTGTACCAACAACTACTACAACTGTACCAACAACTACTACAACTGTACCAACAACTACTACAACTGCAGCTCCAACTACTACAACTGTACCAACTACTACAACTGCAGCTCCAACTACTACAACTGTAGCTCCAACTACTACAACTGTAGCTCCAACTACTACAACTGTACCAACAACTACAACAACAACTGTACCAACAACTACTACAACTGTACCAACAACTACTACAACAACTGTACCAACAACTACTACAACTGTACCAACAACTACTACAACAACTGTACCAACAACTACTACAACTGCAGCTCCAACTACTACAGCTGTAGCAACAACTACTACAACTGCAGCTCCAACTACTACAACTGCAGCTCCAACTACTACAACTGTACCAACAACTACTACAACTGTACCAAAAACTACTATAACTGCAGCTCCAACTACTACAACTGCAGCTACAACTACTACAGCTGTACAGACAAACTACTACAACTGTACCAACAACTACTACAACTGTACCAACAACTACTACAACTACAGCTCCAATTACAACAGCTGTACCAACAACTACTACAACTGTACCAACAACTACTACAACTGTACCAACAACTACTACAACAACTGTACCAACAACTGCAGCTCCAACTACTACAGCTGTAGCAGAAACTACTACAACTGCAGCTCCAACTACTACAACTGCAGCTCCAACTACTACAACTGTACCAACAACTACTACAACTGTACCAAAAACTACTATAACTGCAGCTCCAACTACTACAACTGCAGCTACAACTACTACAGCTGTACAGACAACTACTACAACTGTACCAACAACTACAACTGTACCAACAACTACTACAACTACAGCTCCAATTACAACAGCTGTACCAACAACTACTACAACTGTACCAACAACTACTACAACTGTACCAACAACTACTACAACTGCAGCTCCAACTACTACAGGTCTAGCAACAACTACTACAACTGTACCAACAACTACTACTGCAGCAACAACTACTATATCTGTACCTCCAACTACTACAACTGCAGCTCCAACTACTACAACTGTACCAACAACTACTACAACTGCAGCTCCAACTACTACAAACTGTACCAAACTACTACAAACTGCAGCTCCAACAACTACAACTGTACCAACAACTACTACAACTACAGCTCCAATTACAACAGCTGTACCAACAACTACTACAACTGCAGCTCAAACTAGTACAACTGCAGCTCCAACTACTACAAATGTACCAACAACTACTACAACTGCAGCTCCAACTACTACGACTGCAGCTCCAACTACTACAGCTGTACAGACAACTACTACAACTGTACCATTAACTACAACTGTACCAACAACTACAACTGCAGCTCCAACTACTACGACTGTACCAACAACTACTACAACTGTACCAACAACTACTACAACTGTACCAACAACTACTACAACAACTGTACCAACAACTACTACAACTGTACCAACAACTACTACAACTGTAACAACAACTGTACCAAAAGCTACTACTACTGCAGCTCCAACTACTACAACTGTACCAACAGCTACTACTACTGCAGCTCCAATGACAACAACTGTACCAACTACTACTACAACTGTACCAACAACTACTACAACTGTACCAACAACTACTAAAACTGTAGCTCCAACTACTACAACTGTACCAACAGCTACTACAACTGTACCAACAACTACTACAACTGTACCAACAACTACTACAACTGCAGCTCCAACGACTACAACTATAGCTCCAACTACTACAACTGTACCAACAACTACTATAACTGAAGCTCCAACTACTACAACTGCAGCTCCAACTACTACCACTGTACCAACAACTACTACAACTGTCCAGACAACTACTACAACTATACCTCCAACTACTACAACTGTACCTCCAACTACTACAACTGCAGCTCCAACTACTATGACTATACCAATAACTACTACAACTGTACCAGCAACAACTATACCAACAACTACTACAACTACAGCTCCAACTACTACAACTGTGCCAAAAACTACTACAACTGTACCAACAGCTACTACAGCTGTACCAACAGCTACTACAACTGTACAAACAGCTACTACTACTGCAGCTCCAACTACTACAACTGTACCAACAGCTACTACTACTGCAGCTCCAATGACAACAACTGTACCAACTACTACTACAACTGTACCAACAACTACTACAACTGTACCAACAACTACTAAAACTGTAGCTCCAACTACTACAACTGTACCAACAGCTACTACAACTGTACCAACAACTACTACAACTGTACCAACAACTACTACAACTGTACCAACAACTACTACAACTGCAGCTCCAACTACTACAACTGTACCAACTACTACAACTGCAGCTCCAACTACTACAACTGTAGCTCCAACTACTACAACTGTAGCTCCAACTACTACAACTGTACCAACAACTACAACAACAACTGTACCAACAACTACTACAACTGTACCAACAACTACTACAACAACAACTGTACCAACAACTACTACAACTGTACCAACAACTACTACAACAACTGTACCAACAACTACTACAACTGTCCAGACAACTACTACAACTATACCTCCAACTACTACAACTGTAGCTCCAACTACTACAACTGCAGCTCCAACTACTACAACTGTACCAACAACTACTACAACTGCAGCTCCAACTACTACAACTGTAGCTCCAACTACTACAACTGTAGCTCCAACTACTACAACTGTACCAACAACTACTACAACTGCAGCTCCAACGACTACAACTGTAGCTCCAACTACTACAACTGTACCAACAACTACTATAACTGAAGCTCCAACTACTACAACTGTACCAACAACTACTACAACTGTCCAGACAACTACTACAACTATACCTCCAACTACTACAACTGTACCTCCAACTACTACAACTGCAGCTCCAACTACTACGACTATACCAATAACTAGTACAACTGTACCAGCAACAACTACAACTATACCAACAACTACTACAACTACAGCTCCAACTACTACAACTGTGCCAACAACAACTGCAGCTTCAACTACGACAAGTGTACCAACAACTACTACAACTGTACCAACAACTACAACAACAACAACAACTGTACCAACAACTACTACAACTGTACCAACAACTACTACAACAACAACTGTACCAACAACTACTACAACTGTACCAACAACTACTACAACTGTACCAACAACTACTACAACTGCAGCTCCAACTACTACAACTGTACCAACAACTACTACAACTGCAGCTCCAACTACTACAACTGTAGCTCCAACTACTACAACTGTAGCTCCAACTACTACAACTGTACCAACAACTACAACAACAACTGTACCAACAACTACTACAACTGTACCAACAACTACTACAACAACTGTACCAACAACTACTACAACTGTACCAACAACTACTACAACAACTGTACCAACAACTACTACAACTGCAGCTCAAACTACTACAGCTGTAGCAACAACTACTACAACTGCAGCTCCAACTACTACAACTGCAGCTCCAACTACTACAACTGTACCAACAACTACTACAACTGTACCAAAAACTACTATAACTGCAGCTCCAACTACTACAACTGCAGCTACAACTACTACAGCTGTACAGACAACTACTACAAATGTACCAACAACTACAACTGTACCAACAACTACTACAACTACAGCTCCAATTACAACAGCTGTACCAACAACTACTACAACTGTACCAACAACTACTACAACTGTACCAACAACTACTACAACAACTGTACCAACAACTACTACAACTGCAGCTCCAACTACTACAGCTGTAGCAACAACTACTACAACTGCAGCTCCAACTACTACAACTGCAGCTCCAACTACTACAACTGTACCAACAACTACTACAACTGTACCAAAAACTACTATAACTGCAGCTCCAAGTACTACAACTGCAGCTACAACTACTACAGCTGTACAGACAACTACTACAACTGTACCAACAACTACAACTGTACCAACAACTACTACAACTACAGCTCCAATTACAACAGCTGTACCAACAACTACTACAACTGTACCAACAACTACTACAACTGTACCAACAACTACTACAACTGCAGCACCAACTACTACAGGTCTAGCAACAACTACTACAACTGTACCAACAACTACTACTGCAGCAACAACTACTATATCTGTACCTCCAACTACTACAACTGCAGCTCCAACTACTACAACTGTACCAACAACTACTACAACTGCAGCTCCAACTACTACAACTGTACCAACAACTACTACAACTGCAGCTCCAACAACTACAACTGTACCAACAACTACTACAACTACAGCTCCAATTACAACAGCTGTACCAACAACTACTACAACTGCAGCTCAAACTAGTACAACTGCAGCTCCAACTACTACAACTGTACCAACAACTACTACAACTGCAGCTCCAACTACTACGACTGCAGCTCCAACTACTACAGCTGTACAGACAACTACTAACTGTACAATATAACTACAACTGTACCAACAACTACAACTGCAGCTCCAACTACTACGACTGTACCAACAACTACTACAACTGTACCCACAAACTACTACAACAAAACTGTACCAACAACTACTACACAAACTGTACCAACAACTACTACAACAACTGTACCAACAACTACTACAACTGTACCAACAACTACTACAACAACCAACAACTGTACCAAAAGCTACTACTACTGCAGCTCCAAGTACTACAACTGTACCAACAGCTACTACTACTGCAGCTCCAATGACAACAAACTGTACCAAACTACTACTACAACTGTACCAACAAACTACTACAACTGTACCAACAACTACTAAAACTGTAGCTCCAACTACTACAACTGTACCAACAGCTACTACAACTGTACCAACAACTACTACAACTTGTACCAAAACTACTACAACTGCAGCTCCACAACGACTACAACTGTAGCTCCAACTGACTACAACTGTAGCTCCAAACTACTACAACTGCAGCTCAACTACTACAACTGTACCAACAACTACTACAACTGCAGCTCCAACTACTACAACTGTAGCTCCAACACTACAACTGTAGCTCCAACTACTACAACTGTACCAAAACTACTACTACAACTGCAGCTCCAACGACTACAACTGTAGCTCCAACTACTACAACTGTACCAAACTACTATAACTGAAGCTCCAACTACTACAACTGCAGCTCCAACTACTACCACTGTACCAACACAACTACTACAACTGTCCAGCAACTACTACAACCTATACCTCCAACTACTACAACTGTACCTCCAAAAACTACTACAACTGCAGCTCCAACTACTACTAGACTATACCAACAAAATACTACAACTACTACAACTAGCTAGCAACAACTATACCAACAACTACTACAAACTACAGCTCCAACTACTACAACTGTGCCAACAACAACTGCAGCTTCAACTACGACAAGGTACCAACAACTACTACAACTGTACCAACAACAACTACAACAACAACAAACTGTACCAACAACTACTACAACTGTACCAACAACTACTACAACTGTACAAACAAACAAGCTACTACAACAACTGTACCAACAACTACTACAAACTGTACCAACAAACTACTACAACTGTACCAACAACTACTACTACAACTGCAGCTCAAACTACTACATCTGTACCAACAACACTACTACAACTGCAGCTCCAACTACTACAACTGTAGCTCCAACTACTACAACTGTAGCTCCAACTACTACAACTGTACCAACAACTACAACAACAACTGTACCAACAACCTACTACAACTGTACCAACAACTACTACAACAACTGTACCAACAACTACTACAACTGTACCAACAACTACTACAACAACAACTGTACGAACAAAACTACTACAACTGCAGCTCCAACTACTACAGCTGTAGCAACAACTACTACAACTGCAGCTCCAACTACTACAGCTGTACAGACAACTACTACAACTGTACCAACAACTACAACTGTACCAACAACTACTACAGCTGCAGCTCCAACTACTACAACTGTACCAACAACAACTACAGCTCCAATTACACACAGCTGTACCAACAACTACTACAAACTGTACCAACAACTACTACAACTGTACCAACAACTACTACAACTGCAGCTCCAACTACTACAGGTGAAGCAACAACTACTACAACAACTGTACCAACAAACTACTACTGCAGCAACAACTACTACTAATCTGTACCAAACTACTACAACTGCAGCTCCAACTACTACAACTGTACCAAACTACTACAACTGCAGCACAAACTACTACAACTGTACCAACAACTACTACAACTGCAGCTCCAACAAACTACAAAACTGTACCAACACCTACTACAACAACTACAGCTCCAATTACAACAGCTGTACCAACAACTACTACAGCTGTACAGACAACTACTACAACTGTACCATTAACTACAACTGTACCAACAACTACAACTGCAGCTCCAACACTACGACTGTACCAACAACTACTACAACTGTACCAACAACTACTACAGCTACAACTGTACACACACAACAACTACAACAACTGTACCAACAACTACTACAACTGTACCAACAACTACTACAACAACTGTACAACACAACTACTACAACTGTACAGCCTCCAACTACTACAACTGTAGCAACAACCTACTACAACTGCAGCTCCAACTACTACAACTGTACCAACAACTACTACAAACTGCAGCTCCAACTACTACAACTGTACCAACAACTACTACAACTGTACCAACAACTACAACAACAACAACTGTACCAACAACTACTACAACAACTGTACCAACAACTACTACAACTGTACCAACAACTACTACAACAACTGTACAAACAACTACTACAACTGCAGCTCCAACTACTACAGCTGTAGCAACAACTACTACAACTGCAGCTCCAACTACTACAACTGCAGCTCCAACTACTACAACTGTACCAACAACTACTACAACTGTACCAACAACTACTATAACTGCAACTCCAACTACTACAACTGCAGCTCCAACTACTACAGCTGTACAGACAACTACTACAACTGTACCAACTACAACTGTACCAACAACTACTACAACTGTACCAAAAACTACTACTGCAGCAACAACTACTAAATCTGTACCTCCAACTACTACAACTGCAGCTCCAACTACTACAACTGTACCAACAACTACTACAACTGCAGCTCCAACAACTACAAATGTACCAACAACTACTACAACTACAGCTCCAATTACAACAGCTGTACCAACAACTACTACAACTGCAGCTCAAACTAGTACAACTGCAGCTCCAACTACTACGACTGTATCAACAACTACTACAACTGTACCAAGAACTACTACAACAACTGTACCAACAACTACTACAACTGTACCAACAACTACTACAACAACTGTACCAACAGCTACTACAACTGTACCAACAGCTACTACTACTTCAGCTCCAACTACTACAACAGTACCAACAGCTACTACTACTGCAGCTCCAATGATTACAACTGCAGCTCCAACTAATACAACTGTACCAACAGCTACTACAACTGTACCAACAACTACTACAACTGTACCAAAAACTACTACAACTGCAGCTCCAACTACTACAACTGTAGCTCCAACTACTACAACTGTAGCTCCAACTACTACAACTGTACCAACAACTACTACAACTGCAGCTCCAACGACTACAACTGTAGCTCCAACTACTACAACTGTACCAACAACTACTACAACTGCAGCTCCAACTACTACAACTGTAGCTCCAACTACTACAACTGTAGCTCCAACTACTACAACTGTAGCTCCAACTACTACAAACTGTACCAACAACTACTACAACTGCAGCTCCAACTGACTACAACTGTACTCAAACTACTACTACAACTGTACCAACAACTACTATAACTGCAGCTCCAACTACTACAACTGCAGCTCCAACTACTACCACTGTACCAACAACTACTACAACTGTACCAACAACTACTACAACTGCAGCTCCAACTACTATGACTGCAGCTCCAACTACTACAGCTGTACAAACAACTACTACAACTGTACATTAACTACAACTGTACCAACAACTACTACAACTGCAGCTCAAATACTACTACAACTGTACAACAACAACTACTACAACTGTACCAACAACTACTACAACTGTACCAACAACTACTACAACAACTGTACCAACAACTACTACAACTGTACCAACAACTACTACAACAACTGTACCAACAACTACTACAACTGTACCAACAACTACTACAACAACTGTACCAAAAGCTACTACTACTGCAGCTCCTACTACAACTGTACCAACAGCTACTACTACTGCAGCTCCAATGACAACAACTGTACCAACAACTACTACTAAAACTGTACCAACAACTACCACAACTGTACCAACAACTACTAAAACTGTAGCGCCAACTACTACAACTGTACCAACAGCTACTACAACTGTACCAACAACTACTACAACTGTACCAACAACTACTACAACTGCAGCTCCAACGACTACAACTGTAGCTCCAACTACTACAACTGTAGCTCCAACTACTACAACTGCAGCTCCAACTACTACAACTGTACCAACAACTACTACAACTGCAGCTCCAACTACTACAACTGTAGCTCCAACTACTACAACTGTAGCTCCAACTACTACAACTGTACCAACAACTACTACAACTGCAGCTCCAACGACTACAACTGTAGCTCCAACTACTACAACTGTACCAACAACTACTATAACTGAAGCTCCAACTACTACAACTGCAGCTCCAACTACTACCACTGTACCAACAAAACTACTACAACTGTCCATACACAACTACTACAACTATACCTCCAACTACTACAACTGTACCTCCAACTACTACAACTGCACAAACCAACTACTATGAACTATACCAATAACTACTACAACTGTACCACCAACAACAAACTGCTACCAACAACTACTACAACTACAGCTCCAACTACTACAACGGTGCCAACAACAACTGCAGCTTCAACTACGACAAGTGTACCAACAACTACTACAACTGTACCAACAACTACTACAACTGTACCAACAACTACAACAACAACAACTGTACCAACAACTACTACAACTGTACCAACAACTACTAATACTGTACAAACAACTACTACAACAACTGTACCAACAACTACTACAACTGTACCAACAATCTACTACAACTGTACCAACAACTACTACAACTGCAGCTCCAACTACTACATCTGTACCAACAACTACTACAACTGCAGCTCCAACTACTACAACTGTAGCTCCAACTACTACAACTGTAGCTCCAACTACTACAACTGTACCAACAACTACAACAACAACAACTGTACCAACAACTACTACAACTGTACCAACAACTACTACAACAACTGTACCAACAACTACTACAACTGTACCAAACAACTACTACAACAACTGTACGAACAAACTACTACAACTGCAGCTCCAACTACTACAGCCCGTAGCAACAACTACTACAACACTGCAGCTCCAACTACTACAGCTGTACAGACAACTACTACAACTGTACCAACAACTACAACTGTACCAACAACTACTACAGCTGCAGCTCCAACTACTACAACTGTACCAACAACAACTACAGCTCCAATTACAACAGCTGTACCAACAACTACTACAACTGTACAAACAACTACTACAACTGTACCAACAAACTACTACAACTGCAGCTCCCAACTACTACAGGTCTACCAACAACAACTACTACAACTGTACCAACAAACTACTACTGCAGCAACAACTACTACAACTGTACCAACAACTACTACAACTGCAGCTCCAACTACTACAACTGTACCAACAACTACTACAACTGCAGCTCCAACGACTACACACTGTACCAACAACTACTACAACTGCAGCTCCAAACACACTACAACTGTACCACCAACTACTACAACTACAGCTCCAATTACAACAGCTGTACCAACCAACTACTACAGCTGTACAGGACAACTACTACAACTGTACCATTAAACTACAACTGTACCAACAACTACAACTGCAGCTCCAACTACTACGACTGTACCAACAACTACTACAACTGTACCAACAAACTACTACAAAACTGTACCAACAACTACTACAAAACTGTACCAACAACTACTACAACTGTACCAACAACTACTACTACAACAAACACTGTACCCAACAACTACTACAACTGCAGCAACAACTACTACAGCTGTGTACAACAACTACTACAACTGCAGCTCCCAACTACTACAACTGTACCAACAACTACTACAACTGCAGCTCCAACTACTACAACTGTACCAACAAACTACTACAACTAAATGCTCCAACTACTACAACTGTAGCTCCAACTACTACAACTGTAGCTCCAACTACTACAACAACAACTGTACCAACAAACTACAACAACAACAACTGTCCCAACAACTACTACAACAACAACTGTACCAACAACTACTACAACTGTACCAACAACTACTACAACAACTGTACAAACAACTACAACAACTGCAGGTCCAACTACTACAGCTGTAGCAACAACTACTACTACAACTGCAGCTCCAACTACTACAACTGCAGCTCCAACTACTACAACAACTGTACCAACAACTACTACAACTGTACCAACAACTACTATAACTGCAACTCCAACTACTACAACTGCAGCTCCAACTACTACAGCTGTACAACAACTACTACAACTGTACCAACAACTACAACTACACACCAACAACTAACTACTACAACTGTACCAAAAAACTACTACTGCAGCAACAACTACTATATCTGTACCCAACTACTACAACTGCAGCTCCAACTACTACAACTGCCACAACAACTACTACAACTGCAGCTCCAACTACTACAACTGTACCAACAACTACTACAAACTGCAGCTCCAACTACTACAAACTGTACCAACAAACTACTACAAACTACAGCAGCTACAACTACTACAGCTGTACCAACAACTACTACAACTGCAGCTGTACCAACAACTACACAACTGCAGCTCCAACTACTACAACTGTATCAACAACTACTACAACTGTACCAACAACTACTACAACAACTGTACCAACAACTACTACAACTGTACCAACAACTACTACAACTGTACTCCAACTACCAACACTGTAGCTCCTACAACTGTACCAACAACTACTACTACTTCAGCTCCAACTACTACAACAGTACCAACAACTACACTGTAGCTCCAAACTGATTACAACTGCAGCTCCAACTAATACAACTGTACCAACAACTACTACAACTGTACCAACAACTACTACAACTGTACCAAAATACTACTACAACTGCAGCTCCAACTACTACAACTGTAGCTCCAAACTACTACTACAACTGTAGCTCCAACTAATTACAACTGTACCAAACAACTACTACAACTGCAGCTCCAACTACTACAACTGTAGCTCCAACTACTACAACAACTGTACCAACAACTACTACAACTGCAGCTCCAACTACTACAACTGTAGCCAACAACTACTACAACTGTAGCTCCAACTACTACAACTGTACCAACAAACTACTACAACTGCACAGCTCCAACTACTACAACTGTAGCTCCAACTACTACTACAACTGTACCAACAACTACTACAACTGCAGCTCCCAACTACTACAACTGCAGCTCCAACTACTACAACTGTACCACAAACTAACTACAACTGTACCAACAACTACTACAACTGTAGCTCCAACTACTATGACTGCAGCTCCAACTACTACAGCTGTACAACGACAACTACTACAACTGTACCAAAAACAACTACAACTGTACCACCAACAACTACAACTGCAGCTCCAACTACTACAACTGTACCAACAACTACTACAACTGTACCAACAACTACTACAACTGTACGAACAACTACTACAACTGTACCAACAACTACTACAACAACAACAACTGTACCAACAACTACAACTAACAACTGTACCAACAACTACTACAACTGCTGTACCACAACAACTACTACAACAACTGCAGCTCCAACTACTACAGGTGTAGCAACAACTACTACAACAACTGTACCTCCAACTACTACAACTGTACCAACAACTACTACAACTGTACCAACAACTACTACACTGCAGCTCACTACTACAGCTACCAACAACTACTAACAACTGTACCAACAACTACTACAACTGCAGCTCCAACTACTACAACTGCAGCTCCAACTACTACAACTGTACCAACAACTACTACTACTACAACACAACTGTACCAAACAACTACTACAACTGCAGCTCCAACTACTACAACTGTACCAACAACTACTACAACTGCAGCTCCAACTACTACAACTGTAGCTCCAACTACTACAACTGTAGCTCCAACTACTACAACTGTACCAACTACTACAACTGTACCAACAACTACTACAACTGTAGCAGCAACTACTACAACTGTACCAACAACTACTACAACTGCTGCTCCAACTACTACAACTGTACCAACAACTACTACAACAACTGTACAACAACTACAACTGTACCAACAACTACAACTGAGCTCTCCAACTACTACAACTGTACCAACAACTACTACAACTGTAGCTCCAACTACTATACAACTGCAGCTCGAACTACTACAACTGTACCAACAACTACACAACTGCAGCTCCAACTACTACAACTGTACCAACCAACTACTACAACTGTACAGACAACTACTACAACTGTACCAACACAACTACTACAACTGTACCTCCAACTACTACAACTGTACCAACAACTACTAACACTGTACAACAATACTACAACTCTACGTACAACTCCTACTACTGTACTACTACAGCTGCACAACCAACTACTACAACTGTACCAACAACAAACTACAGCTCCAACTACTACAACTGTACCAACAACTACTACAACTGTACCAACAACTACTACAACTGTACCAACAACTACTACAACACTGTACCAACAACTACTACAACTGTACCAACAACTACTACTACAACTGTACCAACAACTACTACAACTGTACCAACAACTACTACAACTGCAGCTCTAACAACTACAACTGTACCAACAACTACTACAACTGCAGCTCCAACTACTACACACTGTACCAACAACTACTACAACTGCAGCTCCAACTACTACAACTGTAGCAACAAACTACTACAACTGTAGCTCCAACTACTACAACTGTACCAACACAACTACAACAACTGTACCAAACAACTACTACAACTGTACAACAACTACTACAACTGCTGTACCAACAACTACTACAACTGTACCAACAACAACTACTACCACTGTACTGTACCACCAACTACTACAACTGCAGCTAGCTCAACTACTACAACTGTACCAACAACTACTACAACTGCAGCTCCAACTACTACAACTGTACCAACAACTACTACAACTGTACCAACAACTACAACAACTGTACCAACAACTACTACAACTGCAGCTCCAACTACTACAACTGTACCAACAACTACTACAACTGCAAGCTACAACACTACAACTGTACAAACAACTACTACAACTGTACAAACAACTACTACAACTGTACCAACAACTACTACAACTGCAGCTCCAACTACTACAACTGTACAACTACAACTGCACTACAACTACAACTGTACAACAACTACTACAACTGCAGCTCCAACTACTACAACTGTACCTCCAACTACTACAACTGCAGCTCCAACTACTACAACTGTACCAACAACTACTACAACTGCAGCTCCAACTACTACAACTGTACAACAACACTACTACTGCTGCTACCAACTACCTACAACTGTACCAAACAACTACTACAACTGCAGCTCCACTTACTACAACTGTACCAACAACTACTACAACTGTACAGGACAACTACTACACTACAACTGGTACTACTAAACTACAACTGTACCACCACTACTACAACTGCAGCTCCACTACTGTACAACTACTACAACAACTGTACCAACAACTACTACAACTGTACCAACAACTACTACAACTGTACCAACAACTACTACAACAACTGTACCAACAACTACTACAACTGTACCAACAACTACTACAACAACTGTACCAACAACTACTACAACTGCAGCTCCAACTACTACAACTGTACCAACAACTACTACAACTGCAGCTCCAACTACTACAACTGTACCAACAACTACTACAACTGCAGCTCCAACTACTACAACTGTACCAACAACTACAACTGCAGCTCCAACTACTAGAACTGTAGCTCCAACTACTACAACTGCAGCTCCAACTACTACAAACTGTACCAACAACTACTACAACTGTACCAACAACTACTACAACTGTACCAACAACTACTACAACAACTGTACTCCAACTACTACTACAACTGTACCAACAACTACTACAACAACAACTGTACCAACAACTACTACAACTGCAGCTCCAACTACTACAACTGTACCAACAACTACTACAACTGCAGCTCCAACTACTACAACTGCAGCTCCAACTACTACAACTGTACCAACAACTACTACAACTGTACCAACAACTACTATAACTGAACGGTACTCCAACTACTACAACTGCAGCTCCAACTACTACGACTGTACCAACAACAACTGTACCAACTACTACAACTGTACCAACAACTACTACAACTGTACCAACAACTACTATAACTGCACCAACAACTACTACAACTGTACCTCCAACAACTACTACAACTGCAGCTCCAACTACTACAACTGTACCAACAACTACTACAACTGCAGCTCCAACTACTACAACTGTACCAACAACTACTACAACTGCAGCTCCAACTACTACAACTGTACCAACAACTACTACAACTGCAGCTCCAACTACTACAGCTGTACCAACAACTACTACAACTGCTGCAGCTACTCAAACACACTACACAACTGCAGCTCCAACTACTACAACTGTACCAACACTACTACAACTGTACCAACAACTACACTGTACCAACAACTACTACAACTGTACCAACAACTACTACAACAACAGCTCCAACAACTACTACAACTGTACCAACACTACTACAACTGTCAGCTACAACAACTACTACAACTGTACCAACAACTACTACAACTGTACAGCTCCAACTACTACAACTGTACCAACAACTACTACAACTGTACCAACAACTACTACAACTGTACCAACAACTACTACAACTGTACCAACAACTACTACAACTGTACCAACTACTACAACTGTACCAACAACTACTACAACTGTACCAACTACTACAACTGTACCAACAACTACTACAACTGCAGCTCCAACTACTACAACTGTAGCTCCAACTACTACAACTGTACCAACAACTACTACAACTGCAGCTCCAACTACTACAACTGTACCAACAACTACTACACAACTGTAGCTCCAACTACTACAACTGTACCAACAACTACTACAACTGCACCAACCAACTACTACAACTGTAGCAACAACTACTACAACTGTACCAACAACTACTACAACTGCAGCTCCAACTACTACAACTGTAGCTCCAACTACTACAACTGTACCAAACAACTACTACAACTGTACCAACAACTACTACAACTGCACAACTCCAACTACTACAACTGCTAGCTCTCAACTACTACTACAACAGCTGTACCAACAACTACTACAACTGTACCAACAACTACTACAACAACTGCTACCAACAACTACTACAACAGTACCAACAACTACAACACTGTACAACACCAACAACTACTACAACTGTACCAACAACTACTACTACAACTGTACCAACAACTACTACAACTGTAGCTCCAACTACTACACTGTACCAACTGTGTACCAACAACTGACTACAACAACTCCAACTACTACAACTGTACAACAACTACTACAACTGTACCAACAACTACTACAACTGCTGCAGCTCCAACTACTACAACACTACACAAACTACTACAACTGTACTGTACCAACAACTACTACAACTGTACCAACAACTACTACAACTGTACCACAACTACTACTACAACTGTAGCTCCAACTACTACACTGCACCTCCAACTACTACAACTGTACCAACAACTACTACAACTGCAGCTCCAACTACTACAACTGCAGCTCCAACTACTACAGCTGTACCAACAACTACTACAACTGTACCAACAACTACAACTGCAGCTCCAACTACTACAACTGTACCAACAACTACTACAACTGCAGCTCAAAACTACTACAACTGTAGCTCCAACTACTACAACTGCAGCTCCAACTACTACAACTGTACCAACTACTACAACTGTACCAACAACTACTACAATGCAGCAACAACTACTACAACTGTACCTCCAACTACTACAACTGCAGCTCCACTACTACAACTGTACCAACAACTACTACTACTACAACTGTACCAACAACTACACACTGTACCAACAACTACTACAACTGCAGCTCCAACTACTACAACTGTACCAACAACTACTACAACAACTGTACCAACTACAAACTACTCCAACTACAACAACTGTACCAACAACTACTACAACTGCAGCTCCAACTACTACAACTGTACCACAACTACTACAACTGTACAGCACAACTACTACACAACTGCCACAACAACTACTACAACTGTACTCCAACTACTACAACTGTACCAACAACTACTACAACTGTACCCAACTACTACTACAACTGCAGCTCCAACTACTACTGTGTAGCCAACAACTACTACAACTGTAGCTCCAACTACTACAACTGTACCAACCAACAACTACTACAACTGTACCAACAACTACTACAACTGTACACCAACTACTACAACTGTACCAACTACTACTACAACTGCAGCAACAACTACTACACCTGCACTACTCCAACTACTACAACTGCAGCTCCAAACTACTACAACTGCAGCTCCAACTACTACAGCTGTACCAACAACTACTACAACTGTACCAACAACAACTACTACTGTACCAACAACTACTACAACTGTACCTCCAACTACTACAACTGTACCAACAACAACTACTACAACTGTAGCTCCAACTACTACAACTGTAGCAACCCTACTACAACAACTGTACCAACAACTACTACAACTGCAGCTCCAACAACTACTACAACTGCAGCTCCAACTACTACACTGTACTGTAGCAACAACTACTACAACTGTACCAACAACTACTACAACTGCAGCTACAACTACTACAACTGTACCAACAACTACTACAACTGCAGCTCTAACAACTACAACTGTACCAACAACTACTACAACTGCAGCTCCAACTACTACAACTGTACCAACAACTACTACAACTGCAGCTCCAACTACTACAACTGTACCAACAACTACTACAACTGTACCAACAACTACTACAACTGCAGCTCAAACTACTACAACTACAACTGTACCAACAACTACTACAACTGTACCAACAACTACACAACTGCAGCTCCAACTACTACAACTGCAGCTCCAACTACTACAACTGTACCAACACCAACTACTACAACTGTACAACAACAACTGTACAACTGTACCAACAACTACTACAACTGCAGCTCCAACTACTACACTGTAGCCAACAACTACTACAACTGTACAACAACAACTACTACAACTGTACAACAACTACTACAACTGTAGCAACAACTACTACAACTGCAGCTCCAACTACTACAACTGTACCAACAACTACTACAACTGCACCAACAACTACAACTGTAGCTCCAAACACTACAACTGTACCAACAACTACTACAACAACTGTACCAACAACTACTACAACAACTGTACCAACAACTACTACAACTGTACCAACATCTACTAGAACTGCAGCTCCAACTACTACAGGTGTAGCAACAACTACAACTGTACCAACAACTACAACTGCAGCTCCAACTACTACGACTGTACCAACAACTACTACAACTGTAGCTCCAACTACTACAACTACAGCTCGAATTACAACAGCTGTACCTACAACTACTACAACTGCAGCTCAAACTACTACAACTGTACAAACAACTACTACAACTACAGCTCCAACTAGTACGACTGCAGCTCCAACTACTACAGCTGTACCAACAACTACAACTGTACCAACAACTACAACTGCAGCTCCAACTACTACGACTGTACCAACAACTACTACAACTGTACCAACTACTACAACTGTACCAACAACTACTACAACTGCAGCTCCAACTACTACAACTGTACCAACAACTACTACAACTGTACCAACAACTACTACAACTGCAGCTCCAACACTACAACTGTACCAACAACTACTACAACTGCAGCTCCAACAACTACAACTGTACCAACAACTACTACAACTGCAGCTCCAACTACTACAACTGTACCAACAACTACTACAACTGTACCAACAACTACTACAACTGTACCAACAACTACTACAACTGCCAGCAACTACTACTACAACTGTACCAACACTACAACTGTACCACAACTACTACAACTGCAGCTACAACTACTACTGTACACAACTGCAACTGCAGCTACAACAACTACTACAACTGCAGCTAACAACTACTACAACTGTACCTCCAACTACTACAACAACTTCAACTACACACTGCAGCTACCACTACTACAACTGTACCAACAACTACTACAACTGCAGCCCAACACACTACTACAACTGTACCAACAACCACAACTGCACTCCAACTACTACGACTGTACCAACAACTACTACAACTGCACCAACAACTACTACAACTGTACACACAACTACTACAACTGTAGCCCAACTACTACAACTGTACCAACAACTACTACAACTGCAGCCAACAACTACTACAGCAGCTGTACAAACTACTACAACTGTACCAACAACTACTACAACTGTAGCCAAACTACTACAACTGTACACCAGTACTACAACTGCAGCACAACTACTACAACTGCAGCCAACAACTACTACAACACCAAGTACCAACACCTACAACTGCCAGCTCCAACTGCACCACCACTACTACAACTGCACAAAGCCAACACTACAACTGCAGTACAACACACAACTGTACCAACAACTACTACAACTGTACCACAACAACAACTACTACAACTGCAGCTCCAACTACTACAACTGTACAACAACTACAACTGTACCAACAACTACTACAACTGTACCACAACTACACAACTGCAGTACCAACAACTACAACAACTGCCACCAACAACAACTACTACAACTGCCTGCTCCAACAACTACTACAACTGTACCAACAACTACTACAACTGCAGCTCCAACTACTACAACTAGCAGCAACAACTACCACAACTGTAGCACCAACACTACTACAACTGTACCAACAACTACAACTGCAGCACACAAACTACTACAACTGCACCAACTACTACACTGTACCAACAACTACTACACACTGCACACCAACTACTACAACTGTACACACCAAGTACAACAACTGCACACCAACTACTACAACTGTACCTCAAACTACTACAACTGCAGCTCCAACAAACTACTACAACTGCACTCCAACTACTACTACAGCTGTACAGCAACTACTACAACTGTAGCTCAAAACTACTACACAACTACCAACACTACTACAACTGCAGCTGCTCCAACTACTACTGCACCACCAACAACTACTACAACTGTAGCACCAACTACTACAACTGCAGCTCCAACACTACAACAGCTGTACAACAACTACTACAACTGCACCTCCACCTACTACAACTGCAACTCCAACTACAACAACTGTAAGCTCCAACTACTACAACTGTACCAACAACTACTACAACAGTACCCAAAACTACTACACACTGTACCAACAACTACTACAACACTGTACCACAACTACTACACAGTACAACTACCAACAACTACTACAACTGCAGCTCCAACACTACTACAGCCCACCAACAACTACAACAACTACCACCACTACTACAACACAACTGCAGCACCAACTACTACGACTGTACAACAACACACTACAAACAGTACCAACAACTACACAACTACACCAAGCACCAACACAACACAACTGTACCACAACAACTACTACAACTGCAGCTCAAACTACTACAACTGTACCACCACAACTACTACAACTACAGCACCAACTACTACAACTGTACTCCAACTACTACACTGTACCAACCAACTACTACAACTGCACAACTACTACAACTGCACCAACAACTACTACAACTGCAGCTCCAACTACTACAACTGTACCAACAACTACTACAACTGTACCAACCACTACAGCACTACAACAACTGTACAACAAACTACACAACTGCAGCTCCAACACTACAACCAACTGTACCAACAACTACTACAACTGCCAGCACCAACTACTACAACTGTACCAACACTACTACTACAACTGTAGCCAACTACTACAACTGTACCAACAACTACTACAACTGTACCAACAACTACTACAACTGCACTCCAACTACTACAACTGTACCACAACTACTACAACTGCACCTCCAACTACTACTACACTGTACCAACAACTACTACACTGCAGCACCCAACTACACAACTGTACCACAACGTACAACTACTACAACTGCAGCTCCAACTACTACAACTGTACCACCAACTACTACTACAGCTGTACCAACAACTACTACAACTACAGCTCCAACTACAACAGCTACAACAGCTACAACAACTACAGCACCACACTACTACAACCCACAAACTACTACTACTACACCACAACCACGACTGTAACAACTACACACTGTACCAACAACTACTACAACACAGCACCACCACTACTACAACAACAACCAACAACTACTACAACAACTGTACACCAACTACTACAACAACACTGCACCAACAACTACTACAACTGTACCAGTACAACTACTACACTGCAGCTCCACAACTACTACAACTGCAGCAACAACTACACACTGTACCAACAACTACACAACAGCACCAACAACTACTACAACAGCACCACTACAACAGTACCAACAACTACTACAACTGTAGCTCACAAGTACTACAACAACAGCACCAAGTACTACACTAGTACCTACCACAACTACTACAACTGCAGCTCCAACTACTACAACTGTACCAACAACTACTACAACACAGCTCCAACTACCACTGCAGCTCCAACTACTACAGCTGTACCACCAAGTACTACAACAACACAAACAACTACCAACAACTACAGCAGCTACAACTACCACAACTGTACCACCAACTACTACAACTGCAGCACCAACTACTACAACTGCACCAACCAACAACTACAACAACAGCTCCAAAACTACTACAACTGTAGCACCAACTACTACAACAACAGCACCAACTACTACAACACAAGCACCAACAACTACTACAACTGTACTCCAACACTACAACTGTACCAACACCAACCACCACAACTGCAGCAGCAGTACAACTACTACACCTGTACCACCACTACTACACCTGTACCACCACTACAACCAAGTACCCACCCAACTACTACAACTGTACCACCAACAACCCAACAACTGTACCAAAGTACTACCACAGCACCAACAACTACTACAACTGCAGCACCAACTACTACAACTGTAGCAACAAGCTACTACAACTGCAGCACTAACTACGACACACTAGTACCACCAACTACTACACACAGCAGCAGCTCAAGTACCACCACAAACATGTAGCCAATACACTACTACACCAAGCAGCACCAACTACTACAACTGTACCAACACAACAAGTACCACAACTGCAGCTCACCACCAACTACTACAACAAGTACCTCCACACTACCAAGTACCACCACAACAGCAACAACTACCACCACAACAGCACAAACACCACCACACAGCACCAACTACCACAACAGCAGCACCACAACTACCACCACAACAGCAACAAGTACCACCACAACTACACCAACGTACCACCACAACAGCACCACTGTAGCCACAACAGCACAAAGTACCAACAACAGCACCAACTACCACCACAACAGCACCAAGTACCACCACATACAGCACCAAGTGCCACCACAGCAGCACCAAGTACCACCACAGCAGCAAGTACACCAACAGCACCAAGTACCACCACAACAGCACCAGTACCACACACAGCAGCACCAAGTACACCACAACACCACCAAGTACACCACACAGCACAAGCACAAGTAGCAGCACCAGCACCAAGCACCACCACAGCAGCACCAAGTACCACCACAGGCAGCACCAAGCACTGCCCACGACAGCACCAAGTACCACACACACAGCACCAAGTACCACCACAGCAGCACCAAGTACCACCAACAGCACCAAGTACACCACCAGCACCAAGTACAGCACCAGTACAACACCACAGCACCAAGTACCACCACAACAGCACCAAGTACCACCACAACAGCACACAAAGTACCACCACAGACAGCACCAAGTACCACCCACACAGCACCAAGTACCACCACAACAGCACCAAGTACCACCACAGCAGCACCAAGTACCACCATAACAGCACCAAGCACTGCCACGACAGCACCAAGTACCACCACCACAGCACAGCACCACAGTACCACCCACAACAGCAGCACCAAGCAATGCCACGACAGCACCAAGTACCACCACAACAGCACCAAGCACCACCACAGCAGCACCAAGTACCACCACAGCAGCACCAAGTACCACCACAACAGCACGGTACCAAGTACCACCACAACACAAGTACAGCCACAACAAGCACAAGTACCACAACAGCACCAAGTACCACCACAACAGCACCAAGCACCACCACAACAGCACAGTACCAAGTACCAAGTACCACCACAGCAGCACCAAGTACCACCACAACAGCACCAAGCACCACCACAGCAGCACCAAGTACCACCACAACAGCACCAAGTACCACCACAACAGCACCAAGTACCACCACAGCAGCACCAAGTACCACCACAACAGCACCAAGTACCACCACAACAGCACCAAGTACCACCACAACAGCACCAAGCACCACACAGCAGCACCAAGTACCACCACACAGCACCAAGTACCACCACAACAGCACCAAGTACACCAACAGCACAAGTACCACCACAACAGCACCAAGCACCACCACAGCACACAAGTACACACCACAACAGCACAAGTACACCACAACAGCACCAAGTACAGCCACAGCAGCACCAAGTACACCACAACAGCACACCACGCACCAAGCACCACACGCAGCACCAAGTACCACCACACAGCAGCACCAAGTACCACAACACCAAGTAGCACAAAGCACCACCAGTACCACCACAACAGCACCAAGTACCACCACCACAGCAGCACCAAGTACCACCACAACAGCACCAAGTACCACCACAACAGCAACAAGTACCACCACAACAGCACCAAGTACCACCACAGCAGCACCAAGTACCACCACAACAGCACCAAGTACCACCACAACAGCACCAAGCACCACCACAGCAGCACCAAGTACCACCACAACAGCACCAAGCACTGCCACGACAGCACCAAGTACCACCACAACAGCACCAAGTACCACCACAGCACAGCACCAAGTACCACCACACAACAGCACCAAGTACCACCACAACAGCACCAAGTACCACCACACAGCACCAAGCAGCCACAGCAGCACCAAGTACCACCACAACAGCACCAAGTACCCACCACAGCAGCACCAAGTACCACCACACCACCACACAGCAACCACCACCAAGCACTGCCACCACACAGCACCAAGTACCACCACAACAGCACCAAGTACCACCACCACAGCACCAAGCACCACACAGCACCAAGCACGACAGCACCAAGTACCACCACAGCAGCACCAAGTACCACCACAGCAGCACCAAGCACTGCCACGACAGCACCAAGTACCACCACAACAGCACCAAGCACTGCCACGACAGCACCAAGTACCACCACAACAGCACCAAGTACCACCACAACAGCACCAAGCACCACCACAACAGCACCAAGTACCGCCACAGCAGCACCAAGTACCACCACAACAGCAGCAGCAACAAGTACCACCACAATAGCTCCAAGTACCACCACAACAGCACCAAGTACCACACCACAGCAGCACAAGCACCACCACACAACAGCAAGTACAAGTACCACCACAACAGCACCAAGTACCACCACAGCAGTAACAAGTACAAGCACCAAGTTACCACCACAGCAGCACCAAGCACACAGCAGCACCAAGTACCACCACAACAGCACCAAGTACACCCACAACAGCACCAAAGTACCACCACAACAGCACCAAGTACCCACCACAACAGCACCAAGCACCACCACAGCAGCACCAAGTACCACACCACAGCAGCAAGTACCACCACCACAACACAAGCACCAAGTACCACCACAGCACCAAGTTCCACCACAGCAGCACCACGTACCACAGCACCACCACAGTACCACAGCACCAAGTAAGTAACACCACCACAGCAGCACCAAGTACCACCACCACAGCAGCACCAAGTACCCACCACAACAGCAGCAAGTACCACCACAGCAGCACCAAGTACCACCACAGCAGCAACAACCACCACCAACAGCAGTACCAAAGTACCACCACCAGCAGCACACCAAGTACCACAAAGCACAAGTACACGACAACAGCACCAAGTACCACCACAGCAGCACCAAGTACCACCACACCACAGCACCAAAGTACCACCACAGCAGCACCACCACAGTACAGCCACAACAGCACCAAGCACCACCACAGCAGCAGCACCAAGTACCCACAACAGCAGCACCAAGCACTACCACCACAACAGCACCAAGTACCACCACAACAGCACCAAGTACCACCACCACAGCAGCACCAGTACACAGCACCAAGCACCACCAGCACACCAACAGCCACCACACAACAGCACCAAGTACCACCACAACAGCACCAAGTACCACCACAGCAGCACCAAGCACCACCACAGCAGCACCAAGCACCACCACAGCAGCACCAAGTACCACCACAACAGCAGCACCAAGCACCACCACAACAGCACCAAGTACCACCACAACAGCACCAAGTACCACCACAGCAGCACCAAGTACCACCACAACAGCACCAAGTACCACCACAACAGCACCAAGTACCACCACAACAGCACCAAGTACCACCACAACAGCACCAAGCACTGCCACGACAGCACCAAGTACCACCACACAAGCACCAACAAGTACCACCACACAGCACAGCACCACACAAGCACAAGTACCACCACAGCAGCACCAAGTACCACCACCACAACAGCAGCGTCAAGTACCACCACAACAGCACCAAGCACCACCACAGCAGCACCAAGTACCACCACAAAACAGCACCAAGTACCACCACAGCAGCACCAAGTACCACCACAACAGCACCAAGTACCACCACAGCAGCACCAAGTACCACCACAACAGCACCAAGCACTGCCACGACAGCACCAAGTACCACCACAACAGCACCAAGTACCACCACAGCAGCAAGTACCACCACACAACAGCACCAAGCCACCACACAGCACCAAGCACACCACAGCAGCACCAAGTACCACCACAACAGCACCAAGTACCACCACGCACAGCACCAAGTAAGCACCACAGCAGCACACCAAGTACCACCACAACAGCACCAAGTACCACCACAGCAGCATCAAGTACCACCACAACAGCAGCAGCAACAAGTACCACCACAATAGCTCCAAGTACCACCACAACAGCACCAAGTACCACCACAGCAGCACCAAGTACCACCACAGCACAGCACCACCAGCACCACCACAACAGCACACCAAGCACACCAACAGCAACAGCACCAACAGCACCACCACAGCAGCACCAAGTACCACCACCACACCACACCAAGTACACCACCACAACAGCACCAAGCCACACCACAGCAGCACCAAGTACCACCACACACAACAAGCCAAGCACCACACAGCACCAACCACCCACAGCAGCACCAAGCACCCACAGCAGCACCAAGTACCACCACAACAGCACCAAGTACAGCCACAACAGCACCAAGCACCACCACAACAGCACCAAGTACCACCACAACAGCACCAAGTACCACCACAACAGCCCAAGTACACCACCACAGCAACAGCACCAGTACCACCACCACAGCAGCACCAAGTACCACCACAACAGCACCAAAGTACCACCACAACAGCACCAAGTACCCACCACACCAAGTACCACCACACAACAGTACCAAGTACCACCACACAGCAGCACCAAGTACAACAGCCACAGTACAGCACAGCACAAAGTACCACCACAACAGCACCAAGTACCACCACCACAGCAGCACCAAGTACCACCACAACAGCAGCACCAAGCACCACAGCAGCACCAAGTACCACCACAACAGCACCAAGTACCACCACACAGCACCACCAAGTACAGCACCACAGCAGCACAGCAAGTACACACACCACAGCACCAAGCAACCACCACAGCAGCACCAAGTACCACCACAACAGCACCAAGTACCACCACCACAGCAGCACCAAGTACCACCACAGCAGCACAAGTACCACCACAGCAGCACCAAGTACCACACCACACAGCACCAAGTACCACCACAGCAGCACCAAGTACCACCACAACAGCACCAAGTACCACCACAGCAGCACCAAGTACCACCACAACAGCACCAAGTACCACCACAGCAGCACCAAGTACCACCACAGCAGCACCAAGTACCACCACAACAGCACCAAGTACCACCACAGCAGCACCAAGTACCACCACACAGCAGCACCAGTACCACCACAGCAGCACCAAGTACCACCACAGCAGCACCAGCACCCAAGCACACCAAAAGTACCACCACAGCAGCAACAAGTACCAACACACAGCACCACAGCACCAAGTACCACCACAACAGCACCAAGTACCACAGCACACACAGTACCACCACAACAGCACCAAGTACCACCACAGCAGCACCAAGTACCACCACAGCAGCACCAAGTACCACCACAGCAGCACCAAGTACCACCACAACAGCACCAAGTACCACCACAACAGCACCAAGTACCACCACAGCAGCACCAAATATCACCACCACAGCAGTAAGTACCACCACAGCACCACCGAGTACAGCAGCACCAAGTACCACCACAACAGCACCAAGTACCACCACAACAGCACCAAGTACCACCACAGCAGCACCAAGTACCACCACAAGCAGCACCAAGTACCACCACAACAGCACCAAGTACCACCACAACAGCAGCACCAAGTACCACCACAGCAGCACCAAGTACCACCACACAGCAGCACCAAGTACCACACCAGCAGCACCCAGTACCACCACAGCAGCACCAAGTACCACCACACCAGCACCAAGTAGTACCACAGCAGCACCACCAAGTACCACCACAGCAGCACCAAGTACCACCACAGCAGCACAAGTACCACCACAGCAGCACCACAGTACACACCACAGCAGCACCAAGTACCACCACAGCAGCACCAAGTACCACCACAGCAGCACCAAGTACCACAACAGCAGCACCAAGTACCACAACAGCAGCACCAAGTACCACCACAACAGCACCAAGTACCACCACAGCAGCACCACATAGCACCACCACCAACAGCACCAAGTACCACCACAACAGCACCAAGTACCACCACAACAGCACCAAGTACCACCACAACAGCACCAAGTACCACCACAACAGCACCAAGTACCACCACAACAGCACCAAGTACCACCACAACAGCACCAAGTACCACCACAGCAGCACCAAGTACCACCACAGCAGCACCAAATATCACCACCACAGCAGTAAGTACCACCACAGCACCACCGAGTACAGCAGCACCAAGTACCACCACAACAGCGCCAAGTACCACCACAACAGCACCAAGTACCACCACACAGCACAGTACACCAAGCAGCACCACCACACACAACAGCACCAAGTACCACCACAACAGCACCAAGTACCACCACAGCAGCACCAAGTACCACCACAGCAGCACCAAGTACCACACAACAGCAGCACCAAGTACCACCACAGCAGCACCAAGTACCACCACAGCAGCACCAAGTACCACACAGCAGCCAAGTACCACCACAGCGTACCACCACCACAGCACAAATACACCAAGTACCACCCACCAACTACCACCAAAGCAGCGTCAAGTACCACCAAAGCAGCATCAAGTACCACCACAGCTGGCTTGTCATACACAACTGACGTGGGATTAGATGAACCTTTTGAACCTGAACTTGATGACAAAAATAGTACACGATACAAAGATCTGGAGCAAAGATGTATACAAACTGTAAGTGTGAGTTGTTCGTATATATGTCTGTGTGTGATTATTCTAATACATGAAACTTTTGTCCTTGCAGTGTCGTCTCATTTTCAGAAAATATTCATGGTTTTCCATTTGTCGAGTTAAAAGATTCAAGTGAGTCTGACGGATGAAATCATAGTGACATACAACATTTACAGTACTTGTGTAGTGCAGGTTTATCCTCCTCTTTTTTTCTTTTTTACAGGGAAAAGAAGCCAAAGAATAAAGCAAGTACCGTTGAAGCTGAAATAGTGGTTCAGGCCAAATCGAATATCCCAGCATCAGAACTTCCTCCAGATCAATTTGTGGTCAAGGCTTTTACCGATGCGTCCAACAGCACAGCAACCAGTGTGGCTATAAGCTCAGCCACGGTCCTGGGTACGTGGACGCCCAAAATCTGTCATTTTTATGAGAAACATATTGCAGAAAATGTATTCAAAAAGTTTAAGGTTTACACTGATAATACAAATTGTAATTCTGTTTTTATACTCATACATATATTTACAGAAAGCCCACACCCAACTGCCATAACCACTCCAACACCAACCACTTCAACTACTACTACAACAACAACTACTACTACAACCTCTCCACCAACTACTTCAACCACAGATGGAACAACCTGTAAGAAAAACAATCAGTCTGATCCATCTCAACATTCTATTCCTAATTTGAATATTTGATTCTTTATTTTACTTTACAGCATCGAGTGGGGCACATAACGAGATCAGCGTCACCGCAACTTTCCTGATGGTTTTATCTTGGGTCCTGTCCAGCCGACTTTAAACTGTTCACAGATTTAAACTCAGACTGGTCAGGGCGACATAATTCGTTGGTATATAACTTATAACTTTTTAATTTATAACAATGGCTATTGACAATCCTGCACAGCTTTTGAGCAAGTCACGTTTATGTTCTTTATATTTTATTGTCTATTTGATCAACTCAGTATCTTAAGCACTTTTTTCATTAATGAAGGAAATTTCTTTTCAGTAAATGGTTGTCGCCTGTGTAGTATAAACAAATGCACAAAGTGAAGTTATTTAACAAGTCTTTATAAAAATGTATATCTTTATTTCACATCTATTACAATTAATGGGTCAAAATGTATTTTCTTAGATCAAGAAAATGTTGTATTAAGTTATTGTAGCGCCACCAGGTGGTGCAGAAAAGTTTAAGAATTAAAGAAAATGTCAACACAGTGTGGCAGTGCGGTTTATTTCAAACTTTATTGATACAAACGGGAAATGACTCGGACACAGTGGCTCACACATTGCAGGATAGTAATGATTTTAAAAATAATTGGTAATAAAGTTCAAATTGTGTGAATAGGGACTTTCAGTTACTGCAGTGCCCCAGTCCAGTTTGGGTATTTCCATGTACCTCACGATACAACACATACCCTCAGAGTCCACAATACTACATTTATCCCAGTACTTGTACCTTGATTTGACTCGTGTCCTGACACAGGGCTGTCTCATGTGAAACTTTACTAAATTGTGTAGATTAACAAAATGAGTTGCAAAATGAGCACTGGAATTTCATTTTTCATCATTTCATTTGAACTTAAAATCAGAACACAACTGATTTATGAATGACTCCGTCTCATCAGGTCAGTGCAGCTGTAGGCTGTGAATAACTCTGCAATTGTGGCCTGCAAAAAAAAAAATCTATTTTTTGAAATATGAAATCGTGCATAACTCAAACATGCAGTGGCATTAATAAAGGTTTAGTTCACAGTGATGATCTGAACGTTACATTGGTTTTATCTTGGGTCCTGTCCATTGAAGTAAAGAATTACTCTTTCCCTTTAAATATCAATACACAAATATAACGTTTGCGGTGATTTCTTCGCAACTGTAGCTGGTATTACATAACTTTAAGAAAATATACGTTGTCGGAGTGAAACTTTACGTCGACCGAACAACAAAAGAATCAATGTGATTATTATTGTTCATTCATAGATTAAATGATCTCAGGATGAGGCGAGTTTCTCCTTGTTAATAGTTTCTCTGAACATTTCCCTGTTGGTCAAATTCAGTTTTAAAATCGTCGGGACCTGGACTTTCACAAGTGGGATTTGTTGAATTATTTTTTGAATTTCCTGAAGATTTATGGGAGGATTAAGCTCTTGCTTTTGTTTTTCATCCAGTTTCGTCTAGGTCCTGTTACTTTCTGATTATACAGGTTCATAATAGTCTCTAAAAATGTCACTCATTTTTGTTGGTTCTGTTTCAATAGAAAAATTGATGCTGAGATCAATGAGTTTGATCATTTCTCCTTTAAGTCGCTACTGACCAGTTTTCCTGCTTTTTCACCTGATTCTGAGTCGTTTTGTGTGACATGTAACATTATTTTAGTGTTTATCTTCCATCTTTAATGTAGTTTTTTCAGTTCATTTTGAGACGTAGTTTGTTTTAATCTGGTTTCTTCTTTCTCTACTGCGTTCCCAGGCTCCACCTCTAGATGGCGCCGTTTCAAAACCTTCTTCTTGACAGAACATTATTTCAGCTCAGTTTTTCATTAAAGTCTTGGTCTTGGAGCAGGGATTTATTAAGTCACCGTCTGTTCTTCCAGGGGCGGGTGAAAATCTTTCCAACGACACATTTGCACGGTCAGAAATTATGATGGAGGGATTTTGAGCTGAAAAATAAAAATAAATCAGTTTTGGAGAAGACTTTATACACGCTTGTCTGTTATTAATGTTCATATGTTGATTTACAGACACAGACGTGAAATAAAAACCCCAGGATCATGTAGAGGGTTAATACGAACATTTAAGACCAACATGAGTCTGACAGACGCAGGGACAGAGAGAGACAGTTTTTAATGTAAAGTGAATTGGAGCCAGAGTCGATGGAGCAGGAAGTGCCACATGACATCACTTCCTGTTTATAACACAGGAGCTAGCAGGTTATATAACAGTCTGTGTGTGGTTCATTTGTCTTAGACGACCTGTTTAAAGTCACATGTTCCACTCCATTATCTGAGGTAATATTTAAAGCAGCGCCATAATAAATACAACAGTCTCCAGTGCAGTTTTTCATATTTATAAGTTTAATAAAGGAGCTCGGCTTGTCACCGTTACATAGGAGTAAAACATGTTCATACATTTGTACGAACAGAACCTCCTGACCTCACATCCGTCCCTCCTCATCTGTCATTTCTTTAATAAAAGTAACAGTAAGAGCGTGTTTAAAAGTGTCACTACAGCCCGACTGTTTCTGGACACATCACTGTGAAAAACACGTCTTTACATCGGGTTGTTTTTTTTCTTATTGTGTAAATGTGGTTCTTGAAGAATATAATATTATAATGTTTTGATCTGACAAACACTCTGGATCTTGTTCTAACATATGGTGCAGAGATCAGTGACCTTAATGTCCTCCCTCAAAACCCCATATTATCAGACCACTTTCTAATAACCTTTCAGTTTATCCTTAAAGATTATCCTGTCCCACAGAATAAAACTATAATGAAAAGAACAATATCTGAAAAATGTAACATTCAAAGAAACAATAGAGCCAGTATTTAGGACCATGTCATTTGACTCTGAAAACAGCTTTAGCCCATCTATGTATGACCAGTTTGTGACAGATCTATGTACGCCCTGAAAACTGCTCTTGATACTGTAGCTCCCCTAAAACAGAAGGATGTGAGGTCCAGACCTCCTGCCCCCTGGTACAATGAAGAACTGCGCTCACTCAAACAAAAGGTCAGAACATTAGAGAGGTCATGGCGCTACTCCCGCTCTGAGCAATCACTAAAGGCTGGAACATCTGCCTTTTGACTTATAAGAAGGCTCTGCGGAAGTCCCAAACCAGATACTTCTCAAATTTAATTGAAGTAAACAAAAACAGCAGCAGGTTTCTGTTCAGCGCTGTAGCCAGGCTGACAAACTGCCACAGCGCAGTTGAACCTCAATCCCTGCTACTCTTACCTGCAATGACTTTCTTCATTTCTTTAACAACAAAATCATAGAAATTAGAGATAAATTGAACAAAATGACTCCTACAGTCAGTATTGAGCAAGTCCAGGCTGTAAAACTAATGTCCCACATAAATCCACCAGTGACATTAGACAGGTTTACTGCTGTTGACCAAGAGAACTTCAGCCTTTATGTCCTCAAAAACATCAACTTGTATCTTAGACCCTAAACCAACCAGACTCCTCAAAGAAATCCTCCCTCTAATTATAGATCCTGTCCTTAATATAATAAATACCTCATTAGAAAATGGCTATGTCCCCCAGTCCTTCAAATATGCAGTGATTAAACCGCTTCTGAAAAAACCTAATCTTGAACCTGATATTTTAGCCAACTATAGGCCCATCTCTAATCTCCCCTTTGTCTCAAAAATCCTTGAAAAAATTGTAGTTAAGCAGCTTTATCGCCACCTACAGGCTAATAATTTATTTGAAACTTTTCAATCAGGATTCAGAGCTCACCACAGAAACTGCACTACTTAAAGTCACAAATGACTTGTTATTAGCTGCTGACAATGGACTAGTCTCAGTCCTGGTTCTGTTGGACCTCAGTGCAGCGTTTGACCATCGACCACAATATTCTACTACAGAGATTAGAATGTGACGTGTCCGAGGGGCAGCCCTCAGCTGGTTTAAATCCTACCTGTCTGATAGGTACCAGTTTGTTCATGTAAATCTGATCGTCCGGTGATGGTTGGACTCTAGATCTCCTCCTGACCGTCCGGTGATGGCTGGACCCTAGATCTTCTTGCCTGAATGGACGGCTCGTTGGGCTCTGGCCCTACAGACTTGAACTGGATGCTCCTTAGTCCTGGACACATCTGCAGCCTGTCCGTCCATGGGAGTGGATCTCTCCTTCACTGTGGTTCTCCTCCAGGTTTCTCCTTTTCCCACTGGGTTTTTGGAGTTTTTTCTTTGGAGAAGGAGGGTCTGAGGACAGGGGATGTTCTGGGACAGTTATTCATTGCTTGTTTTCTGTTGATTAATCTGCTTGTCTGTTTCTGTTTCACTGTTGATTTTCTAATTCTGTTGGTTAATCATCTCCATGTTCAGCCCTAAGAGGCGACTGCTGTCGTGATTTTGGGCTTTACAAAAATGAATTGAATTGATTTAAAGGAGCTTGTTGGAAGATATTTAGCCTTTTATTTTAGTTTGATTAGCTGTTGCCATCTTTCTGTTTGTTGTATAATTGTTGAGGGAAATGCTGCACTGAAAAAATTAAGAAGAAAACAACATAAAAAAAAAATAGTCAGAAAATATGTATGAATTAACTAAATTATAAACGGTGGAGCGCAGGTTTTTATCAGAGTAATGGTTTCTTGTTTAAGTTGTTTGTTGTACTCAAATTATAACTCACACAACCTGGAAAAGAAAATAAATCTTAATATTAGAGTCCAGTTCTCTGCAGTTCAGACGCTTGAGCCAGAAGGGGGCAGCAGTGTGTTATAAATACTTGTACTCCTCATGTTTGGTGATGATTTTAAAGTAAATGAAGTACTGAATACTTCCATCTTTTTTCATCAATGAAGGGTCAGACTAGAACTAAACCAGGACTAAACAAGATCTATGGAAAAGAAGGATCAGACAAAAGCATCATTACTCACCAAGTCTAGCTGTTTATAAGTTTCTTATATACTTTTAAAATGTCTATTTAAAAAAAAAAAAAAAAAATTCTATTTGAGTAATATGATGATAATAATGTGTAAATAATATTGATTATAATGTCTCCACTTTTTATTTGAACCCAGCAGCCTTGGTCAGGACTCGTTCAGTGTTCAGCTTGATACATTAGACTGGGCCTTTTGGGTGTTCAGCTTTATACATTAGACTGGGCCTTTCGGGTGTTCAGCTTTATACATTAGACTGGGCCTTTTGGGTGTTCCGCTCCATACATTAGACTGGACTTTTCGGGTATTCAGCTTGATACATTAGACTGGGCCTTTCGGGTGTTCAGCTTTATACATTAGACTGGGCCTTTCGGGTGTTCAGCTTCATACATTAGACTGGACTTTTCGGGTATTCAGCTTGATACATTAGACTGGGCCTTTCGGGTGTTCAGCTTTATACATTAGACTGGGCCTTTCGGGTGTTCAGCTTTATACATTAGACTGGGCCTTTTGGGTGTTCCGCTCCATACATTAGACTGGACTTTTCGGGTATTCAGCTTGATACATTTGACTGGACCTTTCGGGTGTTCGCCTTCATACATTAGACTGGACCTTTCGGGTGTTCAGCTTTATACATTAGACTGGACCTTTCGGGTATTCAGCTTGATACATTAGACTGGGCCTTTCGGGTGTTCAGCTTTATACATTAGACTGGGCCTTTCGGGTGTTCAGCTTTATACATTAGACTGGGCCTTTTGGGTGTTCCGCTCCATACATTAGACTGGACCTTTCGGGTATTCAGCTTGATACATTTGACTGGACCTTTCGGGTGTTCGCCTTCATACATTAGACTGGTGGCGCAAATCTGGTGTCAGCGCGGCGCGTCTTGAGCATCCACGCGTCCAGATGCCCAAGCGTCTTAGCGTCGAACGCCTCGAGAGCGTCAACGCAGCGTCAACCAATCAGAGACCACGCTCCAGTGATAAAGTGACGTAATTCCAGCGCAGGAATCAAAAAACCCGGAAAGTGGAGGACACTATCCGCGCACCAATGCGGGACAGCAGGTCATCGAACTGGGCCTGGGACAAGTGAAAATACCGCTGGAAGCGCTGATCATCCAGACGGAGCTCCTGCAGCAAGTGATGAAACTCGCCAAACTCCGAACACCTCTGGATTATATCATGAACCCGGACACGCCACCGCCGCCGAGCCGATCGCCTCCGTTGATGACTTTTGTGCAGTAAATACACCAAAGCTACTCTCTCAACATGGTCTGTCATTGTGCACAAAAAGAGCGGGAAAACACTCGACGCTCTATACGTCCCAAGGCGTCTGCCTCAAATGCACATGCGTCCAAACAGAGGCGGCCAGCGCGTTTTTGACGCCGCAGAGTGAACACACCTTCACACGTGTTTCAGGTGTGTGACAGGTGTTTCAGGTGAGCTGTTCCTTTCAGTAAGTCTTGTCCTGTTTGTTTAGACTAATCTTCCTCCTTTGTTCATATTTTAATACTATATAATTACTCTCGTACATGCAGAGTCACGATGGTTTTACTGGAATAACTGTGTAATCTATGGAACAATGACTCATGTTTCATGCACCTTTCAGCTGTTCCTTTTGTTCATTGTACACGGATAGTCCCTACACCAGATGCCCTTCATAATCCCACATGATTATGATCAGACTAAAACAGACGACACCTTTGTGAAAATGAGGGTTTAAAACTAAATAATGACGAGCTGGTGTCAACAACAAACACGTTTAACCACAACCTCCAGGATTTTCAGAGATGTTCTCCACATGTTCTCAAGTAAGAACAACGTTACTTCAGAAGAATATTTAAGTACAAAACCACTGACCACTGTCCAGGAAAGTAGAAAAGTATTTGAGAAATGTACCAACTAAAGTGAAGTGAAAGTGAAGGACAGAACATGAAATAAATCGAGCCAAAATGAGCCAAACTAGATCAAATCTGAAAGAAACACAAACGTCCCTCAGTCCAGGTCTGACCCACAGTAAAAGACAAAACGTTTTGTCCAGTTACAGATTTAACTTCAGATTTTACAAATGTTCAGATCATTTCATTTTGTCGACATAAAACTTTTGTTTTGTGTCACTGCAGCAGGTGAATCTGGACCAGACGATTTAATCTGGACCAGACGATTTAATCTGGACCAGACGATTTAATCTGGAACAGACGATTTAATCTGGACCAGATGATTTAATCTGGTCCAGACGATTTAATCTGGTCCAGACGATTTAATCTGGAACAGACGATTTAATCTGGAACAGACGATTTAATCTGGAACAGACGATTTAATCTGTATTAAAGTCTTTATTAGCTGTATTAGTCTGTATTAAAGCTGTCTGTTGTTTCGTGTCTGTATTAAAGCTGTCTGTTGTTTTGTGTCTGTATTAAAGCTGTCTGTTGTTTTGTGTCTGTATTAAAGCTGTCTGTTGTTTTGTGTCTGTATTAAAGCTGTCTGTTGTGTCTGTATTAAAGCTGTCTGTTGTTTCGTGTCTGTATTAAAGCTGTCTGTTGTTTTGTGTCTGTATTAAAGCTGTCTGTTGTGTCTGTATTAAAGCTGTCTGTTGTTTTGTGTCTGTGTGGTGGGGTTGTCCCTTTTCCCTGCTCACCCCGGTGAGCTCCACCCTTGACCCCGCCCTCATAGTTGGGGACTATTTAAATGCACCTGTGGCCAATATGGCCTCTCTCTCTCTCTCTTTGCTGCTTGTCTGCTGCTGGACCGGGACCTGGCGTTTTAGGAGGTAGGAGAGAGGCTCTTTAATACAACTTAAATCATGAGATTAACCTAAAACACATTTTTTCATTAGTCCTGCTCTGGTCCGGGGGAGTCCAGCCCACGGCAGATTCTTACCAGGGCTGGTTAAAGGTGGTAAGTTGATGGCGAGGGAGCAGAATATGGCAGAGGTGGGCCTTTTTAACAGATTTTGTTCTGTGTTTCAGGCTAAACCTGCTGCTGTTTTTGCATTTAGTTTTGCACTTTGTTTTTGTACATTGTTTTGTTTTGCATTTTGTTGATTTTCTGCGTCCCTTTTTGTTTTTTTCATATTGTCTGTTTTTTTTATTAGCAGGTTTGGTAACTGGGTCAAATTTGAATACATTTTGTTTTCTTTCAGTGATGCTGGTGCCCCCTGGTGGTTGGGCTGTAGGCTCGTTGGTGAGGTTCCCCACCTTTGCATGTGGTTTAGTGACTGGGATCACGAGTTTAGTTTTGTGCACTTTTCATGTTGCTGTGCCGTTTGCTGTGTCCACTGAGGTGAGTCTGTGGTGGCCCCTGGGCACACCCCTGATAGTTTAGCTTTCTTTTGTAATAAATTTGTCCATCTTTTAAATTTAAAATGTTAGAATAAATATATTTACCCAAACTTAGTTGGTCTCAGCTCACTTTATTTTAGCCATTTGAATTTTTAAACTTTTATTAAATAAACACGATTTTAATCATTCATCACGTCTCTTGTCTTTTAATTCAGGATCTTATTTGTGTCTTTACCTTAAATTTGATTGTGACCCCCCCCCCCCCCCCCTATGCCACATCTGTATTAAAGCTGTCTGTTGTGTCTGTATTAAAGCTGTCTGTATTAAAGCTGTCTGTTGTGTCTGTATTAAAGCTGTCTGTTGTTTTGTGTCTGTATTAAAGCTGTCTGTTGTGTCTGTATTAAAGCTGTCTGTTGTGTCTGTATTAAAGCTGTCTGTTGTGTCTGTATTAAAGCTGTCTGTTGTTTCGTGACTATGAAAATTGAAAAGATTTGATTTAATTTTGTTGATCTAATCTATTTTTATCTGACCTTTGAGCAGTTTGCTGGAAGGGTGAGTCTAACATTTGCAGAGAAATGAGTAAATACATTTCCATTTCCTCATTTGAGTTTTTAATTAGTCCTTTTTCCAGGGCAGGGCGTGTTTATTTGTACAGCACAATTTGTACACAAAGTATTTCAAACAAGTCAGATCTGTGAGGTACTGAGATCGTCTGAACAGTGGAGCATTTTATATAAAAATCTCATCCAGAAAAGAGAAGCGAAAATGTCTAAATCCAGGGGTAAAAACTTCACCAAACAGTTTAGCACAAGTCACTGATAACGACAGTGAAACGTATGAGTCTGGATGAACTACTCGAGATGTTAAAAGAACTGAAACAGCAGCTTTAAAGTACTGAGAGATATGATTTACAGAAGGATTTTAGAGAGATCATTAAAAGATTGATACTGTAGAACAAAGACTCTGTGAGGAAACTGAAACCAGCGTCACAAAGCTGGTGATTCAAAACCTGTGGCACAAAAAACATCGGAAGATAAATGTGAAGATCTTGAGAGTCGCCCCAGGAGAAAAAAACATCAGGATCTTCTCCCTCCTGGAGAAAAGTGACGTTCACACGGAGCTCCAGACGAGCGCCAGGCGTCTGCTGCAAAGACTCCTGGGTAAAACGAGCACCGGGCGTCTGCTGCAAAGACTCCTGGGTAAAACGAGCGTTCCTGCTCTGATGTGGTGCAGTTCTGAAGTTATATTATAAAGCCAAACGAGCTTAAGGCAGCGTGGACGGAGAAAATAGGACAAATACATGATCGAAGGATCTTCTCTGATTAAGACTTTACTCCAGTGGTTCACACAGAGGAAATACAAGGAGGTCCACAAAGCGCTACACAAAAAGAAGATTAAAAGTCACATTTTGCTTCCTGCTCGACTGAAGTGTTGATGATGGTGAATCAAAAGTGTTTGAAAATCTTACTGCCGCAGATGAGACTTATCAACATGGAAATTCAAACGAGATGGAGATGGTCTGAACACAGGTCAAATATCTGTAAAAAACAAATGGATAAAGTCGGAGAAACTCACCCGAGGATTTGTTTCAAAATCATGAATCACTGAAGTCTAAAAACTGGACAGGTTCCTTCATTCAAAATATATTTTCTTTCATAATTCATGGAGGCTGATATAAGGACGTTAATGTTGGATATGTTTGGGAGTTTTACAAGACGATGAACTTTAGTTACACTAAAAAGGTAAAAGTGAATGTGTTTGATTCTTCAGAGGTTAAATGTGTTTTAGAGCAGATCTTACATTTGCATCTTTAATTGTTCTGTATTTTTCATATTGTGCTGAAGTTTGGGGTCAAACAAACGTCCTGCTTCAGACTCGAATGATCCATCATGAAGGCAACACAGAACACACAAATAAACTCTTTATTCAGTCAAAAATCCTTAAACTCAAAGGCCTTGTAGATGTTGAAACATTCAGAACCACGTGGGACTTTGCTAAAAGGCTGAAAACATCTGTAATCTGTCACACTCCTGACAGTAGAAGTGAGGGACGTTTCCGTTCTTCTCGCTCAGGCTCAGAGGTTTTTCAGGGACTGGAGGCTGTGGACTGATCCACACAAAAACACCACAGCCTGTAGCTCCATTCTTCAGGTGAAAAAATGTTGCAGAACAAAGTATTTGAGACAGATACTGAGGAACTGAGGATCATCAGAGAAAATCTGACGTGGTGAGAGCTGCACAGAAGGATGTTTGTGAAGGAGAAGAGTTCTGCCTGTGATGATATTTTCAGTTTGTTTAAGCTGCATGTAAATATAAAACACAGACACGTTTGACTTCATTATATCACTGATACTGCAGGACGGAATGAAAGAAAACTGTGAAGGAAGTGATTTCAGACCAGACAGAGAGATGAAAGACATTTATCTGATCAGATGAAAGACTTTATCTGATTTCAGAGGAGGAAGTGCAGAGTGTAACATCACAGAGGAGCCTCCAGAACTTCTACTGAGAGACTCTACAGAAGACTGGTGCTTTAAGGACTCACACTTACATACTGTCATGATCCCTGGTCTGCCCCTCCCTCACCTGTCTGAGCCTGGAGCTGGGAGGAGTCCTGGCTCCTCCTACGCCCACCTGGACTCTGTCAGCGCATCAACACCACCCGCAGTGGATAAGAGGAGCCAGGACCCAACACTCTGGACCAGATCGTCTGTTCGCCTCACTGTTTGTCTTCATCCTGTTTGCCTCACCGTGGTTCTACCTGTGTGTCTTCGTCCTGTTCATGTCCCAGCTCGTGTTCCAGCTCGTGTTCCCGCTCGTGTTCCAGCTCGTGTTCCCGCTCGTGTTCCCGCTCGTGTTCCCGCTCGTGTTCCCGCTCGTGTCCCAGCTCGTGTTCCCGCTCGTGTTCCCGCTCGTGTTCCCGCTCGTGTTCCAGCTCGTGTTCCCGCTCGTGTTCCCGCTCGTGTTCCAGCTCGTGTTCCAGCTCGTGTTCCCGCTCGTGTTCCCGCTCGTGTTCCCGCTCGTGTTCCAGCTCGTGTTCCAGCTCGTGTTCCCGCTCGTGTTCCCGCTCGTGTTCCCGCTCGTGTTCCCGCTCGTGTTCCCGCTCGTGTTCCCGCTCGTGTTCCCGCTCGTGTTCCCGCTCGTGTTCCCGCTCGTGTTCCCGCTCGTGTTCCCGCTCGTGTTCCCGCTCGTGTTCCAGCTCGTGTTCCCGCTCGTGTTCCCGCTCGTGTTCCCCCGCTCGTGTTCCCGCTCGTGTTCCCGCTCGTGTTCCCGCTCGTGTTCCCGCTCGTGTTCCCGCTCGTGTTCCCGCTCGTGTTCCCGCTCGTGTTCCCGCTCGTGTTCCCGCTCGTGTTCCCGCTCGTGTTCCCGCTCTCGTGTTCCCGCTCGTGTTCCCGCTCGTGTTCCCGCTCGTGTTCCCGCTCGTGTTCCCGCTCGTGTTCCCGCTCGTGTTCCCGCTCGTGTTCCCGCTCGTGTTCCCGCTCGTGTTCCCGCTCGTGTTCCCGCTCGTGTTCCCGCTCGTGTTCCTGCTCGTGTTCCTGCTCGTGTTCCTGCTCGTGTTCCTGCTCGTGTTCCCGCTCGTGTTCCCGCTCGTGTTCCCGCTCGTGTTCCCGCTCGTGTTCCCGCTCGTGTTCCGCTCGTGTTCCCGCGCGTGGTTCCCGCTCGTGTTCCCGCTCGTGTTCCCGCTCGTGTTCCCGCTCGTGTTTCCTGCTCGTGTTCCTGCTCGTGGTTCCTGCTCGTGTTCCTGCTCGTGTTCCTGCTCGTGTTCCTGCTCGTGTTCCTGCTCGTGTTCCCGCTCGTGGTTCCTGCTCGTGTTCCTGCTCGTGTTCCTGCTCGTGTTCCTGCTCAGCACCCTGCCTCCCTGCACCGCTCTGGACTCCCGACTCCGACCCTGTGTCCCGGTAGAGGTTTTGTCCCTGCCACGTTTGTCCCCTGCACCTCTGTGTCTGCCCTGGACCCGACCTGCTCCTCTGCCCCCAGCTCCCTCAAGTATCTACTGTCAGTAAACACTATAAACCTGCCCTGAGTCCTGCCCCTTTGGTCCGTCTCACCTACACGACACGTCCTGTCTGCAAAGGTAGAATCTGTCACTGAAAAGATGGATCCTCTTGTCACAGAAGAACCAGACGACAGGAGGACGTCTCATAAACGTGTGAAACATCCGAAAAAAACGTGTTTAGTTTTGCTGATCCTCGTCTGAGCTGAATTAAGAAATGACCCTGAACTTTATCAGTGAGCCTCAATAAAACTAGATATTTCATTTTTTGGTAATAAGAAAATTTAAATTTGACTAAAGTAAAAATAAACAGATATAAACAGAGACGTCGTGTTCAACTGTTTTTAGAAGTTTTAACAGATGAAAAGTGCAACTAAAAGTGAAAATATCTAAAGTCACTGGTGTAAAATCAACTGTAAATCAAACTCACTCTATTATATATTTCTTAACTTCTTAGATTTTTAGACGACTGTCGACATTTGGTGGAACAAATCAACTCTTCAGCCCAATGTTTCTTAAATGAAAAACCTTTAAAGTCCTGATATAATCGAGCTGTTCAGATACGGGACAAAAAGCCACTGCAACATCATCATCGTCCAATATTTGCACAACATGTGACACTTTGACACTTTAATGATCTTTTCAAATGTGCGATTAGTCTTTAAAATAAATAACACGGCGCCTGAAAACATCTGTGCAGCTCTGAACAAACACGTCCAGGTTCTGCAGACGAACTTTTTCTTTTAAAGCATCAAAGAACAAACTGCCACAAAGTCTGAAACTTTCCTCTGACTTGAAAAACTTTTCATTTAATGTTAAGAAATGATCATTAGTGAATCAGCAGAGTCAGATTTAAGATGGTGGCTGGTATAATATAGTTTTAGTGAGATTTTATTGTAGAATGTTCTTGTGTAATAATCGTCATCTGTAGTGTGTGTGTTGATTATATTTTATATTTTATATTGTATTTCTCACTCAGGGACGACAGATGGAAACTAGCGTCAGCTATGATCTGGTGCAAAGCCTCTTTAATGTTTTTACACAATTGTCCCTGTCAAATAAACGAATAAATAAAAACCTTGAAGTCACATGACCGGGTTAAATCTGTTATAATGTTTAAAAATCGTGGACTCGCCTCAGATTCAAACCCACAGACTCGTTCTAATCTCAGAGGAACCAGAGTGAAACCGGAGCCGTGTCAGAGGAGCAGGTCTGAGGAACCACGGGTCAAAGGTTAAGTTAAAAAAATGAACAAATTCAGTTCTATGGAGAATTATAAAGCAGCAGGAAGATTAAACACGTCAGGATCAAACACAGAAGATAAAAATGTAGATACAGAAACAGGACAGAGAGTTTATGATCATATATGAACAGATAATAATGTAGATACTGAAGAAAATAAACTACTATTAATACTTGAACTGTTTCAGATGCCCTCCCGCCGACTGGACTTCACAGGCCCCTCCCCTTTTCTCTCCAGGCTGGACGAGTCTGGTGGAGTTTCTGTTTGATCAATGATCTTGATCAGACCTAAAAGTCGACTGCTGTTGTGATTTTAGGCTTTACAAAAATAAGTTGATTTGACGCAGACACTGGTGATACATCAGTCGTCACTTTTCCACCGTCGCCTCCGCCTTTTGTTTTGATGTGGCAGAATGCTCCTGAACCGGTTTGTTTGCTTTGCTCTGTACGATGATAATACAAACTCTACTCTGTCCTGATTATCTATTTATACTTCAAAATCTGTTATTTCATTATCGTCGGCTGGTCCGCCTCTGAGAAATGACATCAACAGTGATCAGGGTTTTTCCACTTACCTCATTATACCATGACCAGATTAGTGTATTTGTCATTTAGATAGATCGATCGATCGATCGATCGATCGATCGATCGATCGAGATAGTTATATAGTCTTATATCAGCAGGGATGAACGATCCTGAACCTCTCAGCTCTACAGAGAGAACCTGGTGCTGTGGCTGCTCCTCTGACACAGTCTCGTGCAGTGGGTGTCTGCTGTTGTTGAGGATGGTCTGACTCCTCATCCTCTTCTCCACCAGCTCCACCCAGACCCCACCCTCCCCCCATCACGACACACACTTTCTGATTAACTTGTCAAGCCTGTTACGGTCCCGCACAGTGATGCTGTTTCCCCACCGCCCCAAAAAACACAGCACTGGCTACAACAGGATGGTAAAAGATCTGCAGAAGCTCATCACAGACGTCGAAAGATTGAAGCTTCCTAAGAAAGAAGAGGCTGCTCTGTCCTGTTTTATAAGCTGCAGCTGTGTGCACTGACCAGTCCAGTTTGTTACCAAGATGAACTCGAGATATTTATAAGACTGAACAACCTCAATGTTCTCACCAGCCATTACAACTGGATGATGGGGGGGTTTCAGTCTATGGAAGTCCACAATCATCTCCTTGGTCTTAGATGTATTTAAAACAAGACCATTTCTCTCACTCCAGACGGTGAAAGCAGCAATAAGGTCTCTATACTCCCTTTGGTTTCCTCCTTTTACACATGTCACCACTGCTGTAGCATCTGAATATTTCTGGATGTGACAGGATTCAGACTTATATGTGAAGTCAGCAGTGTAAAGAGTAAAGAGAAACGGTGACAGTACTGTCCCCTGCGGAGCCCCAAAGTTTGTCACCACTGTCTCAGAAATATTGCCACCCCCCGATGTACTGCGGACCTTCTGTGAGGTAGTTATGAATCCAAGTGATTAAAACCACTTACCGTTCCGACGGCCCGCCCGCGGGCCGTCGCCTTTTCTTTACAACTTTACAGCAATGTACATTCACTTCTGCGTCACCCACACAAACAATCTACACATCAAATGAAAGCTACGGATCTCATCTTTCCGAATATGTAAACCATTTTCACCTAAAGTCACCACAGTGCTGTCAGGAAAGCGTTTTTTACAGAAAAGCCAAAAATGCGGATTTGGACTTCACTCACCTTTGAGGGCTCTGGTTCTGTCAAACATCAACATATTTCCACAAAATCGGTCTCATTCTTTCCGTAGAGGTCCAGAGAATATAATCCAGTCAAGAAATTATGTCCACGAAATAACTTAGATCCTCCATGTCCAATCTGCTGCAGGAAAGTGAAATCTGCTCCGTCATTTTTTGCATTTCTTTTGTCAATTTCAGGCCTAACAAAACTTCAGACAGCGCCAACTTTGTTTCTCAGTGATAGACAAACTTGCTAGCTTCTGATTGACACCAAGTTTGGCCAATAAGGTGAGGGTTGAGGGTCACTGGAGCCCCAGACAGCGAATCAGTGCTACAGGTGACTGAAAGTGTACGCCCCACTCTCCCCCGTGTAGAATCAACCAGTCACATCTCACACATTCAGTGACGTTTTCTCCTCACAGCCAATGAGCAGCTGAACACGAGGATGTATGACATGCCATGGTTTTCTGTAAACACACGGAGCCCAGTGCGTAACCAAAGTAAATGAATCACGGCCTTTCGTGCGTAAAGTGTGCGTAAAATGACGCACTGTGATTTTGCCACAGTTTTGCTTCTAAACACGACGAAACAGATAAAACAAAGGCAGTACGCGACGGAGGACACGGTGGATGTTTGTACAAGTTATACCAGAGGCATCTCGGACCCGGAGCGGTCCGTGGCAGATTCCACGGTGGACTCAGAAGTGGAGGAGCTTATTTTTTGATGGACTGGATGCTGTTCTGGATCGGTAAGCCTGGTTCATTTTGCTATTTACATAATTGTAGATAAAATATATCGTGTGTAATCATTAGCATCACTTCTGTGCATAGTGGCATTGGAACCATGGGCTCAGGCACATTTGTGTTTATCTGTATGAATTAGACTTCATTTGTCTATTGATTGAAAGGTGTTTTATTCTGCAGTTTACAGTATTGCAAGTAAAAATATAAGATGTGCACAGAATAACATTTACATTTAGCTGAACAAGATGGTGTGTAGTTTAGTTTTACTGTACACAGTAGAGTACAGTAGCTTTACTGTACACAGTAGAGTACAGTAGTTTTACTGTACACAGTACAGTAGTTTTACTGTACACAGTAGAGTACAGTAGTTTTACTGTACACAGTAGAGTACAGTAGTTTTACTGTACACAGTAGAGTACAGTAGTTTTACTGCACAGAGTACAGTAGTTGTACTGTACACAGTAGAGTACAATAGTTTTACTGTACACAGTAGAGTACAGTAGTTTTACTGTACACAGTAGAGTACAGTAGTTGTACTGTACACAGTAGAGTACAGTAGTTGTACTGTACACAGTAGAGTACAGTGTAGAGGCACAGCTCCATGCTACATTGTGTATCATTGTGCGTCCTTAACTGTTTTTGTGTGATGATTATTAATATGTATATGATATAATATTACTTCACGCCTCTCAATTTTGTACTTTGTTACTAATGTGTTTGTGTTTTTCTTTAGGCACGTGGGTGACGTTATCAGATTTGCTCATCGGCTGTTACCAGGTTTTGCACAAAACAAAGAAATGGCATTTTGGCAAAGACATTTTTTCACCATTTTTTGGACGAGCCATAATCATGTACAGTGAGCTTTTCACTGCTGTTCACAGTGTGTGTTTGTTCACTGTTTGCAGTGTGTGAAGTTTGTAAATATATATTTATTTTGACCCCTACCACTTGTTTTGACTATATTTCATAAACAAATATGTATTTTATATTGTGTTTTGATATGCTATATAAATTTGCATAAGTAATAGAGCAGCTCAGTGCAGATACAGATTCCTCTAAGTGTAAGTTTCAGTAGAGCCTCATTGATGTCTGTGGGTTTATTCAAAAGTTATTGCAGTTTTTCCAAACGTTCTCCAAATGTCTCCATTTGGAGAGGTTTGGATAAACTTGGATACATCAAAAGTCCCTCCATAAAACGCCTGGATTTAGTCATAATAAAATAAGAGTAAAAATCTCATTTTTTTATAGATTGACCTCAAATCTGAAATGTGAGAGGTCAACAACATTTTCAATTGAAATATGGTGTATTTTTGTCCCCAGCTCCTACTGCAGCTTTCTCCACCTTAATTTTTACAAAAAAATTTAGGCGAGGATGAGAAAAATCATTTTTTATGTGTGTTCCAAAGTGTGTAAATACTTACCAGACAAACTCACAGTGAATCTGACACCTGAGGGTAAAACTAGAGGATGTTACCTTTACAAAGAGCCCAAAGTTGTGTAAATAATACTTATGGTTCAGTAACAGTTATCATTTTAATTTGGAGAGGTCAGAACATAGGCAATTTCACCAAAAATACCCGGAATGGTAAGAGGTTTTAACATGGGATCCACTCCAATCACCTCCAGCTTTCCTCTCAGAATTTGAGGTTTGATTGTATTAAAGGCACTGGTGGAGTCAAAAAACATGAGTGTAACATACCCCCCTGTCCCATCCAGGAACGAGAGAGTTTGTGTAACATGTATAAGACCACATCATCCACCCCCGTTTCCTCCTGATGGGCAAACTGTAATGTGTCCACAGCTGCACCTGAGGTCTGAGAATCCGGAGTAAAAACCTCTCAGAAGTCTTCACAATGACAAGTATAAAGACGATGAGAATGTCCAACATCACACCTCAGGAAGGAGACGAGTCCCACAGATGAACGAGTCTGAAATGTGCAGATCAACAAGAACAAAAGAAAAAGACTTTGTGAAGATGCTGAAGCTGTGAGAGTTTGTCATTATCTATTTATTTTGTAACACTATATAATCTACAAATAACCAGAGTAACACTATATAATCTACAAATAACCAGAGTAACACTATATAATCTACAAATAACCACAGACTAAGATTATATAATCTACAAATAACCAGAGTGAGACTATATAATCTACAAATAACCAGAGTAAAACTATATAATCTACAAATAAATCTGTGTTAAGTCACTATTTTGTTGATTAACACAAACACTTGAGGTGATGCTGCATCTTCTTATGAATCTAACATTAAACAAAAGGAACCACTATATTTCAAACAGATGCCATTGTAAATGATCTATCTGTGATGGCACAAACAAACCCAGTCCTGGTTTAGACCCAGGCCGAGACCCGGGCCGAGACCCGGGCCGAGACCCGGGCCGAGACCCGGGCCGAGACCCGGGCCGAGACCCGGGTTTAGACCTGGTCTTACACTCGGGCGTGGACTTAGATTTAGACTCGTTAGACGAAATCGTTGGATCGGTTTCGTGGCTGGTCGGACATGTGTGGCACATGACGTGGAGGCATCAGGGTGTGGGACATTCTTTGATCCTAAACTCTGGCAGCACACGTCAGGAGCCCCACCCACTGAGCTCACCCAGCGGGCAGCTTAAAAACACCAGACCCAGCATCCTCCCCAGAAACCAGGCCCAGAACAGCTAAAGAGACACCTCCAGGACTCACCTCCAGGACTCACCTCTAAGACTCACCTCCAGGACTCACCTCCAGGACTCACCTCCAGGACTCACCTCTAAGACTCACCTCCAGGACTCACCTCCAGGACTCACCTCCAGGACTCACCTGTCTCACACAGATGAAGACACCAAACCTCCTCTTGTGTCTGGCCCTGTCTCTGGCTCTGTGTGTCCACACAGGTAGGTTTGGTTTTATACAAAAATGTCTTTATTAAAACACGACGTCATGTGTAAAAGATGAAACTGTTTCAGCTGCACATGACCCACTGTTCACCCCAGCTCCGTTATTGACTGAATAGTCAAGATTTTACATGTTTAGGCCTGGACTAGTCCTGGTTCAGTCCTGGTTCAGTCCCAGTTCAGTCCTGGTTTAGTCCTGGTTTAGACCTGGTTCAGTCCTGGTTCAGTCCCAGTTCAGTCCTGGTTTAGTCCTGGTTTAGTCCTGGTTCAGTCCTGGTTCAGTCCTGGTTTAGTCCTGGTTCAGTCCTGGTTCAGTCCTGGTTCAGTCCCAGTTCAGTCCCGGTTCAGTCCCGGTTCAGTCCCGGTTTAGTCCTGGTTTAGTCCTGGTTCAGTCCTGGTTCAGTCCTGGTTTAGTCCTGGTTCAGTCCTGGTTCAGTCCTGGTTTAGCCCTGTTTCAGTCCTGGTTTAGTCCTGGTTTAGTCCTGGTTTAGTCCTGGTTTAGTCCTGTTTCAGTCCTGGTTTAGTCCTGGTTCAGTCCTGGTTCAGTCCTGGTTTAGCCCTGTTTCAGTCCTGGTTTAGTCCTGGTTTAGTCCTGTTTCAGTCCTGGTTTAGTCCTGGTTCAGTCCTGGTTCAGTCCTGGTTTAGCCCTGTTTCAGTCCTGGTTCAGTCCTGGTTTAGCCCTGTTTCAGTCCTGGTTTAGTCCTGGTTTAGTCCTGTTTCAGTCCTGGTTTAGTCCTGGTTCAGTCCTGGTTTAGTCCTGGTTTAGTCCTGGTTTAGTCCTGTTTCAGTCCTGGTTTAGTCCTGGTTTAGTCCTGGTTCAGTCCTGGTTCAGTCCTGGTTTAGCCCTGTTTCAGTCCTGGTTTAGTCCTGGTTCAGTCCTGGTTCAGTCCTGGTTCAGTCCTGGTTTAGCCCTGTTTCAGTCCTGGTTTAGTCCTGGTTCAGTCCTGGTTCAGTCCTGGTTTAGTCCTGGTTTAGTCCTGGTTCAGTCCTGGTTTAGACCTGGTTCAGTCCTGGTTCAGTCCTGGTTTAGTCCTGGTTTAGTCCTGGTTTAGTCCTGTTTCAGTCCTGGTTTAGTCCTGGTTTAGTCCTGGTTCAGTCCTGGTTTAGTCCTGGTTTAGTCCTGGTTTAGTCCTGGTTCAGTCCTGGTTTAGACCTGGTTCAGTCCTGGTTTAGTCCTGGTTTAGTCCTGATGTAGTTTCTTGGCTTGTTTCTTTCAGTTTCTGGGGTAAACTGCAGAGTTTGTACAAACACAGATTGTTCTTCGGCGTCGCCTACATCATGTGGCACTGGGGAAATCTGCATCTCGGCGAATCTGCAGGGTGAGAACAGAGGCACAAGTGATTCTCATTATTCACATTATTCACATTATTCACATTATTCACATTATTCACATTATTCACATTATTCACATTATTCACATTATTATTCACATTATTCACATTATTCACATTATTCACATTATTCACATTATTCACATTATCCACATTATTATTCACGTTATTCACATTATTATTCACATTATTCACATTATCCACATTATTATTCACGTTATTCACATTATTATTCACATTATTCACATTATTCACGTTATTATTCACATTATTATTCACATTACCCACATTATCCTGGACGTGTGTCTCTAGTTTGGCCGGAGCGGCTCACTTACATGTACAAAGACATATTGGGCTGTAAGACTTGTGTAAATATCATTTTATAGTGAGATTTTATTTTTATTTTAGTCATTGTTTCTACTCATTAGTCCCATTCATCACTTTGGGGCGATGTGTGACCACCCAGTCCAGAAATATATTTTAAATGTATTTTTTCCATAGACTTTTTGAAATATTAAGAGTTCAAAGACATGGCAGAGCCAGCTGGTAAAGTCTATGTGAAAATGAAAGAGAAACTTCGTCCAGGCGTCAGTTTCTAAAGTCTCTCTCATCTCCTCAGTGACTTCGAGCAGCGGCAGCGTCACCACACAGATCTACAAAGGCTGTGCCGACTCCGGCCTGTGTCCTGCCGTCGGCACCGCACAGTTTTCAGTGAACATTGGAACTGGAAAAGTTTTGGGACGAGCTGAATGCTGCGACATGAACAACTGCAACACTAACGATGCTGCTGGTGAGAGACATTTATTCTACGAATCATTAAAGAAAAGCTTCCTCCCCTGATATAACTTGTCCAAACTTAGAGGTTTTAGATGTTATTACAAACTCGTGTGTCTTTCTTTCAGCACCAACAGCCCCTGGTGTCGGAAATCTGACATGCAACAGCTGTGACCCGTCTACCAACGTCTGCGAAACTCCTCTGACCTGCGACAGTTTGCAGAACAGCTGCTTCCAGACGACAGGTACGACTCAGACCACCAGGCTCCAAGAGCAAACACTGTGAAAAAACATCTACACCTGTGTAGTCCTCAAGGCCCCGCCCCTCCTCCTCCAAACCCCGCCCCTCCTCCTCCAAACCCCGCCCCTTCTCCTCCAAATCCCACCCCTCCTCACCCTCCCTTTACTCCTCCAAACCCCGCCCCCTCCTCCTCCAAATCCCACCCCTCCTCCTCCAAACCCCGCCCCTTCTCCTCCAAATCCCACCCCTCCTCACCCTCCCCTTTACTCCTCCAATAGCAGTAGTAGTAAAAGTACTCTGTCTCCCACAGTGACACCGTCAGGCTCCACCTCCTCCACCTCCGCCCTCGGGTGCACCTCCACTGCCCTCTGTAACTCGAACCTGACGGCTCTCAGCCCGCTGCTCTCGAGCTTTGGGACGATCAACACAGCGCCCACCTGCTGTGAAACGGAGAACTGCAACGTCCGCATCACCACTACAGCGGCTCCTACTACTACACCCACCACTACAGCGGCTCCTACTACTACACCCACCACTACAGCGGCTCCTACTACTACACCCACCACTACAGCGGCTCCTACTACTACACCCACCACTACAGCGGCTCCTACTACTACACCCACCACTACAGCGGCTCCTACTACTACACCAACTACCACTACACCTCCAACTACTACTACTACAACTACTACTACAACTCCGACTACTACACCTGCTGGTGGTGCGACTGGTGGTGGTGCAGCTGGCACTACTTCGTCTGGTGTTTCTCTGACGAGGACGACTCTACTTTCTTCTCTTTTTGGCCTGATTCTTTGTGTTCTGTTTTGAGATATAAAAATAAAGTATGAAGTTCAAGGCTTGTGCAAACTGAAGGAAAGTTATTTGAAGTGAAAGTTATTTATTTTTGTCATTTGTATATAAAATATTTAATAAATTCAATGAAAAATAAGTGTTCTGTATGTCTTTGTGTTGTTATTCCACTCCGGCCACACAGCTACATGCTCATGTAGTTACTCAGCAGTTTATAAAGTTTCACAAACAGATTTTAAATAAAATGATCATTCTTGTGCTCATTAATCGCCCTGAGTGAGTTTGCAAACTGGTAATATTCTCTTTTTTTGTAAAGTTTATGTATATATTTACTTCTGGGACCAGGGGATGGGCGGTTTATCTGCAGGTTAAACAGTCTGTGCATAAGCATCAGGAGTCTAACCCACAACCTCCTGGTGAGAGGGAGGAGCCAGGATGAGCCGCGTGTCTGGGGCGTGGTCCTGCATAAATCACCTTCGTCCTCGTCACTGACACCAACAATTAGTCTGAACAAAAGAAACACAAACAAGCAAAACCACAGAAATGTTTAGACACTGAGTCTGTTCTAAACTCAAGTGCACGAGCCTCGGGGACACAGCTCGACCGGGCCGTTTGAGGTCGTAAAGTACTAATACTACTGCAGTCCCAACTAATACTACTACTACTACTACTACTACTGCCCCTAATACTATGACTGCTACTACTACTACTACTACTACTACTACTACTACTACTACTACTACTACTACTACTACTACTACTGCCCCCTAATACTATAACTATGACTACTACTACTACTACTACAAGACCCTGAAGAAGAAAGACTTTGTGATTTGTGTGAGTTTGGAGAAGTGGAAAGTGAAGCTCAGTTTTTTTCTGGTGTAAAGACGAGACGACACAGTTTGATTCTGATGTTTGAAGTTTGCTTCATTTCTTTGTAAAGTCTGGACGACGAGGCAGATGAGATGTTTAAATGAGTCTTTGGTTTTTGTAACACGTCGAGACACTGGCCTGTTGAATTTTGTTTAATAGGGTCTTATAAGCCCAGTGAAGGGCTCGGCATTTTTTGTATGTAAGACACAATCATAAAATAAAAACTACTGCCTCAGGATCCACTACTAGAACTTTCTGTACGTGTCTTTCTGTAGAGTACAGGCGGTGGTTGTGTGTTCTGGCTCTTTCTGTCCGTCCTCGGAGCTCTCCCGTCGCTCATTGGGGTGTTTTGTTCATCCAGTTGGGACGTGGACTCTGAATCCACTGCGTCTGATCATTTATTCACATAATCTGTGCAAGTTTCATATTGTTTTGGTTTCATACTGAGCACAGACTCCATCGGACGGGGCGTCTGGGGCGTCTGGGGCGTCTGGGGCGTCTGGGGCGTCTGGGGCGTCTGGGGCGTCTGGGGCGTCTGGGGCGTCTGGGGCGTCTGGGGCGTCTGGGGCGTCTGGGGCGTCTGGGGCAGAACACCGGGACGATCAGCGCAGGAGCTCCTCAGGGCTGTGAACGCTCCCCCTGCTCTTCTGCCTGTGCAGCCTCACCTCCAGATGAGTCTGAGACACTCTCCTCAGACTCTTCTGCTACAGGAGGGACGTGGACCTGGCTGGTTTTCGTTGTTTTTTTTACACCAAATGACTTTTTCTGGTGAATAATTTAGTTCCCCAACAATAGAATCAAAACTTTTTTTATCCTGAGGTAAAATTGTAATCCAGTGAAGAGTAAGACCAGGAGGTGCAGCCCTGAGACTCCCGCGTCCGACAGGGGAGGTGCAGCCCTGAGACTCTCCTGCGTCCGACAGGGAGGTGCAGCCCTGAGACTCCTGCGTCCGACAGAGGAGGTGCAGCCCTGAGACTCCTGCGTCCGACAGAGGAGGTGCAGCCCTGAGACTCCTGCGTCCGACAGAGGAGGTGCAGCCCTGAGACTCCTGCGTCCCGACAGAGGAGGTGCAGCCCTGAGACTCCTGCGTCCCGACAGAGGAGGTGCAGCCCTGAGACTCCTGCGTCCCGACAGAGGAGGTGCAGCCCTGAGACTCCCGCGTCCCGACAGAGGAGGTGCAGCCCTGAGACTCCTGCGTCCCGACAGAGGAGGTGCAGCCCTGAGACTCCTGCGTCCCGACAGAGGAGGTGCAGCCCTGAGACTGAGACTCCCCGCGTCCCGACAGAGGAGGTGCAGCCCTGAGACTCCCGCGTCCCGACAGAGAGGTGCAGCCCTAGACTCCTGCGTCCCGACGGGGGAGGTGCAGCCCTGAGACTCCCGCGTCCCGACAGAGGAGGTGCAGCCCTGAGACTCCCGCGTCCCGACAGAGGAGTGTGCAGCCCTGAGACTCCCGCGTCCCGACAGAGGAGGTGGTGCAGCCCTGAGACTCCCGCCCCGACAGAGGAGGTGCAGCCCTGAGACTCCCGCGTCCCGACAGAGGAGGTGCAGCCCTGAGACTCCCGCGTCCCGACAGAGGAGGTGCAGCCCTGAGACTCCCGCGTGCGACAGAGGAGGTGCAGCCCTGAGACTCCTGCGTCCCGACAGAGGAGGTGCAGCCCTGAGACTCCTGCGTCCCGACAGAGGAGGTGCAGCCCTGAGACTCCTGCGTCCCGACAGAGGAGGTGCAGCCCTGAGACTCCCGCGTCCCGACAGAGGAGGTGCAGCCCTGAGACTCCCGCGTCCGACAGGGGAGGTGCAGCCCTGAGACTCCCGCGTCCCGACAGGGGAGGTGCAGCCCTGAGACTCCCGCGTCCCGACAGAGGAGGTGCAGCCCTGAGACTCCCGCGTCCCGACAGAGGAGGTGCAGCCCTGAGACTCCCGCGTCCCGACAGAGGAGGTGCAGCCCTGAGAGACTCCGCGTCCCGACAGAGGAGGTGCAGCCCTGAGACTCCCGCGTCCCGACAGAGGAGGTGCAGCCCTGAGACTCCCCGCGTCCCGACAGAGGAGGTGCAGCCCTGAGACTCCTGCGTCCCCCGACAGAGGAGGTGCAGCCCTGAGACTCCTGCGTCCCGACAGAGGAGGTGCAGCCCTGAGACTCCTGCGTCCCGACAGAGGAGGTGCAGCCCTGAGACTCCTGCGTCCCGACAGAGGAGGTGCAGCCCTGAGACTCCCGCGTCCGACAGAGGAGGTGCAGCCCTGAGACTCCCGCGTCCCGACAGAGGAGGTGCAGCCCCTGAGACTCCCGCGTCCCGACAGAGGAGGTGCAGCAGCCCAGAGGAGGTGCACTCCTGCGTCCCGACAGAGGAGGTGCAGCCCTGAGACTCCTGCGTCCCGACAGAGGAGGTGCAGCCCTGAGACTCCTGCGTCCCGACAGAGGAGGTGCAGCCCTGAGACTCCCGCGTCCCGACAGAGGAGGTGCAGCCCTGAGACTCCCCGCGTCCGACAGGGGAGGTGCAGCCCTGAGACTCCCGCGTCCCGACAGGGGAGGTGCAGCCCTGAGACTCCCGCGTCCCGACAGAGGAGGTGCAGCCCTGAGACTCCCGCGTCCCGACAGAGGAGGTGCAGCCCTGAGACTCCCGCGTCCCGACAGAGGAGGTGCAGGTGCAGCCCTGAGACTGTGGAGGTGCAGCCCTGAGACTCCCGCGTCCCGACAGAGGAGGTGCAGCCCTGAGACTCCCGCGTCCCGACAGAGGAGGTGCAGCCCTGAGACTCCCGCGTCCCGACAGAGGAGGTGCAGCCCTGAGACTCCCGCGTCCCGACAGAGGAGGTGCAGCCCTGAGACTCCCGCGTCCGACAGAGAGGAGGTGCAGCCCTGAGACTCCCGCGTCCCGACAGAGGAGAGGTGCAGCCCTGAGACTCCTGCGTCCCGACAGAGGAGGTGCAGCCCTGAGACTCCCGCGTCCCGACAGAGGAGGTGCAGCCCTGAGACTCCTGCGCCCGACACCAGGCCACATAAACAAACCAGTCTGTTTAAAAAAATAAAAGGTCACGAGACAAAAGCACAAACCTGTTTCATCGTCTGATTATTACTTCTGGCGTGTTTGAGGCAGCCCTGCCCTGACAGTCAACAAAAACAACACAACGACACACAACAGGGTGGATGTGGATGTGAGGTGGATGTGAGGTGGATGTGGATGTGAGGTGGATGTGAGGTGGATGTGGATGTGAGGTGGATGTGAGGTGGATGTGAGGTGGATGTGGATGTGAGGTGGATGTGAGGTGGATGTGAGGTGGAGGAGGACGGGACAGATCAGCAGATTAAGAAAATAAAAAAGAAACACTATGTGAGAAATGTGAGAAATGTGAGAAATGTGACCAATGAAAACAAACAAAATAAATGATAAAACAGGTGAGACGAGATGAAGCTGTAGCCTCCAGTCTCCCCAGAACATGTGTGTGTCTGGGACATGTGTGTGTCTGGGACATGTGTGTGTCTGGGACATGTGTGTGTCTGGGACATGTGTGTGTCTGGGACATGTGTGTGTCTGGGACATGTGTGTGTCTGGGACACGTGTGTGTCTGGGACACGTGTGTGTCTGGGACATGTGTGTGTCTGGGACACGTGTGTGTCTGGGACACGTGTGTGTCTGGGACACGTGTGTGTCTAGGACATGTGTGTGTGTGGGACATGTGTGTGTCTGGGACACGTGTGTGTCTGGGACACGTGTGTGTCTGGGACACGTGTGTGTCTAGGACATGTGTGTGTGGGACATGTGTGTGTCTGGGACACGTGTGTGTCTGGGACACGTGTGTGTCTGGGACACGTGTGTGTCTAGGACATGTGTGTGTCTGGGACATGTGTGTGTGGGACATGTGTGTGTCTGGGACATGTGTGTGTCTGGGACATGTGTGTGTCTGGGACACGTGTGTGTCTAGGACATGTGTGTGTCTGGGACATGTGTGTGTGGGACATGTGTGTGTCTGGGACACGTGTGTGTCTGGGACACGTGTGTGTCTGGGACACGTGTGTGTCTGGGACATGTGTGTGTCTAGGACATGTGTGTGTCTGGGACACGTGTGTGTCTGGGACACGTGTGTGTCTGGGACACGTGTGTGTCTGGGACATGTGTGTGTCTAGGACATGTGTGTGTCTGGGACATGTGTGTGTCTGGGACATGTGTGTCTGGGACATGTGTGTGTCTGGGACATGTGTGTGTCTAGGACATGTGTGTGTCTGGGACATGTGTGTGTCTGGGACATGTGTGTCTGGGACATGTGTGTGTCTGGGACATGTGTGTGTCTGGGACATGTGTGTGTCTGGGACATGTGTGTGTCTGGGATACATGTGTGTCTGGGACATGTGTGTGTCTGGGACATGTGTGTGTCTAGGACATGTGTGTGTCTGGGACATGTATGTGTCTGGGATACGTGTGTGTCTGGGACATGTGTGTGTGGGGTGGAGGACTTATATCGGGGTGATGGTGCAGAGTGGGGTGGAGGACTTATATCGGGGTGATGGTGCAGAGTGGGGTGGAGGACTTATATCGGGGTGATGGTGCAGAGTGGGGTGGAGGACTTATATCGAGGTGATGGTGCAGAGTGGGGTGGAGGACTTATATCGTGGTGATGGTGCAGAGTGGGGTGGAGGACTTATATCGAGGTGATGGTGCAGAGTGGGGTGGAGGAATTATATCGGGGTGATGGTGCAGAGTGGGGTGGAGGACTTGGGACATATCGAGGTGATGCTGCCTCCACCACTACTGTTGTGGAGGTGGAGCAAAAGGACAAAACAAAAAGAACTTGTAGGACTGGGACAGAAGAAGACCTGACTGGTCCAGGACAGGTTCACACACAGCTCTAGAGCGACCTCTGGTGGTGCTGAAGTGTTCTGCTCTCACCTGCTCACACCTGTCCTTCAGTCTTAAAGTGATAGTGTGGAACCTTCTGGAGGTGGAGGGTTGACTGCAACATTTCATGGAAAAGTTGATTCCATAATTTGGAACATTCTCCATGGAGATAAAGATGTTTTATGCCGTACTGTGAAGACTGTAGCCATGGAAACAAGCAGGAGGAGGCCAAATAAGAGTCAGGTTTATGGAGATGCAAGCTCACTCACACTAAGGACATGTGATGTGTGTATGTGTGTATATATATATATATATATATATATATATATATATATATATATATATATATATATATATATATATATATATATATATATATATATATATATACAGTGTAAATATTAATAAACATGAATGAGTAGGATGCAGAGATACCAGTACTCGTACTCGTCAATGGGCTGTCGATACCAAGAGCCGATACCACGGTGCCTGAAGCTCTGAAGATCAGCTCTGAGATGTTTCTGCTCATTAACCTGTGATTCACATGAAATATACAAATATTTAGAGCTAAATGTTTTTATTTCACAGTAGCATGCTAATGGTGCTAATGGTGCTAATGGTGCTAATGCTGCTAATGGTGCTAATGGTGCTAATGGTGCTAATGGTGCTAATGCTGCTAATGGTGCTAATGCTGCTAATGGTGCTGGTGGTGTTTGTCCTCTGTCCCTCTGAGGTGTGTCCTGTTTGTCCTCTGTCCCTCTGAGCTGTGTCCTCTGTCCCTCTGAGGTCTGTCCTCTGTCCCTTTGTCCCTCTGGGGTGTGTCCTCTGTCCTCTGTCCCTCTGGGGTGTGTCCTGTCTGCAGAATTACACTCGTCCAGTCTCTGTTTTATCCGCAGTTCCACTGGTGTAAAGTTGTGGTATATTTTGAGTCTCTGGAGTCGATCTTCCTCTGTCTCTCCTCATGTTTTGTCTCGTACTTTAGATAAACTGAACGTCACTAACTTTTACTCTTTTAGTTTGTAAAACACTCATTCAAATGTCCCTCTGCTGCCTCAGTCTCCCAGAATGCACCTGGAGGCAGGGGTCCTTCACGGGTGTAAACACGGAGCTGTCCACATCACTGCCTGATTCAAATCACAGATGTAGCAGAACAGATCCAGCTACTGGAATAAAACACATCTAATCATTTAAGAGGGACAGTTAGACTAGTATAAACACCCGAGTGACGTTTAGTTTTCAGGAAAAAAAACACAAAAACTTTCCAGTCATTATTTTCAATATAAATGCGTGGGCTCTAGGGGGCCCTCTGGTGGTCACGGGGCCCTAAGCAGCTGCTCAGTCTGTTTATAGTGTGAACCGGCCACGAGTGTATGTATATAATAAAATATATATATATGTATATAACAAAATAAATATATGTATATAATAAAATAAATATATGTATATAATAAAATAAATATATGTGTATAATAAAATATATATATGTATATAACAAAATAAATATATGTATAAATAAAAAAATATATGTATATAATAAAATAAATATATGTATATAACAAAAAAAATATATGTATATAATAAAATAAATATGTATATAATAAAATAAATATATGTATATAATAAAAATATATATGTATATAATAAAATAAAATATATGTATATAATAAAATATATGTGTATAATAAAATAAATATATGTATATAATAAAATATATATATGTATATAATAAAATAAATATATGTGTATAATAAATAAATATATGTATATAATAAAATATATATATGTATATAATAAAATAATATATGTATATAATAAAATAAATATATGTATATAATAAAATAAATATATGTGTATAATAAAATGTATATATGTATATAATAAAATAAATATATGTATATAACAAAATAAATATATGTATATAATAAATAAATATATGTATATAACAAAATATATATATGTATATAATAATAAAATATAACAAAATATGTATATAATAAAAATAAATATATGTATATAAAATAAATATATAGTATAATAATATGTAAAAATAATATATGTATATAATAAAATATATATGTATATAATAAAATAAATATATGTATATAATAAAATTAATATATGTATATAATACTATAAATATATGTATATAATACTATAAATATATGGTATATAATAAAATAAATATATGTATATAATAAAATAAATATATGTATATAAAAATAAATATATGTATATAATACTATAAATATATGTATATACTAAAAAAATATATGTACATAATAAAATAAATATATGTATATAATACTATAAATATATGTATTTAATAAAAATAAATATATGTGTATAATACTATAAATATATGTATATAATACTATAATATATGTATATAATACTATAAATATATGTATATAATACTATAAATATATGTATATACTAAAAATATATATGTATATAATAAAATAATATATGTGTATAATAAAATAAATATATGTATATAATAAAATAAATATATGTGTAATATAAATAAATATATGTGTATAAAAAAAATAAATATATGTATATAATAAATAAAATATATGTATATAATAAAATAAATATATGTGTATAATAAAATAAATATATGTATATAATAATAAATATATGTGTATAACAATGTAAATATACGTATATAACAGTATATATAATAAAATAAATATATGTGTATAATAAAAATATATATATGTATAAAATAAATATATGTGTATAACAATATAAACATATGTATATAACAGTATAAATATATGTATATAATAAAATAAATATATGTGTATAACAATATAAATATATGTATTTAACAGTATAAATATATGTATATAATACTATAAATATATGTATATAATAAAATAAATATATGTGTATAATAAAATTAATATATGTGTATAATAAAATAAATATATGTATATAATAAAATAAATATATGTGTATAATAAAATAAATATATGTGAATAATAAAATAAATATATGTATATAATAACATAAATATATGTGTATAACAATATAAATATATGTATTTAACAGTATAAATATTTGTATATAATACTATACATATATGTGGGGTGGCTGGAGGACGTGTCTGGGGTGAGGGAAGTCTGGGAGTCCCTGCTTAGACTGCTGCCCCCGCAACCTGGCCCCGGATAAGCGGAAGAAAATGGATGGATGGATGGAATACTATAAATATATGTGTATAATACTATAAATATATGTGTATAACAATATAAATATATGTATATAACAGTATAAATATATGTATATAATAGTATAAGTACATGTATATAACAGTATAAATATATGTATATAATAGTATAAGTACATGTATATAACAGTATAAATATATGTATATAACAGTATAAATACATGTATATAATATACAGTATATAATAGTTTTTATCCTGATGTTTGTTATCATTTATATATTTCTGTCTTAAATCACAGTGACTCAGTACATGTGTATAATAATAATATAAAATAGTTAATATCCTCAGTACATGTTTATAATAATAATATAAAATAGTTAATATCCTCATGTTTATTATGGTTTACATCATGTTCTTCTCTTAAACCACAGTGACTCAGTACATGTGTATAACAGTATATAAGAGTATAAATAGTTTATATGATGTTTATTATGGTTTACATCATGTTCTTCTCTTAAACCACAGTGACTCAGTACATGTGTATAACAGTATATAAGAGTATAAATAGTTTATATGATGTTTATTATGGTTTATATCATGTTCTTCTCTTAAATCACAGTGACTCAGCGTTTTGTGAGCGCGTGACTTCCGGTCTGACTCACGGTCAGCTGACTGTCCGCGGGAAATCCCCGCCCCGTTACAGCTCACCTCTGATTGGTCCGTTTCCCGGAAGTGTCGGGCCGTGCGGCCAATGGGAACACGGTGTGTTTGTAAACATAAGAGTCTGATTTTAACGCTGCGTCAAAGTCTGCTCCTCCAGAGGTTTGTGCGCTGTGCTCCTAAGTGTTTAAGGATAAAGAGTCCGCTTTAACAGTCCTCCAGAGTCCTCCAGAGTCCTCCAGAGTCCTCCAGAGTCCTCCAGAGTCCTCCAGAGTCCTCAGAGTCCTCAGAGTCTGCGGTGAGGGTTTACTTTGTCATACTTTGCACAGATAAAAAGGTGCGTCATGTCTCTTCGTGAAAGTCTGATTTCAGGCCCAGATTTGGTCCTGGTTTATATGGTTTATATCTCATTTATATCTCATTTATATCTCATTTATATCTCATTTATAGCTCCACTTTAAACCTGCACTTAATCCTGGGTTAGTCTGGGTTTAGTCCTGTTTTACTCCTTATTTAGTCCTGGTTTAGTCCTGGTTTAGTCCATATTTAGTCCTTGTTTAGTCCTTGTTTAGTCCTTGTTTAGTCCTTGTTTAGTCCAGGTTTAGTCCATATTTAGTCCTGGTTTAGTCCTTGTTTAGTCCTTGTTTAGTCCTTGTTTAGTCCTGGTTTAGTCCTGGTTTAGTCCTTGTTTAGTCCAGGTTTAGTCCATATTTAGTCCCTGGTTTAGTCCTGGTTTAGTCCTTGTTTAGTCCAGGTTTAGTCCAGGTTTAGTCCCTGGTTTAGTCCTCGTTTAGTCCTTGTTTAGTCCTGGTTTATCCCTGTTTTTTCTTGCTGCGTAGTTCTTGTTTGTGTCACTTCCGTGTTTGTCCTGTGGCCTCTGGAAGTTTAGCAGCACAAACCTGTTCTTATCTTTACTTTATGAAGCCATTCAACTGCTCCCTGTTTACAGCCTATTTGTCATTCTGTGATTTGGCAGATGCCCTTCCTGTTTCTACACAAGTGGAAAATATGTCTGTATTTTCTATAAATCTTTTAGCCTAAATCAAGATATCACCTCATGACATCACAAGGTGGTAAATCTGCAGGTTTGTGTGTTAAACATGTGAGAATGAAACAAAACACAACTCCAGGTCTGTCTGAGATCAGGAAACATTATTATAACATAGATCCAGTATGAGCCCTGTGAGTAAGAGTGTTTGACTCTTTGGTTTGTCTCTGCTCTCTCTCCGTAGGTCTGCCGTAAACATGTCGGTCACAGTGAAGGCCTACCTTCTAGGCAAAGAGGATTCGGTGAAGGAGATTCGGCGTTTCACCGTGGACCACGACGTCAGCGCCAGCTTCGACTATCTGAGCCGCAAAGTCACCGCAGCCTTCAGCCACCTGCAAAACCTGCCCTTCACTCTATTCTATAAAGGTACGGGCCTCACACAGCCAGGAAACCGGGACTAAACCGGGACTAAACCAGGGCAAAAACCGGGACTAAACCGGGACTAAACCAGGGCAAAAACCGGGACTAAACCGGGACTAAACCAGGGCAAAAACCGGGATTAAACTGGGACTAAACCAGGGCAAAAACCAAAACTAAACTGGGACTAAACCAGGGCAAAAACCGGGATTAAACTGGGACAAAAAACAAAACTAAACTGGGACTAAACCAGGGCAAAAACTGGGACTAAACCGGGGCAAAAAATGGGACTAAACTGGGACTAAACTGAGACTAAACCGGGACTAAACCGGGACTAAACCGGGACTAAACCGGGACTAAACCGGGACTAAACCGGGACTAAACCAGGGCAAAAACTGGGACTAAACCGGGGCAAAAAACGGGACTAAACTGGGACTAAACTGAGACTAAACCGGGACTAAACCGGGACTAAACCGGGACTAAACCGGGACTAAACCGGGACTAAACCGGGATTAAACCGGGACTAAACCGGGACTAAACCAGGGCAAAAACCGAAACTAAACTGGGACTAAACCGGGGCAAAAACCGGGATTAAACTGGGACAAAAAACAAAACTAAACTGGGACTGAACCGGGATTACACCAGGACTAAACATGACAGGAGGAATCCAGGTGTAAACAGGAACTACACCTGGTCAGATGGACTTAATCATGACTAAACCAGGACTGGACCAGGGTTAAATGAGTGAGCTGGCACAAAAGCAGGGCCGTTCTAAATCATGTCTAAACCAGGCTAAAACGGGACATCGGGTCAGAGGCAGGTGCCTTGTACATAGAGAACTGTGTAACTAGTTTGAATAGGTCAGCAATGCTATCGTTAGCATGCTAAACGCTGTAGTTCTTAATAAGCAGGAGTTCATGACCTGCAGTTTCACTGAATCATGTTTATCATTTTTGTAGTTACAGCATTCATGCATGTGTGCATCCTCAGTGTGTTGTTAGCGTGTTGTTAGCGTGTTGTTAGCGTGTTGTTAGCTTGTTGTTAGCTTGTTGTTAGCTTGTTGTTGCTTGTTGCACCTCTGAGCAGAACTGGTTCCACTCAACCAACAAAAACAGCAGTTATAGAACCAGTCTATCCACCCAACTCTGCCCCATAGTGTCCACATACAGATCATACCAACAGGATCCTGGTTTAGACCTGGTTTAGACCAGGTTTAGTCCTGGTTTAGACCAGGTTTAGACCAGGTTTAGTCCTGGTTTAGACCAGGTTTAGACCTGGTTTAGATCTGGTTTAGACCAGGTTTAGTCCTGGTTTAGACCAGGTTTAGACCAGGTTTAGTCCTGGTTTAGACCAGGTTTAGTCCTGGTTTAGACCAGGTTTAGACCAGGTTTAGTCCTGGTTTAGACCAGGTTTAGACCAGGTTTAGTCCTGGTTTAGACCAGGTTTAGATCAGGTTTAGTCCTGGTTTAGACCAGGTTTAGTCCTGGTTTAGACCTGGTTTAGACCTGGTTTAGACCTGGTTTAGACCTGGTTTAGTCCTGGTTTAGACCAGGTTTAGATCAGGTTTAGTCCTGGTTTAGACCAGGTTTAGACCCCAGTCTAGTCCTGGTTTAGTCCTGGTTAGTGTGCATATTTCACTCTAAATCAACACTTGAACAGGCCATTTCAAGTGGAAGTGATCCAAATCTTATATATAATTATGTCCAGACCATTTATATATAAGTATGTGTGTATATGTGTATAATAATATATGTATATATGTCTGTATATTTGTATATGGTCTCGACATAGTTTCCTCCCTGTTTAGAACTGCTCTAGTCTTGTGTTAATACTCGTGTTGTGTTAGTGTAACCTTGGATTATTCCAGTCCTGGTCCGGTCCTGATCCGGTCCAGGTTTAGTCCTGGTCCAGTCCTGGTCCAGTCCCGGTCCAGTCCTGGTCCAGTCCCGGTCCCGTCCCGGCCCCGTCCCGGTCCAGTCCCGGCCCCGTCCCGGTCCAGTCCCGGTCCAGTCCCGGTCCCGTCCCGGTCCCGTCCCGGTCCCGTCCTGGTCCAGTCCTGGTCCAGTCGTGGTCCTGTCCTGGTCCAGTCCTGGTCCAGTCGTGGTCCCGTCCTGGTCCAGTCCTGGTCCAGTCCTGGTCCAGTCCTGGTCCTGTCCTGGTCCTGTCCTGGTCCAGTTCTGGTCCAGTCCTGGTCCCGTCCTGGTCCAGTCCTGGTCCAGTCCTGGTCCCGTCCCGGTCCCGTCCCGGTCCAGTCCTGGTCCAGTCCTGGTCCAGTCGTGGTCCTGTCCTGGTCCAGTCCTGGTCCTGTCCTGGTCCCGTTCTGTCTCACTCCTGTCTCACTCCTGTCTCACTCCTGTTTGGTGTTTCAGATGAGGATGAGGATATGGTGGCCTTCTCCTCTGATGATGAGCTGGTGATGGCTCTGGCCTGTGTCAAAGACGACACCTTCAGACTCTACATCAAAGGTAACACTCCCACTCCGCCATTTTGGGTCACGACACATCCCCGACATTTTGACTCTGCAAGAGGAGCTCAGAACCAATAACCACGTGTTATAGTTGGAGTTAACCTAGAATGACTCAGGATTAAGGCATTTTTACATTGGGTACTACATGGTTTGGCAACAAAGGGATTATAATAGCAGTGAAGACATAAGGAGTAATACAAGGAGTAATACGAGGAGTAATAGGAGGAGTTATAGGAGGAGTAATAGGAGGAGTAATAGGAGGAGTAATAGGAGGAGTAATAGGACGAGTAATAGGAGGAGTAATAGGACGAGTAATAGGAGGAGTAATAGAGGAGTAATAGGAGGAGTAATAGGACGAGTAATAGGAGGAGTATAGGACGAGTAATAGGAGGAGTAATAGGAGGAGTAATAGGAGGAGTAATAGGAGGAGTAATAAGAGGAGTAATAGGAGGAGTAATAGGACGAGTAATAGGAGGAGTAATAGGAGGAGTAATAGGAGGAGTAATAGGAGGAGTAATAGGAGGAGTAATAGGACGAGTAATAGGAGGAGTAATAAGAGGAGTAATAGGAGGAGTAATAGGACGAGTAATAGGAGGAGTAATAGGACGAGTAATAGGAGGAGTAATAGGAGGAGTAATAAGAGGAGTAATAGGAGGAGTAATAAGAGGAGTAATAGGAGGAGTAATAGGACGAGTAATAGGAGGAGTAATAGGAGGAGTAAAATATCTTATATCTACATTATTTGCTTTTATCAGAATGAGCCAAAATGTCCACTTCATGTCAAAGCTGTTCCTGTAACGGTGAATCGTAGTTTCATTAGCAGTACGAGCGTTAGCCATCACTGAATCCTGCTCTTCTTCTTTTCCAGAGAAGAAGGAGCATCGGCGTGACTTCCCCGCTCACGCCTTCCCTCCATTTGGATTCCCACCTTTTCACCACTCCCCGCCTCCCGGACCCCACGCTCCGCCCCCAGGCCCGCATGCCCCGCCCCAAGGGCCCCATGTCCCTCCTCCCGGCCCGCCCGGCCCACCCCCTGGACCGTTTGGGCCGTTCGGTCCGCAGTGCCCCCCGGCGGTGCACCCCGGAGTGACCTGCGATGGCTGTGAGGGGCCGGTGGCGGGGACCCGCTTCAAGTGCTCCGTCTGCCCCAACTACGACCTGTGCGGCAGCTGCCAGGCCAAAGGAGTCCACACTGAGCATGTGCTGCTGCCCATCTGGCACCCCACACAGGTACGAGCCGCTACGAGCCGCTACGAGCCGCGCCGGTACGAGCCGGGCCGGTACGAGCCGGGCCGGTACGAGCCGGGCCGGTACGAGCCGCGCCGGTACGCCGGTACGAGCCGCCGCGAGCCGGCCGGTACGAGCCGCGCCGGTACGAGCCGGGCCGGTACGAGCCGCGCCGGTACGAGCCGCGCCGGTACGAGCCGGGCCGGTACGAGCCGGGCCGGTACGAGCCGCGCCGGTACGAGCCGGGCCGGTACGAGCCGCGCCGGTACGAGCTGCGCCGCTACCAGCCGCACCAGCTAGAGTAGTGGCAGTAATTGTAATGGGCAGTAGTAGTAGTTGTAGTAGTAGTGGCATGGTTATAGTAGTAGTGTAGTAATAGTTATATTTGTAGTTGTTGTAGTAGTAACACTAGTAGTAGTAGTAATAATACGTGTAGTAACAGTAGTATTTGTCTCTTAGCATTGGTTGCCTCGGGGGAAGTGGATGAAGTGGATGAGACACTGCATGTGGAACCAGAACCGTGGAGCCCAGAACTGCAACCAGGCCCAGAACTGCAACCAGGCCCAGAACTGCAACCAGGCCAAACCCAACGGTGAGGCCAACCCTGGGCCCGAGGAGCCTGGACCCTCCTCTGGTAAGTCATGTACTCTGATACCGGCTTTAGTCCTGCTTTAGTCCTGCTTTAGTCCTGCTTTAGTCCTGCTTTAGTCCTGGTTTAGTCCTGGTTTAGTCCTGCTTTAGTCCTGCTTTAGTCCTGGTTTAGTCCTGCTTTAGTCCTGCTTTAGTCCTGTTTTAGTCCTGTTTTAGTCCTGTTTTAGTCCTGCTTTAGTCCTGTTTTAGTCCTGCTTTAGTCCTGCTTTAGTCCTGCTTTAGTCCTGCTTTAGTCCTGTTTTAGTCCTGCTTTAGTCCTGTTTTAGTCCTGTTTTAGTCCTGTTTTAGTCCTGCTTTAGTCCTGCTTTAGTCCTGCTTTAGTCCTGCTTTAGTCCTGTTTTAGTCCTGTTTTAGTCCTGCTTTAGTCCTGGTTTAGTCCTGTTTTAGTCCTGTTTTAGTCCTGTTTTAGTCCTGTTTTAGTCCTGTTTTAGTCCTGCTTTAGTCCTGCTTTAGTCCTGCTTTAGTCCTGCTTTAGTCCTGTTTTAGTCCTGTTTTAGTCCTGGTTTAGTCCTGTTTTAGTCCTGTTTTAGTCCTGCTTTAGTCCTGCTTTAGTCCTGTTTTAGTCCTGCTTTAGTCCTGCTTTAGTCCTGTTTTAGTCCTGCTTTAGTCCTGCTTTAGTCCTGCTTTAGTCCTGTTTTAGTCCTGCTTTAGTCCTGCTTTAGTCCTGCTTTAGTCCTGTTTTAGTCCTGTTTTAGTCCTGTTTTTAGTCCTGCTTTAGTCCTGGTTTAGTCCTGTTTAGTCCTGTTTTAGTCCTGTTTTAGTCCTGTTTTAGTCCTGTTTTAGTCCTGTTTTAGTCCTGCTTTAGTCCTGCTTTAGTCCTGCTTTAGTCCTGCTTTAGTCCTGTTTTAGTCCTGTTTTAGTCCTGTTTTAGTCCTGCTTTAGTCCTGGTTTAGTCCTGGTTTAGTCCTGGTTTAGTCCTGTTTTAGTCCTGTTTTAGTCCTGTTTTAGTCCTGTTTTAGTCCTGCTTTAGTCCTACTTTAGTCCTGCTTTAGTTAGTCCTGTTTTAGTCCTGTTTTAGTCCTGTTTTAGTCCTGTTTTTAGTCCTGTTTTAGTCCTGCTTTAGTCCTGCTTTAGTCCTGCTTTAGTCCTGCTTTAGTCCTGTTTTAGTCCTGCTTTAGTCCTGCTTTAGTCCTGCTTTAGTCCTGTTTTAGTCCTGTTTTAGTCCTGTTTTAGTCCTGTTTTAGTCCTGTTTTAGTCCTGTTTTAGTCCTGCTTTAGTCCTGCTTTAGTCCTGCCTTTAGTCCTGTTTTTAGTCCTGTTTTAGTCCTGTTTTAGTCCTGCTTTAGTCCTGGTTTAGTCCTGGTTTAGTCCTGGTTTAGTCCTGTTTTAGTCCTGTTTTAGTCCTGTTTTAGTTTTAGTCCTGTTTTAGTCCTGCTTTAGTCCTACTTTAGTCCTGCTTTAGTTCTGCTTTAGTCCTGTTTTAGTCCTGTTTTAGTCCCTGTTTTAGTCCTGTTCCTCCTGCTTTAGTCCTGCTTTAGTCCTGTTTTAGTCCTGCTTTAGTCCTGCTTTAGTCCTGCTTTAGTCCCTGCTTTAGTCCTGTTTTAGTCCTGCTTTTAGTCCCTGTTTTAGTCCTGTTTTAGTCCTGTTTTAGTCCTGTTTTAGTCCTGTTTTAGTCCTGTTTTAGTCCTGTTTTAGTCCTGTTTTAGTCCTGTTTTAGTCCTGCTTTAGTCCTGCTTTAGTCTGCTTTAGTCCTGCTTTAGTCCTGCTTTAGTCCTGCTTTAGTCCTGGTTTTAGTCCTGCTTTAGTCCTGTTCCTCCTGTTTTAGTCCTGTTTTAGTCCTGTTTTAGTCCTGTTTTAGTCCTGCTTTAGTCCTGTTTTAGTCCTGCTTTAGTCCTGCTTTAGTCCTGCTTTAGTCCTGCTTTAGTCCTGTTTTAGTCCTGTTTTAGTCCTGCTTTAGTCCTGGTTTAGTCTGTTTTAGTCCCTGTTTAGTCCTGTTTTAGTCCTGTTTTAGTCCTTTTTAGTCCTGCTTTAGTCCTGCTTTAGTCCTGCTTTAGTCCTGCTTTAGTCCTGCTTTAGTCCTGTTTTAGTCCTGTTTTAGTCCTGTTTTAGTCCTGTTTTAGTCCTGTTTTAGTCCTGCTTTAGTCCTGTTTTAGTCCTGCTTTAGTCCTGCTTTAGTCCTGTTTTAGTCCTGCTTTAGTCCTGCTTTAGTCCTGCTTTAGTCCTGTTTTAGTCCTGCTTTAGTCCTGCTTTAGTCCTGTTTTAGTCCTGTTTTAGTCCTGTTTTAGTCCTGTTTTAGTCCTGGTTGTTTAGTCCTGGTTTAGTCCTGTGTTTAGTCCTGTTTTAGTCCTGTTTTAGTCCTGTTTAGTCCTGTTTTTAGTCCTGTTTTAGTCCTGCTTTAGTCCTGCTTTAGTCCTGCTTTAGTCCTGCTTTAGTCCTGTTTTAGTCCTGTTTTAGTCCTGCTTTAGTCCTGGTTTAGTCCTGGTTTAGTCCTGGTTTAGTCCTGTTTTAGTCCTGTTTTAGTCCTGTTTTAGTCCTGTTTTAGTCCTGTTTTAGTCCTGCTTTAGTCCTGCTTTAGTCCTGCTTTAGTCCTGCTTTAGTCCTGTTTTAGTCCTGTTTTAGTCCTGTTTTAGTCCTGTTTTAGTCCTGTTTTAGTCCTGTTTTAGTCCTGCTTTAGTCCTGCTTTAGTCCTGCTTTAGTCCTGCTTTAGTCCTGCTTTTAGTCCTGCTTAGTCCCTGTTTTAGTCCTGTTTTAGTCCTGCTTTAGTCCTGCTTTAGTCCTGCTTTAGTCCTGCTTTAGTCCTGCTTTTAGTCCTGCTGCCTTTAGTCCTGCTTTAGTCCTGCTTTAGTCCTGTTTTAGTCCTGCTTTAGTCCTGCTTTAGTCCTGCTTTAGTCCTGTTTTAGTCCTGCTTTAGTCCTGTTTTAGTCCTGCTTTAGTCCTGCTTTAGTCCTGCTTTAGTCCTGTTTTAGTCCTGTTTTAGTCCTGCTTTAGTCCTGTTTTAGTCCTGCTTTAGTCCTGCTTTAGTCCTGCTTTAGTCCTGTTTTAGTCCTGTTTTAGTCCTGCTTTAGTCCTGCTTTAGTCCTGCTTTAGTCCTGTTTTAGTCCTGCTTTAGTCCTGTTTTAGTCCTGTTTAGTCCTGCTTTTAGTCCTGCTTTTTAGTCCTGCTTTAGTCCTGCTTTAGTCCTGCTTTAGTCCTGTTTTAGTCCTGTTTTAGTCCTGCTTTAGTCCTGCTTTAGTCCTGTTTTAGTCCTGTTTTAGTCCTGCTTTAGTCCTGCTTTGCTCCTTGTTCTACCCTGATTTCTGATTTTGATTTCCTTTTTTAGAGGCTCAGACCAATGTGGACTTCTTGAAGAACATTGGAGAAGAGGTGGCTGCCATGTTGAGTCCTCTGGGTGAGTTTCAATAAAATAACACAGAATCTGGTTTGGTACAACAGAGTCCCAGTGTCCCCCGTCATCCGCCATTTTGAGCCCCAGTGTCCCCCGTCATCCACCATTTTGAGCCCCCAGTGTCCCCCGTCATCCACCATTTTGAGCCCCAGTGTCCCCCGTCATCCGCCATTTTGAGCCCCAGTGTCCCCCGTCATCCACCATTTTGAGCCCCAGTGTCCCCCGTCATCCGCCGTTTTGAGCCTGTATATTACATGTGTATTCATTGACGTGCGGTGTGTTAAAGGGATTGACGTGGACATCGACGTGGAACATGAGGGACAGCGCACCAAAGTAACTCCACCCAATAAGAGCGCTGACGTGGACACGGAGGCGGAAGTGGGCGGGTCTGCTGCAGGAGAGGGTGGAGCTAAAGAGGCTCCAGCAGCGGTAAGCCACACATACTAATAGTAAGCTGATTTCATCAACATTCCCTGGGGATGGGAAGCTAACTGTAGGCACTGCTCTGTCTGAAGTTCTCAAATTCAATCTGAGCTTTCAATTCAATCTGACCATAAAGAACTGACTTATCAGCTCACCTGTAGTTCAGATTTGTACTGTTAAACGAGTCCCTCTCAAAGAACATTACAGTCACATGCTAGCTAGCATTAGCCAAGTTTTTTCTTAACCTCCATACACATGCATGCAAAACATGTGATGTGTGAAGTTGTGGTGGTGACACAAGTGCATTGTGTCACCACCACAACTTTCTCTGTGTTTGCCAGTGTGTGCAACACTGGCAAACACAGAGAAAAAATGTGTTTAGATGATACAAAATGGATTTAAACAGCACATGTTCAGGAGCCTGTGATCAGTCCGACAGTTCATGGTCCTGTTTAGGAATTTGAGTTTACACAAAAAGGAGAGAGTGACTCACTGAAAAACTGTTGGCTAATGCTAATGCTAATGCTAATGCTTGTGACTGTAATTTTATGTGTTTAACAGCACAGATCAGCTCATCTGTTGTAACTCTTTATGGTCAGACTGTGTTACATTAATGTGATTAATCAGATTAAAGCCTAACTTGAGTAACAGTGCTTCAGACAGAGCAGTGCCAGTAGTTAGCATCACACCCCCTGTGAATGTTGATGACGTGAGCTGCACAGCATCTACAGGCTGCGCTCACATTATAGAGTCTGGTGATGTGATGATTTCAGTTTTTCACAGAAACTTGATCTTGTTTGTGTTTTGTTTTCCTCAGACTGGGTCTGATGAGGAGTGGACTGACCTGTGCTGTAAGGAGGTGGACCCTTCGACCGGGGAGCTGCAGTCTCTGGACCCTAAAGACCTGGAGACCCCCAGCCCCAAACCCAGGGCCACCCCAAACCAGGACCCCAAAGCACCCACCAGCCCCGACCCAGGACCCAGTGGACTGAGAGAGGCAGCACTGTACCCCCACCTCCCTGAAGGTAAGACACATGTCCCTGTCACACATGTCCCTGTCACACATGTCCCTGTCACACATGTCCCTGTCACACATGTCCCTGTCACACACATGTCCCTGTCACACACATGTCCCTGTCACACATGTCCCTGTCACACATGTCCCTGTCACACACCCTGTCCCTGTCACACACACATGTCCCTGTCACACATGTCCCTGTCACACACATGTCCCTGTCACACACATGTCCCTGTCACACATGTCCCTGTCACACACATGTCCCTGTCACACACACATGTCCCTGTCACACACATGTCCCTGTCACACACATGTCCCTGTCACATGTCCCTGTCACATGTCTCTGTCACATGTCCCTGTCACACATGTCCCTGTCACACACATGTCCCTGTCACACATGTCCCTGTCACACATCACCTGTCACACATGTCCCTGTCACACACATGTCCCTGTCACACATGTCCCTGTCACACATGTCCCTGTCACACACATGTCCCTGTCACACACATGTCCCTGTCACACATGTCCCTGTCACACACATGTCCCTGTCACACACATGTCCCTGTCACACACATGTCCCTGTCACACACATGTCCCTGTCACATGTCCCTGTCACATGTCTCTGTCACATGTCCCTGTCCACACATGTCCCTGTCCACACATGTCCCTGTCACACATGTCCCTGTCACACACGTCCCTGTCCACACATGTCCCTGTCCACACACATGTCCCTGTCACACACATGTCCCTGTCACACACATGTCCCTGTCACACACATGTCCCTGTCACATGTCTCTGTCACATGTCTCTGTCACACACATGTACAGGTGAACAGTCCCTGTCACACACATGTCCCTGTCACATGTCCCTGTCACATGTCTCTGTCACATGTCTCTGTCACACACATGTACAGGTGAACAGTCCCTGTCACACACACGTCCCTGTCACATGTCCCTGTCACATGTCCCTGTCACATGTCCCTGTCACATGTCTCTGTCACATGTCCCTGTCACACACACATCCCTGTCACACGTCCCTGTCACTCATACGTCCCTGTCACACACATGTCCCTGTCACATGTCCCTGTCACATGTCCCTGTCACACACATGTCCCTGTCACACACATGTCCCTGTCACATGTCCCTGTCACATGTCCGTCACACACACATGTCCCTGTCACATGTCCCTGTCACATGTCTCTGGCACACACACGTCACACACATGTCCCTGTCACACACATGTCCCTGTCACACACACATCCCTGTCACACACATGTCCCTGTCACATGTCCCTGTCACATGTCTCTGTCACATGTCTCTGTCACACACATGTACAGGTAAACAGTCCCTGTCACACACACATCCCTGTCACATGTCTCTGGCACACACACGTCACACATGTGTAGCTGATGTCTTCTCGTGTGGTTGCAGAGGCAGACCCTCGCCTGGTGGAGGCGCTGTCTCAGATGTTGTCCATGGGCTTCACAGATGAGGGGGGGTGGCTGACCCGGCTGCTCCAGGCCAAAGGAGGAGACATCGGAGCAGCTCTGGACGCCATCCAGTACAACAGCAGCAACAAGCGCAGCTAATGCTAATGCTAATGCTAATGCTAATGCTAATGCTAATGCTAACTGCCCCAGTCACAGGCCCTGAACCTCTGTGTCCCTAACCCCACCTCCTCTTACATCTGTGTCGAGAAGTAACTAAATACACTGAAAATACTCTGAATAAAAGTAACTGTACCAGATTACAATCACTGTTATTTTCTGAGCTGCAAACTGCACAGAATCAGACAGAAAAACAGAAAACCCTGCAGACGAAACGCAGAACAGTGAAACAAAGACGAAACTCTTTTTAATCCTGTTACGTCTTTACACTTTATTATACAACTCAGTGTAAAAGTATTTATTCAGAATGCAGTACTCTGACTGGACCATGTACCAGAATACAGTACAAAACATTGTAATTTGAAAGTGTATTTAGTTCCAGAATACTAAACACTAAAAGTATTTCATCGTTTTGTTTGGGCCGTGACTCTGTCTTTTCTAAATCATGTGTTTTTGTTTTATATCAGTTTTAATCAGTATTTAACCTCTGTCATTTTGATCATATCTTTGTTTTTTTTACTATAATTCTGTCTCTTCATGTTCAGTCTGTGAGAATAAAAAAACTGCCTCGGCTGTTGGTGTTTTTAGAGCCGTTTTTACACAAAATAAAATACATTATACACAATATTATAAAAATAAAATACACGATTAGGATCAAAACTTAAACTGTATTATATCTGAAGGAGCAGAGCAGAAATGTAAAAATAGGCCCGTTATGATCTGTGGTACGAGTAACAGTAGTAAAGTACTAACTACATTACAGTGGATACTTTTTACTTTTACTTCACTATATTTGAGAGCAGTATCTTTACTTTTCGTAGGATTTGAGGGTTATTTTTACTTGGCTTTGAGCAAACTTAAATAAATCCACACAATTCATCACAAAAAGTAAGAAATGTATAATAAATCATCTTATAAATCATCTATATGACACAAAAATGACAAAAATCTCCCACTACTGTAAAAAAAACACGATAAATATTGAGTCAAATTATAGTTTCCACTTTTGTGATTTTAACGACGTCAAACTTTTCAAATCACAGAACAAAAAGTTTTAGTTCAATCACAGGATAAAGAAAAACTGTTTGAGTAAATGTGAAAGAACCTCCTCCTCTTACTCCTCCTCCTCCTCCTCCTACTGCTCCTCCTCCTACTGCTAATCCTCTTACTCCTCCTGCTGCTCCTCCTCTTACTCCTCCTCCTCCTCCTCTTACTCCTCCTGCTCCTCCTCTTACTCCTCCTCCTCCTACTGCTCCTCCTCCTACTGCTAATCCTCTTACTCCTCCTGCTGCTCCTCCTCTTACTCCTCCTGCTCTTCCTCCTACTCCTCCTCCTGCTTCCTCTCCTCCTCCTCCTCACTTCACCAGACCATGTGCTGTTTGCACTACTGTCCACTGGGAGGAGCTAAAGGACAATAAAAAAGACTCAGTGTGTGTGTGTTTATATGTGTGTTTGTGTGTATGTGTGTGTGTGTATACATGTATATATGTGTGTACATGTGTGTACATGTGTGTACATGTGTGTACATGTGTGTACCTGTGTGTACATGTGTGTATATATGTGTGTACCTGTGTGTACATGTGTGTACCTGTGTGTACATGTGTGTACATGTGTGTACCTGTGTACACGTGTGTGTATATATGTGTGTACATGTGTGTACCTGTGTACACGTGTGTATATATGTGTGTACATGTGTGTATATATGTATGTACATGTGTGTACATGTGTGTACATGTGTGTACATGTGTGTACCTGTGTGTACATGTGTGTACCTGTGTGTACATGTGTGCACATGTGTGTACATGTGTGTACCTGTGTGTACATGTGTGCACATGTGTGCACATGTGTGTACATGTGTGTACATGTGTGCACATGTGTGTACATGTGTGTACAGGTGTGTATATATGTATGTACATGTGTGTAGATGTGTGTAGATGTGTGTACATGTGTGTACATGTGTGTACATGGGTGTATATATGTGTGTACATGTGTGTACATGTGTGTACATGGGTGTATATATGTGTGTGTACATGTGTGTACCTGTGTGTACATGTGTGTACCTGTGTGTACATGTGTGTACATGTGTGTAGATGTGTGTACCTGTGTGTATATATGTGTGTACATGTGTGTACCTGTGTGTACCTGTGTGTACATGTGTGTACAGGCCTGTGTACATGTGTGTACCTGTGTGTACATGTGTGTATATATGTGTGTACATGTGTGTATATATGTGTGTACATGTGTGTACATGTGTGTACATGTGTGTACATGTGTGTACATGTGTGTACATGTGTGTACATGTGTGTACAGGCCTGTGTAGATCACGTTTGTGCAATAATCTGATTCATTTCATCACTCATGAACAGACAATAATAAAAACACTGACACGTTTGACACAGTTACAAATAAAACTACTTAAAATAAGGTCGTTTTTAGTTCTGAGACGTCTGTTCAGGACGAGGCTCATGACTGAAATAACTTTTATTTCTGCTAAACGTAGCTGCATAAATGCAGACGAACATCAACATTTATTTGACACATAAACAACAAACTTTTACAACTCGTAAAGTTGGCACAAAATGACACACTGTTCAGATCATTTCACATTTTAACAAAGTCTTTACAACAACAACTGATCTTTGGCTTTAAGGCATCATCAGGTCCTCAGGTAGTCCAGGTGTAGTCCAGGTGTAGTCCAGGTGTGGTCCAGGTGTAGTCCAGGTGTAGTCCAGGTGTGGTCCAGGTGTAGTTCAGGTGTACTCCCGTAGTCCTCCTGAAGTCCTCCCGTAGACCTCCTGCAGTCCTCCTGAAGTCCTCCTGAAGTCCTCCCGTAGTCCTCCTGAAGTCCTCCCGTAGACCTCCTGCAGTCCTCCTGAAGTCCTCCTGAAGTCCTCCCGTAGTCCTCCTGAAGTCCTCCCGTAGACCTCCTGCAGTCCTCCTGAAGTCCTCCTGAAGTCCTCCCGTAGTCCTCCCGTAGTCCTCCCGTAGTCCTCCCGTAGTCCTCCCGTAGACCTCCTGCAGTCCTCGTGCTGTCCTCCTCTTGTCCTCCTGTTGCCCTCCTGAAGTCCTCCTGAAGTCCTCAGTTGGAGCTCAGGTCCAGACTGTGGGCCATCAGCTCCTCCTCGACGTTCTCTAAAGCCCATTTGTGTTCGACGACCTGCAGAGCCTCCCACTCACTCTGTGGATCAGATTTAAGACAAAACAAACTGAGGGAATCATCAAAACTGCAAAACAATATATGTTCAGAAACATGATGGACACTTCTCCTCCTCCTGATCTGTTTGTGTGGCTCTCCTCCACTGTCTCCTCCACTGACCCTCCTCCACTGACCCTCCTCCACTGACCCTCCTCCACTGACCCTCCTCCACTGACCCTCCTCCACTGACCCTCTCCACTGACCCTCCTCCACTGACCCTCCTCCACTGACCCTCCTCCACTGACCCTCCTCCACTGACCCTCCTCCACTGACCCTCCTCCACTGACCCTCCTCCACTGACTCCTCCACTGACTCTCCTCCACTGACCCTCCTCCACTGACCCTCCTCCACTGACCCTCCTCCACTGACTCCTCCACTGACCCTCCTCCACTGACCCTCCTCCACTGACTCCTCCACTGACTCCTCCACTGACTCTCCTCCACTGACTCCTCCCTGACTCCTCCTCCACTGACTCCTCCACTGACTCTCCTCCACTGACCCTCCTCCACTGACTCTCCTCCACTGACTCCTCCACTGACCCTCCTCCACTGACTCCTCCACTGACCCTCCTCCACTGACCCTCCTCCACTGACTCCTCCACTGACCCCTCCTCCACTGACCCTCCTCCACTGACCCTCCTCCACTGACCCTCCTCCACTGACCACTCCTCTCCCTGCTCTGACCCTGCTCCACCACTGACCCTCCACCACTGACTCCTCCACTGACCCTCCTCCACTGACTCCTCCACTGACCCTCCTCCACTGACCCTTACCTCCACTGACCCTCCTCCACCCTGGCCGACCCCCCTGCTCCTGGAGGATCTGCTCCACCCTGCTACAACACCACTGCTCCACCCTGCTCTCCTTCAGCTTCTTTCTAGATGGAGTCTTACCTTGAAGGCTTTGTTGGGGTCTGGGGGCATGTTCATGGCCGACCCCGTCATCTGGTCCTGGAGGATCTGTGTCTGGTCCACATCTACAACAGAGACACTGCAGGAAGGACTGGACCAGGACTAAACCGGGACTGGACCAGGACTAAACCGGGACTGGACCAGGACTAAACCAGGACTGGACCAGGACTAAACCAGGACTGGACCAGGACTGGACCAGGACTAAACCAGGACTGGACCAGGACTAAACCAGGACTGGACCAGGACTGGACCAGGACTAAACCAGGACTGGACCAGGACTGGACCGGGACTAAACCACGACTAAACCAGGACTAAACCAGGACTAAACCAGGACTGGACCAGGACTGGACCAGGACTGGACCAGGACTGGACCAGGACTAAACCAGGACTGGACCAGGACTGGACCAGGACTGGACCAGGACTGGACCAGGACTGGATCAGGACTGGACCAGGACTGGACCAGGACTAAACCAGGACTAAACCAGGACTGGACCAGGACTGAACCAGGACTGGACCAGGACTGGACCAGGACTGGAGCAGGACTAAACCAGGACTGGACCAGGACTGGACCAGGACTGGACCAGGACTGGATCTTAATCAGAACTGAACCAGGTTGACTCCAGACTCACAGTTGTCGTGGCCCAGGACCAGGCCGTACATCCTGCGGAGCCCAAACACGTTGAGGAAGTACCAGGAGGCAGAGCTCACCCTAAAACCAGACAGAACCAGACAGAACCAGGGTAGAACCAGACAGAACCAGGGTAGAACCAGACAGAACCAGACAGAACCAGACAGAACCAGACAGAACCAGGGTAGAACCAGACAGAACCAGACAGAACCAGGGTAGAACCAGACAGAACCAGAACCAGGACAGAACCAGGACCAGGACCAGGACCGGTCCGGACCCTAAACCCAGACAGGACCAGCCGTGACTCCGCCCTCTGCTCCACCGTTATATGAAAGTTTATAAATAAAAAATTAAAAAGTTAAAGGCCCTGGAGTCTGACCTGAAGAGTAAATAAATCTGCTCTGGGTCAAAGTGTTTTTAACATCAGATTAAAATCTGCACCTTTAAAATAATGACATATATACACCTCCTCTGCACCTCCGTCCTCCTCCTCTGCACCACCGTCCTCCTCTGCACCACCGTCCTCCTCTGCACCACCGTCCTCCTCTGCACCACTGTCCTCCTCCTCTGTCCTCCTCCTCTGCACCACCGCCCTCCTCTGCACCACTGTCCCTCCTCCTCTGCACCTCTGTCCTCCTCTGACCTCCTCCTCTGTCCTCCTCCTCTGCCCTCCTCCTCTGTCCTCCTCCTCTGTCCTCCTCTGTCCTCCTCCTCTGTCCTCCTCTGTCCTCCTCTGTCCTCCTCCTCTGTCCTCCTCTGTCCTCCTCCTCTGTCCTCCTCCTCTGTCCTCCTCCTCTGTCCTCCTCCTCTGTCCTCCTCCTCTGTCCTCCTCTGTCCTCCTCCTCTGTCCTCCTCCTCTGTCCTCCTCCTCTGTCCTCCTCCTCTGCCCTCCTCCTCTGCCCTCCTCCTCCATCCTCTTCCTCTGTCCTCCTCCTCTGTCCTCCTCCTCTGTCCTCCTCCTCTGTCCTCCTCCTCCGTCCTCCTCCTCTGTCCCTCACAGCAGTAGTAAAGTCTCTTACCAGGAGGCGTCCAGTGAGATGAGGTCGACTCCTCTCTGTAACATGGGCTTGAACCTCAGCGTGAGCGGGAACGGAACTTTAGCTGCACAGACACAGACGGACACCAGACGCACACACACACACACAGACACACACACAGATACACACAGACGGACACACACACAGACACACACAGATACACACAGAGACACACACACAGATACACACACACAGACGCACACACAGAGACACACACAGACGGACACCAGACGCACACACACAGATACACACACAGATACACACACACAGACACACACAGACACACACACAGACGCACACACACAGATACACACACACAGACACACACAGAGACACACACACAGAGACACACACAGACGACACCACCAGACGCACACACACACACACACACACACACACAGAGACACACACACACACAGAGACACACACACAGACACACACAGACGGACACCAGACGCACACACACAGATACACACACACAGACACACACACAGATACACAGACACACACAGACACACACACAGACGCACACACACAGATACACACACACAGACACACACAGATACACACACAGACGGACACCAGACGCACACACAGAGACACACACACGCACACACACACACACACACACACAGATACACACACACAGACGGACACCAGACGCACACACACACACAGACACACACACAGAGACACACACACACACAGAGACACACACACAGATACACACACAGACGGACACCAGACGCACACACACACAGAGACACACACAGACACACAGACACACACAGATACACACACACACACACACACACACACACACACAGACACACACAAGGACACAGACACACACACAGATACACACACACACAGACACAGACGGACACCAGACGCACACACACAGACACACACAGACACACACAGACACACACAGAGACACACAGAGACACACAGAGACACACACACACACAAGGACACAGACACACACACAGACACACACAGATACACACACACACACACACACACACACAAGGACACAGACACACACACAGACACAGACGGACACCAGACGCACACACACAGACACACACAGAGACACACACACACACACAAGGACACAGACACACAGACACACACACACAAGGACACAGACACACACACACAAGGACACAGACACACACACAGACACACACACACACACACACACACAAGGACACAGACACACACAGACACAGACACACAGACACACACACACACACAGACACACAGACACACACACAGACACACACACACACACACACACACAGTTTTACATCAGGTTTGTGAAGCTGTAGTGTGCTGTTTGTATCATGTTCTATTTGTATGAAACATGGCTTTAAGAAGAATCATGTTTCTGAGCGAGAGGAGGGTTTGAAAAGGGCCTGGGAGAGATCGCTAAATTACTCAGACATGGATCTAAAACCTCAGACGTGTTTTTGACGAGGGAACAGTGTTAGAGCAGAAGAAAGTCCAAAAGGGAAATAACAGAATAAAATATGTTTTCAAAGACGTTAAAGAGGAGCTGTAGGTGTGGTAGGAGGTGCAGAAGATGTAGGTGTAGGTGGTGTAGGTGTAGGTGTGTAGGTGTAGGTGGTGTAGGTGTAGGTGGTGGTGTAGGTGCTGTAGGTGTAGGTGCTGTAGGTGTAGGTGGTGTAGGAGCTGTAGGTGCTGGTGGTGTAGGTGCTGTAGGTGTAGGTGGTGTAGGTGCTGTAGTTGTAGGTGGTGTAGGTGGTGTAGGTGGTGTAGGTGGTGTAGGTGTAGGTGGTGTAGGTGCTGTAGGTGTAGGAGCTGTAGGTGCTGGTGCAGGTGTAGGTGGTGTAGGAGCTGTAGGTGCTGTAGGTGCTGTAGTAGGTGCTGTAGGTGCTGGTGGTGTAGGTGCTGTAGGTGTAGGTGGTGTAGGTGTAGGTGGTGTAGGTGTAGGAGCTGTAGGTGTAGGAGCTGTAGGGGTAGGTGGTGTAGGAGCTGTAGGTCCTACTCACTGGTGAGGAAACCGGAAAAGGCCCAGTTGATCCAGCCTCCGATCAGGATCATGGGCAGGACGTTAGTGAGATTCCCCTTCATCATGTCCAACACCATCGAACTGTCTGCAGCAGAGAAGAGGAAGAAGAGGACTGAGCCGGGACGGGACCGAACCAGGACAGAACCGGGACCAAACCGGGACCGAGCTGGGACGGGACCGGGACAGGACCGGGACGGGACCGAACCAGGACAGAACCGGGACCAAACCGGGACCAAACCGGGACCGAGCCGGGACGGGACCGGGACGGGACCGAACCAGGACAGAACCGGGACCAAACCGGGACAAACCGGGACCGAGCCGGGACGGGACCGGGACGGGACCGCGCCGGGACCGAACCGGGACTGAACCCAGACTGAACCGGTACTGAACCGAGACCAAGCCGGGACTAAACCAGGACCAGTCTGGATTTGGTACCTGTGAGCGGGTTCTTGGGGATGACCTTCCTCTTGGTCTTTTTGAAGAATCCCGTCTCTGAGTTGTTGAAGTAATGTTTCCTCATCATGAACGACTGAAAGAAACAGAAAAACAGAGGACAAGAATCTGTCAATATGAGACAAGCAGGGGACATACATGGGACAAACACGGGACAAACACGGGACAAACACGGGACAAACACGGGACGAACACGGGACGAACACGGGACGAACACGGGACGAACACGGGACGAACACGGGACGAACACAAGACGAACACGGGACGAACACGGGACGAACACGGGACAACACGGGACGAACACGGGACACACATGGGACAAACACGGGACAAACACGGGACAAACACGGGACACACAGCCCTTTAAGATCGACTGAAGTTCATGCCTTTCAGAGCTTAAACATGTGGCCCTGTGGATCCACTGAACCTCACACCTTCATCTTATTGATCATCTCGTCATTTGTAAAATGTATAAACTCACAGTCAGTGTGGTGCCTCAGGTTAGCTTTAGGTGTACATGTCCCAGTCTCACATGGATTTATGAGGGTGTCACATGACTCGTCCAGGACCAGAACCAGACTAGACCAGGCCCCAGGAGGATTAATGTGCGTGTTACATTTTAAAGTCTTTGACTCCTGGGTTTTGGCAGGACTCACCTGTCGGGGGAGGTACTTCCCATTTTCTCTGAGAATTCGGCTTCTTAATAAAACCTGACTGAAAGAGAAAAAGAGATCATGACGTTACAGAGCAGTGAAACCCCGCCCTCACCTGTCAGAGATGGTCCTAACCCCGCCCTCACCTGTCAGAGATGGTCCTAACCCCGCCCTCACCTGTCAGAGATGGTCCTAACCCCGCCCTCACCTGTCAGAGATGGTCCTAACTCCGCCTTCACCTGTCAAAGACAGCCCTAACCCCGCCCTCACCTGTCAGACCCCGCCCTCACCTGTCAGAGATGGCTCTAACCTCGCCCTCACCTGTCAGACCCCGCCCTCACCTGTCAGACCCCCCTTCACCTGTCAGAGACAGCCCTAGCCCCGCCCTCACCTGTCAGAAATGGCCTCTAGTCCCGCCTCCTTGTCCCGCTGCAGGAGGGTGGACGCGTGGTGCCGGAGCACACCTGAGAGGAAGGTGATGAAGACGATGGGCAGAACCACCCACAGACGAATACTGGAGTCCAGCAACAACTCTGGACCCATCTCACCCATCTCTGAGAGAGGAGAGGAGGAGGAGGAGGAGAGGAGGAGAGGAGGAGAGAGGAGGAGATAGAGGAGGAGGAGAGAGAGGAGGAGAGAGAGAGGAGAGGAGAGGAGAGGAGGAGGAGGAGGAGGAGGAGGAGAGAGAGGAGGAGGAGGAGAGGAGGAGGGAGGAGAGGAGGAGAGAGGAGTAGAGGAGGAGGAGGAGGAGAGGAGGAGAGAGAGGAGAGGAGAGGAGAGGAGAGGAGGAGGAGGAGGAGGAGGAGGAGAGGAGGAGGAGGAGAGAGAGGAGAGAGGAGAGGGAGGAGGAGAGGAGGAGAGGAGAGGAGAGGAGGAGGAGGAGAGGAGAGGAGGAGGAGGAGGAGAGAGGAGGAGGAGAGAGAGAGGAGTAGAGGAGGAGGAGGAGAGGGGGAGGAGAGGAGAGGAGAGGAGAGGAGAGGAGAGGAGAGGAGAGGAGGAGGAGGAGAGAGGAGGAGAGAGAGAGGAGAGAGAGAGGAGGAGAGGAGAGGAGGAGGAGGAGAGAGAGAGGAGGAGAGGAGAGAGGAGAGGAGGAGGAGGAGAGAGAGGAGAGAGAGAGGAGGAGAGAGGAGGAGAGAGGAGAGGAGAGAGAGGAGGAGGAGAGGAGGAGGAGGAGAGGAGGAGAGGAGAGGAGAGAGGAGAGGAGGAGGAGAGGAGGAGAGGAGAGGAGAGAGGAGGAGAGGAGAGGAGAGGAGGGGAGGAGAGGAGAGGAGGAGAGAGAGGAGAGAGGAGAGGAGGCGAGGAGAGGAGGAGAGGAGGAGGAGGAGAGGAGAGGAGAGGGAGGAGGAGGAGAGGAGGAGAGAGGGAGGGGAGGAGGAGGAGAGGAGAAGGAGATGAGAGGAGGAGAGAGGGAGGAGAGGAGGAGAGGAGAAGGAGAGAAGAGAGGAGGAGGAGAGAAGAGGGAGAGAGGAGAGGAGAGAGAGAGAGGGGAGGAGGAGGAGGGAGGAGGAGACGAGGAGGAGGAGAGGGAGACGAGAGGAGGAGAGGAGAGGAGAGAGAGAGAGGAGAAAGAGAGGAGAGGAGGAGAGGAGGAGAGAAGAGAGGAGGAGGAGAGAGGAGAGGAGGAGAGAGGGAGGAGAGGAGGAGAGGAGGAGGAGAGGAGAAGGAGATGAGAAGGGGAGAGAGGGAGGAGAGGAGGAGAGAGGAGGAGGACAGGAGGAGAGAGGAGGAGACGAGGAGAGGAGAAGGAGAGAGGGAGAAAGGAGAGAGAAAAGAGGAGACTTATTCTGAGAGTGTCTATTTTAGTTTGGCCTCCTCTCTTAAAGTGACAGTGTAACTTTCAAATACATGTTTCCATAGAAACACAAAGTTAAAACATCTACTTCATCTGTTTGACATATGACATTCTACAGCAGAGTTCACTCTACTGCCCCCATGTGGATGTTTAGATATACGACTTTCCTTTTCATTTAAAGTCCCATAATGCACCGCTCTGATCTGTTCTAATGTTGTTTCCTCGTCACAAACAGACCTGTGTGTTTAACACACAAACCTGCAGATTTAGGCAGAGTTCTTCTCTCAAACTGAAAACACTCTGTTCCACCTTGTGATGTCATCATGTGGTAATACAGGAAGTGCTCCACTGTGTTTTTAAACTCCACACACCTTCACTACAATCATTTGGATCATTTCAGTCCTATAATTGTCACTTATCTCTGCTGAACTAAAGGTAAAAGGAGCTGTTCACTTGAAAACTACCACTTCGTGACATCACAAGGTGGAACAGAGCATTTGAGCTTTGGAGATGTTACAGACTAATAATAAAGTGTGACTCAAACATGTGAGAATGAAACAAAACACAACTCCAGGTCTGTTTCTGAGGAGGAAATAACATTAGAACATGGATTAAAGCTACAAGAGTCAGTTTTGTGTGATATGGGACCTTCAGTAGCCACCTGTCAGGAGCCACCTGTCAGGAAGCACATTTCCGTCCGTGTCGTGTCAAACTAAACTCTGATCTTTTTCTTTTCTGCTCTTAAACTCATCCGCGCAGCTCTCAGATCCAACTTTAGAGACTTTGCACCAACTTTAGTACAAATAAAAAGCACTTTCTCACCGCAGTCTGTGTCCACACGAGCCGCACGAGCGTCTCCTCTGAGTCAACCACGCCCACTGACCCTCAAACAGCCAATCAGAAACGACCAGCCCCTCTATGGACCTGATGACGCTCCTCTCAGGGGGCGGGGCCACGGAGGAGGAGCGGAGGAGGAGCGGAGGAGTTCTGCTGTTTTTTTTTTTTTGTGTGTTTTTTTTTTTGTGTGTTTTATAAAGTTTTGCATGTCACAGTTCACACATGAACAGGGAATTTATAATACATATATATATATATATATATATGGAAAATAAATAAATAAATCTATTTCGTATAGTAGTGATTTGAATCAATAAATGAAAGTAATTTTACAGCATTTAAACAATTCTTATTTAGGGTTTTAAAAAAAAAGAAGAAAAATGCCCAAAATCACAACAGCCGCAAAGAAGCAGGTGAACAAAACTGGACACAGAAAAAAAGAAAAAACGTAGACAAGCTACGGAAGTGACGTAACGAATGCGGAAGTGACGTAACAGAGTCCGTAAGTTGGTCGTCGTGCGCGCGCAGCTTTGTTTCCTTCACGCGCAGCTTGGACCGGTCCTGAACATAAACATGTACGACCAGGACGAAGGTGAGGTCCCACAGCGGCCTGGGGCTCGAGGGGCCCGGGGAAAGACCCGGAGAAAGACCCGGAGAAAGACCCGGAGGGACTCAGAGCAGTTTAACACTGAGCCCGACGGAGGGAGAGCGAGCTAATGCTAACGCTAATGCTAATGCTAACACCAGAGCTGTTTGTGATATTAATGTGTTATTAATACTAACTCTATAAAGCAGAAAATACAGACTCTATGAAGCAGAAAACAGACCGGGAGTTGTGTTTTTCTTTTACATGTTTGAGTAACACTTTATTATTAGTCTGTAGTTTCACAGTTAACAGCTTCTTTTACCTTTAGTTTAGCAGAGATTGGAAATTCCAGGTCTGAAATGATCCAAATGATTCTCGTGAAGGTGTGTGGAGAGGTCTGTCTGAGAGAAGAACTGAACCTAAATCTGCAGGGTTTATTTGTTAAACACAACTCCAGGTCTGTGTGAGGAGGAAACATTAGAACAGGTCAGATCTCAGCCTGATGTGGTCCTCTAAATGCAGCAGAGGATGTATGTTTGGGGAGGGCTCTGCTCCATGTTTTCCTGGTGGGAATTAAACCCCAAAAACTCTATATTTGTGCAAGATATTAAACTGTTTTCAATACAGAGACTATAAGGCCACCATGTTTAAAGGAGCAGAGTTTTGGGCTCCTCTACATCATGTCAGGATCTTATCAACACATTTGTCATGAGCCATTACTGTTAAGATACCAGAACTGGGTAATATTGCAATAATTCATATGATCTTTAACTGCACTTTCAAAAAATAACCCATTATTGTCGCTACAAGGGAGTTAATAAACACTAGTCTGTAAGCTACATCAACAAGTATGTGTTTGTCATAAAAGGAAAATGCAGAGTTAGCTAATTGTTTAAAGGATATTTTAATCCATCCATGTTCTTCCTCTTACCTGCGGCTGGGTCGCGGGGGCAGCTCTCTTAGCAGGGACTCCCAGAAGGAGTCCCAGGAGATTTTAATATTTAAAGAAAAGTTGCTCACATTGAAAATGACAAGATGAGTATGTGTTTGTCAGCAGAACACTGGCTCAGACGAGGTTGTGTGGGGCTGAGCTCCTGAGATGTGAGTGTTACATAATGTGTATAACATTAAATAAGATGGAGGATTATTTCAAATGAGACATAAACATAATTCCTCGAGTCGGTGGCTGTGTTTACACCATAATCTAAGTATAATCTGATTTCTGGACCTTTAAGAATGTTGATACCTGGAGTTGTGTTTTGTTTCACATGTGAGAGTAATCCTGTATTTTTAGTCTTTTTACATCTTCAAAACTCAAAATGCTCTAAAACTACCACCTATTGACATCACAAAGTGGAAGTTAACAACTCCTTTTACCTTTGAAGGATATTATTATTATAATATTTCATATCCACACTCCAGTGGTAAAAAGAGATGTGCCTGATGTGTACCTCCAGCACTAAGCTGAGCTGTCGGTCTCAGGCTGCGCTCCAGCCCTGATCACATGATCAGAGCTCAGTGATGTAATGGAGTATTTGTTTTGTGCAGATCCACAGTACGATGAAGACGATGATGAGATCACCCCCGATCTGTGGCAGGAAGCCTGCTGGATTGTCATCAGGTAAATGGTCACATTTATATAGAGCTTTACATCAAGAACCAGTCCCCCACACGCTCATGCACCAGGGCAGAGGAGTGAGGGGGTTAAGTGGACACATCGACAGTATTTATCTGTGTAATATTCTAATGATGATTTTGTAAAGTGTTGTTTTTCACAGCCTCATTTGAACCTTCTCTCATTCTGAATATTGTATGTTTTTTAGTTCCTATTTTGATGAGAAAGGTCTGGTCCGGCAGCAGCTGGATTCCTTCGATGAGTTTATCCAGATGTCTGTTCAGAGAATCGTAGAGGATGCTCCTCCCATCGACCTGCAGGCAGAGGCCCAGCACACCTCCGGGGAGGTGGAGGAACCTGTGAGTATCTGACTTTTAAAGTACTCTCAGGTCCAAAGACGCATGTTTACACAATCACTTTGTCACCACTGATTTAAAGGGCCGAGTTTTCTGCTATAGAGGCCAAAACCTTTTCTCTGTGTTTTGTCTGGAATGTTCCACAGAGTGGCATAAAAGCTCCGTCTCCATGGAGACAAGCAGGTGGCAGCACCAAAACATGTTTTTTTTTTCTGGCTCCTGACCTTTTTCCACCATAAATGCATCTAAAGTGCACTTTGGGAAAAGTGTTTGAGCTAAAATCTGGTATAAAGTCGTGTTGGTTTGTGTAAAATGTTCAGTGTCATGTGACCAACACGTCGACACTGCAGATTCTCTGGAGACTTTAAAACGGCTCTGTAGTCCGCCCACAGAAACTTCTGGAATAAGGTGAATAGAAAAGACCAAAATGGAGGAGTTTATACCACACTGTGGAACATTCCAGGCAAAAAACGACAGACTCTCCAGCACAAAGTCAATTCCATAGTGGAAATAGTGTGAAGTTTTAGATTTGTGACGACACATTTAACATATTTAACACATTGTCTTTAAAACAATGACCTCATTATTGCACTGACATAAGTGAAAGTCGATGAAGAGGTGAACAATCCATCAAAACATGTCGACTATTGAACTTTTTGTTTATAGAATAATAATCTCAAGTGTATTCACCTATACTCCTCTATACTCATCTATACTCCTCTGAACTCCTCTATACTCATCTATACTCCTCTGAACTCCTCTATACTCATCTATACTCCTCTATACTCCTCTGAACTCCTCTGTACTCCTCTATACTCATCTATACTCCTCTGAACTCCTCTATACTCCTCTATACTCATCTATACTCCTCTGAACTCCTCTATACTCCTCTATACTCCTCTATACTCATCTATACTCATCTATACTCCTCTATACTCCTCTATACTCCTGTCTGATACTCCTCTGTACTCCTCTATACTCATCTATACTCCTCTGAACTCCTCTACTCCTCTGTACTCCTCTATACTCTCTATACTCTCTATACTCCTCTGCTCTCTATACTCCTCTATACTCCTCTATACTCCTCTGAACTCCTCTCCTACTCCTCTGAACTCCTCTATACTCCTCTATACTCCTCTGAACTCCTCTATACTCCTCTGTACTCCTCTGAACTCCTCTATACTCCTCTATACTCCTCTAACTCCTCTATATACTCCTCTATACTCCTCTGAACTCCTCTATACTCCTCTATACTCCTCTATACTCCTCTCTACTCCTCTGTGACTCCTCTGAATCCTCTATACTCCTCTATACTCCTCTCCTCTATACTCCTCCTCTATACTCCTCTGAACTCCTCTATACTCATCTATACTCCTCTGAACTCCTCTATACTCCTCTATCTATAACTCCCCTCCTCTATACTCCTCTATACTCCTCTGTACTCCTCTATCTACTCCTCTGAACTCCTCTGATCTCCCTCTATACTCATCTATACTCCTCTGAACTCCTCTATACTCCTCTATACTCATCTATACTCCTCTATACTCCTCTATACTCCTCTGAACTCCTCTGTACTCCTCTATAATCCTCTATACTCATCTATACTCCTCTGAACTCCTCTATACTCCTCTCTATACTCATCTATACTCCTCTGAACTCCTCTATACTCCTCTATACTCCTCTATACTCATCTATACTCATCTATACTCCTCTGAACTCCTCTATACTCCTCTATACTCATCTATACTCATCTATACTCCTCTGAACTCCTCTGTACTCCTCTATACTCATCTATACTCCTCTGAACTCCTCTATACTCCTCTATACTCCTCCGAACTCCTCTATACTCCTCTGTACTCCTCTGAACTCCTCTATACTCCTCTGTACTCCTCTGAACTCCTCTATACTCATCTATACTCCTCTGAACTCCTCTATACTCCTCTGTACTCCTCTATACTCCTCTATACTCCTCTGTACTCCTCTGAACTCCTCTATACTCATCTATACTCCTCTGAACTCCTCTATACTCCTCTATACTCCTCTGTACTCCTCTATACTCCTCTATACTCCTCTATACTCCTCTGAACTCCTCTATACTCCTCTGAACTCCTCTGAACTTCTCTATGCTTCTCTTTTTTTTATTTTTTTTATTTATTTATTTATTTAGAAAAGGGACAGTGCATATTGATGAACATAAGATGCATATGTAAATATGCCAGATTTTAGCCACAGGCTAATTTCCATCTGTTGTCCCTGGACAGGTTGATGGTCACACTTAAAATACAAAAAACAGTCTAATACAAATACAAACAGGGCAGGACAGAAGCCAAGTCAAAAACAAACTCAGGAGGGTTACTACTACTTTAAAAGTGCTGTGTGTATTGCACGAGTTCTAAAGTGCTAAGTGTATTGCATAAGTACTAAAGTGCTCTGAACTCCTCTATACTCCTCTGAACTCCTCTATACTCCTCTGAACTCCTCTATACTCCTCTGAACTCCTCTATACTCCTCTGAACTCCTCTATACTCCTCTGAACTCCTCTATACTCCTCTGAACTCCTCTGTACTCCTCTGTACTCCTCTGTACTCCTCTGAACTCCTCTATACTCCTCTGAACTCCTCTATACTCCTCTGAACTCCTCTGTACTCCTCTGTACTCCTTTGTACTCCTCTGTAGTCCTCTGTACTCCTTTGTACTCCTCTGTACTCCTCTGTACTCCTCTGTACTCCTCTATATTTATTTATACTCATCCATACTCCTCTCCGTCTGTTTGTGTCCAGCCGCGCTTCCTGCTCAAGTTTGAACAGATTTACCTGTCCAAGCCCACGCACTGGGAACGAGACGGAGCACCCTCTCCCATGATGCCCAACGAAGCCCGCCTCCGCAACCTCACGTAAGCTCCGCCCCTGCAACCAGAGGCGTGTCTGTGTGGAGACCATGTCGACAGGCAGAGAACGTCCAGGCCTTGAGACTCAGCTGCTTTTGTAGAGAACATCCCAAAATCAGCTCTGTGTGATGTCACATATGTAGTAGCTGAAGATCACTGCCACTGTTTGATTTTTCTTGCCTAAAGACAAAGCAGGACTAAAGTGAGACTAAACCGGGACTAAACCGGGACTAAACCGGGACTAAACCGGGACTAAACCTGGACTAAACCTGGACTAAACCTGGACTAAACCGGGACTAAACCGGGACTAAACCTGGACTAAACCTGGACTAAACCTGGACTAAACCGGGACTAAACCGGGACTAAACCGGGACTAAACCGGGACTAAACCTGGACTAAACCTGGACTAAACCTGGACTAAACCTGGACTAAACCTGGACTAAACCGGGACTAAACCGGGACTAAACCGGGACTAAACCGGGACTAAACCGGGACTAAACCTGGACTAAACCTGGACTGAACTAGTGTTACTCCATTACTACACCAGCGTTACACCACCTGTCTTCTCGGTCTAGATACTCTGCTCCTCTGTACGTGGACATCACCAAAACCATCATTAAAGAGGGAGAGGAGCAGCTGCAGACACAGCACCAGAAAACCTTCATCGGGAAGATCCCCATCATGCTGCGCTCCACCTACTGCCTCCTCAGCGGACTCACCGACAGAGACCTGTGCGAACTCAACGAGTGTCCACTCGACCCTGGAGGATACTTCATCATCAACGGATCAGAGAAGGTGAGGAGGAGGAGGAGGAGGGGAGAGGAGAGAGGAGGGGACAGGAGAGAGGAGGGGAGAGGAGGAGAGGAGAGGAGGAGAGGAGAGGAGAGAAGAAGAAAGGGGGGAGAGGAGGAGAGAGGAAGGGACTGGAGAGGAGAAGGGAGAGGAAGGGAAAGGAGAGAAGGGGACAGGAGAGGGGAGAGGAGGAGAGAGGAGGGGTGGAGAGGAGGAGAGAGTGCTGAGGAGAGAGTGATGGGGTGAGAAAGATAAGGGCAAGTTGAGAGTGAGAGAGCAGGAAGAGAGGGATGAGTATAAGAAGAGCAGTGGTGGAGAGAGGAAGGATACGACACCATCTCTCTATCCGTCCTGTGAGACCTCACGTCTCGTCCTGCTCCAGGTGCTGATCGCTCAGGAGAAGATGGCCACCAACACCGTTTACGTTTTCGCCAAAAAAGACTCTAAATACGCCTACACCGCCGAGTGTCGCTCCTGTCTGGAAAACTCCTCCAGACCCACCAGCACCATCTGGGTCAGCATGATGGCCCGAGGAGGACAGGTGAGAGGTCTGACCCCGCCTGAGGGTGGAGGTCTCTGGTGTCTTTACCAGTGTGTGGGTGTTTGCAGGGTGTAAAGAAGAGCGCCATCGGACAGAGGATCGTGTCCACTCTGCCCTACATCCGACAAGAAGTGCCAATCATCATCGTGTTCCGAGCGCTGGGCTTCGTGTCCGACAGAGACATCCTCGAGCACATCATCTACGACTTCGACGACCCCGAGATGATGGAGATGGTAAAGTGACTGAGGGGAAGGGGGCGGGACCTGTAACTTCTGTTTTAAGATTCTTCAACATTCACTTTATAAACAAGGTCAAAAGTATTGACTTGTTTTAAAGTGTGTTTCAATCTGCAGAATGAACTTTTCAGAGCTTCTAGTCATGTTCAGTAAATGTGAACATCATGGCTAATACTTGAATCTGATTGATCGAAACGTCAAGCTTTTGTTACATCCAGTGAAAAGCACCGACCCTTGACTCCTGGCCCCTGCTCTGACCCCTGCTCTGACCCTGGCCCCTGCTCTGACCCCTGCTCTGACCCTGGCCCCTGCTCTGACCCCTGACCCCTGCTCTGTCCCCTGACCTCTGCTCTGACCCCTGCCCTGCTCTGACCCCCTGCTCTGACCCCTGACCCCTGCCCCTGCCCTGACCCCTTCTCTGACCCCTGCTCTGACCCCTGCTCTGACCCCTGACCCCTGCCCTGACCCCTTCTCTGACCCCTGACCCCTGCTCTGACCCCTGCCCCCCCTGCTCTGACCCCTGCTCTGACCCCTGCCCTGACCCCTGCTCTGACCCCTGCCCTGTGCTGTCCAGGTGAAGCCGTCCCTGGACGAGGCGTTTGTGATCCAGGAGCAGAACGTGGCTCTGAACTTCATTGGATCTCGAGGAGCTAAGCCTGGAGTGACCAAAGAGCGCAGGATCAAGTACGCCAAGGAGGTGCTGCAGAAGGAGATGCTCCCCCACGTGGGCGTCAGCGACTTCTGCGAGACCAAGAAGGCCTACTTCCTCGGGTCAGTACCACCAACAGAGAAGAACAGGCTGAACATCAGTACATCACGCTAACATCACACATTTATATTTGTTCAGCTGAAGCACAGACAGAACTGACACGTGTCTGGTTTGTTCACGTCAGATATTAACAGTTAATCACAAACTAAAGCAGAAAAAACAACAAGTTTACTCTGGATCTCAGTCCAAAAACTAAATCCACTGAATTCTTCATCCTCGTGTCGAAGATAAACAACTCCACCAGCTCCAGAGGAAGATGAAGTGTTCATTGTTAACATTTACACAGAGTCTTTTAAACAAGCGAAATGTGTAAATGTTAAATGTTCAGTGGTTCAGGAGGAGCAGAGACTGGTCCAAGTCTAGAGCCTCACACGACGATAACCAAGATGTGACTTTATATTTGAATCTTTTCACATATAAGTCGTGTCTCCCCGACAAACTGAAAAAAGTGACACTTATTGTCCAGTGTTTGTTTTGGTGACACACTGCTCACTCTCAGTGGAACAATGTGACTCTAACGTCACTGAACGCCTTTTCAGTGTCTGTCAAATAAATCTACAGTGCAGTATTATTATTTATTTTAATATGTAAATGTGGTAACTTGTCAAAAAGAGTTTAAACTTAAGTAGTAAACTTGTAGTCTGTCTTAATCAGTTTCATTTTGGCCATAAATTCAGATGAAATCTACATTTGTCAAACTGGATCCGGATGTTTTACTGTTGCATCCTGTTGATCTTCTTCCAGAACCAGATCCTCTTCTCACGAGAGACGTTTATGCACAAAAACATGTTTGGCATCGTAATAACAGCTGTTTGTGTTTTATTATTATTGTGGTGAAATGTTTTATTTAGTTTCATCATTTCAAAAGGTAAACTCTCTCCCGCTCTCAGTCTGAACCATTTTAAACACATCTCTCACATGATTAAATACAAAAAGAGCCGGTCCAGTGAACGGCTCTTTGAAATGAATGTATCCAAAAGATTCAGATCCCATAAAAGTCCTGAGTATCTGTGACGCTCATGTCCTGTGCTCTGGTAAATGTTCTGTGTTGTAGTGTGACCGGTGCCCTCCTCCTCACAGGTACATGGTACATCGCCTCCTGCTGGCAGCTCTGGGCCGCAGAGAGCTGGACGACAGGGATCACTATGGAAACAAGAGGCTGGACCTGGCTGGGCCTCTGCTGGCCTTTCTCTTCAGAGGGTCAGTGTTATAATGTGTTACATGTACTGCAGCCAAAAATACACAGGAAAAAAGTACACGCAGTACTTTTAACATGTTAGTATCTGCACAAATGTGGCACAAAATCTGATGAATGAAACAGTTTGAACTCTGTAGTAAACACTTTTGTTCTTTAAATGAGCAGTTCACATATTCAGTCCATGTTTTATTAGTCACATGAGTATTTATCACATTTTGAAGAACCATTTTTACTACAGAGATTTACTGCGATAAACGATAATGTTGATAATATTAATATAACAATAAAACAGTAATAATCCCAGTAAAACTTTTTTAAATGGACAGTCTCATTAAACGCCCTGAGCTGCAGAATGAAGCAATAATTATCCCCAGAAGTTACTATTTCAACCGTCTGCAGCTCAAATCTTATAAAACAGAAATAACACAAAGTTTTCAAAGATAAGTCCCCACGAAAAATATTCTAACATAAATGTTGGTGACTGCGTCTAAACACTGTTTTCGGTTTATCAAATTTATTATTTATTGTCACTGTGTTTGTTTAAAAGGTCGATATCGTCCAAATATCATTTATATTTATCAAAATACCATGAGTTTTTTCCTATAATCACGATGAGTCGTCACTGTCGACTCTGTCCTTCATTCTAACGTGTTGTGTTGATTTCAGGATGTTTAAGAATTTACTGAAGGAGATTCGAATTTACGCTCAGAAATTTATCGACCGAGGAAAAGACTTCAACCTGGAGCTGGCCATAAAAACTCGCATCATTTCAGACGGACTCAAGTATTCACTGGCCACAGGAAACTGGGGAGACGTGAAGAAAGCCCACCAGGCCAGAGCGGGAGTGTCCCAGGTCAGAGACCGAGGGGTCAGAGACCGAGGGGTCAGAGACTGAGGGGTCAGAGACTGAGGGGTCAGAGACTGAGGGGTCAGAGAGGTCAGAGACTGAGAGGTACTGGGGAGAGGTGAAGAAAGCCCACCAGGCCAGAGCGGGAGAGTCACAGGTCAGAAACTGAGGGGTCAGAGACCGAGGTCAGAGACTGAGAGAGGCGCAGGGCTACAGAAACGGACAGTGAATATATGGTGCAGAGGGGGACAGCGGTGCAGAGGAGGAGGGACAGCGGTGCAGAGGAGGAGGACAGCGGTGCAGAGGAGGAGGACAGCGGTGCAGAGGAGGACAGCGGTGCAGAGGAGGACAGCGGTGCAGAGGAGGAGGGACAGCGGTGCAGAGGAGGAGGGACAGCGGTGCAGAGGAGGAGGGACAGTGGTGCAGAGGGGGACAGGGGTGCAGAGGAGGAGGGACAGCGGTGCAGAGGAGGAGGGACGGCGGTGCAGAGGGGGACAGTGGTGCAGAGGAGGAGGGACAGTGGTGCAGAGGAGGACAGGGGTGCAGAGGAGGAGGGACAGCGGTGCAGAGGAGGACAGTGGTGCAGAGGAGGAGGGACAGTGGTGCAGAGGAGGACAGTGGTGCAGAGGAGGAGGGACAGTGGTGCAGAGGAGGAGGGACAGTGGTGCAGAGGGGGACAACGGTGCAGAGGAGGACAGTGGTGCAGAGGAGGACAGTGGTGCAGAGGAGGACAGTGGTGCAGAGGATGATGTTAATCATGTGTTTATTTGGCAGGTGTTGAACCGTCTGACCTTCGCCTCCACGTTGTCTCACCTGAGGAGAGTGAACTCTCCCATTGGACGAGACGGAAAACTGGCCAAACCCCGACAGCTCCACAACACACTGTGGGGCATGGTCTGTCCTGCAGAGACCCCCGAGGTACTGGACCTGAGACCAGACCAGGGACCGGTCCTGAGACCAGACCAGGGACTGAACCGGGACTGGACCTGAGACCAGACCAGGGACTGAACCGGGACTGGACCTGAGACCAGACCAGGGACCGGTCCTGAGACCAGACCAGGGACTGAACCGGGACCGGTCCTGAGACCAGACCAGGGACTGAACCGGGACTGGACCTGAGACCAGACCAGAGACTGAACCGGGACTGGACCTGAGACCAGACCAGGGACTGAACCGGGACTGGACCTGAGACCAGACCAGGGACTGAACCGGGACTGGACCTGAGACCAGACCAGGGACCAGACCTGAGACCAGACCAGGGACTGAACCAGAGACCAACTACAACCTCTTAACCTCAAATATATCAGTTCTTTTAGTGAACAAAAATGTGCTTGTTTGAAGAAGTGTTTGTTCTGTTCAGGGCCATGCTGTGGGTCTGGTGAAGAACTTGGCCCTCATGGCCTACATCTCCGTGGGGTCCCAGCCCAGCCCCATCCTGGAGTTTCTGGAGGAGTGGAGTATGGAGAACCTGGAGGAAATTTCACCAGCCGCCATCGCTGAGTAAGATGGACCAATGAAAACACCAAACCAACCACTTTTAAAGTCACGAGTGTGAGCATTTTACCCAATGAGCACGTGCTTTTCTTCTAGTGCCACTAAGATCTTTGTGAACGGCTGTTGGGTCGGAATCCACAAAGACCCAGAACAACTGATGAACACACTGAGGAAACTGAGGAGACAGATGGACATCATCGTATCAGAGGTAAGGACACATGGTACTGGAGGTGAGGACATATTCTATCTGCGTGAAGGACATCTCTAACTAGAATAAACTCCACAGAACCTCCAGAGCCTCACACGTGCTCATGTCCATTGTTCTCCTGTCTCCAGGTGTCCATGATCAGAGACATTCGGGAGCGTGAGATCCGCATCTACACAGACGCTGGGCGGATCTGTCGCCCACTGCTTATTGTGGAGAAGCAGAAACTGTTATTGAAGAGACGCCACATCGATCAACTCAAAGAGCGAGAATACAACAACTACAGGTAAGTGTGGGCTGGACAGTCTGGACCTCAGAGGGCCTGGACCTCAGAGGGGCTGGACCTCAGAGGAGCTGGACAGTCTGGACCTCAGAGGGCCTGGACCTCAGAGGGCCTGGACCTCAGAGGGGCTGGACCTCAGAGGGCCTGGACCTCAGAGGAGCTGGACAGTCTGGACCTCAGAGGGGCTGGACAGTCTGGACCTCAGAGGGGCTGGACCTCAGAGGGCCTGGACCTCAGAGGGCCTGGACCTCAGAGGAGCTGGACAGTCTGGACCTCAGAGGGGCTGGACCTCAGAGGGCCTCGACTTCAGAGGGCCTCGACCTCAGAGGGGCTGGACCTCAGAGGGGCTGGACCTCAGAGGGGCTGGACCTGAGAGCACGACCTTAAATGAGTTTAGTTCTCAGGTTGTTAATCCGTAAAGTTTTGTAAACAGAGGTGGGTCTGACCTCCAGGGGGCAGACTTCAGCGCGGGCTAAACTACTGAGTATTCACACTGCACAAGGTGATGTTCCAGGTGCAGGTCTACAGCAGACCTGATCTGTGTCGAAGCGTGGTCTTTCTCTGTGTGTTCTTCAGGGCTGAGATGTTCCAGGTCTACAGCAGACCTGATCTGTGTCGAAGCGTGGTCTTTCTCTGTGTGTTCTTCAGGGCTGAGATGTTCCAGGTCTACAGCAGACCTGGACCGTGTCTAAACGTGTCTTGCTCTCAGTTGGCAGGACTTGGTTGCGTCTGGTGTGGTTGAGTACATCGATACGCTGGAGGAGGAGACAGTGATGTTGGCCATGACCCCTGATGACCTCCAGGAGAAGGGCGTGGCCTACTGCTCCACCTACACTCACTGTGAGATCCACCCCTCCATGATCCTGGGAGTGTGTGCCTCCATCATCCCTTTCCCCGATCACAACCAGGTACTCAATCTCTGCTAATACTGCTGTACTACTGCAGTACTACTGCAATAATAGTGCAATACTACTGCTACTATTACTACTACTGCTGTGAAATCCAGATTACCTCCACACTGAGCGTCTGAATCTCTGCTCACGTCCCTTCTCCCGCAGTGTCTGACAGTATTTGTTTGTGTTAGTCCCCCAGGAACACGTACCAGTCCGCTATGGGGAAGCAGGCCATGGGCGTGTACATCACAAACTTCCACGTGCGGATGGACACTCTGGCCCATGTGCTGTACTACCCCCAGAAGCCCCTGGTCACCACGCGCTCCATGGAGTACCTGCGCTTCAGAGAGCTGCCAGCAGGTGACGCACTGCACCACACACGAGCGAACGGGACAAGTGTGAGACTGGAGTGTTTTCAAACACGCAGTGAAAGTGAACTGGGTGAAGTGGGAAAGTGAACCTGGAGAAATACTCAAATATTGTATCAAAAATAAACAATGTACAACGTTATAATGTTGTTTCCTCATCAAAAACACACCTGACGAGTTTTTAATCTCATCCATGCATGTTTGAGCAATCTAGAGATCTCTCATGGGCCTTATTCAAACCCTCCTTACAGTTAGCAGTACAAGCCTGTACGAGGCTCCGCCCACAGGCCTACATCACCCATGCTCCACACGACAATCGTCCATAAATCTACAAAAACCTGTGTGCAGTAGTTTCATTAGTGGGATGCAGCTGGTTGTGTTGTGATAGTGCTCTGAAGGGGGAGGGACTTAGTATGGAGAGCAAAGACTCAGCGTCAAAAACAAAAGGGAAACTTATAAACATGTTAATACATTGTTTTGTCTGAAATCTGACAAACACGAGTCACGTTTCAGTTTGTTCAGATAAACTTCAGGGTCAGACGTTTGGAGGTCGTACGCTCTGGTGACCTCCATCTTTGTTTTGTCATATGAATCCCAGTATTACAGTGTAATATACTGTCTCCAGTGTTTGACGTGCTACTGTTTTCTCCCAGGGATCAACGCCATCGTGGCCATCGCGTCCTACACCGGATATAACCAGGAGGACTCTGTGATCATGAACCGCTCTGCTGTGGACCGCGGCTTCTTCAGGTCTGGACTCAAACATGAGCCTTTAGCCTTTCACTCCTAAAACACGTGTTTCCCACGTGACAATTCTCCATAAATATAAAAAAACATGATACAATACAGTACTCAAAGCTGACGTGAGCTGCAGTTGTTTGATGGGAGAGACGCAGAGAGTAAAGAGACGGGGGAATATGGCATTTTCAAATCAATAAAAGGAAACATGCTCATCTAAATATGTTAACACCCCATAAAAGTAAAATACCCCCCCTTTAAAAATGACAAACTGGTTTTTGTCAGCTATTAACTTTCTCTGGTCTCGGCTCTCGGATCTCGGTTGTCAGTTCTCGGCTGTCAGCTCTCTGCTCTTGGCTCTCTGCTCTCGGTTCTCTGCTCTCTGCTGTCAGCTCTCAGTTCTCTGCTCTCGGTTCTTGGCTCTCGGCTCTCGGTTCTCTGCTCTCTGCTGTCGGCTCTCTGCTGTCAGCTCTCAGTTCTCTGCTCTCGGCTCTCGGTTCTCGGCTCTCAGATCCCTCTCTCGGTTCTTGGCTCTCGGCTCTCGGTTCTCTGCCGTCAGTTTTCGGTTCTTGGCTCTCGGTTCTGGTTTAACCTGGTGTACCCTCTCTGATGCAGGTCTGTGTTCTATCGCTCGTACAAAGAACAGGAGTCCAAGAAAGGGTTCGACCAAGAAGAGATCTTTGAGAAGCCGACACGAGAAACGTGCCAGGGTGAGGAACAGCTCTGTTCATTACTGTATTAAAGTGTGTTCTGCTGAGGGGAATCAAACCCTCATCTCAGGCTGTTGCTTTAAGGACGACTTCATCTTATACAACAAAAACTTCTGTATTTGGGAATATTTGACATGTAGTTCTTACACATTTTTACCTAAAGTTTAATAAAGTAGCAGTAGTAACAGTGTTTTCTTGCAGGAATGCGACATGCGATTTACGACAAACTGGACGACGACGGCCTGATCGCTCCCGGCGTGCGTGTGTCGGGAGAGGACGTGATCATCGGGAAGACGGTCACTCTGCCCGAGAACGAAGACGAGCTGGACTCCACGAACCGCCGCTACACCAAACGAGACTGCAGCACATTCCTGCGCACGTCCGAGACCGGCATCGTGGACCAGGTCATGGTCACGCTCAACCAGGAGGGATACAAGTTCTGCAAGATCAGGGTGAGAGACGCTGCCACGGACAGACTCGATAAAGAATGACCAGAGCAGACGTGTGGACCTGGGTCATGTTTAATATCTCTGATCACTGTCCACATGAAACACAACTCCTCCTCTAGGCCATGTTTGATCTGTGCTGCATGTTCTGAGCTGCTGGTCTTGTTCCAGGTGCGTTCAGTCAGGATTCCTCAGATCGGAGACAAATTTGCCAGTCGACACGGACAGAAGGGGACCTGCGGGATCCAGTACAGACAAGAGGTACGCTGCTCCGGGACGTGATCAACCATCGAAAATCAGACTAATCCATACAAAAACTAGTATTGAAACTAGATATTTTGAGCAGGTATTGATACTAAAAAAGTCCCAGTCACAGGACAGAAATGAACCTGTCCTGAATATCTTTAAAATGATCTAGAGCTGTATCAGAACAAGTATAAGACACGAGGAATTACACAGATACAAGACACAGACTGAAGTTCCTCTTGTTTTCAGGACATGCCGTTCACGTGTGAAGGCATCACTCCAGACATCATCATCAACCCTCACGCCATCCCCTCCAGAATGACTGTGGGCCATCTGATCGAGTGTCTGCAGGGGAAGGTACGGCCACCGGGGGGCGCCGCTCACCGTCTGAGCACTTCTAACCCTGCTGTATGTCACAGGTATCGGCCAACAAAGGAGAGATCGGAGACGCCACGCCCTTCAACGACGCCGTCAACGTGCAGAAAGTGTCCAACCTGCTCTCCGAGTACGGCTACCACCTCCGAGGCAACGAGGTCAGTCCCTCCTCCGCTACCAGGGGCCTCTCTGGTACCAGGGGCCTCCTCCGCTACCAGGGGCCTCTCTGGTACCAGGGGCGTCGCTCCAGGGGCCTCTCTGGTACCAGGGGCGCCTCCTCCGGGGCCTCCTCCGGTACCAGGGGCCTCCTCCGGTACCAGGGGCCCCTCTGGCCCAGGTCTAGGCTGAAGTCTTGTCCTGGTCTAAAGTCTTGTTCTGGTCCAGGTTCTGTACAACGGTTTCACGGGGAGGAAGCTGACGTCACAGATCTTCATCGGCCCCACGTATTACCAACGTCTGAAGCACATGGTGGACGACAAGATCCACTCCAGAGCCCGGGGTCCCGTCCAGATCCTCAACAGACAGCCCATGGAGGGCCGATCCCGGTGAGTCCCGCTCTGGCCCACGCTCTGGCCCACGCTCTGGCCCGCGCTCTGCCCACGCTCTGGCCCCTGTTCTGACCCCGGCTCTAACCCTGTCTCTTTCTCAGCGATGGCGGCCTGCGTTTTGGGGAGATGGAGAGAGACTGTCAGATCGCTCATGGAGCTGCTCAGTTCCTCCGGGAGCGTTTGTTCGAGGCGTCGGACCCGTACCAGGTCCACGTGTGTAACCTGTGTGGGCTCATGGCCATCGCCAATACACGCACACACACGTACGAGTGCCGCGGCTGCCGCAACAAGACACAGGTACCACCAGACGCACAAAACCACAGCACTGATGAACTTTAACCCAGAACACACAAATGTACAACCCAGAACACACAAATATATAACCCAGAACACACGAATATACAACCCAGAACACACAAATGTATAACCCAGAACACACAAATATACAACCCAGAACACACAAATATACAACCCAGAACACACAAATATACAACCCAGAACACACAAATATATAACCCAGAACACACGAATATATAACCCAGAACACACAAATGTACAACCCAGAACACACAAATATATAACCCAGAACACACAAATATACAACCCAGAACACACAAATGTACAACCCAGAACATACAAATATATAACCCAGAACACACAAATATACAACCCAGAACACACAAATGTACAGCCCAGAACACACAAATATATAACCCAGAACACACAAATATACAACCCGGAACACACAGATATACAACCCGGAACACACAAATATACAACCCAGAACACACAAATATACAACCCAGAACACACAAATATATAACCCAGAACACACAAATATACAACCCAGAACACACAAATGTACAGCCCAGAACACACAAATGTACAGCCCAGAACACACAAATGTACAACCCAGAACACACAAATGTACAGCCCAGAACACACAAATGTACAGCCCAGAACACACAAATGTACAACCCAGAACACACAAATGTACAGCCCAGAACACACAAATATACAACCCAGAACACACAAATATACAACCACCCCTTTATCCTGTGCCTCAGACCACACCCACAAACACCTGTATAGTGTCCTGTGCCTCAGACCACACCCACAAACACCTGTATAGTGTCCTGTGCCTCAGACCACACCCACAAACACCTGTATAGTGTCCTGTGCCTCAGACCACACCCGTGAGCCTCTGGGGTGCACTCGTAGTGTCCTGTTTGACCTCTGACCTCTGCTCCTTCAGGTGTCGTTGGTCCGGATGCCCTACGCCTGTAAGCTGCTGTTCCAGGAGCTCATGTCCATGAGCATTGCCCCTCGAATGATGACGTCATAGACTCACCAGCCAATCACAGCCCTGGCCTGTCGTTTGTTTTTACTGTCTGTTTATTTTTGAATAGTGTTATTAAAATTGCTTTTGAAATAATCGGTTCATCGTCTTTATGAACCACATTTTACCATTTTACTCTGAAGGAGCATCACCACTCGCTTATTTAACATGTCACTTCAATCTTTGAAAACTGTGGTGGTCAATCCTGGGACCCCTGTTCAGTCTCTACACGCTGCCCCCTACAGGCCAGTTAATGCACAGCAACAATCTGTCCTACCACAATAATGTGTCCTACCACAATAATGTGTCCTACCACGACTGTGTCCTACCACAGTAATGTGTCCTACCACAATAATGTGTCCTACCACGACAATGTGTCCTACCACAATAATGTGTCCTACCACAATAATGTGTCCTACCACGACAATGTGTCCTACCACAGTAATGTGTCCTACCACGACTGCAGACACTGATCTATGTCTCACTGCAGCAGGTGAATCTGGACCAGTGGATTCACTCCACGGACTCTCCATGAACCAAAGAACATCTCCACATGTGAGTCACAAGAACCATCTACACTCTGAAGACTAAACCAGGACTAAACCTGGACTGAACCAGGTCTAAACCAGCACTAAACCAGGACTGAACCAGGACTGAACCTGGACTAAACCAGCACTAAACCAGGACTGAACCAGGACTGAACCTGGACTAAACCAGGTCTAAACCAGCACTAAACCAGGACTGAACCAGGACTGAACCAGGACTGAACCAGGACTAAACCAGGACTGAACCAGGACTGAACCAGGACTAAACCAGGACTAAACCAGGTCTGAACCAGGACTGAACCTGGACTGAACCAGGACTGAACCAGGACTAAACCTGGACTGAACCAGGACTGAACCAGGACTATGCATCAGACAAACACACACTGCTGCTGCTTATTATTGAACAAAGGAGCAGAAATGAGACATAAGGTTTTACATAAAGTTTATTTTAATAATTCATCTCAGAAAACAGACGACAACAAACACGAACAAAGATAAAGGTAAAAATGAAACCCACCAACACAAGGCACAAAGTACATAGTACACAGTACACAGGACACAGGACACAGGACACAGGACACAGTACACAGTACACAGTACACAGCACACAGGACACAGGACACAGGACACAGGACACAGGACACAGGACACAGTACACAGTACATAGTACACAGCACACAGTACACAGTACACAGCACACAGGACACAGTCTGCTTTAGCACAGCACTAACCACAGTACAGTACTAATATACAGTACTCACTACAGTACTAAGACAGAATATGAAAATCAGTGTTGTTAGCGCCTCCTTCAGACAGATATAAGTCAGTGTCCAGCAGGAATCTGACCAGAACTGAGGAAGAGACTTGGACGAGCAGAGAAACTTACTACTACATCTACTACATCTACTACATCTACTACATCTACTACAACTACTACGACCAGTACATCTACTACGACAGAATACTACTCCATCTATGACAGACTCGAAACAAAATAATGAACTAAAGAAAAGACATTAATGAAGTTTCATTTGATTATATTAATAAAAAATAAAGACACAGTGAAACAGATGAAATGTTCTTCTCCAGAGACACTCGGCTCCTCAAGGAGACAAGGAGACAAGGAGACACTCGCAGCTCCTCAAGGAGACAAGGAGACACTCACAGCTCCTCAAGGAGACAAGGAGACACTCACAGCTCCTCATCCTTCAGCACTGAGGAAACAAGAAGAGAGGAGATGAGATCAGAAAGGAGACAAGGAGCAGAAAGGAGACAAGGAGAGAGGAGACAAGGAGAGAGGAGACAAGGAGAGAGGAGACAAGGAGAGAGGAAACAAGGAGAGAGGAGATGAGATCAGAAAGGAGACAAGGAGAGAGGAGACAAGGAGAGAGGAGATGAACATAGACGTGGTTCGACTCATGTTAAAGTCCCATAATGCACTGCTCTGATCAGTCCTGTTGTTTCCTCGTCACAAACAGACCTGGAGTTGTGTTTTGAGTTCTTCTCTCAAATTGAAAACACTCTGTTCCACCTTGTGATGTCATCATGTGATAATACAGGAAGTGCTCCACTGTGTTTTTAAACTCCACCTTCACTAGAATCATTTGGATAATTCCAGCCCTAGATTTTTGTATCTCGACTGAACTAAAGGTAAAAGGAGCTGTTCACTTGTAAACGACCACCTCATGACATCACAAGGTGGAGCAGAGCATTTTGAGCTTTGGAGATGTTACAGACTCATAATAAAGTGACTCAAACATGTGAATGAAACAAACACGACTCCAGGTCTGTTTTTGAGGAGGAAACATTAGAACATGGATTAATCTCACTCGAGTCAGGTTTGTGGACTATAGGACCTTTAAACTGGTGGAGATGAGAAGATGCTGATGGTGACCCCACCTCTCTTGACCGGGATGTCGTCCAGGCTGTTCACCAGGTGGATGGCGCCCACAGCAGTCGCCTCTCCCTGGGAGTTAAACGCCCGGCACTCGTACGCTCCCTGCTCCGCTTGAGTCAGAGGAGAGATCTGGAGATACAGCCAATGTTTGAGAACCATCTCAGAACATCTCGAAACATCTCAAACATCTCAAACATCACAGAACATCTCAGAACATCTCAAACATCTCAGAACATCTCAAACATCACAGAACATCTCAAACATCACAGAACATCTCGAACATCACAGAACATCTCGAACATCACAGAACATCTCAAACATCTCAGAACATCTCAAACATCTCAGAACATCTCAAACATCTCAGAACATCTCAAACATCTCAGAACATCTCGAACATCTCAGAACATCTCGAACATCTCAAAACATCTCAAACATCACAGAACATCTCAAACATCTCAGAACATCTCAAACATCTCAGAACATCTCAAACATCTCAGAACATCTCGAACATCTCAGAACATCTCGAACATCTCAGAACATCTCGAACATCTCAAAACATCTCAAAACATCACAGAACATCTCAAAACATCTCAGACACATCTCAAACATCTCAGAACATCTCAAACATCTCAGAACATCTCGAACATCTCAGAACATCTCGAACATCTCAAAACATCTCAAACATCACAGAACATCTCAAACATCTCAGAACATCTCAAACATCTCAGAACATCTCAGAACATCTCAAACATCACAGAACATCTCAAACATCTCAGAACATCTCAGAACATCTCAGAATCTCAGAACATCTCAGAACATCTCAGAACATCTCAAAACATCTCAGAACATCTCAAAACATCAGAACATCTCAGAACATCACAGAACATCTCAGAACATCTCAGAACATCTCAGAACATCTCAGAACATCTCAAACATCTCAGAACATCTCAAACATCACAGAACATCTCGAACATCACAGAACATCTCAAACATCACAGAACATCTCGAAACATCTCAAACATCTCAAACATCACAGAACATCTCAGAACATCTCAAACATCTCAAACATCACAGAACATCTCAGAACATCTCAAACATCTCAGAACATCTCAAACATCTCAGAACATCTCAGAACATCTCAAACATCTCAGAACATCTCAAACATCACAGAACATCTCGAACATCACAGAACATCTCAAACATCACAGAACATCTCGAAAACATCTCAAACATCTCAAAACATCACACAGAACATCTCAGAACATCTCAAACATCACAGAACATCTCAAAACATCACATCTCAAACATCTCAGAACATCTCAAACATCACAGAACATCTCAAACATCTCAGAACATCTCAAACATCACAGAACATCTCTGTTCCACATGTTCCTCCTCTGGACTCACCAGGACCCAGCCGGTGACCTCGTGTTTCTCTGGACCTCCTCGTGTCTGGACGGCCAGGTTGTCCCGGTCTCCAGGCAGCAGCTCCACCTTCTTCCTCCCTCCATTCACCACCTGCACCACCCAAACATGCCCCAGAATCAGAGGTGGAGTAAAAACAGAACATCTGAACTTAAAGACGAGGTAAAACACTCCTGAGGGGCATTAAAGACGAGGTAAAACACTCCTGAGGGGCATTAAAGACGAGGTAAAACACTTCTGTGGGGCATTAAAGACGAGGTAAAACACTCCTGAGGGGCATTAAAGTGAAGAAATGGATGATGTACACTTGTGGGCGGAGCCTCAGGTGTGGGGCGTGGCTTACCTTGTTCCAGGTGAGCACAGGTGTGGGCACGCCCACCGCCTCACAGCTCAGGTAAACCTGAGAGCCCGACACGTTATACACTTCACCAGGAGGGGTCACTATACGAGGAGCTGCAACACAAACATGGCAGAGTGGTTATCCTGACTCCTCCTCTCATGGGGAGGTTGTGGGTTAAACTCCTATTCTATGACTCCTCTCGTGAGGAGGCTCGGTGACTCCTCTCGTGAGGAGGCTCTGTGACTCCTCTCGTGAGGAGGCTCTGTGACTCCTCATGAGGAGGCTCTGTGACTCCTCTCGTGAGGAGGCTCGGTGACTCCTCTCGTGAGGAGGCTCGGTGACTCCTCATGAGGAGGCTCTGTGACTCCTCTCGTGAGGAGGCTCTGTGACTCCTCTCGTGAGGAGGCTCTGTGACTCCTCTCGTGAGGAGGCTCGGTGACTCCTCTCGTGAGGAGGCTCTGTGACTCCTCTCGTGAGGAGGCTCGGTGACTCCTCTCGTGAGGAGGCTCTGTGACTCCTCTCGAGGGAGCTCGGTGACTCCTCATGAGGAGGCGCAGGTCTGAACTTGATGCTGAGTGATGGACAGGATGATCTCAGTGGAATCTGGGTCAGATCAGGATCAGACACGTTCAGACCAGGACCAGGCTCTGGAGATGCTGCAGCTGCAGAAACATGAAGTACCACAGCACGAATACCTCGAGTATTTGTACAAATACTTCTGCTTCTCATACTTCAGTATCTTAGACCTGCAGAAACATGAAGTACTGCAGCACGAATACCTCGAGTATTTGTACAAATACTAGAGGTATTTGTACAAATACTTGTGCTTCTAGTACTTCAGTATCTTAGACCTGCAGACTGTAGTAGTACTTTTTAGTTTTTGTAGTAGTGCCATTGGCTAAAGAAGTACAAGTACTGTAGTAACAGTAGTAGTAGTAATGGAAATAGTTGTAATATTCATTTATGCAGTAGCTTAAAGATACAGTCTGTAACTTTCTGAGGTGGCACGTTGCCTACATGTTTCCATGGAAACAGAAAGTTAAAACACTACTACGGAACATTCTCCATGAAGAATGGAGAAGAATAAAGCCACAGAAATCACCATGGAAACCACTAAGAGTCAGGTTTGTGGAGATGCAAGTCCATGAACAGGAAGTGTTTCAGAGCAAGACACAAAAAAACAGACACACGGTTTTATTTTAGTCTTTTTGGGGTAGTATTTGAGCGGGAGTATCAGTAGTATTAGTAATATCAGTAGTATGAGTAGTATTAGTAGTATCGGTAGTATTAGTAGTATCAGTGGTATCAGTAGTACTTGTAGTCATAGTAGTAGTAGCTATAGTAAAAGTACCAGACGGGCAGCTTCCTTTCCCCTTCACCGTCACAGGCTGCAGTTCCTGGTCTCTCCTGTCGTTGGCGCTCTTCAGGGCACATGGGTTTTTGTAGGTGACGCCGTCCGAGCCGCAGACCTGATCCGGTCACAAAGCACAATCAGAAACCAAGAGGAAACCAGCAGCTCCCTCTAGAACAGCTCCTCTAGAACAGCTCAGTTTAGAACATCTCCCTCTAGAACATCTCCTCTAGAACATCTCCCTCTAGAACATCTCCCTCTCTAGATCATCTCCTCTAGAACAGTTCCTCTAGAACAGTTCCTCTAGAACAGCTCCTCTACAGCGTTAAATACTTTCTTTTTAGTACTTTTTTCTTTTCTGTTCCCCTGTGGTCTCATGTTCGGTTCTTGGGTCTCGCTGAAGGTCGGATAAAACAAACTCGAGTGTTTTGGGAACATTAAGTGAAGAATGTAAACTCAGACCCAGGGACAAACCGCCCTGCATCTCAACGTATCACTCCACCACAGGGCGGGGGGACTACTTTTTGTCGTTGTAGGAGTGAAGAGGTTTGACAAACGTCTTCACTCCTACAGCGACTTGTCTGTTGTTTCTTGTGTGACTGAATCTGTCTCTTTCGCTCCTGATTTCCTGTGTGAGCTCTCGCTGGTGATTGGACGACTGTTTCTCACCTGGTCAGTCCTGTGTCTCACCTGTAGCTCCGCCTCCATTAAGGAGCTTCAGTTCAGAGCTGCTGGTCTGTGTGTCCTGTGTTTGTCTCATTTTGTGTCGTTAATCACTTGTTTGTGTCTAACTTTGTGAGGCACTAGTTTTGTGTCTTTTCATTTTGTCTCGATTCTGTTCATAAACCATGTGCCTTGTGTTTTGTTTTTGTGTGTCATTTTTAATAGTTTTCTAAGACACAAGAGTTGTTATTTTTGGTTTCTTAGATTATTTTAATCCACTTTTATTACTCTGTCTTTTTACATCCCTGTATTTGATCATTTTTCCATGTTGTTTTTGTTTCCTCCCTGACCCTGGAGCTGGTCGGGCCTGAGTGACTCTCGTTTGTACCATTTTTTATTTTGGCTTTAGAGTCAATTTGATAAAAGTCTTTGTTATTTTTTAATTAACGTCAAATAAGGAGTCTAGAATAACAACCAAGTTACGAGCTGACGGCTTTAAAGAGGGGCCAAGTCACCGAGGGTTTTATTCAGGTTTTGGGTTAAATAAAAGATAATAAATATCTGGGTTAAATAAAGTGGAACAAATACAGTATGATTAAGTTTTTCACTCATTTAAATGCAAAAAGTAAACATCCAATCCCTGAGTTTTGCTGATGAACCGTGGTGATTTTTGCCCAGGGAAAGATGCAGTTGTGCGTCATCTTTGTACAGATGGTAACTGATCTTGTGCTTTTCAAGAAGCAAATATATCGAGAATAAAATGGGGCCAAGAATGGACCCCTGGGGAACCCCACAGAGGAGGAGCTGAAGAGGATGAGAACTGTCCCAGGGCAACACACTCACCTCGTGCACACTCACACGTGCACACTCTCACCTCGTGCACACGCTCACACGTGCACACACTCACACGTGCACACACCTCGTGCACGCTCTCACACGTGCACTCTCACACGTGCACTCCCACACGTGCACACTCACCTCGTGCACACGCTCACACGTGCATATTCATCTCGTGCACACTCTCACACGTGCACACTCACCTCGTGCACACTCTCACACGTTCACACTCACCTCGTGCACGCTCACCTCGTGCACACTCACCTCATGCACACTCTCACACGTGCACACACCTCATGCACACTCTCACGTGCATACTCACCTCGTGCACACTCTCACACGTGCACACTCACCTCGTGCACGCTCTTACACCTGCACACTCCCACTTTGCTCTTCTTGTCGGCGCGGATACACTCGAGCCCCGCCCCACAGTGAGGCCCCGCCCCTCGGACACAGGGCTGCCCCTCCCCCGACAGAAGGGGCTCTGGAGGGGTCTGCACGGGGGTCTGCACGGGGGTCTGCACGGGGGCTACAGGGGCCTTGGGGGCCGGGTCCGACCCGACCACGACCAGGAGCGCCCCCAGGAGGAGTCCCAGGACAGCGGCCATCTTCTCCAGGTCTGGACTTCAACGTCTAGAGGAAGAAAAATAATTGTCCCGTGAAACACTTTGTGCCAGAGCTGTCAAGATACTGCATATTTGTACTAGTTTTGTCTTGGTCATGGTTGTCTGCTCTTGTGGCTGACTGGCTCACACACTGAGCACATTTTAATGTCCCATTTTTAATTTAATACTTGGAGATTTTGACCAACTAAGAAGTGCAGCTTGTAAAAGGACAGAAGTCATGGACTGTTGGATTGTGTGATTGGTTTGTTTTTCCTGTTTCCATGGTGACCCTGCGTAGAGATGGCTATGCTAACCAGCTAGCTCTGAAATGCTACGCACTTTTTAAAACAATGGAATGGACTTTCTACACCAAATATGGCACAAGACGATCCAGAGGAAACACTTGAGGACAATGTCCCGTCTCATCACCAACCGAAACAACAGAGGCGCCCCCTGGAGGCTGTCGTGATGCTGCAGGACACAGAGGACACAGAGGACACAGAGGACACAGGGGACACAGGGGACACAGGGGACACACGGGACACAGGGGACACAGGGGACACAGAGGACACAGAGGACACAGGGGACACAGGGGACACAGGGGACACAGGGGACACAGAGGAGGGACACTTTTGTCCTGAGACCTGCCCTAACACTGCATCTCATGACCCTGTTCTATTATTATTGTCTTAAACTGTCCTTCAGGACAAATAGTGATTTGAAAAAGTCTAATTTTGTCCCATGAGATTTTTCTGCAGCAGGAATAATCCTCCTGAGCCGATGAGGACGTACTTACAAGTTCATGTGAAGAGAGACTCAGGCGAGGCATCCAGAGTAAACTAAACACTCTGAACTCCACATTCTGTCTGTATTTTCAGAGCAAATAAACATAACTGTTTAACTTGTTAAATAACTGTTTTTGTATTTATGATTTATTCAAGTCACAAATATGACATATGCAAAAGTGCAGCTGCTGAAAGACTCCGCCACTTTAAAGTTAAACTGTCTTTAAAGTTAAACTGTCTTTAAAGTTAAACTGTCTTTAAAGTTAAACTGTCTTTAAAGACAGTTTAAACTGTTTCACTGCCGCCTGTTTGTGGCCTCACCTCGTGCACACTCTCACACGTGCACACTCTCACACGTGCACACTCTCACACGTGCACACTCACCTCGTGCACGCTCTCACAGTGCACACTCTCACACGTGCACTCCCACACGTGCACACTCACCTCGTGCACGCTCTTACACCTGCACAGTCCCACTTTGCTCTTCTTGTCGGCGCGGATACACTCGAGCCTGTTGTGAACTTTTTCTGCTGTGATCGCACTTTATCTTTTAAATCTTGGACAATTTGCTGTTTTTCTTGAAGATGAACTTTTGTCCTTGAAGCACAAACTTGAATCAGTTTCACTTGTTGAGTCTCATTCGTTTATGGTCATTAAAGCAGCAGAGACTTATTTTAAACAGTCAAACCTTTTCATTTTCTTTCTCGTGGGCCACATAAAATTACGTGGCGGGCCACATTCGGCCCGTGGGCCTTGAGTTTGACACATGTGCTTTAAAACATTTCAGCCAAAACAATGAAATGTTCAAGAAAACACAGGGACAACTTAAGTATAACATTAACAAAGAGTAAATATACTTTTTACTCTTATGCAATTTCATCTCCAAATCCTGGTGAGTAGTACGAGTAGTAACAGTACGAGTAGTAACAGTACGAGTAGTAACAGTACGAGTAGTAAAAGTACGAGTAGTAACAGTACGAGTAGTAAAAGTACGAGTAGTAACAGTACGAGTAGTAAAAGTACGAGTAGTAAAAGTACGAGTAGTAACAGTACGAGTAGTAACAGTACGAGTAGTAAAAGTACGAGTAGTAAAAGTACGAGTAGTAACAGTACGAGTAGTAACAGTACGAGTAGTAACAGTACGAGTAGTAACAGTACGAGTAGTAACAGTAGTAGTAGTACTATTGATGGCAGTAATAGTAGTAGTCATAATAGTAGTATTTATAGTAAACATATCTTGTAAAAATCAGAACTGTACCTGAGGAGACTCTGGTTTTGGACCGAGTTTGGACTCGTTCAGATGTCGTCCCGGCTGGTCCTGGTCCTGCTCTGGCTCTGGTCCTGGTCTGGTCCTGCTCTGGCTCTGGTCCTGGTCCTGCTCTGGTCCTGCTCTGGCTCTGGCTCTGGTCCTGGTCCTGCTCTGGTCCCGGTCTCGTCCCGCTCTGGTCTCGTCCCGCTCTGGTCCAGGGGTCGGTCTTGAGTCTGGGAGTCAGAGGAATGCAGAAAAGCCCCTCCCTCTGTGGATCATGGGACAATAATCGGAGCAGAACGCCCTGAGAGAGTCGACCGGGGCAGGAGCGCTCAGGACAAACATCAGCTCGACTTTTATATAAAGACTTTTAAAATACACAAATGGTGTTTGTGGTGATACAGGAAGTGCTCCACTGTGTTTTTAAACTTCACCTTCACCAGAATCTTTTAGATCATTTCAGTCCTGGAGTGTCACTCGACTGAACTAAAGGTAAAAGCAGCTGAAAAGTACCACTTCATGACATCACGAGGTGGAACAGAGCATCCTGAGCTTTGTAGATGTGACAGACTCATAATAAAGTGACTCAAACATGTGAATGAAACAAACACGACTCAGGTCTGATTTTGAGGAGGAAACAGTTCTGCTTTTTGTCATGTTTTATTATATTTATATGCAATTTTATCTTGTGTGTTCTGAAGGGCATTTATAAATAAAATGCATTATTATTATTATTATTATTATTATTATTATTATTATTACTTAGAAGATGGATTAAAGCTGCAGGAGACAGTTTGTGTGATTCTGGAGCTTTAATAATTAAAGTGAATCTTGTTCTGATGCAAAATTCAAATGTGACAGAGTTTAGAAAATAAAACGCTGAAAAGAGCTGATTAAAAATGTAATAAAAAGAACAAATCATTTCAAATAAGGAAATTATATTTCAGCATCAGCTCATGTTTCAGAGAGTTTCTGTGTGTTTGACTTTTGTCTGATACTTAAACTACACCAGTATTTGTGTTTGAAACTGTCCAAACTACAGTTATGACAGTTTTATGTTTTACCTCAACAGCTGCAGCATTTGTGATGTGCAAAGTCAAATATTTTACTTTATCGATCTGTTGAACCTCATTGATGAAGTATTTAGAAGTAACAGTACTGCAGACGGATCCTGTGAGTATAAAATGAAGTATTTAGAAGTAACAGTACTGCAGACGGATCCTGTGAGTATAAAATGTTCTTTTTGTACTTTATTTGTGCAGCATTAATTATGATAATGATGATGTTAGTTTCTCGTAGCCCTGATCACTGTTGTTCTTCCTGTTTGTTTGTTTGTCTGTCTGTGTTTATTTGTTTTTGTTTGTCTGTGTTTGTTTGTTTTTGTTTGTTTGTTTGTTTGTGTTTGTTTGTTTGTATTTGTTTGTTTGTTTGTTTGTTTGTTGCTCTCGTCCTGAATGTCGTGACGTGTAAATCTGCAGCTCTTCAGTCTAAACATGTTTTTTATTCCTCTCGTCGTTGCTCTGAGTTAAACTCCTTTAAAAACATTTTACAATTTTAAATTCACAAAGAAACGTTAAAAACAATATAAATAACACAAAAAACTGAACAAATTCAACATAAACTGTAACATCTCGGGTCTGGAGGAGGCACTTTGTTTCTGTTTGAATCGTGTTATTGAAAAAACAGCAGAGAAACTTTTCTGTGCCAAATCAGAGATGAATCCTTCATCCTGAAGCCCATGAACGGGAGGTTTTCAGGTTCAAGACTGTGATGTCACACTCACAGATGATCAGACTGAACTTTACACCGAACTTTACACCGAACTTTACACCGAACTTTACACCGAACTTTACACCGAACTTTACACCGAACTTTACACCGAACTTTACACCGAACTTTACACTGAAATATCCGAAAGGTAAATTCACAAATGTTGAGCCTGATCGTTTCTTTTAGTCTCTAGAACTCGCTTTAGTACAAGAAATATCAGAATTGAACCATTTTTTAATCTGTTTGTCCCTCAGTCCAGGTCAGAGTCAAAGAAAATATAAAATCTGTCAAAAGAACAAAACGAGTGAAGACGTTTTTCTGCTCGTCCAAGTCTCTCCTTCGTCCAGCTCAGATTCTTCCTGTGATTGTCCTGAGTCCAGCAGAGGAAGGAAGTCTGAAAAACTCAAGAAGAAGAAGAGGAAGAGAGACATCTGACCTCCACCCAGAACGAGGGAGACATCCGACCTCCACCCAGAACGAGGGAGACATCTGACCTCCACCCAGAACGAGGGAGACATCTGACCTCCACCCAGAACGAGGGAGACATCTGACCTCCACCCAGAACGAGGGAGGGCAACTGACCTCCACCCAGAACGAGGGAGACATCTGACCTCCACCCAGAACGAGGGAGACATCTGACCTCCACCCAGAAACGAGGGAGACATCTGACCTCCACCCAGAACGAGGGAGACATCTGACCTCCACCCAGAACGAGGGAGAGACATCTGACCTCCACCCAGAACGAGGGAGGGCAACTGACCTCCACCCAGAACGAGGGAGACATCTGACCTCCACCCAGAACGAGGGAGACATCTGACCTCCACCCAGAACGAGGGAGACATCTGACCTCCACCCAGAACGAGGGACATCTGACCTCCACCCAGAACGAGGGAGACATCTGACCTCCACCCAGAACGACGGGGAGGGCAACTGACCTCCACCCAGAACGAGGGAGACATCTGACCTCCACCCAGAACGAGGGAGACATCTGACCTCCACCCAGAACGAGGGAGACATCTGACCTCCACCCAGAACGAGGGAGGGCAACTGACCTCCACCCAGAACGAGGGAGACATCTGACCTCCACCCAGAACGAGGGAGACATCTGACCTCCACCCAGAACGAGGGAGACATCTGACGTGAAGCTTCGGTCTTGTTTCGGAGCAGGTTCAGTGGGGGTTTAGTGCAGATATTTGGTGATGAAGGCGGAGTACAAGTCTCTGTAGGGAGTGTTGGACTTGGGCTGCAGGTGGAGGAGTCTGTGGACTCTGGGGGAGCGGAGAATCATGTTGTGTCCGAGTCCGACGACACTGGAGCAGAGCCAGTACAGAGACATGCACTGTGGAACGACACAGACAGTGAGCTTCACAAACAAGAGAGAGTCTGTATCAGTCTGTCTGAATCAGTCACTTTTATGGAGAGGTGGAGAGGTGGAGGTGTGTAGAGGTGGAGGTGTGTAGAGGTGGAGGTGTGGAGAGGTGGAGGTGTGGAGAGGTGGAGGTGTGGAGAGGTGGAGGTGTGGAGATGTGGAGAGGTGGAGGTGGCAGGACATGACGTGGGTTCACTGTTTTATAAATCAGGAGTTTGCGTGGCACATGCGTCTCGTGGCCACTAGGAGGACGCACTCGTTCTTTAAAAATGAGGCTCCAGACTCAGATCAGAGACAGAAACTTCTCAGAGGAGTTTCAGGACTGAACCGTTTTCATGCCCTGCTCCTTCAGGGATTATTTTTATAAATCAGTTTTTACTCATAGTTTTACTGCAGTAGTAGCCCCCCCCTCCCTGTACTCGAGTACAGTCTGTACCTCCTCGATCCGTCTGTGACGAGCAGAAGACACACTTAAACTTATCTGACGCTGAGTTATGTTTTATCGGCGTCGTGGCCCGTGTGACCCACACGAGACAAGTCCAAACCTGAGGCTCAGAATCTTCACAAACACAGAGCAGACAGAGACACTGGAGACGGGCAGGTCCACTCGTGTCGGATTCTAATCTCACAAATACTTCAGTCCTGCTCTGAGGTCGAGCAGGTGACGCTTTTTCACTCACAGCAAAATGGAGCATTGAAAATTCACACTTCCACGTGTCCTGTGTGTGTTTATCAGTGCAGAGTTTAGTCTGTCACACGACTCGTGCACAAGGCTCGTGCACACGGCTCGTGCACGCCGCTCGTGCACAAGGCTTGTGCACACGGCTCGTGCACACGGCTCATGCACGCCGCTCGTGCACAAGGCTCGTGCCCACCTCTCGTGCACACCTCTCGTGCACACTGCTCGTGCACACCTCTCGTGCCCACCGCTTGTGCCCACCGCTCGTGCACACCTCTCGTGCACACTGCTTGTGCACACCGCTCGTGCACACCTCTCGTGCACACCGCTCGTGCACACCGCTCGTGCACTGTGGCACCATCTTGATGAAGACGAGCGACGCCTCCAGCCGCAGATTCAGGGTGGATGTTTTTCGAGGTCTTTTTCAGATATACATTAAGTGCACTTCACCGTGGCCCAGTCTGAATGTGGTGTGTGAGAGCGGGTGGTGCTCACACGAGCTGATGGTGCAGAGTGGAGGCTTTGTTTCAGTCCGTCTGCCCCAGGGCAGTGTGGCTACAGTAGTAGATACCACCCCATGTTCCCAGAACTACTTTAGCTCCTGGCTGGTTCCTGACTGACTCCAGGCAGCACGTCCCAGAGGAGGAAGGACACTGTTGTCCTGAGTACTGTTCCTCTCCTCAAACCCCCTGATCCAAACCCGTCCTCCTGAGCACGTCTGAATGACGACTACTCCAGGAGCTCGAAATGAAAATGTATTTAAATAATGAAATTTAAATAATTCAAGTGAGAATGGCGGACTGAGAATGTCTGTTAACGGCGTTCACTCACCGTGGGGACGTACGCAGACACAGGGATCATGAGGAGGGACACTGCTCTGAAGGAGTGAAGGACAATCTTCTGGAAGCGTCCGGAGACGGGCCTCTGCTGCAGAGACGCCAGCTGCAACATTCCAGGGAAATAAGAACAAGAAAAGTATGTTTCAGAGCCTCAGATCCCTTTACTTCTGTCTGTAACATAGTGGAAATAACACATATTTATTCAAAGCAGTACCTACCTCCACCAGCAGGAGGTTGGTGAGCCCCAGAGACACAGGAATAATCCAGGTGGGGTCAGGGACAGTCAGGTCTTTGAACCAGAGAGCGCCCCCTGCAGCCAGTGCAGAGTACACGGCTGTGGACACAAACACAGTAGTAGGTTTATTAGTTCTTTTAGTTCAGGATTAGCCCTTGATTAGTCCAGGTTTTGATCTGGTTCTCACCACTGGAGTCCAGACTGAGGTCTCTGAGGGCCAGGGACAGACTGATCCAGACCGGGACCTGGACCAGGACCAAGATGGAGGCTTTGAACGGATGACAGTTGTCCCGAATGTAGAGCTCGGACACGATCCTCTTCATGTTCTTCTTAAACTGGAACCTACAAAATAAAAAAGACATTAACAACATTTAATAACATAATTCTTCACCATATTAGCGAACAGTTCAGGCTGTTGAAGAATGAATAATAAAAACTTTAAATATTCTGTGTCATAAAAATTCCGTGTTTCTGTTAGAGCCAGTTCCAGGTTCACTTCCTGTAAGATTTTCCTCAAGTGACTCGTCTAAATTTAACTGTGGCTTCGCTTCTGATCAATAAATGAAATAAATCTAATTTATCCCACAGAAGATGAAGCAGTAGTAGAGAAGTAAAAAAAAAAAAAAAAAAAAAAAGACACTAAATGAATAACTCAAACAAAAGTCTCAGGGATGCACAGATACTGGTATCGGATATCGCTCGGGTCCAGGACATTGTGCTGGATGTAGGTCTAGTCTCATAATGTGTCAACTTTTATTTATACAAAGCTCTTAAGTCGTTACTTGCAAGAAAAATAACAGCTACAAACCACTTGGATCCATTTTGTAACTGTTATTCTTGGGGAAAAGGCGAGGTCTCGGTCCCTGCACTGGTATCGGTTCATATCCGGTATCGGCAGAGTATCAGTATCAGAGTTGAAAAGGCTGAGTGGTGCTTAGTGTCGGTGCAGATTAGTGTTAGGCTCATCCCGGATGCTCCCTGGTGTTTGTATCAAACACAGTGTTTAACGGGGGTGAAGTACCTGCAGGTGTCCTGGCTCCAGCCGACTTCTTTGGCTTTTACAGACACTTCATATCTGAGCCTGAGAGACAGCTCCGAGATCTCCTTCTGCAGCGCCTCCACCTGGTCACACACACAAACAACACGTTTGGTTTTATAAAACTTCACCCAAACTCACAAATGTGGAGAAATCTTTAGGAGCCTCATTTATTTGATTAAAACTCAACAGAAACATCACAGTTTCCTTCATCAAGGTTTTTATCAGGGCTGAGAAACAGATCCATCAAAACCCTGATACTTAAACTATACAACTATATTTTTAAATAAAAAGACGATTGTTTCTGAGAATTAAAGACACAGATTTTATTTGTGTATCATAAAGATCCCTCGGGTTTAGAATATCCACCATATGAACCAAACACCGACCAAACACCGACCAAACACCGACCAAACACCGACCAAATGCCAACCAAACGCCAACCAAACGCCAACCAAACACCAACCAAACACCGACCAAACACCGACCAAACACCGACCGAACACCGACCGAACACCGACCGAACACCGACCGAACACCGACCAAACGCCGACCAAACACCGACCAAACACCGACCAAACACCGACCAAACACCAACCAAACACCGACCAAACACCAACCAAAGACCAACCAAACACCAACTAAACACCAAACACTGACCAAACACATGGTTTTCAAACAGATCCGTACAGATGAACAATCATTATTTTTATCTGTAAATTTACTATGGAATCAGAGACTGGAGACAGATTAAAGTCACAAAGGCAATTTTATCTGGATTCAACACAACTTTTTTATGAACGCATCCTTTTTATGACTAATCAAAATTTTATATTTTATTTTTTTTCATTAAAAGCTAATAAAATGTACTTTCAAAAACAAATATTTCATATACTTCTAATTTTTATTTTATTTATTTTATTTTTTTCCTCCAAGGTCTGAACTCTGCTCCAAACCACAAGGATCTTCTGCCGCAGACGGGTTCAGACATCTCCAAATCAAAATCCCCAAGTTTAGCATTGACTATTGAAACGACTGAACCGACTGGATTAAAATAGAAACAGTGCAGAGTTTTCAGTGAATCTCAGGGTTTATTTGACGAGGCTCTGGAGCTCACCCGCTGCAGGATCACGGTCTGATACGCGGCGAGAGGCAGAGTCACAGTGGAGCGGATGGTCAAAGTTGCTGCTGCTATGCTGAACCACCAGGAGGCGCCGCTCATCTCTTGAAGTCCCACCAGGAACTGTTCTGCCACCTGCACTGGAGTGTGCATGTGAGCTCTGTGCACGTGGACAGGTGTGTGCACGTGGAGGGGCGGGGCCAAGGGCACGAGGGAGGAGCCTGGACAGACTAGAACTGGACGTAAGAGACGCAGCATCTTTGACCTGAGGAGACACACACGGAGAGTCAGACTTCATGATAGAACCGTCACTGGACTGAAGTCGACTCGATTAGACGAATAAAACGGGGCGTGGCAAAGATTCTAGAAACTATTCATCATCTCTGTGATGTCACCATGTACCTGTCCCAAACTGCATCTATAACTGCACAAGAGTTCATGCAAAAACAACTATTTATACAGAAAAATACTTAACGGTGTTTATATTTAAAAAGGAAAATGCACCAGATCTTCTCCTTGTTCTGAGACGTTAGACAAACATACACTGAACTGTAGGAGTTGTAGGACACGACCTTTACAAAGATGTGGACGATACGGCTTAATTAAAAATGAAATCATGATTTTCTTGGAGCCGGCTCACAATTTGTATTTTATCATGATTCATGTACATGTTGTATTTTTGCTTTTGGCTTTAAGAGCAGCATTAAGAGCTGTATGAATATGCTAATTATGACTCTGGCACAGTGCACACTTAGTGCAGCTCAACAGACCGAACCCACAAACAGGAACTGTAAACAGAAGCTGTTTCAGTTTCAGTGTCGTTAGCGCCCCCTTCAGACAGATATAAGGCAGTGTCCAGCAGGAATCTGACCAGAACTGAAGAAGAGACTTGGACGAGCAGTAAAACGTCTTCACTTTAAAACTTTTGTCCAGTTGAGAGATTTTACTTTTGGCTTTTACTTTGCCTTTAAGAGGTTTATGTAATCCCTCAGTCGTCTGGGTCTGATCCGTGGTAAAAGCTGAATGTTAAATCTGTCACTGGACAAAACATTGTAGGAGTGAAGACGTTTGTCTGCTCGTCCAAACCAATTCTTCAGCCTTTCTTTTCTTTTCTGCCTTTAAGAGGTAAAAAAAAAAGTAATCTACTACATTCACATTTCATCATGATTGGTTACATCCAGGTGTCACTCACTCAGAGCCAGTTCAATAAGAGAAAATCATGAGGCGACTGTCAGATCATGATTTGATGTTCATGACCATATCGCCCCGGCCCTGTCTGTTCACTGAGAAGGAAAAACAGCCACAAACTCAGCACCACCTTTAAATACTTTGATACGACTGTGGTGATAAAAACAAGGAGTTAAGAAACTGTATGTAAGATTTTGATTTTACATTTCATAAACGTGACCTATCCTCAGACATGAGGTTCGTTTTCACATGTTAGTTCACTTTGTGGAGCCACTGCTCGTTTATGTCGATCAACTCAGTGTGAAAACGACCTAATAGAGCTTTTACTAAAAACAAAAACTGTAACGCTGATTTATTCTTAATTACAAAATCATTAGACATGATTGCACATTTATTTATGTTATAATTTGGTGTTTTGGTTCTTAAGATGATTATCCAACCAGAAAGCAGAGCCTCACATGAGTCTCATTTGTGTTGCCAGGTTCCATGTTGAAATCCAGCTGGTTTAAAACCAAAATATGACTCTCTCTGATGTGAAATACCTGTGTAATATAAAATGACTCTCTGAAACACTTGTGTAATTTAAGTACAGGTTGTGACACTGTCACTGTCGTACTTTTTTAAAACAGTAAGAGCGCGGGCTACAAACCTTAAAATCAAACAGAACAAACTGCCTTTGGTCTATAACAGTGATAAATATGTGAAAGTTCATCTTACATTTGGGTTTGTGCTGATCACAGATGGGTCTGAACTCGATTGAAAAACAGATTACTCCTGATACATAAAACATATAAACATTATTCACACTTAGATATAGACATATTATCCGCCTCTAGCTAAACCCACTGCCGCCCCAAACTTCAGAACCAGAAGCAGAACCACAGACAGACCCACAGACCCACAGACCCACAGACAGACCCACAGACAGACCCACAGACAGAACCACAGAACCACAGACAGACCCACAGACAGACCCGCAGACAGACCCGCAGACAGACCCACAGACAGACCCTCAGACAGACCCGCTTCACCTTCAGCTCCACGCTCTCCCCGCGCGCACTGATGACGTGTCATGTTTACAACTAATGGGCCCCGCAATATGACGTCATTAAGGCGTTTTGGTTTTTTTCTTGTTTCGTTTTAATTTCACTGGTTAAAATACAGTATTTAAGTAAGTATAAGTATGGACTGTACTGCACGACTGTAAATGAAATTGTTAAAAGAAGCCGGGACTATTCCTCCGGAAGTACGTCACTGTAAAACCGGAAGTAACAGGAGCTAAACAGCGGAAGCAAAATGGCGGAGTTCAGTGGAGGAGGATTACTGGCGGCGCTGCTGCTGTTCACGGCTCTTACCGTGAAAGACGTGTATGTGGGAATGCACCGGGACCAGAGCCGGGACCAGCGCGGCCCGAGGAACGAGGCCGAGGATCGAGGAAGGTTCACGGCCGGAGAAGAGCAGGAAAGAGCGGCCAAACCCTGGAGCAGCTCCGGGAGCAGCTCCGCCAGCCTGGGGCCGGTGCTGCGCTTCCAGTACTGGTGCGTGTGCTGCTGCTCCACACGACACGTATCTACAGAGATCTACAAGGATCTGAGATAAACCGCAGTGGAAACACGTTTAAAGGGCCTGGAGTGCACTGGTTTGATCTCATAATGTTTCCTCATCACAACCACAAACCTGGAGTGTTTTTGTTTCATTCCCACATGTTTAACACAAACCTGCAGATTTAGGCTGAGCTCTTCTCTCAAACTGAAAACTCTGTTCTACCTTGTGATGTCATCATGTAGAAATACAGGAAGTGCTCTTGTGTTTTTAAACTCCACACACTTTCACCAGAATCATTTGGATCATTTCAGTCCTGGATTTACCAAACCTTTAAGTTACATCTGTCCTCTTAGCCTCATTAAAACTGCTTCACTCCTCTGTGCACCATCAGATTTTACAGACTTTGTTTTTAAAGACTTTACTGAACAAAAATACTCAAATACAAGCAACAACTTAAAGGTATTCTGCTGTACTGGAGACTAAAACAGTTCAGTTGAGCTTAAAAATAGCTGTTAACCTTCAAACTTCCACAAAATGACATCACAGGGTAAAACAGCATGTTTATCTTTGGAGATGTCGACGGACTAATGATCCAGGATTAAACAGACGCGTGAATGAGACTAAACACAGCTCCAGGTCTGTTTTTGAGGGAGGTAACAGCATTATAAGCTGCTTTAAAGCTCACAGAAGTAACTTGTGTAATATATCAGCTTTAAATCAGAAGTAAAGCAGGTCTGTGATATAAGGATGGTCAAATCTCACAAATGGACGTTGCAGTGCCCCCTAGAGGACCGCCTGGCACAGTGTTTGTACATGTTCATCTTAAAAGTCTTTCTGTGTGTTTTAGCATTTCCTGAGGCTACAGTAAAGTGTTCCAGGACTATTCCAGGGCCATCAATCAGATTTACCCAGAGCTGCGCATCGAGGGAAGCAACTACCCCCCCACCACCTTAAACAAGTAAAGACGTCAACATGTGTCTCTTAAAAGATACGATATTCAGATCTCAGCCCTCGTTTGGACGTGTTTTAGACTAATCAGCTCAGTCCTGGTTCCTCTGACTGGGCCTGTCACGATAACATGTTTTGAAGCACGATATATCTCTGCAGAGAAACACCACGATAAATGATAATATCGAAAGTACTTTATAATTAGATTTATTCAGTCCTCTACAGCTCAGATCTGAGTGTTCACAGTGACGGCTCTGATCTTTCTCAGGTACCTGGGGAACCTGATTTTCTACCTGAAGCTCTTGGCCTTGGTCCTGATAGTCTCTGGAACCAGCCCTTTTAGACTTTTGAACACAGAACCCACCGAGTCCTGGGCCCGGATCTGGACTTGGACTCAGCAGAACAAGGTGAACCCCACTGTCTCTCTCCTGTCTCTCTCTCCTCTCTCCTGTCTCTCTCTCTCCTCCCTCCTGTCTCTCTCCTCCCTCCTGTCTCCCTCCTGTCTCCCTCCTGTCTCCCTCCTGTCTCCCTCCTGTCTCTCTCTCTCCCTCCTGTCTCTCCCTCCTGTCTCTCTCCTCCCTCCTGTCTCTCTCTCTCCTCCCTCCTGTCTCTCTCCTCCCTCCTGTCTCTCTCCTCCCTCCTGTCTCTCTCCTGTCTCGTCTCTCTCCTTCTCTGTCTGTTTTAGCTCGTGTTGTAGCTTAACAGCCAGTGAAATGTTGGATTTAGGGCTGTCACAAGTTTGGACAGAGACGGTCTAAACTAAAACTAGTATTGAAACTAGAGACTCATTTGAGCCGGAATCAATACCAAAAAAGTCCAGTTGAAACAAATGAACCTTTCCTGGATATTTTTTAGAAAGATGTTGAGCTGAATCTTTCACAAGTATGAGACACAAAGACTAGAATACACCCATGGACCAGTATGAACCTGCTGGACTAAACGAGGACTAAACCAGGACTAAACGAGGGACTAAACGGGGACTAAACGAGGACTAAACGAGGACTAAACGAGGTCTAAACAGGTCTAAACCAGGTCTAAACCAGGTCTAAACCAGGTCTAAACCAGGTCTAAACCAGGACTAAACCAGGTCTAAACCAGGTCTAAACCAGGACTAAACCAGGACTAAACCAGGACTAAACCAGGTCTAAACCAGGACCATGTTCCACTATGAACCTGCTGTGAGGATCACACACACATAGGAACAGACACAGTACCAACGTAAAGAAAAAATGTTTTTATTATTGTGGTATCAGTATCGAGTATCGAGTGTATTCCTTAGTATCGATATCGAGTTGGACGTTCTCGTAAAACTTCTCTTGTTGCTCTTTTTCAGATCTTCTCGTGCCTCATGGCCTTCTTTGTTTGTAACATGCTGGAGACACATTTCCTGTCGACTGGAGCCTTCGAGATCAGCCTCAACGGTACGGCCCAAAGTGGACCAGCGTGGGCCGCCACCCGAACGCGGGCCGCCACCCGAACGCGGGCCACCCCACCCGAACGCGGGCCGCCACCCGAACGCGCGCCACTCGAACGCCACCCGAACGCGGGCCGCCACCCGAACGCGGGCCGCAGGGTTTATTTTATTGAGCCTACGCAGAAAAAACAGTGGTGTTGTAGTTACAGAAATGGCCGGTCTGGACAGATTTAGGTGGAATCGCCCAAAATTTTACAAGTTAAAGTTCCATTACTTCAAAATAATATTACTCGAGTAAAAGTAGCGGTTTAAGAAATGATCAAGTACGAGTAAACGAGTATTTGAGAATAGTACTACACAAGCAAGAGTAACTTAAAGAGTAACTGTTGAGACGTGACTAAATCACATCTGAAGGAGAAACACAGACGTTCAGATCATTTCATCGTCGACATAAAGACGATGAGAAACTTGAACTTTGTGGACAGACGTTGACCCGTTTCGCTGCAGTTCAGTCGGTATCGTGCCGTTCGAGGAGTGACTCTGGTTTTCTCTTCTCCTCAGATGTTCCCGTCTGGTCGAAGCTGCAGTCCGGGTACGTGCTGAACATACAGGAACTCTTCCAGATCCTGGACTCTCACCTGAAAATGAACCAGGCACCAGTCTTCACTTAGACATGGACCAAACTGGGTAATGCAGCTGCTTCATCCACGATCTCAGGCTCCTGAGACAAAGTTTAAGGATTTAAAGGTCGAATATTGGAAAAAACTGACTCCTGTAGCTTTAATCCATGTTCTAATGTTCCTCAAAACAGACCTGGAGTTTTATTATTAGTCTGTAACATCTCCAAAGCTCAAAATGCTATGTTCCACCTTGTGATGTCATCAAGTGGTAGTTTTCTTCAGCTCCTTTTAATGAAACAAAACAGCTGCAGGTCTGTGAGTGATGAGGAAACAGATCAGAGCAGAGTGTGATACTTTAATCACAAAACATTAAACATTTGTGAATATTTCAGTAAGATTTCAGCTTTAAGAGTGACAGAGTTCGTTAAAGTCCCTTTTGTCTCTTACCTTTTCTGACTCGTTTGCCTCGTTTGCTTCCAGATGGAGTTTGCTGGAGGTGTTTCAGAGGGTCCACGGTGGCGGTTCATGACGGCTGAGTTTTAAAGCAGTTTCTGAAGAAGCTCAGCCTGAACTCACCCCGCCATTTAAAGCCCGGCCCTAGAAAACTACACTACCCACAATGCACCTGTGCACCAGAACGGAGAACACCGCGGAGAACACCAGAGAAAACACGCGAGAACACCACGAGAACGCCACCAAGACACCACCGAACTCCACTGACGTGATTTATTTAAAACTAGTAAAGATCTTTTTAAAACATGTTTGTGTTGTGTTTATTGTCTGTTCTGCTCCACCCACACGCTCCACCCACCCACAACCGACAACCCACCCGCTTCACCCACACGCTCCACCCACCCACAACCGACAACCACCCTGTTCACCCACACGCTCAGGTTTACAATCGTCAGGGCCACCCGCTGAAAAACCTCAGACATCTCACACCCACAGACTGAAGTTTGTGTCCCGATCCAGCAGCACGCTGCACCCAGACAATTCTACCAACCCACACATCCACCCTCCACAAGCAGAGGCTCTGACCTGAGATACAACCCACGACCTGAGCCCTCCACCTGAGCCCTCCACCTGAGCCCACCCACAACCTGAGCCCTCCACCTGAACCCCCCACCCACAACCGCCCCACCCGCTCCACCTGAGCCCTCCACCTGAGCCACCCATAACCTGAGCCCCCACCTGAGCCTGTGACCTGTGCCCCACCACCTGAGCCCTCCACCTGAGCCCTCCACCTGACACCTCCACCTGAGCCGACCACCCCAACCCCACCACACGAGCCCTCCACCTGTCAGGTTTACCTGTTGTCCTCCACGAGCCCTGAAAAACCTCAGCCCGTCCATTAGACTGAGCCCATGACCTGAGATCCAGCAGCAGCTGCTGAGCCCTCCACCAAAAACCCAACTCCCCACAAGCAGAGGCTGTGACCTGAGATACCCCACCACCTGAGCCCTCCACCTGAGCCCTCCACCTGAGCCCTCCACCTGAGCCCTCGACCTGAGCCCTCCACCTGAGCCCTCCACCTGAGCCTGCGACCTGAGCCCTCCACCTGAGCCTGCGACCTGAGCCCTCCACCTGAGCCTGCGACCTGAGCTTATGACCCGAGCCCGTGACCTGAGCCCTCCACCTGAGCTGAAACCCGGCACCTGAGCAATAATAACCTAGCAACAACAATAATAATAATAACGATAATAATAATAATAATGATAATAATAATAATAACGATAATTCTTCTGTGATGTTTAAAAAAAAAAAAACGCATAAAAATAAATAAGAAAAAAAAACATCCGGTTCTTTTCAAAAATGAGATCCGGCTCCAATCGGAACCGTTGAAAAGAGCCGACTCGTTCATACGTCACATGACGTCAGTTCCGGTCCTGTGTCTCGTGCGGAGTCTGACCCCGGATAGTCCGGTTTGAGCTTCAGCCTCAGTCTGAGGGTTTAGAGTCTGATTCTCTCGTGTTTGTCGTTCTTTTTACACCGGCTCGTTCTCCGGCTCGTTCTCTGGAGCCTGTTTGGGGCTGTGGCTCCGGGGCCCGGGACAGGAGCGGTTTGTCTCCGGTGTAACGGCTGTTTGGCCCGTGTTTTCGGTCCGTGTTGTTGTGGTACTAGTCTGTGTCACTGCTGTGGTCAGACTTTATGTTCGGACATTTTTAACGCAGAATATTCTTCTTCTCTGGGCTGTTGTTTCATATTCACTCATTTTTTCTGTTTAAAAGTGACACCAGAAACTGCACCCGGAAGAGGACCAAACCATTTAGTCCAAGTGCAACACTGATCCGAACACCCTGCGCAGAACCTGCACAAAACCAGCCCAAAGTGCGCACGTTTGGACCTGACATGAAGACCTCGGTGAGTCTGCAGCTTTAGCTCACAGTCTGTGTTTAAAAGTATAATTTGGATCTTTAAATGGACTCGCACTTTGTCTCTGAACCTTTAACAGTGTTGTGCCCTAAAATGAGATAAGACACATAACCTCTGCAGGTTCAGGCTGAGTTTTTCTCTCAAATGTTTGAATGAGACAAAACACCAGGTGTTTGTGAGGACGAACAACTTTATAACCAAGATCAGACAGGAGTGAAATATGGGAACTGATCAGAAACATCCACAGAGATAAACCTCAAACAATATGAAAAAGAAAAAACACAAAGAACTGGAACAACCCGATAAACTGCAGCGTCACGACTGATGATGGAGTGACTCAGACTCTGATGTGACGAATCCACCCAGAGCACCCTCACCTCCACCACAGGGCTCTAACTCCACCCAGAGCACCCTCAGCTCCACCCAGAGCACCCTCACCTCAACCCAGAGCACCCTCACCTCCACCACAGGTCTCTAACTCCACCCAGAGCACCCTCACCTCCACCCAGAGCACCCTCACCTCCACCCAGAGCACCCTCACCTCCACCAGAGCACCCTCACCTCCACCACAGAGCACCTGTTGGTAAATGACCAGCGGCCAGGCCCTCACCTCCACCAGAGTCTAGTTTCCTGACAGTTTTTGCCCTAACCTCCACCCAGAGCACCCTCACCTCCACCCAGAGCAACCTCACAGACTTGACCACAGACAAACTCCACCCAGAGCACTGTGCACCTCCACCCAGAGCACCCTCACCTCCACCCAGAGCACACCTCACCTCCACCACAGGTCTCTTTACTCCACCCACAGCAGCCTCACCTCCACACGAGCACCCTGACTTTACCACACTCTAGAAATGGTAAATGTGACAGCGGCCAGGCCAAAATCACATTTATGAGTTTAGTTTCCAGACCTGAGCCAAGACTAAACTCAGAACAAACCCTTCATGGGAAATGAACCATCACAGACTTGAGCCTGATCCATCACTGGAGGTCTGCACGGCAAGCACTCACGGACAAGGTACAGTGGAACAGGTCCTCAGGGTGGAGGTCCCGGTATGTGAGGTTTATGTCAGTGTGGAACCTGTTTTGCGGTATAATGAGGTCCTCTGGCAGAGACGACACGAATGTGAGGTCCTTTCACTCTGGAGAAATGGGGTATGTGACGTGCTTCACATTTATCACATTTATGACGTTTGAACAGACTCTGGCCAAGACGTCAACTGAGAATGTGAGGTCCTCATGGGAAATGGTGAGGGATGTGTGGGTGGAGGGCCATCCTGGAGGTCTGCAGGGAGAGCACTCTGGGTGGAGGTCTGGGTATGTGAGGTCCTCTGGGTGGAGGTCTGGGGTATGTGAGGTCCTCTGGGTGGAGGTCTGGGGTATGTGAGGTCCTCTGGGTGGAGGTCTGGGGTATGTGAGGTCCTCTGGGTGGAGGTATTAACAGCAGTGACCCAACAGTTGAACATTAATGTAATTTAAATATAATCTATATAAAATCTCTATAATCCCCTGAAACTGTCGGGGCCGGAGCAGCAGACGTCGTCTCATGTGGCAGAGGAGCCAAAATTGTACTTGAGCAGTTAAAAAAATGGTAGTAAATAGTAACGTGAAGTATGTGATACGAAGGACTAAACATTAAATGTACAAAATGTTGTATTTTTCAAAGGACAGACACAAATGTTCAAATCAGTACTCCCCTCCCGTGCGAGTACTCCCCTCCCGTGCGAGTACTCCCCTCCCGTGCGAGTACTCCCCTCTTATGTGAGTACTCCCCTCCCGTGCGAGTACTCCCCTCCCGTGCGAGTACTCCCCTCCCGTGCGAGTACTCCCCTCCCGTGCGAGTACTCCCCTCTTATGTGAGTACTCTCCTCCCGTGTGAGGACCTGACCTCTGACCAGTTGCTATGTCCACTGCTTTTGTGCTGTAAAAACTTTGTATAATTGTGTTTTTCTCATTGAAGTCTGAAAGACTGAGAAGACGGCCTCTGTCGAGTCGGTCCAGCCCCCGGTCCAGACCCCAGTCCAGACCCCAGTCCAGACCCCGGTCCAGACCGAGCCCCAGATCCAGACTCCAAGGCCAGACCAACAAAACCCCGAGCAGAACCAAAGCCAAGAGCTGGACGACCATGAACGAGAGTCCACCTTCAGACACCATCAGCCTGGACTCCAGCAACGAGGGTCAGTCTTTACTCTTCACTGTCCTCTCCATGGTTACCATAGCAACTGACAATAAAAATATTACTTTTGAATGGTGAAAATTCCTCAAAATGTCACATCGAAGAGGAAGCTCAACCTCATGAACAGAGGTTCTGCTGATCATGTCACAAGTTTAACTTTCTGAATGTTCAGAACGACGAGCAGCTTTGAGTCAAGGGCCAATTACGACATTTTCTCCTGTAAAAGCTCCAAACACTAAATCTCAAATGTGACCGAGCTGCTACAGTTTAAAACAAATATAAGTCTACAACTCTGAAATATTTAGTTTGTACCTGACTCTAAAAAGATAAACTCAGGTCAACATTAGAAAAGAAGTGAAACCACAGGGACCTGCAGAGACACATTTACAGGAGAAAACAGAACTTTACATGCACTTTATGAAAAGACTCACTGTGACACGTCAGACTAAACGTTTTATAGGACTGAGATCAGAGCTTTGTGATGGACACTCCAGAACATCGACTTTGTTATCCCGAAGCCTCTTTGTTATCCTTAAGCCTCTTTGTCACCAGTTTGGCCGTATGCTTCAGGTCATTATCCATTTGAGACCCATTTGTTCCAGTTTTAACTTCCTGCTGATGTGTTGAGATGTTTCTTCAGTTTTTCCTCATGGTGCATCTGTTTTGTGACGTGCACCAGTCCCTCCTGCAGCGAAACACCCCCACGACATGATGCAGACACCCCCATGTTTCACAGTTTGGTAAAACCACAGGACATGTCTCCAAAATGAAGCTCCTTGTCCCTGTGGATTTACAAACTGTGATCTGTCTTTTTCATGTTTCTTTTGGAGTGGTGTTTCTTCCTGCAGAGTTTCCTTTCAGTCCATGTCGGTTCCTCGTTTCACTCTGGATAATGACAAACTCTCACAGCTTCAGCATCTTCACAAAGTCTTTTTCTTTTGTTCTTGTTGATCTGCACATTTCAGACTCGTTCATCTGTGGGACTCGTCTCCTTCCTGAGGTGTGATGCTGGACATTCTCATCGTCTTTATACTTGTGTTTAATGTTTGACCAGATGAACGTGGCTCCTTCAGGCGTCTGGAACCTGCACCAGGATGAACCAGACTCATGCAGGTCCACAGGTCTCTTTTTATATAGTGTCTGTAAACTTTAGTTTCACGTCTGTGTCACTCACAGACTTTGGATCAGACACAGTTGAACCTTCACATGTTTCTTTGTGTTGATAGATTTTCGTGGAGCGGTGTGTTCTTTATCTCTGCCTGTTGTTAGCTAACATGCTAGCTAAGCTCTGCACGGAAACAGAGAAACTCCTTTGACTTTCCCTTTTGTTGTATAAAGATAATTTGCTTTTTTGTCCATGTGGGGCGGCTTTAGTGTGGATTTGGATCACTTTTTGCAGAGTGACAGTGAGTTTGGTGTCACAGAGGAAACGGCTTTAGAACAGATCAGAGAATAGTGTAATATGAGCCTTTAAATCCTGGACTGTCTCTGCAGATGGACCAGCAGAGCCCCCTGTCCTCAGTCCTGGTCCTGATCCTGGTCTCAGTCCTGGTCTCAGTCCTGGTCTCAGTCCCGGTCCCGGTCCCGGTCCTGATCCTGGTCTTGGTCCTGGTCCTGGTCCCGGTCCTGGTCTCGGTCTCGGTCTCGGTCTGGGTCCTGGTCCCGGTCCTGGTCCTGGTCAGTCCCGGTCTCAGTCCCGGTCTCAGTCCCAGTCCCGATCCTGGTCCCGATCCTGGTCCAGGTCCTGGTCCAGGTCCCGGTCCAGATGTGGTGGATTTGACCTCTCCGACCTGTGACCCTGCGGCTGTGGTGGACCTCACCAACGACACGGTGCTGGTGAGTAGAGCTGCTACGACACTTCATATAAACTGCACTTTTACACCAATCAAGAAGCAATTTGTGAAGAAAAGTCGAACAATAAGAATAATTTCCTCCATGTTCCAGACGATCCTCCACAAACATGAACTGTCGACTATGACGTCACAAACCTGGAGAGATGTGCAGCTGATGATGTGATAGTGAAATATTCCAAACAAAAGGAAACATGATCTAAATATGTTCTGTGTTCACCTCTGTGGACGTGTAATAAAACCCACCAGGCCCCAGAGGAGCCAAGTCTGATCTGTGGAGAGGCGAGCCCGGTCTCTCCAACAAAACACACACTGAGCAACAAAACACCTGTTTTTATTTCTCACATCTGTGATTTGTTTTGGCAGGTCCTCGATGAAGGTGAGTGACCACCTCCTGCTCCGCCTCCAGCTCCACCTCCTGCCCCACCTCCTGCCCCGCCTCCTGCCTCACCTCCTGCCTCATCCCACTGCCTGCCCTCACCCTCCTGCCCCCACCTCCTGTCTTGCCTCCTGCCTCATCCCACTGCCTCCTTGCTTCCTCTCCACCTCCTGCCCCACCTCCTGTCTCGCCTCCTGCCTCATCCCACTGCCTCCTTGCCCTCCACCTCCTGCCTCACACCTCCTGCCCCACCTCCTCGCCTCCTCCATCCCGCTGCCTCCTTGCTTCCTCTCCACCTCCTGCCCTCACACCTCCTGCCCCACCTCCTGTCTCGCCTCCTCCTCATCCCGCTGCCTCCTTGCTTCCTCTCCACCTCCTCCTCTACACCTCCTGCCCCACCTCCTGTCTCGCCTCCTGCCTCATCCCACTGCCTCCTTGCTTCCTCTCCACCTCCTGCCTCACACCTCCTGCCCCACCTCCTGTCTCGCCTCCTGCCTCATCCCGCTGCCTCCTTGCTTCCTCTCCACCTCCTCTGTGCTACACCACCTCCTCCTCTGTGCCCTTTTCTACCTTTGTTCCTCTTCGATCTCATCTTCTACCACCTCGTCTGCTACCTGCTTCTCATGTCCTACCTCATTCGTCCTCATGTCCTACCTCCTTCATCCTTGTCTCCTACCTCCTATCCTCATGTCCTACCTCCTTCATCCTTGTCTCCTACCTCCTTCGTCCTTGTGTCCTACCTCCTTCGTCCTTGTGTCCTACCTCCTTCGTCCTCGTGTCCTACCTCCTTCGTCCTCGTGTCCTACCTCCTTCGTCCTCGTGTCCTACCTCCTTCGTCCTCGTGTGCTACCTCCTTCGTCCTCGTGTCCTACCTCCTCCCTTCATCCTCCGTTTCACTCCCGTGTTTCAGAGCAAACCCAGAGTTACGTGTTGAGCAGTGACGAAGAGGAACTTATGGTGACGGGCAGCACGACCACGTCCACGGCGCCTGCTCCGAGGAGGGAAGGGTGAGTGTCCAGACTGTGTCCAAGTCTGTGTCCAGAGTCTCTGTCCAGACTCTGTCCCACACTCTGTCCAGTCCTAACTCGTGTGTCTGCAGGTCGGCTGGAGTCCACATCAGTTGTCCCGTCTGCATGGACTCATATTTTGAGGTTAGTTTTCCACACGTCCTTGACCCTGTCCAGTTCCTCAGGGACTAGTGGACATTCCGGTGTGACCATGAAACACTGGGCGCCGCTGTCGTCGTCGGGTTGTATATTTCACACGGGGCAGAGCCGTTTTAAAGCCTCAGACTCGGTGCAGTGTTGATGTGTTAATCACATTTACACTGAACATTTTCATATCTGAGTTTAACAGTGAAACAGAAAAGAGCAGATCTGCCATGTTCATATTTTAATAACACCACAGAACACTACTGTCAAAACTGTTCCATTATCTGTATATCTGTACTCACCACACACCAGCAGGGGGCGCTCATGCAAAAACGGCTATTTATGTAGAAAAAGAACGAGAACAGTGTATTTATATCACAGATTTAACACGAGTTTAATCTTTTTACAGATGAATATGAAAAAATCCCAAACCTTGAGCTCACTTTTCTCTTTTCTGTTGTTCCTCTCAAAAAGTGAATTTTATTTGGATAATTTCAGGATCTGACCAGTTTTAATACAGTTTAAGACTAGACTGAAAGCCCTGAGCTCGCTCACGTCCCTGACATTTAATACGATTTAATGGTGTTTTTATTGTTCTTAGAAGTTTGGGCAGCCACAGGTTTTTGTGCTATATTAATAAAAATGAAAAAGACAAAGACTCTGAACCGTCTGAACGTCTCCAGCTCTGAGGCGCGGAGCCTCCTCTTCCTCCTGTTCCTCCTGTTCCTCCTCTTCCTCCTGTTCCTCCTGTTCCTGCTGTTCCTCCTCTTCCTCCTGTTCCTCCTCTTCCTCCTGTTCCTCCTCCTCCTCCTCCTCCTCCTGTTCCTCCTCTTCCCCCTCTTCCTGCTGTAGTGTCTGTTTATGGAGCTGGTTTTGTCTTGTCTCCAGATTGTGGACAGTGGACGTCTCTTGGTGTCCACTCGATGTGGACATGTCTTCTGCAGCATTTGTTTACGAGACTCTCTCAGCCAGAGCCAGAGCTGCCCCATCTGCAGGAAGAGGCTCCCCCGAGGACACTACCACCCCATCCACTTATAACTCTACTCACAACTACTACAAGTACTACTACAACCACTACTGCAACTACTGTTCTCAAGCCCAGCTGCAGGGGGCGCTGTGCATCAGCTGCTTTTGCCTTATCCACTGTTTAAACTGTTTAGACGGAGCATGTTTGATGAACCAATGTGAAAAATGGTTTACAATATTGATTTTGTTTTCAACATAAAGTATTTATTTCAAACTCAGACTCAAAACTGACATTTTCTTTGGTTTCATTTGATTTCAAACGTTTTTCTCTGTGCCACAGCTCCAGGCTCGTGTTGGTGGTGAGATCCTCAGTTAAGAGATAATCAGTTTGTTTTTTCCCCTGGATTTTGTAAACCAGCTTCAATGAAAACGTTTGGTTCATGTTCAATATTTATAATCCCCCTGTGAGTTAAATGTTTTTGTTTTTAATAAAACCACAATATAACTGACACTTTCCTCGTTTACTAGGGGCAAATATTGTGAGATTAATATAAAAAACAAAGTATTTTACAAATCGATATATTTTTCTAATTGACATTTACCTCAGTACCATCCACAACATCACAAAGTGCAGTTTGTGAAGAAAAGTTTAAAAGTTATAAAATACAGTAAGAAGCACTGAGTTCTGACACAGTCTAAACAGTTTTGTCTGAGATCAGTGTCGTTAACAGAAGGACGTGGCTCCTCTTAGTCCAAACAGAACAAGGACGAGACGCTGGTATAACTAAATTATACATTTTCTTTATTAGGCACCAACAATAAACAGGTTAATATAAAAACAGTTAAAGAGACACCACAGATCTCCACAGATCTCCCACAAATCACTAAACAAAAGTAACTTTTCAAAAAGACAAATACAGGCCTAAAGTGCCAAACTCCACAAAAAGGATGAAAGAAAATTATGAATGTAGAAAGTATTTGTGCCACCACAATCTGAACGAAATCTATGGGACATACTGCAAGATCATTAATGAACTCTGAAATATAACAAATACAACTGAAATATGACTAAATATGATGAAATATGACTAAATATAATCCTGTGAGCCGTGTTTAAGGGGATCTAACCATCTGCACTTTCGTGGTCAGTTCATGTCGTGTCTGAAGCTTCAACAAAAGAATTTAACTAAAGTGTCTGGGACGAGCTCAGACCCCGTCCAGGTCAAAGTCCACATCCTCCCCGCTCTGAAACATCCAGGACGCAGAGACACTGGACACTGATCCTGAGGGAGTCTCCAGGAAGCTGCTCCACTTGGACACAGCTGTGGGTGGGGGCACACTGGGAAAAGTGGGGGTGCCTGTGGGGCTGCCAAGGACGGCGCCCGGGACGGCGCCCGGGACGGCGCCCGGGACGGCCCGGGACGGCGCCCGGGGACGGCGCCCGGGACGGCGCCCGGGACGGCGCCCGGGATCTCTAGGAGGAGCCGTGCTGAAGCAGCCTGGTCCAAACTCATCCTGCACAGAGACGACACATGAAACTCACTTTCTCCAAATCCAAACGTGACTCTTGGTTCAGGAGCAGAGACCAGCTCAGGACAAACGGGGAGTTTCCACTGAGTCACAGACTAAAGGACTAAAGGCTCTTTACATGTTTAATGTCACAGTGAGAATGAAACTACAGCCACAGCAGAAACTTAAAGGTGCTACATGACACAAAACTGACCTGTAGGAATATTATTACCTCATCAAAAACAGACCTGGACTTATGTTTCATTTACACGTTTGAATAATCGACATCTCCACAGATCAAACATGAGCCTGATACAGGCCCCTCCGAGTATCACGAGTACTGCAGTAGTGCAGATGAGACACACCTGTGCAGAGGTCTTCCTCCTCTTGCTCTGCTGACTCTGTGGTGTTCTCCTTTTAGCCCTGAAACGGGACAAGTGTTTGTATTTATTCAGTACGACTTTATCTTTATATTGAGCTTTAATCCATGTTCTAATTTAATCCATGTTCTAATTTAATCCATGTTCTAATTTAATCCATGTTCTAATTTAATCCATGTTCTAATGTTCCTCAAAAACAGACCTGAGCTGAGTTTGATTCATTCACATGTTTGAGTCACTTTATTATGAGTCTGTAACATCTACAAAAAAAACGGGACTAAACCGGGACTGAACCGGGACTGAACCGGGACTGAACCGGGTCTAAACCGGGACTAAACCGGGACTAAACCCGGACTAAACAGGACAGAGTGTTTGTTGTTTGAGATGAACTCTGGACTTCATTTCACAGATCACAGCTCATCTCTCTGGATTCGCAGGGTTCCACAGATTGTCCCTGTGAGGGTCACGTCTCACCTCCGTTCGCTGGAGTGAAGCACGTCTCTGTCCAACAACAGTGCGTCCTCCTCTGGCTCCTCCCCCTCTTGTGTAAGCTCCGCCTCTTCCTGTGGAGCAGGCAGGTACTTGTTCCAGCGACTCACCTGCAGCACGTTGGTCTGTGGAGTTAGAAACAAGTCAAAGTCTGACAAATCCAGACTGACATCTGTTTTTTTACACGCTTCATATCAGTCTGGTCCCAGTCTCTGCGTCTCAAGCCCAGACAAATATTATGAAATCAGAACTTAAACTTCTTCAGTGATGCCTCTGACTCAAAGATTCTCATCGGTCATTTACAAATAAAATCAATGTGATGTTTTTTGTGCCAGTTTTTGTTTCATGTGAACAGAGTCATTACAAACATCAACCATAAACCAGGTCCACACACCTGAGGACTCTGACCTCTGACCTCTGACCTCCACCTCCAGTTAACATGAAACTGCAGCATTTTCTGATGTTGTGAAGTTGAGCTCAGATTATTGTAAAGAGAGAAATATGTTACCGCTTTGTGCGAAATCTGCTCATCTTCATCAAACTCTGTCTCATCATTCCTGAAAAATAATATTGGACATTTGAAAACTGATGTGGGACGGGTGTGGACAGGTGAGGGACGAGTGTGGACAGGTGAGGGGCGGGTGTGGACAGGTGAGGGGCGGGTGTGGACAGGTGAGGGATGGGTGTGGACAGGAGTGGACAGGTGAGGGACAGGTTTGGACAGGTGAGGGACGGGTGTGGACAGGTGAGGGGCGGGTGTGGACAGGTGAGGGACGGGTGTGGACAGGTGAGGGGCGGGTGTGGACAGGTGAGGGGCGGGTGTGGGCACATGAGGGGCAGGTGAGGGACAGGTATGGACGGGAGTGGACAGGTGAGGGACGGGTGTGGACAGGTGACATTTACCACACAGCCTGGGCGTCCATCTTGGCTCTGTACTCTTCCTCCTCATCCTCCATCTTGGCTCTGTACTCTTCCTCCTCATCCTCCATCTTGGCTCCTCTGGCAGCGTTGAGTTTCTGAACATGGCGTCTGCAGTCGGCCCCGGAGCCTCGTCCAAACTCCTGTGAGTCACAGCTGCTTCACCCGGAGTCACTCTTTATAAATCAAATGTTTTTAATAAAATATGTTCACGCACCTTCAGCACAGACTGCTTCTGTCCACACAGTTTACAGCTCCACTTCTTCACTTTTTTCACCTGCAGAAAACACACGTCTCCACGTTTGATCTACACAAAAACCTGTTTTATTCATCCTCTTTCACTCGGCTCTTTTCTCTAGAGCAGAAGAATGTGGGTAACGCTTAAATAAGAATCAAACGTCCCGTTCACAGAAATGAACCGTCCTGAACAGAGCGACTCTCATGTCTGATACATGAGAATATACAAGAAAGAATAATACAGGCTGAAAATCACATTCTGTTATTGGATTGTAAAGAGTTTTTTTTTTCTTAATTATCATCATAGTATCAGAAAAATTAAAAACATAAAACCCAGGGACAGAGATGAGTTTTTTAAGAGCTTGTTGTTTTTTTTAACAGAGGACCAGCGCCATCTACAGGTGCAAAGATCTGGTGCTACAACTGAAAGAAAATAACTTGTTTTCTCTCTTTTAAGTAACAAATGCAGATATTATAAAGTCTTGTAAACGACTGTAAATCTGACTATGAATTAAACCTGAATAATGTCGATCCATCTGGAAAATTCTAAATGTAACAACAAATTAATGAACTAATTTAACCTTTTTAAATATTCAACAAATCAAACACAGACCTGAGTCGTGTTTGTTTGAGTCACTCTGTTTGAGTCACAAGTGGTGGTTTTCTCCTTTTACCTTTAGTTCAGTCGAGATAAGTGACTCCAGAACTGAAATGATCCAGATGGAGTTTAAAAACACAATGGAGCTCCACTGTGTTTTTAAACTCCACCTTCACTTTTTAGCACTAGACACTTTCTACTGAACTAAAGGTGAAAACCACCACTTCATGACATCACAGGGTGGAACAGAGCATTTTGATCTTTGTAGATGTTACAGACTCATAATAAAATGTTAAACATGTGAATGAAACAAACACGACTCAGGTCTGTGTCTGAGGAGGAAACAGAACAGAAACATGTAATATGACCCTTTAAGAACAGTGTAAAAACATAAATCTAACTTTTATCACAGGACAAACTCTGACCTGCTGAACCTGGAAAACTTCACAGGAGAAACATCGCAGGACGTGGAAGTTTTGGACCATTTCAGAACCGAGACACAACCAGAACCAGGAGCTCGGGCTGTGAAAGAGTCTGTCAGGAGAGTCTGCACGGAGTTATAAGAGTAAAATATAAGAGTAAAAGAGCCTCACAGGACAGAGAGTCTGCACGGGGTTATAAGAGTAAAATATAAGAGTAAAAGAGCCTCACAGGACAGAGAGTCTGCACGGAGTTATAAGAGTAAAATATAAGAGTAAAAGAGCCTCAAGGACAGAGAGTCTGCACGGAGTTATAAGAGTAAAATATAAGTGTAAAAGAGCCTCACAGGACAGAGAGTCTGCACGGGGTTATAAGAGTAAAATATAAGTGTAAAAGAGCCTCACAGGACAGAGAGTCTGCACGGGGTTATAAGAGTAAAATATAAGTGTAAAAGAGCCTCACAGGACAGAGAGAGACGGTGTTATAAATGTAAAAGAGCCTGTGAGGACACACACTGTGTTATTATAAATGTCATATTCTCACGGATCCACGCGCTGAATAAACTCCGCGGGTTTTGTTTACATCCGCTTACGTCATGACGTACGTGCGTCACAGAGGAGTCTGTGTGTATCGCGCCCTCTAGAGGCGAGAGGTGCACAAACCTCTAATAAAGAGTCAATCATCCATCCTCCCTCCATCCTCCCTCCCTCCATCCTCCCTCCTCCCTCCATCCTCCCTCCATCCTCCCCCCTCCCTCCTCCCTCCATCCCTCCCCCCTCCATCCTCCCTCCCTCCTCCCTCCAGAACCAGAGCAGCTCAGTGAGTCCAGAATGTTCCTGTTTGTCTCATGTTCAGTAATGTCCAGAAGTAGATGTGTTTATGACCAGAAGTAGATGTGTTTATGACCAGAAGTAGATGTGTTTATGACCAGAAGTAGATGTGTTTATGACCAGAAGTAGATGTGTTTATGACCAGAGCAGCACGAGGACGAGAATCTTCACTTTATTCTGAATTCAGTTTATTTTTGTAAAGCCCAAAATCACAGCAGCAGCGTCGCGTCTCGGGGCTGAACGTGAGAAATGATCCAACCAACAGAAAGTTAGAAAATCAACGATGAAACAGACGCAAACAAATGGAGAAGTGTCTCAGAGCGCCCCCTGTCGTCAGACCCTCCTCAGCAAGAAAAAAAACTGTGAAAAAGGGAAACCAGGAGGATAATAATGTGCATCCATGTTTTTCCTTCATCGACTGTGAAACAATAATCCACTTCTGTCTGTTTAAACTGAGAAGACGCTGAACTTTGTGCTAGTTTTTGTTTCATGTGGATGATTTCAGACATTAAACCTAAACCAGGTCCACACATCTGCAGATGGACAGAAACCTCCACCTGAAACCTCCACCTGAAACCTCCACCTGAAACCTCCACCTGAAAACTCCACCTGAAAACTCCACCTGAAACCTCCACCTGAAAACTCCACCTGAAAACCCACCTGAAAACTCCACCTGAAAAACTCCACCTGAAAACTCCACCTCCACCTGAAAACTCCACCTGAAAACTCCACCTGAAAACTGAAAACTCCACCTGAAAACCTCCACCTGAAACCTCCACCTGAAAACTCCACCTGAAAACTCCACCTGAAAACCTCCACCTGAAACCTCCACCTGAAACCTCCACCTGAAAACTCCACCTGAAAACTCCACCTGAAAACCTCCACCTGAAAACTCCACCTGAAACCTCCACCTGAAAACTCCACCTGAAACCTCCACCTGAAACCTCCACCTGAAAACTCCACCTGAAACCTCCACCTGAAAACTCCACCTGAAAACTCCACCTGAAACCTCCACCTGAGAGTTCTCGTCTCGGTTTGAACGACACAGACTCTGGATGATTGTGACGTCGTGGGAGCCTCACCTTGAACAGTCTGATCATCTCGACCCTGGACTGAAGGTCGGGATCTTTTCTTTCTGTTTGTCACCGTGAGCCTCCTGCAGTGAATCAGGAAAAGAATCTGAGACGAAATCAATAAATCCAATGTCCAAGTGAAACCCAACACAACAAACACAGATACATGTGTTTTTCATTCAGCCTAAAACAGCACAGACATAAAGACATTATTATGATTATTATGATTATGATGATGATTATTATTAATATTATTATTATTTATTATTATTATTATTATTATTATTATTATTATTATTATTATTATTATCATTATTATTATTATTATTACTATCATTATTATTTTCTCAAAATGAAATCTAAACACACACTGGATCTGGTGGAATGTGTTTAATTTGGTGATGCTGTGATTCTCTGCAGATGGTTCATGAGGCAGAGGAGGAAGAGCACATGATGACATCACAAGGTGGAACAGAGTGTTTTGAGCTTTGGAGGTGTAGACAGACTGATATGAAGAGTTCCTCTGAATCAAACAGGACGACTGACTGCACTCGTCTCATGTGTCTCCTCCTCCTCCCTCCTCCTCCTCTGGCTCCTCTGTCTCCTCCTCCCTCCTCCTCTGCCTCCTCCCTGCTCCTCTGGCCCGCACCTCTCATTGCGCATGCGCTCTGCCTCTCCTGCCTCCTCTTCCCTCCTCCTTCTCTGGCTCCTCTGGCCCGGTGACGCGTGCCTCTCATTGCGCATGCGCTCTGCCTCTCCTGCCTCCTCCCTCCTCCTCTCATTGCGCATGCCTCTGCCTCTCTGCCTCTCCTGCCTCCTCCCTCCTCCTCTCATTGCGCATGCGCTCTGCCTCTCCTGCCTCTCCTGCCTCCTCCCTCCTCCTCTCATTGCGCATGCGCTCTGCATCCCTGCCTCCTCCGCTGACTCATCTTGGGGCCCACACAAACAAAGCGCGTTTAAACCCGGACTAACCCGCTCCAGACCCGGACTGACCCGGTCCAGACCCGGTCCAGACCCGGTCCAGACCCGAGGCCCGGGCTCGCTCTCGGCCCCGGGCACGCGCCTGTGCGTGATGCGCGCGCGTGAAGAGCCGAAAAGAGCCGAAAACAACGACAAACAAGAGAGATGTGAACGAGAAGAACCGGGACATCACCGGGAATACAGCGTCCTCTAGGAGACAAGGACACGAGGACACGAGGTAAGACACCTACATAGAGGACAGACGAGGCACAGAGGACATATGAAAGGGACAGATGAAAGGACACAGGGCAGATGAGAGAGACAGAGAACAGATGAGAGGATAGAGATGCACAGAGGACAGATGAGAGGATAGAGATGCACAGAGGACAGATGAGAGGACAGATGAGAGGACAGATGAGAGAGACAGATGAGAGGACAGAGGGCAGATGAGAGGACAGAGATGCACAGAGGACAGATGAGAGAACAGATGAGAGGACAGATGAGAGGACAGAGGACAGATGAGAGGACAGAGATGCACAGAGGACAGATGAGAGAGACAGAGGACAGATGAGAGAGACAGATGAGAGGACAGAGGGCAGATGAGAGGACAGAGATGCACAGAGGACAGATGAGAGAGACATATGAGAGGGACAGATGAGAGGACAGAGGACAGATGAGAGAGACAGAGGACAGATGAGAGGAGACAGAGAACAGAGAGAGGACAGATGAGAGAGACAGAGGACAGATGAGAGGGACAGGTGAAAGGACAGAGGACAGATGAGAGAGACAGAGAACAGATGAGAGGACAGAGGACAGATGAGAGGACAGAGATGCACAGAGGACAGATGAGAGGACAGAGGACATATGAGAGGGACAGATGAGAGGGACAGAGGACAGATGAGAGAGACAGAGGACAGATGAGAGAGACAGAGAACAGATGAGAGGACAGAGGACAGATGAGAGGACAGAGATGCACAGAGGACAGATGAGAGGACAGAGGACAGATGAGAGAGACAGAGAACAGATGAGAGGACAGATGACAGATGAGAGGACAGAGATGCACAGAGGGCAGATGAGAGGACAGAGGACAGATGAGAGAGACAGAGGACAGATGAGAGGGACAGAGGACAGATGAGAGAGACAGAGGACAGATGAGAGAGACAGAGGACAGATGAGAGGGACAGAGGACAGATGAGATAGACAGAGGACAGATGAGAGGGACAGAGGACAGATGAGAGAGACAGAGACAGATGACAGAGGACAGATGAGAGAGACAGAGGACAGATGAGAGACAGAGGACAGATGAGAGAGACAGAGGACAGATGAGAGGGACAGAGGACAGATGAGAGGGACAGATGAGAGAGACAGAGGACAGATGTGAGGGACAGAGGACAGATGAGAGGACAGATTAGAGGGACAGAGCCAGAAAGAGACACGGGGTGGGACATGAGGGAAGGAGACACCGAGGACATGATGTATAGAGACACAGAAGACAAAAGATAAACAAAGGAGACATAATGAGACTGGTTCCCCTGAGGGACAGAGGGACGCAGGTAACACTAAAGAGACAATGGACACGGGGACAGATAGTGTCAACCGAGGACATGCAGGAGACATACAGCAGTGAGACGGGGCAGGACATTAGACTGTGCAGAACATGATTCTGGAGGATTTGGGGTCAACAAAATATATGAACAGTATGAGAGTGATACTGGAGTGAGGCAAGTGTGAGACAGAGTGAGACAGTGTGTGAGTGTGAGACAGTGTGTGAGACAGTGTGTGAGACAGTGTGTGAGACAGAGTGTGAGACAGTGTGTGAGTGTGAGACAGAGTGTGAGACAGAGAGTGAGACAGTGTGTGAGAGTGTGAGACAGAGTGTGAGACAGTGTGTGTGTGAGTGTGAGACAGTGTGTGAGACAGTGTGTGAGACAGTGTGTGAGACAGAGTGTGAGACAGTGTGTGAGTGTGAGACAGAGTGTGAGACAGAGAGTGAGACAGTGTGTGAGACAGAGTGTGAGACAGTGTGTGAGTGTGAGACAGAGTGTGAGACAGTGTGTGAGACAGAGTGTGAGACAGTGTGTGAGACAGTGTGTGAGACAGTGTGTGAGACAGAGTGTGAGACAGAGTGTGAGACAGAGTGTGAGACAGAGTGTGAGACAGTGTGTGAGACAGAGTGTGAGACAGAGTGTGAGACAGTGTGTGAGACAGTGTGTGAGACAGAGTGTGAGACAGAGTGTGAGACAGTGTGTGAGACAGTGTGTGAGTGTGAGACAGAGTGTGAGACAGTGTGTGAGTGTGAGACAGAGTGTGAGACAGTGTGTGAGACAGAGTGTGAGACAGAGTGTGAGACAGTGTGTGAGACAGAGTGTGAGACAGAGTGTGAGACAGAGTGTGAGACAGAGTGTGAGTGTGAGACAGAGTGTGAGACAGAGTGTGTGAGACAGAGTGTGAGTGTGAGACAGAGTGTGAGACAGAGTGTGAGACAGTGTGTGAGACAGAGTGTGAGAACAGAGTGTGAGACAGAGTGTGAGACAGAGTGTGAGACAGTGTAGGAGGTGGGTGAGGGGTAAACTCTGGACCTCTGCTCTCACTGTGTTCAGTGAGTCTTGTTGAACCTTTATAATATGAAACATTCTCTGGACACAAACTTCTGGTCCATCCCAGTCCACTGTACAGTGTAATAACCTGTTAAGTTGCCCATTTACCTGGAGTTTGCTAGTTCAAGTCCCGCGGTGCTGTTTTCTGTCCGTGCAGCAGTGAAAGTGTCTGTGGTTTATTATGATCTGAGATAAACTCTGTACGAAGCCTGTGGTCATGTTCATCCTTCATGTTTGTGCTTCAGGTCATGGACCTGTCCTGGACGTGGACTCAGGTCCTGGTTCTGGCCGTGCTCCAGTCCGTGTGGGCGGGGCATCGAAACCTGCTGCCTGACGACCACGTGGTCGCTACGGTAAACGCCACGGCCACCGACTCTAAGGGCAACATCGTCCACATCAGCAGCTCTGAAGACGCTTTGTTTGGTCTGCACTCCCCCAAGACCGAAACCCGAGGACTCCTGCTCGCTCCTACACCCCACAACGGAGGTAAGGCTCTCCTGCGTCCTCCTGTCTGCTCCTGTCTCCTCCTGTCTGCTCCTGCCTCCTCCTGTCTCCTCCTGTCTGCTCCTGCCTCCTCCTGTCTGCTCCTGCCTCCTCCTGCCTCCTCCTGTCTCCTCCTGCCTCCTCCTGCCCTGTCCCTCCTGTCTGCTCCTGCCTCCTCCTGTCTCCCTCCTGCCTCCTCCTGTCTCCTCCTGCCTCCTCCTGTCTCCTCCTGCCTCCTCCTGCCTCCTCCTGTCTGCTCCTGTCTCCTCCTGCCTCCTCCTGTCTGCTCCTGCCTCCTCCTGCCTCCTCCTGTCTCCTCCTGCCTCCTCCTGCCTCCTCCTGTCTCCTCCTGTCTCCTCCTGCCTCCTCCTGCCTCCTCCTGCCTCCTCCTGTCTCCTCCTGTCTCCTCCTGCCAATCCTACCATGTCTCTCCTAAGCACAGGTCCTGTCTCCTCCTGTCTCCTCTGTGCTACTCCTGCCTCCTCCTGTTTCTCCTCCTGCCTCCTCCTGTCTCCTCCTGCCTCCTCCTGCCTCCTCCTGCCTCCTCCTGTCTTCTCTAAAGCACAGGGTTAGCTGCTGTGTCCTTCAGTGTAACATGACACGAGACACTCTGACCTCCATGTGATACTGCAGCCTCCGCCACAATAAGAGTCCACCTTTCACAATAAGAGTCCACCTTTCACAATAAGACAAGAAGACGTTTTTCTCTCTGGTCTAACCCTGGTCTCTCTCTGGTGTCTCTGGTCTCTCTCTGGTCTCTCTCTGGTCTAACCCTGGTCTCTCTCTGGTCTCTCTGTGGTCTAACCCTGGTCTCTCTCTGGTCTCTCTCTGGTCTCTCTGTGGTCTCTCTGTGGTCTCTCTCTGGTCTCTCTCTGGTCTCTGTCTGGTTTCTCTCTGGTCTCTCTCTGGTCTCTCTCTGGTCTCTCTGTGGTCTAACCCTGGTCTCTCTGTGGTCTAACCCTGGTCTCTCTCTGGTCTCTCTCTCTCTGGTCTAACCCTGGTCTCTCTCTGGTCTCTCTCTGGTCTCTCTCTGGTCTCTCTCTGGTCTCTCTCTGGGTCTCTCTCTCTCTGGTCTAACCTTGGGTCACTCTCTCTGGTCTCTCTCTGGTCTCTCTCTGGTCTCTCTCTGGTCTCTCTCTGGTGGTCTCTCTCTCTCTGGTCTCTCTCTGGTCTCTCTCTGTCTAACCCTGGTCTCTCTGTCTGGTCTCTCTCTGGTCTCTCTCTGGTCTCTCTCTGGTCTCTCTCTCTCTCTCTCTGGTCTCTCTCTGGTCTCTCTCTGGTCTCTCTCTGTGGTCTCTCTCTGGTCTAACCCTGGTCTCTCTCTGGTCTCTCTCTGGTCTCTCTCTGTGGTCTCTCTCTGGTCTCTCTCTGGTCTAACCCTGGTCTCTCTCTGGTCTCTCTCTGGTCTCTCTCTGGTCTCTCTCTGGTCTCTCTCTCTGGTCTCTCTCTGGTCTCTCTCTGGTCTCTCTCTGGTCTCTCTCTGGTCTCTCTCTGGTCTCTCTCTGGTCTCTCTCTGGTCTAACCCTGGTCTCTCTCTGGTCTCTCTCTGGTCTCTCTCTGGTCTCTCTCTGGTCTCTCTCTGGTCTCTCTCTGGTCTAACCCTGGTCTCTCTCTGGTCTCTCTCTGGTCTCTCTCTGGTCTCTCTCTCTGGTCTCTCTCTGGTCTCTCTCTGGTCTCTCTCTGGTCTCTCTCTGGTCTCTCTCTGGTCTCTCTCTCTGGTCTGTCTCTGGTCTAACCCTGGTCTCTCTCTGGTCTCTGTCTGGTTTCTCTCTGGTCTCTCTCTGGTCTCTCTCTGTGGTCTCTCTCTGGTCTCTCTCTGGTCTCTCTCTCTGGTCTCTCTCTGGTCTCTCTCTGGTGGGTGTGGTCTCTCTCTGGTCTCTCTGGTCTCTCTCTGTGGTCTCTCTCTGGTCTCTCTCTGGTCTAACCCTGGTCTCTCTCTGGTCTCTGTCTGGTTTCTCTCTGATCTAGTTGTGGACCTTCAGGGCTGTGATCCTCAGACCCGCTTCAGTCCTCCTCGCTCTGTCCAGTGGGTGGCGCTGATGCAGAGAGGAAACTGCACATTCAGAGAGAAGATCCAGAGAGCAGCTTCATTCAAGGCCAGCGCAGTACTCATCTACAACAACAGCAGTAACGAGACAGTACGCATGGGACACGAAGGTACTACTACTACTACTACTACTACTACTACTACTACTACTACTACTACTACTACACTCATCTACAACAACAGCAGTAACGAGACAGTACGCATGGGACACGAAGGTACTACGACTACTACTATTACTACTACTACTACTACTACTACTACTACTACTACTACACTCATCTACAACAACAGCAGTAACGAGACAGTACGCATGGGACACGAAGGTACTACTACGACTACTGCTACTAGTATACTATTAATTTACAAACCACCAGCATGATTCAGTTTGATTTTATCGTGTTCAGTCCTGGTTCAGTCCTGGTTCAGTCCCGGTGCAGTCCTGGTTTAGACCTGGTTCAGTCCTGGTTTACCCGTCTGTTGTGCTCAGGTACTGGTGCTGTGGTGGCGGTGATGATTCCAGAGCTGTTTGGTCGAGAGCTCTTGTCCCTCCTGGAGAGGAACTTGTCGGTGCATGTTCGGGTCTTGGTGGGGCCCCGGTCTCAGAACTCGTCCCGGTCTTCGCTGCTCTTTGTCTCTGTGTCCTTCATCCTTCTGCTCGGCGTCAGCTCTGCCTGGCTCCTGTTCTACTGCGCACAAAGGCTACGCGGATCCACCAGAGGGCGCACCCAGGTGAGAGACCAGACCAGGACCAGACCAGGACCAGACCAGGACCAGACCAGGACCAGACCAGGACCAGACCAGGACCAGACCAGCATCATTACTTTGAGTCCATGGTGCTTGCTAACCTTGTGCTCTTGTGCACTCTAGAGAGGCTTTGGAGATGCAGCTAAGAAGGCTATAAGGAAACTGACCACTAGGACTGTTCGGAGAGGAGACAAGGTGAGTCTGTCTGCCACAGCACCTTCACCGTCACAACACTGTCACAACACTGTCACAACACTGTCACTGTCACTGTCACAACACTGTCACAACACTGTCACAACACTGTCACAACACTGTCACTGTCACAACACTGTCACAACACTGTCACAACACTGTCACAACACTGTCACTGTCACAACACTGTCACAACACTGTCACTGTCACAACACTGTCACAACACTGTCACTGTCACAACACTGTCACTGTCACAACACTGTCACACTGTCACAACACTGTCACAACACTGTCACACACACTGTCACTGTCACAACACTGTCACTGTCACAACACTGTCACTGTCACACACTGTCACAACACTGTCACAACACACAACACTGTCACAACACTGTCACTGTCACAACACTGTCACTGTCACAACACTGTCACACACACCATTACAACACTGTCACAACACTGTCACAACACTGTCACAACACTGTCACTGTCATAACACTGTCACAACACCGTCACAACACTGTCACTGTCATAACACTGTCACAACACCGTCACAACACTGTCACAACACCGTCACAACACTGTCACAACACTGTCACTGTCACAACACTGTCACTGTCATAACACTGTCACAACACTGTCACTGTCACAACACCGTCACTGTCACAACACTGTCACTGTCACAACACTGTCACTGTCACAACACTGTCACAACACTGTCACTGTCACAACACTGTCACTATCACAACACTGTCACTGTCACAACACCATTACAACACTGTCACAACACTGTCACCGTCACAACACTGTCACTGTCACAACACACTGTCACAACACTGTCACTGTCACAACACACTGTCAACACACACATTACACACACTGTCACAACAACACACTGTCACCGTCACAACACTGTCACTGTCATAACACTGTCACAACACCGTCACAACACTGTCACTATCACAACACTGTCACTGTCACAACACTGTCACAACACTGTCACCGTCACAACACTGTCACAACACTGTCACTGTCACAACACTGTCACAACACCGTCACAACACTGTCACAACACCGTCACTGTCACAACACCGTCACAACACTGTCACTGTCACGTCACTGTCACAACACTGTCACTGTCATCACAACACTGTCACTGTCACTGTCACAACACTGTCACACAACACCATTACAACACTGTCACAACACTGTCACTGTCACAACACTGTCACAACACTGTCACTATCACAACACTGTCACTGTCACAACACTGTCACAACACCATTACAACACTGTCACAACACTGTCACCGTCACAACACTGTCACTGTCATAACACTGTCACAACACCGTCACAACACTGTCACTGTCATAACACTGTCACAACACCGTCACAACACTGTCACAACACTGTCACCGTCACAACTCTGTCACTGACACAACACTGTCACTGTCATAACACTGTCACAACACTGTCACTGTCACAACACCGTCACTGTCACAACACTGTCACTGTCATAACACTGTCACAACACTGTCACAACACTGTCACTATCACAACACTGTCACTGTCACAACACTGTCACAAACACCACAACACCATTCACAACACTGTCACAACACTGTCACCGTCACAACACTGTCACTGTCATAACACTGTCACAACACTGTCACAACACTGTCACTGTCACAACACTGTCACTATCACAACACTGTCACAACACTGTCACTGTCACTAAGGTCCTTGTCTAAATTTCCATGGCGATAACGGTCTGACAGTGTTGTCTGGCTCAAACCAAAAGGCAAACTAAATAAGTGCAACTTGTTCCATTTAAGCTCAAGAAGTTTTATCTGATCAAACTTCCCTCTGGTTTAGACTTACTTTTCACATTTGTCTTTTTTTTTTCAGGAGACTGACCCAGACTTTAATCACTGTGCCGTTTGCATCGAGTCTTATCAGCTAAACGACGTGGTCCGCATCCTGCCCTGCAAGTACGAACCCCCAACCCCGTTCTGTCTCCGCCATAACGTTTAAATCATCTATAATCATCCTCAGAGCTGTGTTTTGTTTCATTCTCACATGTTTAACTCACAAACCCTGCAGATTTAGGCTGAGTTCTTCTCTCACACTGAAAACACTCTGTTCCACCTTGTGATGTCATCATGTGGTAATACAGGAAGTGCTCCACTGTGTTTTGAAACTCCACACATCTTTATTTCTAGATGCATTTGGATCATTTCAGTCTTGGATTTGCCAAACTAGAAGTGTCAAGTATTGTTTTAGTCTCATTGCTTCACTCCTCAGTGCAGATACTGGAGACTTTCTGTAACAATCTCAAGTTTACAAAAGGTAAAACAAAAATATTCTAAAATATATGTAATGTTATTCTAATGTACTGGAGAGTAAATCAGTTGAGGCTAAAAACAGTTAACCTTAAAACTACCACTTGATGACATCACAAGGTGGAACAGAGCATTTTGAGCTTTGGAGATGTTACTGATAAAGTGTGACTCAAACATGTGTGAATGAAGCTCCCAAGAGTTTTGTGTAATATAAGACCTTTAAAACCAATTTTCTTTCACTTTTTCTGTTTATTCTGTTTGGTTTTGTTTGTTTCCTCATGTAAAGTGTCTTTGAGTATCATGAAACACGCTACACAAGAGCATGTCTTCTTCTCCTTCTTCTTCTTCTTCTTCTTCTTCTTCTTCTTCTTCTTCTTCTTCTTCTTCTTCTTCTTCTTCTTCTTCTTCTTCTTCTTCTTCTTCTTCTTCTTCTTCTCCTTCTTCTTCTTCTTCTTGTATGTGACGTGTTTCACTCTGTTGCAGACATGTGTTCCACAAAGGCTGTGTGGACCCCTGGCTGAACGAGCACTGCACCTGCCCTATGTGCAAACTCAACATCCTCAAGGCCCTGGGGATCGTGGTGAGCACCAACATCTCACACAATGTTCACCATGACACAATGTTCACCATGACACAATACTCACCATGACACGACGTTCACCATGACACAGTGTTCACCATGACACAGTGTTCACCATGACACAGTGTTCACCATGACACAACGTTCACCATGACACAGTGTTCACCATGACACAGTGTTCACCATGACACAATACTCACCATGACACAATGTTCACCATGACACAATGTTCACCATGACACAATGTTCACCATGACACAATATTCACCATGACATAGTGTTCACCATGACACAGTGTTCACCATGACACGACGTTCACCATGACACAATACTCACCATGACACGACGTTCACCATGACACAGTGTTCACCATGACACAATACTCACCATGACACAATGTTCACCATGACACAATGTTCACCATGACACAATGTTCACCATGACACAATATTCACCATGACACAGTGTTCACCATGACACAATGTTCACCATGACACAGTGTTCACCATGACACGACGTTCACCATGACACAGTGTTCACCATGACACAGTGTTCACCATGACACTGTGTTCACCATGACACAGTGTTCACCATGCCACTGTGTTCACCATGACACAATACTCACCATGACACAATGTTCACCATGACACAATACTCACCATGACACAATGTTCACCATGACACTGTGTTCACCATGACACAGTGTTCACCATGACACAATACTCACCATGACACAATACGTTCACCATGACACAATATTCACCATGACACACAACGTTCACCATGACACACACCATGACACAGTGTTCACCATGACACAATACTCACCATGACACAATATTCACCATGACACAGTGTTCACCATGACACAATGTTCACACCATGACACATGTGTTCACCATGACACAGTGTTCACCATGACACAATGTTCACCATGACACAGTGTTCACCATGACACTGTTCACCATGACACAGTGTTCACCATGACACAATGTTCACCATGACACAATATTCACCATGACACAGTGTTCACCATGACACAATGTTCACCATGACACAGTGTTCACCATGACACAGTGTTCACCATGACACAATACTCACCATGACACAGTGTTCACCATGACACAGTGTTCACCATGACACAATATTCACCATGACACAATGTTCACCATGACACAGTGTTCACCATGACACAATATTCACCATGACACAATATTCACCATGACACAGTGTTCACCATGACACAATGTTCACCATGACACAATATTCACCATGACACAATACTCACCAGACACAATATTCACCATGACACACAATACTCACCATGACACTGTTCACCATGACACAGTGTTCACCATGACACAATATTCACCATGACACAATATCACCATGACACAATATTCACCATGACACAATATTCACCATGACACAATGTTCACCATGACACAATATTCACCATGACACAATATTCACCATGACACAATGTTCACCATGACACAGTGTTCACCATGACACAATATTCACCATGACACAATACTCACCATGACACAATATTCACCATGACACAATACTCACCATGACACTGTTCACCATGACACAGTGTTCACCATGACACAATATTCACCATGACACAATACTCACCATGACACAGTGTTCACCATGACACAATGTTCACCATGACACAATATTCACCATGACACAATACTCACCATGACACAATATTCACCATGACACAATACTCACCATGACACTGTTCACCATGACACAGTGTTCACCATGACACAATATTCACCATGACACAATATTCACCATGACACAATATTCACCATGACACAATATTCACCATGACACAATGTTCACCATGACACAATATTCACCATGACACAATATTCACCATGACACAATGTTCACCATGACACAGTGTTCACCATGACACTGTTCACCATGACACAATATTCACCATGAACCGTTAGTTTAGTGTTTTTTTTCTTTATATTTTACACAAATCTTACTCTTGGACAGACCTGGAGTTGTGTTTTGTTTCATTCACACATGTTTGAGTAACACTTTATTAGTCTGTAACATCTCCAAAGCTCAAAATGCTCTGTTCCACCTTGTGATGTCATCAAGTGGTAGTTTCAACGGCTCCTTTTACCTTCAGTTCAGTAGAAAGTGGCATTTCTAGGACTGAAATGATCCAAATGATTCTAGTGAAGGTGTGTGGAGTTGAAAAACACAGTGGAGCACTTCCTGTATTACCACATAATGACATCACAAAGTGGAACAGAGTGTTTTCTGTTTGAGAGAAGAACTCAGGCTATTCTCTGATCTCTTTTGTGTCATTCACACATGTTTAACACACAAACTCTGCAGATTTAGGCTAATATGGGCCCTTTAAGTCAAAGTGCACACCTGTCAGTCACCTGTCAGTCACCTGTCAGTCACCTGTCACTCACCTGTAACTCACCTGTCACTCACCTGTCACTCACCTGTCACTCACCTGTCACTCACCTGTCACTCACCTGTCAGTCACCTGTCACTCACCTGTAACTCACCTGTCACTCACCTGTCACTCACCTGTCACTCACCTGTCACTCACCTGTCACTCACCTGTAACTCACCTGTCACTCACCTGTCACTCACCTGTCAGTCAGTCACCTGTCACTCACCTGTCAGTCTGACAGAGCTGTTTCTGTTCCAGACCAGTATTCCGTGTGTGGACTCCGTCTCATTGGACGGATCCCGGTATAGTCCCGCCTCCCGGAGCCAGAGGACCCCACTCAGTGACTCCCTACAGCCGTCAATCATTCTGGAACCAAGCCCCGCCCACCCAGAGGCCACACCCACTGACATAACCATCACTGTGACCAGTAAGAGCCGAGCAACTCACCGCACGACAAAATCCACAAATATATGAAAACATGACACAAAACTGCACACAACAACGTGACGGATTCTTCCTTAAAACATCAGTGGGATTCAGCTGGTTCTGCGTTCGCTCTGAAGGGGGAGTGACTTTGCACCGGGAGCAGAGGGAAACTCGGTGTGGTAGCACGTCTCCTGATATGAAGAACGAGCAGCTGAAGGTTACACGAAACAAGATAAATCTTTATTTGTCCAACAATGGGGAAACAGAAAGTTTAAGAACAGCAGGAGAATAAAACATACACTCGAAATCAGAGCAATTAAAAGTGCAAGCAGCGTTAAAGGGCCCTCGCTCACAGAAGGTCAGGCCTCAGTAGAAGAGCAGGATCAACCCCAGCTTCACGTGTGATTCAATATTTACAGGGTCATGTTGGACATAAATGTTTGTAACTTTACAGGGGGCGCTGGAGAGTCATTTTAAAGATATCATTTTAATCCACACATCATTTTGTCCAGCTCAAAATGCACAAACGCTACATTGGATTCAAAATGGCCGCCTTCACATCGTGTGTACTACTTGATTCTTGCCATTTTCCGGGCTCCAGTTTTAGTTAGTCCCTCGTCAGGACTTTGTCCCAGGCTCGGGCCTAATTCAACTTACTTACTTGGGAGGAAAAAATAAAGTGACAGATTGTAAAACAGATTTGTGCAGAATCGGCTCTGAGTTCTGCTCGTGTGGAGACTCTGTGTTTATGAGACTCACAGTGAAGAAAGTTTATCACTGTTGCCATAGTAATAAACGATGAATATTCTATCTTTCTGTGTGTAAATACCCCGTGTGATGTGACGCTCTTCTCTGTGGCTTTCAGGTGGAGTGCAGCTCTTCTCTCCTGTAGCGCCCCCTCGTGGAGTGGCGGAGGTGGAGATCCCAGAGTCAGACTTTTATGAAGACAAATCCTGATCCTGGCTCTAGACTCTCGGTCCGTGGACGTCGGGACCAGGACCGGCCCGGTCTCCAGCTGTGAGCCTGCTCTGGAACGGTTCTTTTGAACCCACTTGGGACTCAGTCAGACTGAACCGATACTGGACCGATTCTCCAGACGGATTTGAACTCTGCCGAACAGTATACACAAAGACTGTATTTAAACCACTGAACGTATCATAACGTGGCTAATGTACTGAGCCACAGCCTTATACTACGTCTGTTCAGACCCTAGACCTGTTCAATCCAGTTCAGAACCAATCAGAACCAATCAGAACCGATTCTGAACCGGTTCTGAACCGGTTCTGAACCGGTTCGTCAAACCCTTTAAACAGTCGTGAAACTCGGATTTGAACATGTCTAAAAGTATTTATCTGAACAGTTTATAATGGTCCTCGTAATCGCATTCTTCTGTCCCTCCTCTTTTCTCCATCCTCTCTCCCTTTTCTTTCTCCTCCTCTTCTCTTTCTCCTCCTCTTCTCTTTCTCCTCTGTCTTCCTCCTCTTTTCTGTTCTGTCTGAATGGCTCTATAATGGCCAGCATTTATACAGTGTATCTGTACCTCACACGTGTAAACTCTGAATAAAGTCTTCAGAAAAGACTCGGTCTGGAGTGTGAAAGAGCCAGAGTGTGAAAGAGCCAGAGTGTGAAAGAGCCGGAGAGCCAGAGTGTGAAAGAGCCAGAGTGTGAAAGAGCCAGAGTGTGAAAGAGCCGGAGAGCCAGAGTGTGAAAGAGCCAGAGTGTGAAAGAGCCAGAGTGTGAAAGAGCCAGAGTGTGAAAGAGCCGGAGAGCCAGAGTGTGAAAGAGCCAGAGAGCCAGAGTGTGAAAGAGCCAGAGTGTGAAAGAGCCGGAGAGCCAGAGTGTGAAAGAGCCGGAGCGTGAAAGAGCCAGAGAGCCAGAGTGTGAAAGAGCCAGAGAGCCAGAGTGTGAAAGAGCCAGAGCGTGAAAGAGCCGGTGTGAAGGAGCCGGTCTGGAGTGTGAAGGAGCCGGTCCGGAGTGTGAAGGAGCCGGTCTGGGTGAAGGAGCCGGTCTGGGTGAAGGAGCCGGTCCGGAGTGTGAAGGAGCCAGTCTGGGTGAAGGAGCCGGTCCGGGTGAAGGAGCCGGTCCGGGTGTGAAGGAGCCGGTCTGGGTGAAGGAGGAGCGGTCTGGGTGAAAGAGCCGGTCTGGGTGAAGGAGCCGGTCTGGGTGAAGGAGCCGGTCTGGGTGAAGGAGCCGGTCTGGGTGAAGGAGCCGGTCCGGAGTGTGAAGGAGCCAGTCTGGGTGAAGGAGCCGGTCCGGGTGAAGGAGCCGGTCCGGGTGAAGGAGCCGGTCTGGGTGAAGGAGCCGGTCTGGGTGAAGGAGCCGGTCCGGGTGAAAGAGCCGGGTCTGGGTGAAAGAGCCGGTCTGGGTGAAGGAGCCGGTCTGGGTGAAGGAGCCGGTCCGGAGTGTGAGGGGAGCCAGTCTGGGTGAAGGAGCCGGTCCGGGTGAAGGAGCCGGTCCGGGTGAAAGAGAGCCGGTCCGGGTGAAAGAGCCGCCGGTCCGGGTGAAAGAGCCGGTCCGGGTGAAAGAGCCGGTCTGGGTGAAAGAGCCGGTCTGGGTGAAGGAGCCGGTCCGGGTGAAGGAGCCGGTCCGGGTGAAGAGAGCCGGTCCGGGGTGAAGGAGCCGGTCTGGGTGAAGGAGCCGGTCCGGGTGAAAGAGCCGGCCTGGAGTGTGAAGGAGCCAGAATAGACAGAACCAGCCTGTATATGGCGTGTTGTAACTCGTGTTGAAGGGTTTGACATGTGAAGGTCCTGTGCTCGTCTGTGGTTCAGGAGACGGAGGGATTATATCAGACTGAGAGTCTTCATTTGGTGACGTGTTGGAGACGTGTTGGAGACGTGTTGGAGGCGTGTTGGAGGTGTGTTGGAGGCGTGTTGGAGGCGTGTTGGAGGTGTGTTGGAGGTGTGTTGGAGGCGTGTTGGAGGTGTGTTGGAGGCGTGTTGGAGGTGTGTTGGAGGTGTGTTGGAGGCGTGTTGGAGGTGTGTTGGAGGCGTGTTGGAGACGTGTTGGAGGTGTGTTGGAGGCGTGTTGGAGACGTGTTGGAGGTGTGTTGGAGACGTGTTGGAGGTGTGTTGGAGGTGTGTTGGAGACGTGTTGGAGGTGTGTTGGAGGTGTGTTGGAGGTGTGTTGGAGGCGTGTTGGAGACATGTTGGAGGCGTGTTGGAGGCATGTTGGAGGCGTGTTGGAGGCGTGTTGGAGGCGTGTTGGAGACATGTTGGAGGAGTGTTGGAGACATGTTGGAGGTGTGGTGTGTTGGAGACATGTTGGAGGAGTGTTGGGAGACATGTTGGAGGAGTGTTGGAGACATGTTGGAGGCGTGTTGGAGACATGTTGGAGGAGTGTTGGAGACATGTTGGAGGTGTGTTGGAGACATGTTGGAGGAGTGTTGGAGACAGTTGGAGGAGTGTTGGAGACATGTTGGAGGCGTGTTGGAGACATGTTGGAGGTGTGTTGGAGACATGTTGGAGGCGTGTTGGAGGCATGTTGGAGGCGTGTTGGAGGCGTGTTGGAGGCGTGTTGGAGACATGTTGGAGGCGTGTTGGAAGCGTGTTGGAGGCGTGTTGTACTGCTGTATTCATGTTCTACGTCATGTGGAGTGAAACACAGACACGGTGGAGGTAGAGAAAGGAGAGGTTTACTAGAAAGAAGGCATTGCTAGCAGTTCTCTTCTTAGACGCATACATCGTGTGAATATAGGAGCTTTTTTAAGACCTACAAAAGCCGTTACTTTGCATGAACAAACTGCTCAGACAGTTTGACAATATGCTCAACAGAAAGATTATTAAAACAAAAGTCTCTGCAGCGTTTGGAGGTGGACAGTAGTAGAAGGACACGGCTGTTATGAATCCACTCAAAACAAAGACAGAGCACAGCCAGGGGGCGCTGCTAGTATCAGGAACACACAGATCAGGTGGAGCAGACGTCATGTGATTGTTGTGCATCGGATATGAGGTCATTGCTATGTCCTACAAGCACATGTCATACAGTCCTGTCCTCTCCACCAGGGGGCGCTTTCACACCCCTCTATTATTGTAGCGCTACATCTAAACTAAAGGCACAGAGCAGCAGTGCCGTACACAACCATCAGAGACAGTGACGCAAAATGTACAAAGATATGACGTGTAATATGATTCAGCAAGAAACACGTGAAATAAATACATAAATAATCATTTCTGTGGAATAAACATAATAATAAACTATTTCTCTCACAGCCGAGAATCTGAGCAACTCTCAGTCGTCCAGGAGGTTCTATAGTGGTCCATGATCCTGGTTTAGACCTGGTTTAGTCCTGGTTTGGTCCTGGTTTAGTCCCGGTTTAGTCCTGGTTTAGACCTGGTTTAGTCCTGGTTTAGTCCCGGTTTAGACCTGGTTTAGTCCCGGTTTAGTCCTGGTTTAGTCCTGATTTAGTCCCGGTTCAGTCCCGGTTTAGACACGGTTTAGTCCTGGTTTAGACCTGGTTTAGTCCTGGTTTAGACCCGGTTCAGTCCCGGTTTAGACCTGGTTTAGTCCTGGTTTAGTCCTGGTTTAGTCCTGGTTAAGACCCGGTTTAGACCCGGTTTAGTCCTGGTTTAGTCCTGATTTAGACCTGGTTTAGTCCTGGTTTAGACCTGGTTTAGTCCCGGTTTAGTCCCGGTTTAGTCCTGGTTTAGTCCTGATTTAGACCTGGTTTAGTCCTGGTTTAGACCCGGTTTAGTCCTGGTTTAGTCCTGATTTAGACCTGGTTTAGTCCTGGTTTAGTCCCGGTTTAGTCCTGGTTTAGTCCTGATTTAGACCTGGTTAAGTCCCGGTTTAGTCCTGGTTTAGTCCTGGTTTAGACCTGGTTTAGTCCTGGTTTAGTCCTGATTTAGACCTGGTTTAGTCCTGGTTTAGTCCTGATTTAGTCCTGGTTTAGTCCTGGTTTAGTCCCGGTTTAGTCCCGGTTTAGACCTGGTTTAGTCCTGGTAGGTTCTATCGTGGTCCAGGTCCAGATCGTTCTAAACATGTTTCTTAGTGTCGATACTTTTTTATAAAGTTAAAGTTCAGATGTGAGATTAGTTTGAAGTATTTTGATGTAGTCATGCAGTGTAGTACTTTTAAGTGTGAAGTATTTTTAAGTGTGAAGTACTTTTAGGTGTGCAGTATTTTTAGGAGATACTCGTGGACTTGGCCTGAAACATTTCTACACCATGAACTCGACTCTTCTGAGTCGTTACAGTAAAACAAACATTGAACAGTTTTTACAGAATTGTCAGATATATTAATACTATTCACAATGTGTAATAAATACGATAAATAATAAATATTTGACAGTGCAGCAGCAGACGAGGGTCAGGACACGGACGTCCAAACTGCAGAGGTGGGTAGAGTCCACAAAAATGTACTCCAGTAAGAGTAATGTTACATTAAAGTAATAGTACTCAAGTAGAAGTACAAAGTCGTGGTCCAAGAAATGACTCAAGTAAAAGGGGAAAAGTAAAACTCAAGAAAGAGTAACTTAAACTGTCGAGGCGTCTGATTTAAAGTATCAAGTTTGTGAAGATTAATCATTAAAAAAAGCACAAAATGTAAAGGACAGACTCAAAACGAACCAAACTAAATCGTTTCTGTAGCAGCGACGCAAGAAACTTAAACGTTTTTTCATATTTTACATAAAACTCAAGTCACTCACAGTGGGAAAAAGAACCAGAACCTTTACTCACATAAGAGTACTTTTACTTCAATACAAACATTACTCCAGGAAGTAAAAGCTGCTAGAAAAGTACTCTGAAAAGTACAATGTCTTTAAAAAAGTTACTCAAGTAAATGTGAGTAAATGTAACTACCCACCTCTGCCAAAGTGAGAGTGGACTCAAACGAGATCAGCCTCCTCCTGAACACCTGCAGGTTCTGAACACCTGCAGGTTCTGAACACCTGCAGGTTCTGAACACCTGCATGTTCTGAACACCTGTATGTTCTCATCACCTGTATGTTCTGAACACCTGCAGGTTCTGAACACCTGCAGGTTCTGAACACCTGTATGTTCTGAACACCTGCAGGTTCTGAACACCTGCAGGTTCTGAACACCTGCAGGTTCTGAACACCTGCATGTTCTGAACACCTGTATGTTCTGAACACCTGCAGGTTCTGAACACCTGCAGGTTCTGAACACCTGCAGGTTCTGAACACCTGTATGTTCTGAACGCCTGTGCGTTCTAAACACCTGCAGGTTCTGAACACCTGTATGTTCTGAACACCTGTATGTTCTGCCCAATCAGAGCGTGAGTTTAGTGAGGAAGCTTTGAGTGAGCCAATCAGAGCGTGAGTTAAGTGAGTGAGCTTGGAGCCAATGAGGGCGTAGAATGCAGTCTTAAACATGCTCAGTCGCCAACAGCGTGGCCAGTGCAAAGGTTTTAGTTTGAGTAGAGCAGGAGCGCAGAGGTACACTGTCATTTTAAACACAAAGATAAAAGACAGGAGCGTTTCTTCTCATTCAGAACGTTTCCACAGGTGATGGACAGTGATGTGGGAGTAAGACTGTTGGCATCTTTGGTGATGTTAAATAAATGAAAAGGCTCGAGCACCAAACCTCACAGCCCCAGTCGTCTGCAGCGTTGTGATACTCTCAGTAATTACACTACGGTCTACGAGTCCTCTATGTGCACACACAGTTAAACATGCTGCTGCAGCGGAGAGAGGAGCCATATTCTGAATGAACAGTACCACGTGGAAGGCAAAGTGTTATTAAAAACCTACAGTCACTTTTCTGGAGGGGGGTCGGCCACTCGCTTGTCTCCGCGGAGATGTTCAAGCGGATTTATTCTGCAAAATTGACTTTTACTCATGTTATATTTGTCTTGTCATTGACTCACTCAAAGTTGTTATTTGGAGTGACTCATGTTTGACCGAACTTTCATTTTCAAGACGCCATTTTGCCAGTTAATTCCCGTTTTGTGGTTCACGCCCCACTGCTCGTGATACTCGCACGATTCTGCAGCGTCGCGGCGCTTGGTTGTCACGACGACACTGCAGTTTTCTAACGCGGAAGTCAGTGGATTTGTTTCTTTTCTGAAGTGGTTTCAGATGAATATTGTGATTTAAAATGTATAAATTATAACAGAAGGATCCACAGGGTCAGAGATGAGAACTATAGAGACACAAGCATGATAGGTCTTCTTTAAAGCTTTGCCTGGAATGTTCCACAGTATGGCATTTATCTGTCTCCATGGAAACAGCTGACACCACCAGGCCAAGTTACAGGTCAGATCTGTGGAGAACAGTCAAGAGCGCGATTTTTCAAGGTTTAAAGTGGAACTAAACACATAAAGCCACATTTCAAACTGATTCAAACAGAGATAAAAAAAAGATAAAATGAGAGAAGGGGGTGGTCTGGAGGACGAAACGGGGGAATAAAGGGGAGAGTCAGGGGGAAGGAGGCGCAGCAAATGTACCTACTTTTCAGTGACATAGTTAAAAAATAAGGGGCAGTAGATAATTCTCTTAAAACGTCTTAAACATAGTTTAGGAGTGAAAAAAATGGATTTAGTGTGAAGTTCCACTTTAAGTACTATAGCCAGACAGATACGTTTAATGCCATATAGTGGAACATTTAGTCGACAGAGACGTTCTTTGGTGGCGAGCCCCTACCCAGAAAAGTTCCGCAGTGCAGCTTTAAGCGATGTAAAAACAGGACCCATGCACTGGAAGCTGTGAGTGCATAGTTACAGCAGAGAGGACCAGCTGGGCGTATGTTACAGGCGACGTCAGACTAAAGGGAGAGCGGGGACGTAGTGCAAGCAGAGTCCAAATGTGTGTCCAGACTGTGCTGTCCAGATGCTACAAGGCACACCAAGAGTCCCGGGACAGAGGAGCACCGTCCACGCAGGCCCTGGCTCCGGTACCGTGTCCGGGGACAGTCTCAGGGCGGCGCGTGTCCCCCAGACCCGCACGCTGACGGGGGGTACGCAGGGGGCTCTATGCCAGGGAGTAGATGGCGTTGACGGGGGACGTCGCCTCGGAGCTGTCGTTGCCCTCGGTCTCGTCCTTGTCCTTCTTGACCGTGTACTGTCCGATGAAGGAGCCGTCCTCGTTAAACTGGCCGTCCCCGCCCTCGCCGTAGTCCACCAGGCTGTCCTCGCTCTCCTTCACGTCGGCGTCCAGCGAGGTCTGACTCCCCTGGAGAGGCTTATTGTCCTCGTCACTGCTGTAACACAGGGACAAAGGTGCCGTCAGTGAAGACTCTGGGGACATCAGGAGGACAAACGTAAAGACAGGTCCAAAGAGGAGGGACAGGAGAGACACGACTGGAGGAAGGAGGACGTCACTGCAGAGAGTTTACAGAGTTTACACAAAGGTACAAGAAAAACTCCTTTTTCTATAGCACAGTTTTCCATTTACAATGAGTCAGTGCAGAAGTATTTGAGATATGACTATATATATATATATATATATATTATATATATATATATATATATATATATATATATATATATATATATATATATATATATACACACGTATGCAGTTATACACAGACACGTATAACTGCATGTGCGTAAAAGTGTGTATATGTGTGTGTTTGTGTATAAGTGTCTATAATTGTGTATAAATGTGTATAAGAGTGTATAAGTGTGTATTACTGTGTATATATCTAAGTGTGTATTACTGTGTATAATCATGTATATTCATGCATAAGTGAGTATATCTGAGTATAAGTGTTTGCAGCTGTTTATCGGTGTGTGTAAATGTGTATACATGTGTATAAGCATGTATAAGTGTGTATATCTGTGTATATCTGTGTATATCTGTGTATATAAGTGTGTTTTACTGTGTGTACATTTGTATTTGTGCGTAGAACAGCTCCAGATTCTCCCTGTATTTTCTAAATCTAAGTCTCGTAGGTTCATAGTGAGTCTTGTAGGTTCATAGTGAGTCTCGTAGGCTCATAGTGAGTCTCGTAGGTTCATAGTGAGTCTCGTAGGTTCATAGTGAGTCTCGTAGGTTCATAGTGAGTCTCGTAGGCTCATAGTGAGTTTCGTAGGTTCATAGTGAGTCTCGTAGGTTCATAGTGAGTCTCGTAGGTTCATAGTGAGTCTCGTAGGCTCATAGTGAGTCTCGTAGGTTCATAGTGAGTCTCGTAGGCTCATAGTGAGTCTCGTAGGTTCATAGTGAGTCTCGTAGGTTCATAGTGAGTCTCGTAGGTTCATAGTGAGTCTCGTAGGCTCATAGTGAGTCTCGTAGGTTCATAGTGAGTCTCGTAGGCTCATAGTGAGTCTCGTAGGTTCATAGTGAGTCTCGTAGGCTCATAGTGAGTCTTGTAGTTTCATAGTGAGTCTTGTAGGTTCATAGTGAGTCTTGTAGGTTCATAGTGAGTCTCGTAGGCTCATAGTGAGTCTTGTAGTTTCATAGTGAGTCTCGTAGGTCATAGTGAGTCTCGTAGGTTCATAGTGAGTCTCGTAGGTTCATAGTGAGTCTCGTAGGTTCATGAGTCTCTGTAGGCTCATAGTGAGTCTCGTCGTAGGTTCATAGTGAGTCTCGTAGGTTCATAGTGAGTCTCGTAGGTTCATAGTGAGTCTCGTAGGTTCATAGTGAGTCTTGTAGGTTAGTGAGTCTCGTAGTGAGTCTGTAGGTTCATAGTGAGTCTCGTAGGCTCATAGTGAGTCTTGTAGGTTCATAGTGAGTCTCGTAGGTTCATAGTGAGTCTGGTAGGTTCATAGTGAGTCTCGTAGGTTCATAGTGAGTCTTGTACGTTCATAGTGAGTCTCGTAGGCTCATAGTGAGTCTCGTAGGTTCATAGTGAGTCTCGTAGGTTCATAGTGAGTCTTGTAGGTTCATAGTGAGTCTTGTAGGTTCATAGTGAGTCTCGTAGGTTCATAGTGAGTCTCGTAGGCTCATAGTGAGTCTTGTAGGTTCATAGTGAGTCTCGTAGGTTCATAGTGACTCTGGTAGGTTCATAGTGAGTCTCGTAGGTTCATAGTGAGTCTTGTACGTTCATAGTGAGTCTCGTAGGCTCATAGTGAGTCTCGTAGGTTCATAGTGAGTCTTGTAGGTTCATAGTGAGTCTTGTAGGCTCATAGTGAGTCTCGTAGGTTCATAGTGAGTCTCGTAGGCTCATAGTGAGTCTCGTAGGTTCATAGTGAGTCTTGTAGGTTCAGAGCGAGGTTCGTAGGCTTATAGCTCATAGCCATCAGTAGGCTCACACAGGGCAGGGACATGTTGCATGTTGGGTAATTCCATGCAGATTGACAGATGCACCGGCCGCATGCAGGTCTCACACTTTTCTTTTAGTGATAAGAGACAAAGTGTTTCACCGTCACCATCAGGACAGACGCTTTAAAACGTCACTGTCCAGTTCAAAACCACAGACCTGAGGAAACTGAGGAAACTGAGGCAAAACAACCAGAACAAACATCTCAATAATGAAACGACTGTGTCTAAGAAAACAGGTTCAGTTTAGAAAAGCTGCAGATTTGTGACGGCAGATAGATCCACGTCACTATTTCTGTGACATAAAATCTATGAAAAACCAGATTAAACAGTTGAATCGCTGAATGTTCCTTTTGCCTCAGTCTCACTTCCATCGACTGTGAGTTTGAACTTTTGAAACGGCCAATACCCATGATGCAGTGCACACGGCTTTAACGGCAGAGATCTTCATCACTGTGTTTGTCCACAGCTCGTTTACAACACAAAGCTCAACTGTCCAAGTCCAGATGCAGGTAGTGGCTCCATGCACGTGCGGGCCCCGGGCCCCTCATGCACCGACCCCTCAGCAGCAGCACAAGCCCCGAGACCGGGACTGGGACGAGACCGGGACAGGGACGAGACCGGGGACTGGGACGAGACCGGGACTGGACGAGACGGGAAGAGACTGGGACGAGACTGGGACTGGGACGAGACTGGGACTGGGACGAGACCGGGACTGGGACGAGACCGGGAAGGGACTGGGACGAGACCGGGAAGAAGGGACTGGGACGGGACTGGGACTGGGACGAGACTGGGACGAGACCGGGACAGGGACGAGACCGGGACTGGGACTGGGACGAGACCGGGACTGGGACGAGACTGGGACTGGGGGACGAGACTGAGACGAGACCAGGACTGTTACTGGGACGAGACCGGGGGACTGGGACGAGACCGGGACTGGGACGAGACTGGGACTGGGACGAGACCGGGGACAGGGACGAGACCGGGACTGGGACTGGGACGAGACCGGGACTGGGACGAGACTGAGACGAGACCAGGACTGTTACTGGGACGAGACCGGGACTGGGACGAGACCGGGACTGGGACGAGACCGGGACTGGGACGAGACCGGGAAGAGACTGGGACGAGACTGGGACTGGGACGAGACTGGGACTGGGACGAGACTGGGACGAGACCGGGACTGGGATGAGACCGGGACTGGGACGAGACCGGGAAGAGACTGGGACGGGACTGGGAAGAGACTGGGACGAGACAGGGAAGAGACTTGGACGAGACTGGGACGGGACTGGGACGGGACTGGGACGAGACTGGGACCAGACTGGGAAGAGACTTGGACGAGACTGGGACCAGACTGGGACGAGACCGGGACGAGACCGGGACGAGACTGGAAAGGGCTTCATGACGTCAAGAGGCTCATATCCAAATACTGCAAAGTGATTAATGTGAAGAGGTTTAAACAGGAGGTATTTACTTCTATGTCTTTACTCTCTGTGCTAAGCCCCTCCCCCTTCAGAGCTCTAAGCCCCTCCCCCTTCAGAGCACTATCACAACACAATCATCCGACTCATGAAACCACTGCACATCACACCAGGTTTGTCACGTCATAGTGCAGTTTGTATCTTATTTTTGTATATTTATGGAGGTGATGTAGGCTTGTGGGCGGAGCCTCGAACATGGGTGATTTAGACTTGTGGGCGGAGCCTCGTACAGGCTCGTACTGCTAACTATGAGGAGGGTTTGGACAGGGCCCAGGAGAGATCTCTAGATTACTCAAACATGCAGGGATGACAAATACAATATCTTCAGGCATGTTTTTGATCAACAGCGTCATAAAACGGGACAAAGCAAAAACCCCTCTTTAAAAAATAGTTCAGATATTTTCATTTTCCATAATCATGGAACTGGAAATGTGAACGCAGAGCACGAACTGAAAACAGGCAGAGATTTTTCAAAGCAGAAAGTGATTTGATCCCAGAACATTAGAAGGTTCATGGCTCCAGACTCAGACCGAGTGAAACTCCAGCCACGACATTTCAATGCTCTGATCACTGTGAGCAGCACCTCATCTGTTCTAATGTTTCCTCACCTCAAACAGACCTGGAGTTTAACACACAAACCCTGCATGAAAACACACCACCTTGTGATGTCATCATGTGGTAATAAAGGAAGTGCTCCACTGTGTTTTTAAACTCCACACACCAGGGGTGTGAAACTCAAATTCACAGAGGCCAAAATTAAATTAGTCGTGGGCCAAACTAAATATCCATCCATCCCTGTTCTTCCTCTTATCCGGTGCCGGGTCGCGGGGGCAGCAGTCTAAGCAGGGACTCCCAGACTTCCCTCACCCCAGACACGTCCTCCAGCTCCTCCGGTGGGACCCCAAGGCATTCCCAGCCCAGAGACATAGTCTCTCCAGCGTGTCCTGGGTCTTCCCCGGGGCCTCCTCCCGGTGGGACATGAACACCTCCTCAGGGAGGCGTCCAGGAGGCATCCTGAGCAGATGCCTGAGCCTCAGCTGGTTCCTCTCGACGTGAAGGAGCAGCGGCTCTACTCCGAGCTCCTCCCGTGTGACTGAGCTCCTCACCCTGTCTCTAAGGGAGCGCCCAGCCACTCTGCGGAGGAAACTCATTTCGGCCGCTTGTATCCGTGATCTTGTCCTTTCATGACCCAGAGTCATGACCATAGGTGAGGGTAGGACGTAGATTGAGGTAAATCGAGAGCTTTGCCTTTCGACTCAGCTCCTTCTTCACCACAACAGACGATACAGCGACATCACTGCAGACACTGCACCGATCCACCTGTCAATCTCACACTCCATCCTTCCCTCACTCGTGAACAACAACATTGGGGCGACAGTGGCTCAGTGGGTTGGGTGTTTGTCACTGATCTGAAGGTTGGCGGTTCAAATCCCGCTCTCTACATAAACATCATTGGTTGAGTGGTTAGCTCCACTGACTTGAAGGTTGGTGGTGCAATTCCAACCCTCACAGATGAATGCTGTCGTTGTGTCCTTGGGCAAGACACTTAACCCACTTCGCCCCCAGTGTCTGCGTACACTGGTGTGTGAATGTGTGTGTGACTGGGTGACTGGTTCCTTGTTGTAAAGTGCTTTGAGTGCCTTGAAAGGTAGAAAAGTGCTATGAAAATGTGACCATTTAACAAGACCCCGAGATACTTGAACTCCTCCACTTGAGGCAAAGACTCCCCACTCACCCGGAGAGGGCAAACCACCTTTTTCCGGTCGAGAACCATGGCCTCAGATTTGGAGGAGCTGATTCTCATCCCAGCCACTTCACACCCGGCTGCAAACCTCCCCAGTGCTGCAGGTCCTGGCTCAAAGAAGCATCAGGACAACATCATTCGTGAACAGCAGAGATGATCCTGTAGTTCCCAAACCAGACGCCCTCCAGCCCCTGACTGCGCCTAGAAATTTTTACCCCTCCCCGAACCGCCATCTTAACGTGGTGGAGGGGTCTGAGCACCTGAATGATCCTGGGAGCTATGTTGTTGGGGGCTTCATGCTCCTGATAGGGTCACCCATGGTTAACAGGTCCAAGGGGACGGGTCAGACTAAGAGCGGTTCAGAAGCCATTTATGAAAAGAAAAAGACCAAGGCTAGTTACGTCGCCTGGACCGGCATCACCAGGGCCCCACCCTGGAGCCAGGCCTGGGGTGGGTGCTCGTGAGCGAGAGCCTGGTGGCCCACGGGGCCCGGCTGGGCTCAACCTGAAGGAGCAACGTGGGGCCATCTTCACGTGGACCCACCACCCGTGAGAGGATCCGTAAGGGGCCGGTGCTGAGAGATCTGGGCGGCAGTCAACGGCTGGGGCCTCAATGACCGAATCTCCGGACTTTGAGACTGGCTCTGGGGACATGAGTTAGATATAGTCGGCCTCACCTCCACACACAGTTTGGGCTCTGGAACCCAACTCCTTGAGAGGGGCTGGACTCTCCATTTGTCTGGCGTTGCCCGTGGGGAGCGGCGGCGAGCTGGTTGGGCTTATTGCCCCACAGCTCAGGTGCTTCATGTTGGAGTTCTCCCCGGTGAACGAGAGGGTCGCGTCCCTGCGCCTTCGGGTCGGGGACAGGTCTCTCACTGTTGTGGCAGCCTACGGGCCAAACAGCAGTGCAGAGTACCCGGCCTTCTTGGAGTCCCGGGGGGGGGGTACTAGACAGTGCACCCACCGGGGACTCCGTTGTTCTCCTGGGGGACTTCAACGCCCATGTGGGTAACGACAGTGACACCTGGAGGGGCGTGATCGGGAGGAACAGCCTCCCTGATCTGAACCCGAGCGGTGTTTTGTTATTGGACTTCTGTGCTACTCACAGTTTGTCCATAACAAACACCATGTTCAAACACAAGGTCCATCAGTGCACGTGGCACCAGGACACTCTAGGTCGGAGGTCGATGATCGACTTTGTAGTTGTGTCATCTGACCTCCGGCCGCGTGTTTTGGACACTCGGGTGAAGAGAGGGACAGAGCTGTCAACTGATCACCACCTGGTTGTGAGTTGGATCCGCTGGAGGAGGAGGAAGCCGGACAGACCTGGCAGGCCCAAGCGTATTGTGTGGGTCTGTTGGGAACGTCTGGCGGAGCCTTCTGTCAGGGGGGTCTTCAGTTCACACCTCCGGGAGAGCTTCTCTCTGATCCCGAGGGAGGCTGGGGACATGGACTCCGAGTGGGCCATGTTCTCCTCCTCTATTGTCGATGCGGCTGCTCGTAGCTGTGGTCGTAAGGTCTGCGGTGCTTGTCGCGGCAGCAATCCCCGAACCCGGTGGTGAACACTGGAAGTAAGGGATGCCGTCAGGCTGAAGAAGGAGTCCTATCGAGCCTTGTTGGCTTGTGGGACTCCTGAGGCAGCTGACGAGTACCGGCGGCCGCCCTTTGTCACTAAACTAAATATTTATTGAAAAAAATTCAACAACATCTGCAGAATTTCAGAAAAAAATAAATTTGAGTGAGGCCACAGGTCACAGATGCTAATGAGAGTTAACAGCTGTGGTGGAGGCCGACGCCCACACATTTGCAATTAATTGATGCACTTCATGACATCACAAGGTGGAACAGAGCATTTTGAGCTTTGTAGATGTTACAGACTAATAATAAAGTGTTAAACATGTGAATGAAAGAAAACACAACTCGAGGTCTGTTTGTGAGGACAAACGGTGTTAGAACATGGTTAAAAGCTCACGAGCTAAAACGTCGTTATTTTGACGTGTTATTTTGACGTGTTTTCTTGACGTGTTATTTTGACGTGTTATTTTAACGTGTTTTCTTGACGTGTTATTTTAACGTGTTTTCTTGACGTGTTATTTTGACGTTTAGACTTTAGGGGGCGTCATCAGGAGGAGGGTCAAGCATTAGTGTAAAAGAAAAGGAGGAGTCCATACCTCTCCACAGACCTGTGCATGAGACAAAAACACAGTGAGATCAGCATCACACGGATCTTCTGTCTTTACAGAGGTGGGTGGAGCAGGTCATGTGCTCGAGAAGAACACTTCAGAACAGCAGCACGTCCAAGATCACTCACCAAAAGTATTTGGGAAAAGTAGTACTTAAGTAACTTAAAGAGTATCATTTATAATTTGAGGGGAAGGACAAAAGATGAAATAAAACACAAAATGTGAGATTTTCAAACACAAAAATTATCCAAACTAAATCAAACTGAAGGAGAAACACAAAAGTTCAGATCATTTCATGTCGTTACATAAAACTCACTTTAGACTCACGACTTTACTCGAGTAAGAGTACTGAGAAAAGTACTCTTTAAAAAGTTACTCGAGTAACAGCCCTACCCACCTCTGTTTACGACTACAGCCACAGCAAACCCCACAGGTGTACTATACTATTACTCCCACCCACACGCACCTCCCACGACTCCTCCCCACCCACACGCACCTCCCACGACTCCTCCACCCACACGCACCTCCCATGACTCCTCCACCCACCTCCCACGACTCCTCCACCCACACGCACCTCCCACGACTCCTCCACCCACCCACACGCACCTCCCACGACTCCTCCACCCACACGCACCTCCCATGACTCCTCCACCCACACCACCTCCTATGACTCCTCCACCCACACGCACCTCCCACGACTCCTCCACCCACACGCACCTCCCCATGACTCCCTCCACCCACACGCACCTCCCATGACTCCTCCCACCCACACGCACCACCTCCCACGACTCCTCCCACGACTCCTCCACCCACACGCACCTCCCATGACTCCTCCCACCCACACGCACCTCCTATGACTCCTCCACCCACACGCACCTCCCATGACTCCTCCACCCACCTCACACACACCCCACGACTCCTCCACCCCCCGACACACGCACCTCCCATGACTCCTCCACCCACACGCACCTCCCATGACTCCTCCACCCCCACACGCACCTCCCACGACTCCACCACCCACACACACTCCCATGACTCCACCCACACACACCTCCCATGACTCCTCCCCACACACGCACCTCCCACGACTCCTCCACCCACACGCACCTCCCATGACTCCTCCACCCACACACGCACCTCCCACGACTCCTCCACCACCCACACGCACCTCCCACGACTCCTCCACCCACACGCACCTCCCATGACTCCTCCACCCACACGCACCTCCTATGACTCTCTCCACCCACACGCACCTCCCATGACTCCTCCTCCACCCACACGCACCTCCCATGACTCCTCCCACCACGCACACCACTCCCACACTCCACCCACACGCACCTCCCCCATGACTCCTCCACCCACACCACCTCCTATGACTCCTCCACCCACACGCACCTCCCATGACTCCTCCACCACACGCACCCCACGACGACTCCTCCACACCACCTCCACCTCCCACGACTCCTCCACCCACGCACCTCCCATGACCTCCACCCACCTCCCACGACTCCTCCTCCCCACACGCACCTCCCATGACTCCTCCACCCACCCACACTCCTATGACTCCTCCACCCACACGCACCTCCCACGACTCCTCCCACACACGCACCTCGCCTCCACCCACCCATGACGACTCCCATGACCCTCCACCCACACGCACCTCCCCATGACTCCTCCACCCACACGCACCTCCTCCCATGACTCCTCCACCCACACACACGCACCTCCCATGACTCCTCCACCCACACGCACCTCCTATGACTCCTCCACCCACACGCACCTCCCATGACTCCTCCACCCACCCACACACCCACACACCCCCACGACTCCTCCACCCCCGACACGCACCTCCCATGACTCCTCCACCCACACGCACCTCCCATGACTCCTCCACCCCACACGACTCCTCCCACGACCTCCACCCTCCACCCACACACACCTCCCATGACTCCACCCACACACACCTCCCATGACTCCTCCACCCACACACGCACCTCCCACGACTCCTCCACCCACACGCACCTCCCATGACTCCTGACCCCTCCACCACCCACACACACCTCCCACGACTCCTCCACCCACACACACCTCCTCCCACGACTCCTCCACCCACACGCACCTCCCATGACTCCTCCACCGCACACCCACGACTCCTCCCCCTACTCCTCACCACCCACACGCACCTCCCACGACTCCTCCACCCACACGCACCTCCCATGACTCCTCCACCCACACGCACCTCCATGACTCCTCCACCCACACGCACCTCCCATGACTCCTCCACCCACCCACCTCCTATGACTCCTCCACCCACACGCACCTCCCACGACTCCTCCACCCACACGCACCTCCCACGACTCCTCCACCCACACGCACCTCCCATGACTCCTCCACCCACCCACCTCCTATGACTCCTCCACCCACACGCACCTCCCACGACTCCTCCACCCACACGCACCTCCCATGACTCCTCCACCCACACGCACCTCCCATGACTCCTCCACCCACACGCACCTCCCACGACTCCTCCACCCACACGCACCTCCTATGACTCCTCCACCCACACGCACCTCCCATGACTCCACCCCACACGCACCTCCCATGACTCCTCCACCCACCCACCCACCTCCTATGACCTCCTCCACCCACACGCACCTCCCACGACTCCTCCACCCACACCTCACCTCCCACCTCCTCCACCCACACGCACCTCCCACGACTCCTCCACCCAGACGCACCTCCCACGACTCCTCCACCCACACGCACCTCCCATGACTCCTCCACCCAGACGCACCTCCTATGACTCCTCCACCCACACGCACCTCCCATGACTCCTCCACCCACACGCACCCTCCTATGACTCCTCCACCCACACGCACCTCCCATGACTCCACCCCCACACGCACCTCCCATGATTCCTCCACCCACACACACCTCCTATGACTCCTCCACCCACACGCACCTCCCATGACTCCTCCACCCACGCACCTCCCATGACTCCTCCACCCACACGCACCTCCCATGACTCCTCCTCCACCCCCCAACACGCACCTCCCATGACTCCTCCACCCACACACACCTCCTATGACTCCTCCACCCACACGCACCTCCCATGACTCCTCCAACCCGCAACACGCACCTCCCATGACTCCTCCACCCCCCGACACGCACCTCCAATAACTCCTCCACCCACACGCACCTCCCATGACTCCTCCACCACACACACCTCCCATGACTCCTCCACCCCCCGACACGCACCTCACATGACTCCTCCACCCACACACCCTCCCATGACTCCTCCACCCCCCGACACGCACCTCCCATGACTCCCGCCCACACCTCTGCCCCCTCTGCCCCGCCCACACCTCTGCCCCGCCCACACACCTCTGCCCCACCCAAACCTCTGCCCCCACCCACACCTCTGCCCCGCCCACACCTCTGCCCCACCCACACCTCTGCCCCACCCACACCTCTGCCCCGCCCACACCTCTGCCCCGCCCACACCTCTGCCCCGCCCACACCTCTGCCCCAGCCCACACCTCTGCCCCGCCCACACCTCTGCCCCGCCCACACATGCACAGCAGGCAGAAGAGGAGTGTACCTGTTGTCATTCTCGTTCCTGATTGGGCCATTTCAGCGTGAAGGAAAGAGAGGGTGACACGTGAGCAGAGTGGACACACATGCGGCGCTCAGGGGGCGGGGGCGGGGTTAGGGGTGGGGTCAGGGGTCAGGGGTTAGGGGTTAGGGACAGAGACAACACACAGCTTCTAAGGCCGTGATTCTCAGCCACATAGAACCATCTCGTCTTGTCAACTTTTTAGCCGGTGATGAAGGCAGTTTTTGAGTATTTTTTACGCTCGCTGCAATAAAATGTTTTTTTAGGGAAGGGTGAAGGGTCTAGAGAAGGGTTATTTTTATTTTATTTATAAATGATTGCAAAAAATATTAATCTATTAGTGTGCAAAGTTTATGGTGACTGAGTGACTGATGGACCAAAGACAAACGTCCACTACGATGGACAGGAAGTGAAATCAAAGAAAAACAGAACATTTTAGAGGGAACCAGCTGTTAGAACATGTGGATGTTAAAGACGTATGAAAACATGAGCTCTCCAGACGACAGTCTAGTGGAACCTGGAAGGAGCATAAAACACAGCGTCATCACATGGAACACGGAACATCTGACACGGAACATCTGACACGGAACATCTGACACGGAACATGTGACACGGAACATCTGACACGGAACATCGACTCCACAGAGAGACCAGACGCCTGGGACGAGTGGGCCGTGGCCGTTAAGCACCAGAAGGAGGGTGTTGTTCTTTTCCACATTCAAATACTATTTTGAAACCTATGGATAGTTTTACATACATTTTGTTGGATGAGACCCATGTGGAAACAACAATTGCTACAACGACCAGTAGGTGGGGCTAATGTTGCGTTGGGTTGTTGGGTTTACGTGTTAAATCCATGAGGCTAGTTTAGTCTTATCCAACGTTTCCGCTGTGCCAACTTTTCACTGTGGGTCAACGAGTCTCAAGCCTCTGCCAAAAGCAGCGGCTCCAACTCGAGCAGTTTGGAGTTTGACTCTGAGGTCTGAACTCTGAGGTCTGAACTCTGAGGTCTGAACTCTGAGGTCTGAACTCTAAGGTCTGAACTCTGAGGTCTGAACTCTGAGGTCTGAACTCTGAGGTCTGAACTCTGAACTCTGAGGTCTGATCTCTGAGGTCTGACCTCTGAGGTCTGAACTCTGAGGTCTGAACTCTGAGGACTGAACTCTGAGGTCTGACCTCTGAGGTCTGAACTCTGAGGTCTGAACTCTGAGGTCTGAACTCTGAGGTCTGAACTCTGAGGTCTGAACTCTGAGGTCTGAACTCTGAGGTCTGAACTCAGGTATGATCTCTGAGGTATGATCTCTGAGGTCTGATCTCTGAGGTCTGAACTCTGAGGTCTGAGGTCTGACCTCTGAGGTCTGAACTCTGAGGTCTGATCTCTGAGGTCTGAACTCTGAGGTCTGAACTCTAAGGTCTGATCTCTGAGGTCTGAACTCTGAGGTATGATCTCTGAGGTCTGAACTCTGAGGTCTGAACTCTGAGGTCTGAACTCTGGGTTTCACTTAAAGGACTATCAGTGTGTTTAAAAAAGTTCCATAGCTCAGCTTTATATTTTGGTATGACACAGGTTCATATTCTGGTTTAGATCATGTGACGTCTTTCAGTCAATCATTTTAACGATTTTGTTTGGTTTTATTTATTTTTTAAGTATATTTTATTTAATGACAGTTACCGTCATGTGAGAACAGCTGCTTTAGAACATCTTTTTACCTTTAAATCTGTTTTTACCCCTAAATCTCTTCGATAGTCACATTTGTAATATTAAATTCAGATTCAGAGTTTTTAAATGTGTCTTTACTGTTTTAAAGCCTCAGTGAGAAGAACGACTCTCACAGGAGCATCTCTCAGAACTAAACCCACATCTACAGGTCGCTGCTCTGGAGAAGTAAACACGTGTACTTTCAGCTGGTCGTCATGGAAACACCTGACAGGACGACAGACAGGGGGCGCTGTCTTACGGTTCTAATGTGCTAAGACTTACTGGTAATCGAAGGATCCGTCTTGGTCTTTGTGGTCCACGGGGTCCAGGGGGAGGTCCTTCTTATCTCGCACTGACGGAGACACAAACGTCACTTTGACACTTTTTGAACAGAAACATTTTAGTAAAGACGAGTTTATTTAAAGATGAGGCTGATCTCTGCAAACTGACTCAGAACACGTTAACTTTGAGCATAAGTATTTGTTATTACTGTTAACACTGTCTGAACTCGAGAAATACCACTGAAAACTGAAAAAACACTCATCAGGTATTAAAGCTAAGTATCTGGAACATTTTAGATGACTCTTAAAGGCCCATGTCACTTTATTCTCTGATCTGTTATAAGGTCTGATGATCTCTCACACACTGAACTCTGAGCTGTGTTTTGAGGTTCTCATCTGTTTAACACTGAACTCTGAGGATTTAACTCTGAGTTCTTCTCTGAGGTCTGAACTCTGAGTTCTGACCTCTGAGGTGATGTGCTCATGTGGGATACAGGTCTGAACTCTGAGGTCTGAACACTGTGGTTTTAAACTCTGGGTCCATAGAATCATCTGGTTATATTTCAGTCCTGTGTGTGAAAAGTTCATAGGGCTTTATATTTTGGTTGTGACACTCATATTCGCAAGGTTAGATCATGTGACGTCTTTCGCTCAATCATTTTAAACGATTTTGTTTGGTTTTATTATTTTTTAAGTATATTTTATTTAATGACAGTTACCGTCATGTGAGAAACAGCTGCTTTAGAACATCTTTTTACCTTTAAATCTGTTTTTTTACCCCTAAATCTCTTCGATAGTCCCATTTGTAATATTAAATTCAGATTCAGAGTTTTTTAAATGTGTCTTTACTGTTTTAAAGCCTCAAGTGAGAAGAACGACTCTCACAGGAGCATCTCTCAGAACTAAACCCCACATCTACAGGTCGCTGCTCTGGAGAAGTAAACACGTGTACTTTCAGCTGGTCGTCTGATGGAAACACCTGACAGGACGACAGACAGGGGGCGCTGTCTTACGGTTCTAATGTGCTAAGACTTACTGGTAATCGAAGGAGAGGTTCTGAACTTTGAGGTATGATATCGTCCAGGGGGAGGGCCCTTTGTTTTCGGTCTGATTCTGACAGCAAACGTCACTACTTTTTAATTCTGAGGTCTGTTCTTTTGAGTCCAAGGGGTCCAGGGGGAGTCTTCTTATCTCGCACTGACGGAGACACAAACTGTCACTTTGACACTTTTGAACAGAAACATTTTAGTAAAGACGAGTTATTTTCAGATGAGGCTGTTAAAGAGCAAACACACTCAGAACACGTTATTTTACAGCATAAGTATTTGTTATTACTGTTAACACTGAACTCAAGATCACGACGAAAAATACCACTAAAAACTCAAAAACACTCATCAGTTATTAAAGCAAGTATCTGGAACATTTTAGATGAGTCTTAAAGGCCCATGTCACTTTATTCTCTGATCTGTTATAATCCTGTTTCCTCGTCACACACAGACCTGCAGCTGTGTTTTGTTTCTCATCTGTTTTAACTCACAAAACTGCAGATTTAGGCTGAGTTCTTCTCTCAAACTGAAAACACTCTGTTCCACCTTGTGATGTCAATGTGGTGATACAGGAAAGTGCTCCAACTGTGTGTTTTAAAACTCCAACACTAGACATCATCTGGATCATTTCTTCCTACCAACCTTTAAAATCTGCTTCACTAGGATCATCTGTCCTAAGAATAGCCACTTATCTCGACTGAACTAAAGGTAAAAGGAGATGTTCACTTGAAAACTACCACTTCATGACATCACAAGGTGGAGCAGAGCGTTTTGAGCTTTGGAGATGAAACAAACATCATTAGCCTGTCTACAAACATTAAACAAAACACAACTCCAGGTGTGTTTTTGAGAAGGGAGCAGCATTAGAACATGGTTTAAAGCGACAGTCAGTTTTGTATAATACAGAACCTTTAATCCTCATGTTTGGAGTCGATCAGACCAGGTGACGTCGAGTCGTGAGTTTGAACCACAGACTGTAAAGAAGTGACTGAGTGTGACGTCACTCTCCACGTTCGGCTTAATTTAGTGAAATAAAAACCCCAGGATCATGTAGAGTACACGAACATTTAAGACCAAAATGAGTCTGACAGCAGCAGGCAGCAGAGACAGTATTTGTTATTAATGAGTCTGACTGCAGCAACAGAAATCACTTGAACAGAAAACACTCAGTCACCGAAGTTTTTAAGAATAAAATTTTACAGAGTCTTAAAGGCCCAGATGGAACATTTAGTGCAACATGTACTTTATGTTTGGACGCTGTGGCTAGCGGGTTAGCAGTACTTTATGTAAATAAAATTTTATATAATATAACTAAAACCGTCAGAATCAGTGACTTTCTCTCCTGGTTCTGATCTCACATTTGTTCATTGATAAAAATATTTAAAAAAAAAAACATTAATCATATAAAAGGGGAGGAGTTAATTATAAGGAAAAGTTCCCACTCAGAACCTACCCTGTTCTGTGAAAGCAGCGATCCAACCCCCACCTAGACACCACACACACTGCAACACATAAGACAGTGGGACCCCTGCTCCATGGACACGTGTGTGGAGGCTGTGGTGACCCCTGACCCCCTCCCCCCTGACCCTCTGACCCCCCACACCTCTGACCCTCTGACCCCCTGACCCTCTGACCCCCATGACCCATGGTTGACCCGACCCTCTGACCCCCTGACCCTCTGACCCCCTGACCCTTTGACCCCCATGACCCTTGACCCCCTGATCAGACCCCTGACCCTCTGACCCCCCGACCCCTCTGACCCTCTGACCCCCTGACCCTCTGACCCCTGACCCCCGACCCTCTGACCCGTGACCCTCTGACCCCCTGAACCCCCGACCCCTGACCCATGTGACTAATACGACCCCGACCCTCTGACCCCAAAATGACCCCTGACAGCTCTGACCCCCTGACAGAGAGACCCCTGACCCTTGACTGACCCTCTGAACCCCCTGACCCCCGTCCCTGGACCCCTGACCCTCTGCACCCTGATGACCCCTGACCCTCTGACCCCCTGACCCCCGTTACCCTCTGACCCCCTGACCCCTAAAACCCCCTATAAATATAACTAAAACCCTCTGACTCCTGACCCTCTCCTGACCTGACCCCTGATCTCACCCTCTGACCCCCTGATACCCTCTGACCCCCTGACCCCCTGACCCTCTGACCCCCTGGGACCCCCGACCCTCTGACCCCTGACCCCTGACCCCCTGACCCTGTTCCCCCTGACCCCTGACCCCTGACCCTCTGACCCCTAGACACCACACCCACTGACCCTGACCCACTGACCCTCTGACCCCCCCCCCCCTGACCCCATGACCCTCTGACCCTCTGACCCCCTGACCCTGTGACCCCCTGACCCCCCCCTGACCCTGACCCCCCCTGACCCCCGACCCTCTGACCCCTCTGACCCTCTGACCCTCTGACCCCCTGACCCTCTGACCCCCTGACCCTCTGACCCTCTGACCCCCTGACCCTCTGACCCCCCCTCTGACCCCCTGACCCTCTGACCCTCTGACCCCCTGACCCCCTGACCCTCTGACCCCCTGACCCTCTGACCCCCTCTGACCCCCTGACCCCTCTGACCCTCTGACCCCCTGACCCCTCAGTAACACACACATGTGTGGAGGCTGTATGTGTCTGTACCTGCAGGTTCTGGACACACCTGTATGTGTCTGTACCTGCAGGTTCTGGACACACCTGTATGTGTCTGTACCTGTAGGTTCTGGACACACCTGTATGTGTCTGTACCTGCAGGTTCTGGACACACCTGTATGTGTCTGTACCTGCAGGTTCTGGACACACCTGTATGTGTCTGTACCTGCAGGTCAAGGCTCTGGCAGCTCAGGTCCAGTTGTGATTGTAATGATCTTCTAAAACTGCAGGTTTCATACAGTTTTGTGCAGCGGAGCCTCGTGTTTGAGCTGTGGGTTTGGCGGCGCTCTGACTCACCTGGGTACTTGCCTCCTCGGCTCCTCTTGATGAAGCAGACGATGAGGAGGATGAGGATGATGAGGGCAATGGCGCACATCAGGCCGATGAACCAGCCCTGCGTGGCGATGTCGACCTGGTCCATGTAGGCTGGGGACAGGGACACACGGGACAGTGAGACACAAACTGGAGAAGAAACAATGAAAGGCAGCAGCATTTGACCCAAACAGACAGCGGAGATCCAGCGGTCACTGTTCTGACGTTCTCACAAGTCCAACGACCTGAGCAGAGGGATTTGTGGAGCTGCTGACCTCAGAGCGAGTGGACAGCCCTTAACATCGGACTTACACATGTGACCAGAGCCCTCAACGGCCCAACAGATCCTAAGTGACGAGCTCACTGCCCCGACCTCTCCAGACGGCAGGCAGAACTTAGACCACGTGAGACTGTGATTGGAGCACCATGTGACGCCCGAGTGGTCATGTGACAATTACCTGGCTTGGTCTTAAAGCTGTAGGTTGGGCTGGAGATGCTGTTGAGCTCATGGGAGTAAACCCGCAGGTGGTACATGGCACCTGCCGCCAGGTCTGCCACCGTGACCGGGGGCTGTTTCACCGGCACAATTTTCACAGTCTTGTCGCCTTTGAAACACAAAAGAGGGCCATTGACACTCGAGGGGCGTGGCCTTGGTTCCACAACAACAGCGAGGCGTGCAGCGCGGGCCCGGAGGCTCCTCAACGACGACGTGAGAGTGACGGCTGTTCACATTCAGCTCACTCAGGGCTTTATGTCGTTTACACTTTGAGCCTTTTTTTTTAAAGGTCCAATATTACACAACATCGTCTCTAATGAGCAATAAGCCGTTACCTCCTCAAAAACACGCCTGGAGTTGTGTTTTGTTTCATTCACACATGCTTCATTAACCCTGCATTAGTTTGTCTCAAAATGCTCTGCTCCACCTTGTGATGTCATGAAGTGGTAGTTTTCAAGTGAACAGCTCCTTTTACCTTTAGTTCAGTAGAGACTGACATCTCCAGGACTGAAATGATCCAGATGATTCTAGTGAAGGTGGAGTTGAAAAACACAGTGGAGCACTTCCTGTATAACCACATGATGACATCACAAGGTGGAACAGAGTATTTTCAGTTTGAGAGAAGAACTCAGCCTAAATCTGCAGGTTTGTGTGTTAAACATGTGAATGAAACAAAACTCAACTCCAGGTCTGTTTGAGACGAGGAAACAACATTAGATCAGATCAGATCAGAGAGCCCTTTAGGAATACGGCCCTTTATAGTGTAATATGGGCCCTTAATAGTATATTTGGGCCCTTAATAGTATAATTTGGGCCCTTTAATAGTGTAATATGGGCCCTTTAATAGTATAATTTGGGCCCTTTAATAGTGTAATATGGGCCCTTTAATAGTATAATTTGGGCCCTTTAATAGTGTCACATGGGTGAAGAGTGAACAGTGCACGTGATAAATATGCACCAGTGTGATTCTGAATGTGCTCAGCACTGGTCATCCCACGACTGGTCAGGACCATTCCTTTGTCCACAAATAAAAGTCAGTCATGAGCTGTGAGCATGACTGTCCACGTCTGTGGAGACACATGCCAAACTCCACCAGTCGAAGCCATGCACCTCCACCTGAGCAGAACTGAACCATGATCTAGTGAGGGACAAACAGGGGCAGCTATGGAGGAACCACTGTATAACACAGCCAACAGTGTACTTCACATTTACAGACCAATCGCAGCCAGAAGATGAAAAAAGCAATGCAGTGAAGCAGCACCCAACAGCGCCCTCTCCAGGGCTAAAGCAGAACAGTAAATACTTGCTTATGGATTAAGTGGAAATAAAATAAATAAATAAATGAAAATGAATGCCAAAAGACAAGCAATGCAAAGTACAGACAGAGCACAAGCAGAATGGTTAGTAACACCACCCCCTGCCACCCCACATCCACCCCCCGCCCCCATGTCCCCTGCCACCCCCCGCCCCGCCCCCGCCCCACATCCACCCACAATGGAATCTTTCCGCTCTGTCATTACTTTATGGTTTGTATATTACATTAGGTCTTGTTGACAATGTAAGTAGCTCCATTAATACGGCTTCAGCTCATTTTAAGTTAAATTGAAAATAACTGTATGTTTTAAGTGTTAAAAGTGTTTACTCATCCCTCACCCACAGGGCCTCTGTGCCAGTAAACTCCACAGTTATGGCATGAACTGTCCAAGCAATGAAACTGTAATAAACTTTAACTTCTTGTAAATCCCCTGTTCTTTTGTCCTTGGTAGTCCATTGTTAGTAAAAGCTCAAAGCAGTTGTGTTAGTGTTAGTGGGAATACATCGCCCTCTTGTGGATGTTCTGAGTCTTACTGTCCAGTGTGAATTCTAGCACAAACTGGCTTCTGCCGGCCGGGAGGTTGTGTCTCCAGCTGACATTAGCGTAGTTACTGTTAGGCTCCACCGTGAGGTTCCAGATTTCCCAGCCCGACGCCACTGCAGGGTCAGAGAGCGAGCATTACCACTAGCAAATAAGGACGTTAGCATTAGCAATGTGAGTGTACCACTACCATACAAGTGTATATTACTACCACACACGTGTGTATCACTATCACCTACATGTGTATCACTATCACACATGTGTGTATCACTATCACATATGTGTGTATCACTATCACACGTGTGTATCACTATCACCTACGTGTGTATCACTATCACATATATTTGTATCATTATCAAAAGATTGTGTATCACTATCATATATGTGTGTATCACTAACACACTTATGTGATAGTGATACACATGTATGTGAATCACTATCACATACGTGAGTATCACTACCACACAAGTGTGTATCACTATCACATGTGTGTATCATTATCACATAAGTGTGTATCACTATCACATACGTGTGTATCACTATCACCTATGTGTGTATCACTATCACATAAGTGTATCACTATAACATAAGTGTGTATCACTATCACATACGTGAGTATCACTATCACCTACATGTGTATTACTATCACACAAGTGTGTATAGTGTGTATCGTTATCAAATATGTGTGTATCACTATCACCTCTGTGTGTACCACTATCACATATGTGTGCATCACTATTACACAAGTGTGTATCATTATCACATATGTGTGTATCACTATCACCTACATGTATCACTACCACACACACATGTGTATCACTATCACATATGTGTGTATCACTATCACATACGTGTGTATCACTATCACATACGTGAGTATCACTACCACACAAGTGTGTATCACTATCACATGTGTGTATCATTATCACATGTGTGTATCATTATCACATAAGTGTGTATCACTATCACCTACGTGTATCACTACCACACAAGTGTGTATCACTATCACATGTGTGTATCATTAACACATGTGTGTAACACTATCACATAAGTGTGTATCACTATCACCTACGTGTGTATCACTATCACATACATGTGTACCACTATCATATGAGTGTATCACTACCACACACGCGGTAGTGATACACTTATGTGTACCACTGTCACATACATGTGCGAGTGTGAGCACACTGCTCTGGAACAGCAGCATTAGAGTAAGAGCAGTGTCTGTTTGTGGCACAGTATTTTATTGTTATTTGTTGTGTAATGTGTGCCCTAAGAACACGTGTTAGTGTAGTAGTATGTGGTATGTAAAAATGTCATGAGCTCGGGTCTAATCTGCCACTAGAACATTAAATCATGATGATATATTTATATAGGATACAGATTTGATAAATGATGTGGTATAATCTGCACAAACTTAATGATGCTGAGGAGCTTACACCACATTTACACTGACTGCAGGCGTGAAGCACTTTGAGCGAGTTAAGTGCAGATTACCTGTTACACCCTCCCCAACGTCTGTGGTGCCTAAAGCAACACAGTTTCACGTGGGTTCACACGATAAAGTCTAATGACTTGAAAACAGCTCCAGATGCTGCGGTGTCCAGAAAAATAGATTTCTTATGGATTCTTTCCATAGACCTGCGCCTCACCCAAACCCACACTCACTCCACGAGGTCAGTGTGGCAGGGCGCATCGATTTGAAAGACTTTCTTAGTGCAGCGCACTTGCAGTCAGTGTACACTGGGTATTAGAGCAAGAGAGAGGACAATGTCTCCACACCAGACCATGAGGACATGGGACTGTATTTGGACACAGTCCACTGAGTGCAGTGGACAACAACCAAACTCAGTCCTGATGTCCAGTCCTCAGAGGTCCAGTGCAAAGGCAACAAACCCAGCCCTTATGTCCAGTCCTCAGAGGTTGTCCAGTCCTCAGAGGTTGTCCAGTCCTCAGAAGTTGTCCAGTCCTCAGAGGTTGTCCAGTCCTCAGTAGTTGTCCAGTCCTCAGAAGTTGTCCAGTCCTCAGAGGTTGTCCAGTCCTCAGTAGTTGTCCAGTCCTCAGAAGTTGTCCAGTCCTCAGAGGTTGTCCAGTCCTCAGTAGTTGTCCAGTCCTCAGAAGTTGTCCAGTCCTCAGTGGTTGTTCAGTCCTCAGAGGTTGTCCAGTCCGCAGTAGTTGTCCAGTCCTCAGTAGTTGTCCAGTCCTCAGAGGTTGTCCAGTCCTCAGTAGTTGTCCAGTCCTCAGTAGTTGTCCAGTCCTCAGTGGTTGTCCAGTCCTCAGTAGTTGTCCAGTCCTCAGAGGTGTCCAGTCCAGTCTCAGTCAGTTGTCCCAGTCCTCAGTAGTTGTCCAGTCCTCAGAGTTGTCCAGTCCTCAGTAGTTGTCCAGTCCTCAGTAGTTGTCCAGTCCTCAGAGTTGTCCAGTCCTCAGAGGTTGTCCAGTCCTCAGTAGTTGTCCAGTCCTCAGTAGTTGTCCAGTCCTCAGTGGTTGTCCAGTCCTCAGTGGTTGTCCAGTCCTCAGTAGTTGTCCAGTCCTCAGTGGTTGTCCAGTCCTCAGTGGTTGTCCAGTCCTCAGTGGTTGTCCAGTCCTCAGTGGTTGTCCAGTCCTCAGAGGTTGTCCAGTCCTCAGTGGTTGTCCAGTCTTCAGTCGTCCGGTCTTAAGGCAACATGATCACAATGGGACGACAGCATGTACCCAGCACATTCACATCGGTATGCCTGGTGGAAACCGCCTCGGTGGTAGTACTAGCCGTGGTAGTAGAAAGGGTTGTGGTTGTAGTAGTAGCAGCTGTGGTAGTCGTAGTAGGAATGGTAGTACTAGTAGTTGGAGAAGCGGTAGGACTAATGGCAGTCGGAGGAGGGGGAGGAGGAGTGGGAGTGAAGACTGAAGACAACGAAGAATCGGTCTGCTCCACTGAAGATCAGAGAGAGACAGTTAACACAACATAAAGAGCACCTGGCCCACATACAAAGTTTACCAGACACATTCTCCACTGACACAGGGGCTCAGCAAACATGCAGGGAATACGTCTGTGAGACAGTAAAGACGATTAAAGCTTCAATATGGGACTTAAGTCGGACACAAATGCCAAAAGCACATTTGTCAGAGTGTCCTTATGACACTTTATGAGGCGAGCAGGCAGGTTCAAGTGGATCAGCTGTGGAACATGAAACTGGATCTTGACAAAGTGCAGACACATTTCAGCCCGAAGCCCACCGGCCTCACTGCGGGGATGGGTACCACACATGCTGACATACTGTGAGGGATTCTCAAAGGGCAACACATCCTCAGACTGTAAACTGAGACGGGACAATCAAGGGGCTTACAAAATATAATAGGAACCTTTAATTAACTCATGAATAATGAATAGTAAAGTAAAAAGGCCAATGCTTCATCAGGGCATGTACAGCACCGAGACAAAATCCCTGACAGTACACGAACCGTTTATGATGCAATGAAATCAGAAAAATACAATCACAAAATATACATTTTTTCCTGCCTTCAGTCAGAGGTGGGTAGAGAGGTAAAAAATTGTACTCGAGTAATATGCTGAAGTAACGTTACTCTTACTTAATTGCAAGTAGAAAGTAGTGGTCCAAGAAATTACTCAAGTAAGAAAGAAAAAGTATTTTGGAAAACAACTACTCAAGTAAGAATAACTTAAAGAGTAACAGCCTCCCTAGGGAGGCGTCCAGGAGGCAGCCAGAGCAGATGCCCGAGCCTCAACTGCTCCTCTCGACGTGGAGGAGCAGCGGCTCTACTCCGAGCTCCTCCAGTGTGACTGAGCTCCTCACCTTATCTCTAAGGGAGCACCCAGCCACCCTGAGGAGGAAACTCATTTCTGCTGCTGATATCTGTGATCTTGTCCTTTCGGTCGTTACCCAGAGTCACGATCACAGGTGAGAGTAGAACATGGACTGAGGTAAATCCAGAGCTTTGCCTTTAGACTCAGCTCCATCTTCACCACGACAGACGATACAGCGACATCACTGCAGACGCTGATCCACCTGTCAATCACCTACATGTATCATGGCCTTCTCCAGATCCACAAACACATGTGGACTGTGGCAAACTCCCATGAGCCTCGAGGAGCCGATGGAGAGTGTAGAGCTGGTCCAATGTTCCACGACTGGATATTTTCAGACAAACTAAATCACATCTGAAGGAGCCTCAAGAAACACAAATGTTCAGATTATTTTTGATATTGTTCCATAAAGCCACAAGTCACTTCAGACCAGGGGCGTCAAATTCACCAAGGGCCAAAATTAAAAACTGGGGGAAAGCGGGAAGTGCAAGTACAACTTTTAGTCATGTAAAAGTACTGTTACTTCAATAAAAAGTAAAAGTATGTTCCTAGAAAAGTACAATTTCTTTAAAGAGTTACTTGAGTAAATGTAACTGAGAACTACCCACCTCTGGGTTCAGTCATAAAAGAACTGAAAATGAAACTGAAACTAAAAAAAACAAACTGCAAATGAATGAGGGTAATGTGGGCCGCAGGGTAATGTGGACCGAGGGTAATGTGGGCCTGAGGGTAATGTGGGCATGAGGGTAATGTGGGCATGTGGGCCTGAGGGTAATGTGGGCCTGAAGGTAATGTGGGCCTGAGGGTAATGTGGGCCTGAGGGTAATGTGGGCCTGAGGGTAATGTGGGCCTGAGGGTAATGTGGGCATGAGGGTAATGTAGTGAGGAGGGTAATGTGGGGCATGAGGGTAATGTGGGCAATGTGGGTAATGGGGCATGAGGGTAATGTGGGCATGAGGGTAATGTGGGCCTAAATGTGGGCATGAAATGGGGCATGTGGGCAATGTGGGCCTGAGGGTAATGTGGGCCTGAGGGTAATGTGGGCATGAGGGTAATGTGGGGCATGAGGGTAATCTGGGCATGTGGGTAATCTGGGCCTGAGGAAATGTGGGCAATGTGGGCATGAGGGTAATCTGGGCATGTGGGTAATCTGGGCATGAGGGTAATGTGGGCATGAGGGTAATGTGGGCATGAGGGTAATGTGGGCATATGGGTAATGTGGGCAATGTGGATAATGTGGGCATCGGGGTAATGTGGGCAGGTGGGCTGATGCAGTAAAAGACAGGCACATTCCAAAACAAGTGGTCCTGCTCGGTCCAACAATATTCACAACTAGAAATACATCAAACAGGATCCGCACAGCTCCCAGATTTGTTCATTATAGATCACACCACGCGGCACATGAAGCTGACCATCTGAAACTGACCATCTGAAACTGACCATCTGAAACTGACCGTCTGGAAGAAACATGGTGCAGGGTCTAGTTTAACCTGTTCTGTGGCGGCTAATAAATTAAGATTGTAATGAATAGTTTCCAATGAAGATTCAGTTCTCACATGTCCAAGAGAATCAAGAAAGAGACAAAAATATAAGATGTTCAGCTGATCCCAGAATCCGCTGCGACTCAGAGCATGTTCATTCTTATCGTTTTTGTTTAATGCAGCTCCGTGCTCAAAAACAGACACTTTTCTCATTCTTTTCTCTTATTGGTCAGTGTCTGATGCAGATTGAGTGACAGGTAGATACAACCAATCAGAGAGAAGATAAACTTCTACCTCGTTACCTCTTAAAGACTGTAATAAAATATCCTATGAAATAATGACATGATTTTTGGGGGATATGGCGTCACTCAGACTGACATGTGGCTGTGTTAGTTGAGCTTATACTGCCCCCTGTGGTGGGATTCAAATCTGGTAGCATCTGGCGTCATGTGGATCCTTTTGAATGGTTTGCATTTCTGAGCTATGAGCGTCAGCACAGGACGGTCGTGAGTCATACCTAGACCAGCGTCATCAGTGAAATCCTCTGCCAAGACAAAAGAAACGTCAAACATCTCAGTGTCTCCCCCTTGTGGTATCAAACTGAACTCTCTTGATAAACAAAGATGTGGAAAGGACAGTGATGCCTTAAAGAGGGAGTACGGGGTATTAAAGAGGGGTATTAATGGAGTGTTTTAAGAACTCCATGGTTCCTGAAACACTCCTGAAAACACTCCGTGGTTCCTAAAACACTCCTGAAACACTCCTGAAAAACTCCGCTGTCCCTGAAACACTCCTGAAAACACTCCTGAAACACTCCTGAAACGCTCCGCTGTCCCTGAAACACTCACTCCGTGAAACACTAAAACACTCCTGAAACACTCCTGAAAAACTCCGTTGTTCCTGAAACACTCCTGAAAACACTCCTGAAACACTCCGTTGTTCCTGAAACACTCTGTTTCCTAAAACGCTCCATTGTTCCTAAAACACTCCAAGGTCCTGAAACACTCCTGAAACACTCCGTTGTTCCTGAAACACTCCTGAAACTCCTGAAACACTCCTGTTCCGTTGTCCTGAAACACTCCTGAAACACTCCGTTGTCCCTGAAACACTCCTGAAAAACTCCTGAAACACTCCTGAAACACTCCGTTGCTCCTGAAACACTCCTGAAACACTCCTGAAACACTCCTGAAACACTCCTGAAACACTCCGTTGTTCCTGAAACACTCCTGAAACACTCCGTTGCTCCTGAAACACTCCTGAAACACTCCGTTGCTCCTGAAACACTCCTGAAACACTCCTGAAACACTCCGTTGTTCCTGAAACACTCTGTTGCTCCTGAAACACTCCTGAAACACTCCGTTGTTCCTGAAACACTCCTGAAACACTCCTGAAACACTCCGTTGCTCCTGAAACACTCCTGAAACACTCCGTTGCTCCTGAAACACTCCTGAAACACTCCTGCAACACTCCTGAAACACTCCGTTGTTCCTGAAACACTCCTGAAACACTCCTGCAACACTCCTGAAACACTCCGTTGCTCCTGAAACACTCCGTTGCTCCTGAAACACTCCTGAAACACTCCTGAAACACTCTCGCCTCGCAACACTCTCGAGAGGATGGTGTGTGACGTACCCTCGTTGGTGAAAAGCGGCGCCTCCTCTGCGATCACCTGACCCGAGCCCACCTGGGAGCGGGCCGACAGGTACAGTTTGTAGCGGGTGGAGCGCTCAGGCAGTCTCAGCATGAACTCCGTCACGTTAGGCAGAAACGTCTCCACCAGGGGGCGCCCACCACGAGACCCATTCACTGAACAAACACACAGAGTTCACCGTTAATGTGGAACCAGACATTTAAATAGATTTTATAGATTAATACATTTTGGAAATGTATATTAAAAATCTGAATTTGCAGCATTATATTTTTATCAATTAAATATCAACTTCATCAACTATAAAAAGTTAACACTTATTTAAAAATGTGAAGAGGGGCGAGGGGAATTAAAGACGGGGTATTTACTCCGAACGCATGTTTAAAAATTATTAGATTAGATCATTAGATTATTCAAGGGATATGATATATAAATATCACCTGGCGTGTACTTGAGCTGGTCGATAATAGTAGATTTTACCTGGCGTGTACTTGAGCTGGTATCCGATCAGAATCCCGTTGGGCTCCAGCGGTTTGTCCCACTGCAGGTGCAGTGTGTCCAAACCTTTACGGTTTATTCTGAAGAATCTGGGAGCGTCCGGCACTGGACAAACATACGACACATAAAGGAGAAAAACGTCAATGAACCAATCAGAAGCTTCCAAAGACATGACATCATCATCTGGGTTTTACCACAGAGTTTAAAGTCACAGTGATCTCACTGTATGTGAACTTCTGACTCTGAACAAAGTCATGAAAAATTATCTAAAAAATCCTTCTCTCATTATTCTGGCATTTACAAAATAGAAATAATTTTGTTAATCCTAATAGACCTAAAACTACCAGAGTTTAGTCTGATTTCATGTCAGACAGAGAGAAAAAAACATAAGTGTCTTTTTATAAAGTGGATTAAACTTCTGTTTTTGAGGAGATAACAACATTATAACACGGTTTAAAGCTCATAAGAGCTTAAGGCTGGAGTGAGAAGAGCGCCCCCTACCTCCCTCCTTGGTGCTGAAGCGGACCGTGTTGCTGGGGGGCCCCTCGTAGCCGCTGTTGGCGACCACCATGTACATGTGGTAGTGGGAGAAAGGCACGAGGTCAGTGAGGACGGCCGAGGGCTCCGGGGACGTGCTGAAGAAACCTTTGGTCTGTTTCTCTTTACTGACCACGAGCCCCGGCACCAGGCTGCTCTCACGCCAGAAATACAACTGTGAACACACAAACAAGTCTACAAAGTATAACACAACTACACACAAACACGTCTACAAATATAATACAACTACACACAGACAAGTCTAAAGTATAATACAACTACACACACAGACAAGTCTAAAGTATAATACAACTACACACACAGACAAGTCTAAAGTATAATACAACTACACACACAAACAAGTCTACAAATATAATACAACTGTGAACACACAAACAAGTCTACAAATATAACACAACTACACACAAACAAGTCTACAAATATAACACAACTACACACACAAACAAGTCTACAAATATAATACAACTACACACACAGACAAGTCTACAAATATAACACAACTACACACACAAACAAGTCTACAAATATAATACAACTACACACACAAACAAGTCTACAAATATAATACAACTACACACACAGACAAGTCTAAAGTATAATACAACTACACACAAACACGTCTACAAATATAATACAACTACACACAGACAAGTCTACAAATATAATACAACTACACACACAAACAAGTCTACAAATATAACACAACTACTGTGAACTTTTCTGACACAACAAGTCTACAAGTATAATACAACTACACACAAACAAGTCTAAAGTATAATACAACTACACACACAAACAAGTCTACAAATATAATACAACTACACAACAGACAAGTCTAAAGTATAATACAACTGTGAACACGAACCAGGACTAAACCTGGACTAAACCTGGTCTAAACCAGGACTAAACCTGGTCTAAACCAGGACTAAACCAGGACTAAACCAGGTCTAAACCAGGTCTAAACCAGGACTAAACCAGGACTAAACCAGGACTAAACCAGGACTAAACCAGGACTAAACCAGGTCTAAGACAGGCACTAAACCAGGTCTAAACCAGGACTAAACCAGGACTAACCCAGGTCTAAACCAGACTAAACCAGGACTAAACCAGGACTAACCAGGACTAAACCAGGACCAACTAAAACCAGTCTAAACCAGGTCTAAACCAGGACTAAACCAGGACTAAACCAGGACTAACAAGTCTAAAGTATAACACCGGGACTAAACACGACTACAAAGGGACATGCTCCACTATGAACCTCCTGCACACTGAGGATCACACACACATAACACACATGGAACAGACACAAAAGTACAACATTTAAAGTTGAACATTACATGCCAAATCTCTAAATAAAGAGTTTTTTATTACTGTGGTATCGGGATCAGTATACGAGTATCAACACCAGTCTAAAGGACTCACCTTGTACTCCTTGAACTGGCCGTGGACAGAGGACATGTCCACAGGCGTATAAGTGCAGGGTGGCCAAACATGGTGCTGTCCACTTTGGACACCTTCAGGTTTGTGGGGGGGCTCTCAGGAACTGGACACAGAACATGGTTAACACATTTACAACATCACAGAACTATCACAGAACTATCACAGTATAAGAAACTATCACATGTAAACAAGTCTATCACATGTATCACAGAACTATCACATGTACAGAGAACTATCACATGTACAGAACTAACATCACATGTACAGAGAACTATCACATGTATAACACAAACTATCACATGTATAACACAACTACACACACAGTAAACTAGAAAATATCACATGTATAACACAACTACACATGTACAGAGAAACATCACATGTATAACGAACCATCACTGTACAGAGAACTATCACATCTACAGAGAACTATCACCTGTATAAACCAGGACTAAACACATGTACAGAGAACTATCACATGTATAACCAGAACTATCACATGTAAACAGAACTATCACATGTATAACCAGAACTAAACATGTCTAAACAGAACTAAACACATGTACAGAGAACTATCACATGTATAACAGAACTAAACCATGTACAGAGAAACTATCACATGTACAGAGAACTAAACACATGTATAACAAACTATCACATGTATAACAGAACCATGCTCCACAGAGAACTCCTCACACTGAGTATAACGGAACTATCACACATGTACAGACACAAAATCAACATGTACAGAGAACTATCACATGTATAACAGAACTATCACATGTTTTGAGAACTATCACATGGGATCAGAACTATCACAATGTACACAGAACTCTCACAGGACTAACCTTGTACTCCTCACATGGCCGTGGACAGAACATGTCACATGCGTCCAGTGCAGGGTATCACATGTATAACGGTCCACTATGGACACAGGTGTGTGGGGGGCTCTCAGGATCATATGTACAGAGAACTATCACATGTATAACACATTTAACATCACAGAACTACACAGAACTATCACATGTATAACAGAACTATCACATGTATAACAGAACTATCACATGTATAACAGAACTATCACATGTACAGAGAACTATCACATGTACAGAGAACTATCACATGTACAAAGAACTATCACATGTATAACAGAACTATCACATGTATAACAGAACTATCACATGTACAGAGAACTATCACATGTATAACGGAACTATCACATGTACAGAGAACTATCACATGTACAGAGAACTATCACATGTATAACAGAACTATCACATGTACAGAGAACTATCACATGTATAACAGAACTATCACATGTACAGAGAACTATCACATGTATAACAGAACTATCACATGTATCACAGAACTATCACATGTATCACAGAACTATCACATGTTTGTTCTCCCTTTATTAAAAGGAGGTGACCCAGCAATTTTAACAAATTATAGACCAATATCTAATCTATCAGTATTGTGCAAAATTCTTGAATCTCTCATAAGTGAGCAATTAAAAGATTTTTTATTTTCCAATTCAATCTTGTCAAAATATCAATCAGGCTTTAGGAAAAAACATAGCACCGTTACAGCTGCTATGAAGGTGATTAATGATATTATTGTTGCTCTTGACAAGAAACAATATTGTGCATCACTTTTTATTGATCTGTCAAAAGCATTCGATACTGTTGATCATGATGTTTTAAAGAGAAGACTTCTTCAGTCAGGACTTTCAGAGCAAGCAGTTGATTGGTTCTCTAATTATCTGAGTAATAGAACTCAGTGCATTAAATATGAAGGTCTATGTTCTGAATTGGCTACTGTCCACAAGGGGGTGCCACAGGGTTTCTATATTAGGTCCCCTCCTATTCATTATTTATATATCATAATCTGGGACTCAATGTATCTGATGCTAATATACATTTTTATGCTGATGATACAGTTATCTACTGCTGTGGATCAACTCTTGATCAGGCCATTGAATCCTTGCAGAAAGCCTTTGTTGCTGTTCAGCAATCTTTACTTCAACTAAAATTAGTTCTCAATGCTGATAAAACCAAGCTTATGTTGTTTTCCAATTGTAAAAAGATGCCTCATACAATCCCTACAGTGTCCACTCTTGAAGGAAACAACATAGAAGTGGTTCATGAGGATAAATACCTTGGTGTATTGATTGATGATTCCCTCACTTTCAAACCACACGTGGAGAATCTTGTCAAGAAACTGAGACTAAAATTGGGTTTTTATTTTAGAAACAAGCTGTGTTTTTCATTTGAAGTAAAGAAGCGACTGTCGCTGCGACTTTCCTCTCTGTGTTGGACTATGGAGATCTGTTTTATATGATGCTTCAGCCCAATGTCTTCGAATGGTTGACACTGTTTATCATGCTTCACTCAGGTTCATCACTAATTGTAAAGCAATGACACATCACTGTGAGTTATATTCTCGAGTGGGATGGCCTGCCCTGGCCATTCGAAGGAGGAGTCATTGGTTCACTTTTATTTACAAGGCAATGCTTGGACTACTGCCAACCTATATCTGTTCCTTGTTGTCGCAGAGAAGGGCTGATTATTGTTCTCTTCGTTCGCGAGATCGTGTGTTTCTCTCTGTTCCATTTGCTCGAACTGAACTGGGCAAAAAGGCTTTTGTCCAACTCTGCACCTTATACATGGAACGTGCTGCAGAAAGATTGGATTTGACAGAGATGATTTCTTTGAACGCTTTTAAATCTAAACTGAGAGGTCTTGAGGCTGACTCCACAACATGCACTTGTTTTTTATAAATTTTTAAATATATGTATATATGTGTATATATGTGTGTATGTATGTATATGTGTATGTGTGTGTATGTATATATATATATATATATATATATATATATATATGTATGTATATGTATGTATATATATGTATATATGTATGTATATATGTATGTATATGTATATATGTAGGTATGTGTATATGTGTGTGTGTGTGTGTGTGTGTGTATATGTATGTATGTGTGTATATATATGTATATATATGTATGTGTGTATATGTGTATGTATATGTGTGTATGTGTGTATATATGTATATATATACATATACTTTCATGTGTGTATGTGTATGTATGTATATGTATGTGTGTATATATGTATATATTATAATCTATTTGTCTTTTATTGTTATCTTGTCCTTTTGTATTATGTAACTGTATGTTTTATTTGCTGCTGCCGCTTGGCCAGGACTCCCTTGAAAAAGAGGTTTTTAATCTCAATGGGACTTTTTCCTGGTTAAATAAAGGTTAAATAAAATAAATTAAAAAAAATGTACAGAGAACTATCACATGTATAACAGAACTATCACATGTACATGTGAAAGTTCTGTTACTACGATGTGTTAATATTACTCAGAGTAAATAAATACAAACTGAAGTAAGTATAAAGTACAAGTACCGTCTTCCCCAGAGTAGCCCACCACCACGTTGGACTCGGGCCCTGGTCCAAAGCTGTTCCGGGCCTGGATCTTGATGTCGTAGGCCTTGTAGGACTCGGTGCCCGTCACCACGTATCTGGACGCGGTCGTGGTCACGTTGGTCCAGGCGTCGCCCGAGTCGCTGAGTCTCCACCACACGCTGTAGTGCAGGTCCGGGCCGTTCCGCTCCAGGTCAGACAGCGGCTGGAACACGCCAACGACAACATGAGACACGCCTGGGACACGCCTGGGACACGCCAGGCGTTTAGCACATGTACTACCACGTCTGTGATGATGTACAGTGTAGAGACTCACTGAAGACGTCAAAACTCTGAACGACTCGGGCACCAGGTCTGTTTTTATTTACACTGTAGAGTCTCTGAACGACTCATGTGGAATGTAACAAACGAGGAATAAATCACAAAAAATAAATCAAAACTTAAAAATGTCCGGCAGCCATAAAGAAAAAAGGATCTACTTTCAGGATTTTAATGTCGAATATTAAAAATACTTGTTTCATGTCTGGCCATAGCACATTTTTATTGGATTAAATAAACGACATTTGGACATTTACAGATGTGATTATAAAGAGTCATTTAACCAGAACTTCATTCAGATTTTGAGATTTTATTTTTATTTCTAATTCTATAAGTCAGAATTTTTACTTCCTGGTTGGACGCTGTTACCAACTGTTACCTAGCAACTGTTACCTAGCAACTGTTACCTAGCAACCATAAATAACAGTGAGGGATGTTTCTGGGGTTAAATGTCCCGTTTGACGCTGTTTTCTGATCCGAACAGACCTGGAGTTGTGTTTTGTTTCATTCACACTTGTTTCACACAAACCCTGGAGATTTAGGCTGAAAAACACTCAGTTCCACTTTGTGATGTCACTCTGTACGATTTTGGATGACTTCAGCCCCGGAATTGTCCGTTTCTACTGAACTAAAGGTAAAAGAGCTTTGAAAAAGAGCTTTGGGGAGATGGACATGAATGAAACACAAGTCCAGTCTGTTTCTGAGGAGGTAACATGTCGGACCTCTGAGACCACGGCGACCACAGGATTATTCGACCGTGTCTTGAACGTCACGTGTCCTGCTGCGGTTTCCCTGGTGGAGGCGTGTCTTACCTCCCAGCTGATCTCCATGTTGTCCTTCTTGGAGCCCCACCCTCTCAGGCCTTTGGGGATGGCGTCTGGAGCTACAACAACAACAATGAAACTTCTGCACATCACACCAGGTTTGTCACGTCATAGTCAACAGTTTGTGTCATGTTTGTTTATTTATGGAGGATTGTGTGTGGAGCATGGGTGATGTAGGCTTGTGGGCGGAGCCTCGTACATGAGTGATGTAGGCTTGTGGGCGGAGCCTCGTACATGAGTGATGTAGGCTTGTGGGCGGAGCCTCGTACATGAGTGATGTAGGGTGTGGGCGGAGCCTGTACATGAGGAGAGATCTTGTGGATTGCCTCGTACACACTCGTACTGTCTGTGAGGAGGGATCTTAGGGGAGATCTCAGACGAGTTTTTAATGTTATAACTTCTTCATGTTCTCCTGTGATGTTGTATTTCAGTTTGTAGGATTTATGAAAACAGGTGGGTCATTTTTAATAAAAGTACTTTTCTCTGAGTATTTTTCACACAGCACGTTTTACTCCACTTGAGATTAAATCAGACGTGTGGAGTAAAGAGGAACTGTACTCAAGTAAGACTTTACTTCAACATAATACTACTCAAGTACAAGTACAAAGTTCAAGAAATTAGAGTAAAAAAGTATTTGGGAAAAGTACTACTCAACTTAAAGAGAAACTATTTTCAAACAGACACAAAAATGAGTCAAACTAAATGAAAGTGAAGGAGAAACAGACGTTCAGAACATTTCATGTTTTACATAAACGTCACCTCAGAGGGAAGAGGAACTTTACTCCAGTACTTTTACTTCAATATAAATATGACTCAAGTATTCTGAGGAGTATTTCTTTAGAATGTTACTCAAGTAAATGTTTCATCTGCTCCTGAGAGTCATGAACACTAGAGGGCGCCGGGGCTCTGACAGAAGACGTCCTTCAGGAGGGAAGTCTGACTCCTCCCACCACGGAGGTACTGCAGTATGAGTACTGCAGTACTATACAGTACAACAGTACTCCTACTGCAGTACTATACTGTACAGACTAACAGTATTCCTACTGCAGTACTATACAGTACAACAGTACTCCTACTGCAGTACTATACTGTACAGACTAACAGTACTTCTACTGCAGTACTATACAGTACAACAGTACTCCTACTGCAGTACTATACAGTACAACAGTACTCCTACTGCAGTACTATATAATACTGTGTAACAGTACTCTTACTGGAGTAAATGTTGTGGTGACAAAAGTTTTATGGTGAAACATTTGTTGATTTTATGTTTTAATTAGTTTTTAAATTTGATATTTTGTGATTTTAAACATTTTGTTTCAGTCACATTAACGTCACAGTGACTCTGACTTGAGCAGTACTTTCACAAAATACTTAGTACTTTGTACTTGAGTGGTGTTGTTTTGCAGTAGTTTGTTTTTCGGTGTTTTTTCTGAGGAGTCCTGATGGTCCAGGAGCAGTTTATGAGCCTCATGCTGCAGATGCTTCAAACAGATCAGAACATTTCTTCTGTTTTTAGACTTTTCGCTCTTTTCTCGTGTCGTGTTTTGAGGATTTTGTCGTTTTGACTTTAGTCTCATATTTTCATAAAGCCACAGTTTAAAATGTGTTTTATGAGCAGATTATTCGAGCTCATTTTGTACAGATATTCTTGTGTGAGTGTTAGCATGCTAGTTGTTAGTGTCCGTCACAGAAAAACTCTGGTCTCAGTTGTGAAAAGTGCTTCTAAACTCATCATGGTGAGTATTTATGATGCTCAGGAGCATGAGGTCAGTGAGGAGTGACTCTGGACCAGTTTAAACTGTCCTCGTGGTCGTACCTGTCCCGCTCGTCCCGTAGCGCGGCGAGGGCTCGCTGGGGCGGCTGGCGCCCACGGCGTTGATGGCGATGACTCTGAAGTGGTAGTTGACGAAGGGGGCGAGCTGCAGGATGACGGAGTTATGATCTCCAGGGTAAGACGACAGGTTCCTCCACAGACCCGGCTCGTAACGGTCCTCCTCAAACTGCACCAGGAAGTCTGCACACGGGACATGGGACACGGGACAGGACACGCACACGGGACACGCACACGGGACACGCACATGGGACACGGGACAGGACACGCACACGGGACACGCACACACGGGACACGCACATGGGACACGGGACAGGACACACACACGGACGCACATGGGACACGGGACAGGACACACACACGGGACACGGGACAGGACACGCACACGGGACACAGGACAGGACACGCACACGGGACACGCACACGGGACACGCACATGGGACACGGGACAGGACACACACACGGGACACGCACATGGGACACGGGACAGGACACGCACACGGGACACGCACACGGGACACGCACATGGGACACGGGACAGGACACACACACGGGACACGCACATGGGACACGGGACAGGACACACACACGGGACACGGGACAGGACACGCACACGGGACACGCACACGGGACACACACACAGGGACACGCACACGGACACGCACATGGGACACGCACACGGACACGCACATGGGACACACACACGGGACACACACACGGGACACGCACATGTGGGACACGCACACGGGACACACACACACGGGACACGCACACGGGACACACACACGGGACACGCACACGGGACACGCACACGCACACGGGACACGGGACAGGACACGCACACGGGACACGCACACGGGACACGCACATGGGACACAGGACAGGGACACGGGACACAGACGGACACACGCTCAGGTTGTTACTTGTACTCGTGCTGTAGTACTGATCATATATATTTGTACAGTTCAGTGAGTATTTAAAACATGTAGTACAGATAATATTTGGTGTGACAGAGGTGAGGAGTACTCAGGTACTTTTACTTTTTACATAAATTGTACTTTACTTTTACAGCAGCAGTTACTTTCAGTTACTCTTGAACCACTGCTTTATACTTCTACTCGAGTAATATTACTTTGAAGTAACGTTACTCTTACTCGAGTACATGTTTCCACCTCTGACTCACAGATTTAAACTGGACAAAATCACAAAAAACATCTCTGAAAAAAGAAAAAACAGAGACGAGGTTCAACAGGAAACAATTTGTCTCTAAAAACACGACTGTGAGTACTGTGATGGGGAGTACCTGTGTCGGGGGAGTACCTGTGTCGGGGAGTACCTGTGTCTGGGGAGTACCTGTGTTGGGGGAGTACCTGTGTTGGGGGGAGTACCTGTGTCGGGGGGAGTACCTGTGTCGGGGGAGTACCTGTGATGGGGCTCTGGTTGTCATGTCCTGGGATCCAGGTGAGTCTCACACTTCGAGCTGCAGGATCAGAGAGCTCCAGGTCTGTGGGAGGGTCCGGGGCGCTCTGTGATAATATATAATGATGAATAATGATGATAATGATGAATAATGAATGATAATAATGATAATAATGATGATAATATGATAAATGATAATAATGATATAATAATGATGATAATAATAATGATATAATAATGATAATAATGATGATAATGATGATAATAATGATAATAATAATGATAATAATGACGATAATAATGATGATAATGACGATAATAATGATAATAATGATGATAATAATAATAATAATAATAATAATAATAATAATAATAATAAACAATAATAATAATAATAATAACAATAATAATAATAATTAAAAATAATAAATAATAAAAAAAAAAAATAATAATAATAATATCTGATTTTGTTTCGTCCTCACCTCGGGGATAAACCACCACAAATCAAAATGAAAAATAAAAATCGTTCACTTATAATGAAAGGTCAGACCCAGCAGACACAGAAGAGCAGAGTTAGAGAGTAGTTACCTCGAGGCAGAGAGCTAGACACGGAGGGGAGCAGGGAGGCGTGTTCTGTGGACGGAGGTCAGGGGTCAGTCAGGGTTAGACACGGAACACTTTAGAAATCTACTTTAGTCTGAATAAAGAGTGTTTTTTATCACTGTGCAGGGTCAGGATCAGGATCAGTATCAGTATCGGATCAGTATCAGTATCAGTATCGGATCAGTACTGAGTAAATTAAAGTAAAGTATCATGATAAAAGCCAAAAGTAAAATCAGTCTCAAAACAAAGAGAACAATAGAGGAGCAGGAGGTGAGCAAACACCATTAAGAGGTGAACATGTTATGACACAGTGCTCACTTAGTGTGGTGCTGTTTCAGTGTCGTTAGCGCCCCCTGCAGACAGAGGCAGTGTCCAGCAGGAATCTGACCAGATCTGAAGAAACAAACGTCTTCACTCTGAAACTTTTTGTCCTGTGACAGATTAAACTTTTGTCTTTTACTCTGGATCAGAGCTGGACTGAGGGACACAGACTTTTTCGTGTTTTAAATTTTAATTTGTGAAAATGTTGCTCATGAGTAAAATCAAACTTCTAAATGTGTCATTTTCTAAAAAAGACAGAACTTTTTGTTAGAACATACAAAACAAATACATGTTAGTTTAGTTAATCTCCTGTTTTACACCAGCGTCTCCTGTGAGAGCAGGTGGAGCAGGTGGAGCAGGTGTGGCAGATGTGTCAGGTGTGTCAGGTGTGTCAGGTGTAGCAGGTGTAGCAGGTGGAGCATGTGTAGCAGATGTGTCAGGTGTCTCAGGTGTAGCAGGTGTCTCAGGTGTAGCAGGTGGAGCAGGTGTAGAAGGTGTGTCAGGTGTGTCAGGTGTAGTGGGTGTGTCAGTTGTCTCAGGTGTAGCAGGTGTCTCAGGTGTGTCAGGTGTTTCAGGTGTAGCAGGTGTCTCAGGTGTAGCGGGTGGAGCAGGTGGAGCCGTACTCGCCGTACCCAGCACAGTGAGCCGTCCTGAGGCGGAGTCCAGGTCGATGCTGGTCTGAGCGCTGCAGGTGTATGTTCCCTCGTCGCTCTCATCCACGTTAGAGATGGTCAGAGAGTCCTCGTCCTTCCTGAACCTGGGACAAGTACGAGTAAAGTACAAGTACGAGTAAAGTACAAGTACGAGTAAAGTACAAGTACAAGAGGAGTGAAGTACAGGTCCTGGTCCAGAGTAACCCTGATGGGACTGATGTGTTTAAACGTGCTCCACCTCGTACCTCCAGCCCAGGTGCAGCGGCCCCTCGTCTTTGGTCCACGTCACGGTGAGGCTCAGGCTCGGGTCAGACGTCACTTTACAGTCGAAACGAACCGAGGAGCCTCTGACCACAGACTGGTGCTCAGGGGCCCGGACGATCCGAGTGGGCTCTGAAACAGAACATCAGCACGTGAGGGACAGAGGGACAGAGACACAGAGACACAGACACAGAGACACAGACACAGACACAGAGACACTCCTCCTGTGAGCTGAGACCCTGCAGAGCCTCATGTCTCTGTGTTTTTGTTCTGGTTGCACACAGAGCAGACGTAGCTCGCAGGTGGAGGTTCTGGTTCCACACAGAGCAGACGTAGGTCGCAGGTGGAGGTTCTGTTTGTTCTGGTTCCTTTAGAGCAGACGTAGCTCGCAGGTGGAGGTTCTGAGTGTGTGAGGGTGAGGGACCTGACCTTTGATCTCGAGTCGGACTTGGTTCTCGGCGGTGCCCAGGATGCTGTTGGCGACGCAGGTGTAGGTGCCCTCGTCCTCGGAGCGCGCCCTCTTGATCTCCAGAGTCCCGTTTCTGTGGACGCGGTAGTGACCTCCGTCCAGACCGCTGCCCTGACCGTTTCTTGAACCTACACCCGAAAAAGAGCTACGTCAGTGTCAGAGTTTAAAGACACGTATTCTGCAAACTCCACTCTCTGGAGCTTTCTACGAGGACAGAATGTTTTCCCTCGTCACAAACATGCCCGAGGTTTTAAACGTGACTCATGTTTGAGTAATCTAGGGATCTGTCCAGGGCCTTTGAGTTTGCAGCACGATCCAAAACTCAACCCACAACCCCACCTGCTCCGGGCTCACTGACATAAGAATAAAAGAAATACACTGCACACAGAAGAGAAAACAGGTTAATGTGTGTAAGAAGAAGAATTTATCTGAAGTTAGATTTATGTGTGACGTGCGTTGCCGTGGTAACACATAATAAAGCCGTATGATGGAGCATCGGTCTGATACTCACCATCGCAGCTCGGGCAGAGGAGAACCGAAGAACGGACAGTCCAGGAAGGTTCGGTTGTTCTCGATGACTTTGATGAGCTGGTTTTTAGGAGCAAGCATCCGAGGAGGCATGTCTGCAAGAAAACACGGCCCGTTATGATGAACACGCCTCTAAACACGCCTCGTCATGATGAACACGCCTCTGAACACGCCTCTGAACACGCCTCTGAAAACGCCTCTGAACACGCCTCTGAACACGCCTCTGAACACGCCTCTGAACACGCCTCTGAACACGCCTCTGAACACGGCCCCGTTACACGAAATATAGAGAGTGAAAAAGAAACAAATTCAAACCAGGACTAAACCAGGATTAAACCGGGTCTAAACCAGGACTAAACCAGGACTAAACCAGGTCTAAACCAGGACTAAACCAGGACTAAACCAGGTCTAAACCAGGACTAAACCAGGACTAAACCGGGTCTAAACCAGGACTAAACCAGGTCTAAACCAGGTCTAAACCAGGACTAAACCAGGACTACACCAGGTCTAAACCAGGACTAAACCAGGACTAAACCGGGTCTAAACCAGGACTAAACCAGGTCTAAACCAGGATTAAACTGGGTCTAAACCAGGTCTAAAACAGGACTAAACCAGGACTAAACCGGGTCTAAACCAGGTCTAAAACAGGACTAAACCAGGACTAAACCAGGACTACACTAGGTCTAAACCAGGACTAAACCGGGTCTAAACCAGGTCTAAAACAGGACTAAACCAGGACTAAACCGGGTCTAAACCAGGTCTAAAACAGGACTAAACCAGGACTAAACCGGGTCTAAACCAGGACTAAACCGGGTCTAAACCAGGACTAAACCGGGTCTAAACCAGGTCTAAAACAGGACTAAACCAGGACTAAACCGGGTCTAAACCAGGTCTAAAACAGGACTAAACCAGGACTAAACCAGGTCTAAACCAGGTCTAAACCAGGTCTAAACCAGGACTAAACAACGGGTCTAAACCAGGTCTAAAACAGGACTAAACCAGGACTAAACCAGGTCTAAACCGGGGTCTAAACCAGGACTAAACCGGTCTAAACCAGGTCTAAAACAGGACTAAACCAGGACTAAACCGGTCTAAACCAGGTCTAAAACAGGACTAAACCAGGTCTAAACCGGGTCTAAACCAGGACTAACCGGGTCTAAACCAGGTCTAAAACAGGACTAAACCCAGGACTAAACCGGGTCTAAACCAGGTCTAAAACAGGACTAAACCAGGACTAAACCGGGTCTAAACCAGGACTAAACCAGGACTAAACCGGGACTAAACCAGGACTAAACCAGGACTAAACCAGGACTAAACCAGGTCTAAACCAGGCCTCCCTCGGTCTTACCTAACACGCTGACGAAGGCGTTGGAGGAGGAGGTATCCGTGGGGGGTGGAGGCGTTGCACTGATAAACTGCGCTCGAGCCCATCAGCACCGAGCGGAACAGGACGGTGTCTCCCAGGAGCTGACGGCCCTGAGTCGGGACAGAACCTGAACGAGACGAACACAACACCAGCAGAACTTAAATATGAACCACAGGAGAGACTACGACAGACTCATGTCACGAGAACATCGTTAAAGACGAACCAACTTACTGCCATGTCAGAATGTTGATACGGTACAAGTCTCCGCCCACAATTCTCCATAAATTTACAAAAACATGATACAAACTGTAACTCTACACAAGACAAACCTGATGCAATGTGCAGTAGTTTAATCAGCAGAAGAGAGAGACGCAGAAATAAAACTTATAAAACATGTTCATATTTTGTTTTGGGCGAATAAAACATTTTTAAAACAATAAAAGGAAACATGATCCAAATACGTTACTCAGTCAGGGCGTGTGGTCAGCGTGTGGTCAGTGTGCAGTCAGCGTGTGGTCATGTGGTCACTGTGTGGTCATGTGGTCACTGTGTGGTCAGCGTGCGGTCACTGTGTGGTCACTGTGTGGTCATGTGGTCACTGTGTGGTCATGTGGTCAGCGTGTGGTCACTGTGCGGTCGCTGTGTGGTCATGTGGTCACTGTGTGGTCATGTGGTCACTGTGTGGTCACTGTGCGGTCGGTATGCGGTCAGCGTGTGGTCACTGTGCGGTCGCTGTGTGGTCATGTGGTCACTGTGTGGTCATGTGGTCACTGTGTGGTCACTGTGCGGTCGGTATGCGGTCAGCGTGCGGTCAGTACTCACTGTCCAGCGGCTGCCCGTTGACCAGCCACGTGATGTGGGGTTTGGGATTTGGGATTCCGTTGGCGCGACACAAAACCAGTCGCCCGTTTTCATCTGGAGCCAGGACCAGGTCTGTGGGTTTGTCCAGCCAGTAGGGGGCAGCTGTCAGAGGGTCAGAGCAGAGTGAATGTGGAACGTCATCAGAGTCCACAGAGTACTCGAGTACAAGACTAGTACTCAAGTAGAAGTACAAGTAAGAGTAAAAAAGTATTTGGAAAAGTACTAAAGTAAGAGTACTGTATATTTTCAGACTATAAGCTGCTTCTTTTTCCCCACGTTTTGACTCCTCCTTATACAACAGTGCAGCTGCTTTACAGATTCACCAGGGGGCGCTCTCCAGCTGTAAACGCCAAACTGAGGCAGACGTGGGGAAAGATTCTGCCCTGAAGAACACAACAGTTTAGATTCTGAACTGTCCTTTTGTGGATTATGTCACAGCCTCAACACGGAAAACACACGAAGAAAAGAAAATAATAAAGATAAAAACATCAGGCACAGTTCAAAAAAGAGTCTTAAATTAAAGAAATTAAAATAAACTCTGTGTACCATCTTTCTGAGTAAATATCTCATGTTGGCTTTTATTCAGGTGCAGCTCATACATGAACAAAAAGTAAAAGTGTGATTCTGTGTTTTTCCTTCTCCTTTGACCCGATGTAAAAGTATAATTCTGTGTTTTTTTTCTCCTTTGACCTGATGTAAAAGTATAATTCTGTGTTTTTACCTTTGACCCGATGTAAAAGTATAATTCTGTGTTTTTTCTTCACTTTTGACCTGATGTAAAAGTATAATTCTGTGTTTTTTTTCTTTGACCTGATGTAAAAGTATAATTCTGTGTTTTTTTTCTTTGACCTGATGTAAAAGTATAATTCTGTGTTTTTCACCTTTGACCTGATGTAAAAGTATAATTCTGTGTTTTTTTTCTCCTTTGACCCGATGTAAAAGTATAATTCTGTGTTTTTACCTTTGACCTGATGTAAAAGTATAATTCTGTGTTTTTTTTCTTTGACCCGATGTAAAAGTATAATTCTGTGTTTTTACCTTTGACCCAATGTAAAAGTATAATTCTGTGTTTTTTTTTCTTTGACCCAATGTAAAAGTATAATTCTGTGTTTTTTTTTCTTTGACCTGATGTAAAAGTATAATTCTGTGTTTTTTCTTCACTTTTGACCTGATGTAAAAGTATAATTCTGTGTTTTTTCTTCACTTTTGACCTGATGTAAAAGTATAATTCTGTGTTTTTTTTCTTTGACCTGATGTAAAAGTATAATTCTGTGTTTTCACCTTTGACCCGATGTAAAAGTGTGATTCTGTGTTCTCACCTTTGACGTGCACGGTGATGGCGTGGCGGATGCTCCCGAGGCGGTTGGTGGCCATGCAGACGTACTCGCCGGCGTCTTCCTCGGAAACGCCCGACACCTGCAGAGTCTTGTTGAAGTTCTCCAGCGTGACCTTGTTCTCCGGCAGCTCTCCTCCTTTCTTAAACCAGCTGATGGAGGGCGTGGGCCTGTGACGCACACGCACACGCTGAACACACGGCGTTTGGTACAACACGAGGCACTTTGTGTTTTATAACTTCAAATATAAATGAATTTTAGAGGAAAAACTCCAAAAACTGAAGCACTGACGCTGATCATGAGACGAGCTCAGGTTTATTCTGTCTGACTTTTTTTCAAATGATCAGTCTGAAAATGCCTCTATTAAATATTTATCACAGTTTTACACGAGTCAAGTAGCAGTTTGTGAGAAAAGTTGAGAAATAAAGGTAAAAAGGTCGAAAAATCTAAAAATGTACATCAGATTTCACGCTGTGTCTCAGGTTTGAACATTTCATCTTTCTCTCTTTTGTTTTGTATAAGAAAAATGTAAAGTTTGTGTCATCACCAAATCACAAAACCCTGAATGTGCAAAGACAGAATTTAACAAGAAAATATCAATTTATAAAAAGAATCTGTGCATAAAAACCCAAAACCCAGGGAAAATGCAGGAACAATTCACGCATTTCTGACAGTTCAGCACATTTATTTATTTATTTGATTGATCAGTTGATACTTATTGGGTAAAAGATCGACGCTGTGGTGCTCGTTTATTGTCTGGTTTCTGAATAACAGTTTAAACGTCCAAAATGAGGCAGTAAAAGAGTCAAACAGAGGGACAGTGTGCCGGATCTGGAGCGTTTTCAGACTCTCATGGACCATATTGATTCATTGATTTGTTTTTTGAAGCGTGGATCATTTGAACCGGTTCCACGTTTCTTTGCTCAGAAGAACAGACGCGTCATTGTTTCGTCTGTTGAGCTGAACAATCCACAGTTTTTGTCTTTGTGAGATTTGCTCCGTTGGTAGAAACAGATCCCACGATGCTTTTCCAGAGAAGTTTGGATTGTTGAAGCAGGATTTTGAGGTTTTGTTTCCATCTTTTGTTGAAGACATCAGCTTCACGAGACGGAGAGTGAGGTTATTTTGGGTTTGAATACAGTTTCTTAGAATGTTCCACTGTTGGGCTTTAATCTTATCTGTACAAAAAGCAGGTCACACCACCAGGTCAAATTATGGATCTGATCTTTTCATCATTTCCTTGATGGTTTAATATTGTTCTGCACTCGTCATAAGAGCAAGATACTGAAAATACAAGAGCTCGTTTATTCTGCCTCTTCTCCTTTAATGTTCATCTTATGTTTCGATTAGTTTTATTGTGATTTTGAACTACTCCGTGCACAAACTGAGTCATGTCTGTGTAAATCCTCAGGTCTCAGGTCTGAGCCAGAGTAAAAAACAAAAAGTTAAATCTGTCACTGGACAAAAAGTTGTAGGAGTGAAGAAGTTTGGCTGCTCGTCCAAGCCGCGGCTTGGACGAGCAGCCAAACTTCTTCACTCCTACAAGCCTCTTCTTCAGCTCTGGTCAGACTCTCTTTGTCCTCCTTGTCTCCTTTGGGTCTGAGGATAGAGTTACAGATGATAAACTTACTGACCTTCCGGCTGCGATACACTCCAGCAGCAACTGTTGGTCTCGTAGCACCGTCTTGGAGCTCTCAGTGCCCGACGGGGACAAGAAGGACGGGGTGGACTCTGGCACCGTCCGACCTGCACAGAAAGAAAACTTCAACATCCAGAACGTCCACAGAGAGGAGCTTCACTTTAACGTGACTGAAGCAAAGCGACCTGTGCTCGGTTCAGAGGCGGGACTTTATGATCACTGGAATCGAGTCGAATATTTTCCTGTTTTTTTTTTTTTTCGAAAGTCTCCAAGTATCAGGTTGTGTTTTTAGGATCTTTGAGTTTCGATTCACGACATCCTAATCGTAGTTTACACGGTTTTCAGGGTGAGGCCTGGTGGGATGGGCCTCTGTCTAACCTCGTTACCCGGAGCAGATGTGCCTGGCTCCTCTCACAGACGACATTGTTCCGCTCATCGCTCTTACTCTGCCAACCACGGACGAACGCTAAACACATTACAGTCTGGATAATAGAATGAAATACCATACCTCCTAATGTCACTGCGGCACATGTTCTATAAGAAAAGACGTTTAAACTGTTGAGTAAAAGTCTGGAGACGGTTCGTAATGATGCTTTTTATCTTTGACATGAAACACCCTTTGGCTCTGTGTTCAGTCCAACTAAAGCCTGGTGTCATCTGCAGGATTTTTGTTCGTTTAAGAGGCGCCGTGTGCTAACAAGATCGTAATTGTGCCATTAGCTGAGACTAGCGCTACATGCTAGTGGTGTTTTCTGCGACTGCACAAGTTAGATATTTACAGTTGAAACCAGAAGGCTCTCGAAAGTTTAAGTTTGAGCCCTCAAGCAATGACCTCAAGCAAACTGACAAACTGGTGACAAAGAGGCTTAAGGATAACAAAGAGGTTTAAGGATAAGTGCATGAAAACTTCTGGTTTCGACTGTAAACTTTATTGATCCAGAGGGAAATTCAAGTTAGCTGCAGCAACATTTACTCTGATTTACTCTGAGCTTCTGAGTCTTTGTGCCTGTTAAACGTCTCAGTGCAGCTGAACAGGACGAATGGTCAGGAGGGTCAGTCTGGTCAGGTGGGTCACACTGGTCAGGTGGGGTCAGACTGGTCAGGAGGGTCAGTCTGGTCAGGTGGGTCACACTGGTCAGGTGGGGTCAGACTGGTCAGGAGGGTCAGTCTGGTCAGGAGGGTCACACTGGTCAGGAGGGTCACACTGGTCAGGTGGGTCAGACTGGTCAGGAGGGTCAGACTGGTCAGGTGGGTCACACTGGTCAGGTGGGTCAGACTGGTCAGGAGGGTCAGACTGGTCAGGAGGGTCAGTCTGGTCAGGTGGGGTCAGTCTGGTCAGGAGGGTCAGACTGATCAGGAGGGTCAGACTGATCAGGAGGGTCAGACTGGTCAGGTGGGGTCAGACTGGTCAGGTGGGGGGTCAGACTGGTCAGGTGGGGTCAGACTGGTCAGGAGGGTCAGACTGCTGTGAGACCCACCACGTCTAAACTTTATCCCCCAGTCAAACCCAGTGGACACCTGGTTTACGGCAGGAGGTCACCGTGTATTTACACACATGACCTTCTGCCCGTGAGCCGACCTCTGAAGTGTGAAGAGCAGAGTGTTAGTCGCAGCTCAGGCCGTTTTTGTACAAGGCGTAAGTTCAGTTAATGAAGCTATTTTCTAAAACTGTAGAAAACTGTGACTAATAAACTAAAGACGGTCTGTGCCAAAGCAAAGTCAAAGAAAACAGATCTGTTTAGAATCACTGCCCAAGTGACCGAAGAGTGAACAGAGACAGAGCAGAGACAGAGACTTAGTGACAGTTAGCCAACAGCCAACAGCAGGTTAGAGCGCCCCCCTGTGTGTGAGGAAGGAACTACAGACTACGGAGGACACAACTCACCACCAGAAGACGAAGAGGCATTATAAGATGTCTCATTGTACTGCTCGTCTGAAAACACATGCACAAGTGTTCACAAACTCCTCCTGAGACGTCTCTGTGGGTCAGAGCACAACCTCCCACAGGCCACGTTTAAAACACCAGGAGGTCAGACAACGATCAGGGATGGGCCGATATGGATTTTTCTGAGGTGATACTGATATCTGATCCTCAGGTTACTGCTGCAGACCATAACCGATATTTACCAATACCAGTATTTCATTTTTTTAATCCTCAGCGAGGCCCCCAGATATGTCTCACACTGAAGTAACGAGTAACAAACTTTTCACTGTGTAAAAAATAACAAGAACATATATTTATCTGGAATATAAAGTACTTTGTGAATGAGACAGTGACCCAAAAAATGTTGCCGTTGAATATCTGTATTGATACAGATATTGGCCAATACTAGTATGAAGCATGTGCATCGATATCGGGTGATACCAGAATACTGCACCGATATAAAACTGAAACGATCAGGCTCAACATCTGTGAGTCTGATCATTAAAGGGGAAAACTGGGCCTTGCTCCCGTCTGAGAGTGTCCCCCACTCCGCCAGATGTTCCCAACTTCACATCGAGAGGAGCAGCTGAGGCTCATCTGTTCAGGAGCCTCCTGGACGCCTCCCTGGGGAGATGTTCATGTCCCACCAGGAGGAGGCCCCGGGGAAGACCCAGGACACGCTGGAGGGACTATGTCTCTGACCTGGGAACACCTTGGGGTCCCACTGGAGGAGCTGGGGGACGTGTCTGGGGTGAGGGAAGTCTGGGAGTCCCTGTTTAGAGCTGCCCCCGTGAACTGGCCCCGGAGAAGAGGAAGAACATGGATGGATGGATGGATGGATGGACCACACACTGGTCTTAGGTGTAGATTTATCCCACTGTAAACTCTCCTCACTGGTTTGTGGTATAGAAATAACACTACAGTCAGGACCCACTGGTCTGATTTAGATGGATCTCAATCACTGGCCTGAGCCTCAGACTCCTGCCACTCACTGGTCTGTGGTGCAGATATAAAAGTATAAACACTGGTCTGTGGTGCAGATCTGAGCCCGCGGGCCGTACTCACTGGTCTGTGGTGCAGATTCGAGCCCGTGGGCCGTACTCACTGGTCTGTGGTGCAGATTCGAGCCCGTGGGCCGTACTCACTGGTCTGTGGTGCAGATTCGAGCCCGTGGGCCGTACTCACTGGTCTGGACTTTGAGGTAGTAGGGGTTCTTCTGCTGGATGGTGAAGAGGAAGCGAGCGTTGCAGCTGTAGTCGGTCTGTGCGTCTCGACTCATCACGTGGGAGAAGTACAGGTCTCCGTTCAGCCCCATGGAGACCCTCTGGTCCTGCTCGATGGACGTCATGGCTGAGGAGAGACACACGGACAGATCAGAGCACATTATTTAGAAGTATTACGAGAATCACACAAGAAAAGTTAGATTCTGTCAGCTGGATGAAACTGGAGAAATATCGTGTCAGTGACTTTTAAAAGGTTTGAACCACTTTATATTTTTCTCTTCTCATTTCCCCGTTTGAAGTTATATTTAGAGTCTAACACTTTATTATGTGTACGCAGGTGAAACAGCGTTACAGCACAGATCAGGGCTTATATCTGCCCCGATTATCAGAAACGAGGCAGAACTGAAGAAGGACGAGTCGTGAATCGTCGACCTGGACGACGGAGGGACCGAGGGGGACGTGAGTCACACAGAAAACACAGACCTGTCAGACGGATCTGTGCAGGCGCCGTGTGACGAGGAAACTCACACTAACCCCACATGACATCAGACGTGTGGTCGTCATGACGATGCCCCACACCACATCAGACGTGTGGTCGTCATGACGATGCCCCAGAGCCAGAGACTCAGCCCATTAATGTGTCAAAGTGAGCATCTACAGAACAGACGTGATACGGGCGAGATCACTGCTGTTACTACTGCTACTACTACTACTGCTACTACTACTACTGCTACTACTACTACTACTGCTGCTACTGCTGCTACTACTACTACTACTACTACTACTACTACTGCTACTGCTACTACTACTACTACTACTACTACTACTGCTGCTACTACTACTACTATTGCTACTGCTACTACTACTACTACTGCTGCTACTACTACTACTACTACTACTACTACTACTACTACTACTACTACTACTACTACTACTACTACTACTACTACTACTACTACTACTACTGAGATCCAGCTGCTCTTCACATTCTCGGTCAGATCAGCAGCAGTGAAACATGTTGGACGGTGGTTCCAATAAAAAAGCCAGAAAAAGGCAGAACATCGAGGAGTGAGTGTGCCCATGTGTGTGTGCCTGTGAGCGTGAGTGTGTGAGTGTGAGTGTGTGAGCGTGCCCGTGAGCATGAGTGTTGTGCCCGTGAGCGTGAGCATGTGCGTGTGCGTGTTGTGCCCCTGAGCTTTGTGCCAGGGCAACAGTCTCACAGGACGTACAGACAGACGAGCCGCACACACAGTATTTTCCTCATGTCTGAACTGTTTGTCTTAAATGTAACTGTCATGAAATGTGGATTTTGATGTGTTCACCTGAAGAGACTGAAGAGAGAAGCAGCAGCAGCTAAATCTGGTACAAATAAATAATAAATAAAGAAAGAAAGGACAAAACAGTCCAGCTGATGTGACAGAATGTGACGCCCAGTTTAAATAAAGACTCGGGACAGACTCAGACGAACACTGCAGGCCAAAGTGGAATTAGTGACATTTTAATTGTGATTTTTGCTCAGATCATTGATTCTGAAAGATGTGGACACTTCATGAGCTACAGGGGAAATGTTTGTTTTTGGAGTAAAAACTTCGATCGTTTAAAAAGGGGGCGTGGCAAAATCTCACAAAACTGTTCTGTGTATCTGTGTATCTGTCTCAAACTGCATTTACAAGACTACACCAGCAGGGGGAGTCCATGCAAAAACAACTATTTGTGCAGAAAAAAGTACTAATAAAACGTAATGTATGAATGTATGAAAATATGCCAAATATTCAGCTCGTTCTGCTGTAAATCCTCGTCATAAAATAAAGTGATTATTGATGAAAACACTTTTGATCGACTGAGACTCTGAGCAAATCCAGGACAAACACGTCAGAACCGTCTCTCAGGACACACATAATGTCATAATGTAATAGTTTGACTCACAGCTGCTCATCCAGAAGGTGATGGGTGGAGGCAGGCCGGGCGGAGGGTTACAGGGCAGGACCAGAGGGGCTCCTTCAGCCACCTGCACCGGCTTCAGCTGCTCCTTCGGCCACAGCGGAGCCTCTGCGACACATCAGAGGTTCATCTGTCTGAGACGTTCTGGGTTTGTGCAATTTCTAAAACTACCACTTCATGACATCACAAGGTGGAACAGAGCATTTTGAGCTTTGCAGATTTAGACGGATATAAAGTTTTACTGAAACACAACACAACTCCAGGTCTGTTTTTGAGGAGGGAACAGCGTTAGAACATGGATTAAAGTTCAGAGGAATCAGTGCTGCAGAATGTAGGACCTTTAATCTTTAATCAAAGCGCCCTCTGACCAGGAGGTTGGCGGTTTCATATCCGCTGTCGTACCTGTTTCGTGAGGCGTGAACTCGAGCTGCAGTTAAGTCAGAATATTCACATTTCAAACTCGACTTCGATACTGATACAGCTCAAGATCTTTCTTAGGTATTTGTTCATTTCTGTGGATCTGACTGTTCCAGTATCGATACTTTCTCAAACGAGTATCTCGATACTGGTGTGAGTCTGTAGGAGTGAGCTGTGTGTGCTTCAGGTGTGTGTTCATACTCGATACACGGAGCAGGATCTTGTGGGACAGCGCGCCCCCGAAAGTCGTTGCTGGCGAAACACTGGTACTCGCCCTCGTAGTCCTCGGGGCGGGTCGCCGCTCCTGAAGCTGATCTCCATCGTCCCCGAGCGTTTCCTCACGCTCACTCTCGGGTCCTTCGCCGTGTTCAAGTATTTCCCGTTTCTCCGCCAAGTAAATCTACGGCACAAAAGACGTGGACATGTTCAGTCAGACCTGTCACTCTAAACCCTGAGCTAAGCCCCTCCCCCTTCAGAGCACGACACAAGAAAACACACACACACACACACACACACACACACACACACACACACACACACACACACACACACACACACACACACACTAAAGAGAAACTACATCACACCAGGTTTGTGAAGTCATAGAGAACAGTTTGTATCATGTTATTGTAGATTTAAGGAGGACTGTCGTGTGGAGCATGGGTGTAGTAGGCCTGTGGGCGGAGCATGGGTATCGTAGGCTTGTGGGCGGAGCATGGGTGTCGTAGCTTGTGGGCGGAGCATGGGTGTTGCAGGCTTGTGGGCGGAGCATGGGTGATGTAGGCTTGTGGGCGGAGCATGGTGTCGTAGGCTTGTGGGCGGAGCATGGGTGTTGCAGGCTTGTGGGCGGAGCATGGGTGTCGTACGCTTGGGCGGAGCATGGGTGTCGTAGGCTTGTGGGTGGAGCATGGGTGTTGCAGGCTTGTGGGCGGAGCATGGGTGATGTAGGCTTGTGGGCGGAGCATGGGTGTCGTAGGCTTGTGGGCGGAGCATGGGTGTTGCAGGCTTGTGGGCGGAGCATGGGTGATGTAGGCTTGTGGGCGGAGCATGGGTGTCGTAGGCTTGTGGGCGGAGCATGGGTGTTGCAGGCTTGTGGGCGGAGCATGGGTGTCGTAGGTTGTGGGTGGAGCATGGGTGTTGCAGGCTTGTGGGCGGAGCATGGGTGTCGTAGGCTTGTGGGCGGAGCATGGGTGTCGTAGGCTTGTGGGCGGAGCATGGATGTCGTCAGCTTCATCACTAAAATGCTCAGACGTGTGGGTGACATTTAAAACCTCTTTAAGCCTGTTTGTAATAAGATAACTACATTCTGACTTTATTTAGCATAATCCTGTGGTTTAAATATGATCATTTGTGCTGTTCTCGAGTCTCACAGTCTCTCCTCACATTCAGCTGACGTCATGTTTGAGAACGAGCTCCGCACTAATTGTCCAGCGTTCCTCGTCTGTGTGTGACTCTCACAATAGACCTCTGTGTGACTGGGACGGCCCAGGTCTGTGTGCGGGGGACACTGGACATGGGCCTTTTTGTCCTGTCCTCTGGAATCTCTGTGTCCTCTGCTTCCACTCAGAGATGACGTAAGACTCTGGACACGGGCCACTGTCCGAGCACGAATGCCCCTCTGCTCATGAATGTTTCATGTTTGTAAAGTGGGACTCAACTCGAAATCCACGTTTTAAACTGTGTGTCTGGTGTTTTTATAGAATTATCTGCTGTTCCTCCCTGGGATCCAGCTCACACACTTCAATACTTTATAAAAATATGATCTGTCACCGCTGAATCTCCCCTTCCGGTTTCTTTTGTCAAATACATGTAACAGACGTGTAATTATTACTCGAGTATTACACCCGTCCAGACGCAGCTCAGTTCAGTGTGAACTGGTTTTAAACCAAACCCCCGAGGCCTAAACATCGAGTCAATGAGCCGCGCTCAATGGAGCGACACGAGGTTAGCCTTTAGCGGCTACATCCTGCCCACGGACCATGAGCAGATGAGCCACGAGAGTTTGAGTGACGGGAGTGACGAGAGCAATGAGGGTGACGAGGGCGACGAGGGTGAGTGTAGAGACAAGAGAGACGAGGGCGACGAGGGCGAGGACGGCAGTGAGAGCGACGAGAGTCACAAGAGTAACGAGAATGACTAGGGCGAGCAGAGAGACGAGAGCGACGAGGGCGACGAGGGCGATGAGGGCGCGACGGGCGATGAGGGCGACGAGAGCGACGAGAGCGACGAGGGGCGATGAGGGCGACGAGGGCGACGAGGGCGATGAGGGCGATGAGGGCGACGAGGGCGATGAGGGGCGACGAGGGCGACGAGGGGGCGACGAGGGCGACGAGGGCGACGAGGGTGGTGAGGGCAACGAGGGCGACAAGGGCAAGTGTAGAGACAAGAGAGACGAGGGCGACGAGGGCGAGGACGGCAATGAGAGCGACGAGAGTCACAAGAGTAACGAGAATGACTAGGGCGAGCAGAGAGACGAGAGCGACGAGGGCGACGAGGGCGATGAGGGCGACGATGGCGAGGACGACAATGAGGGCGACAAGAGTGATGAGAGCGACGAGGGCGATGAGGGCGAGCAGAAAGACGAGGGCGATGAGGGCGAGCAGAGCGGCCGTGGAGGAGACAAGGGAATAATAAATAAATGATAAACTATAAATGATCATGTTTGTGCTTCTGGAGCTTCTGATCCATTTTCTAAACCTGCGGCTCGTTCGGCTCGTTCGGCTCATTCACATCGGTCACATGATCGTTCATGTCGTACCATGTGACCGCTCTGACCAATCAGAGCTTGCATCGTTTCAGACAGTTTACTGTGATACTTCTGTAGTACTTTACTGCAGTAGTGTCGTTTCAGTTTACTGTGATACTTCTGTAGTACTTTCTGCAGTAGTGTCGTTTCAGTTTACTGTGATACTTCTGTAGTACTTTCTGCAGTAGTGTTGTTTCAGTAGTAGTACACGCGTGTGCCTTACGTGGGCAGGGGGTTTCCTTTGGCCTCACACTCGATGACGATGTTGTCTCGGGGGTCGACGATGTAATCCTTCACCGACTGTTTCGTAATCGTGGGAGGCTGCTTCACTGTGGACACATCAGGGAGAAAGAAACAGTCAAAAAGAGACGAGTCCGACGGTGAATCTGTGACAAACAAACGTCTTCAACAAGTGTTCAACAGTCCAACAACGTTCAGATTAAAGACGAGGAATTAAGCCGTTTTTGAGCTTTCTACCATTTTAAATAAAAGTTTTCCATCATGAACAGAAGAAGTAAATACCTCCTCTTTAACACTCCCTCTTTAGCCGACGTTGCCTTAAACATCACAAAGCCACACCCCCTGTTGGCGCCCCCTGTTGGCGCCCCCTGTTGGCGCCCCCTGTTGGCGCCCCCTGTTGGTGCCCCTGTTGGCGCCCCCTGTGGTCAGCTGCACATCACACCTCGAGTCGTGGATTTCTTTTTTCATTTGTTTTAAAATGACCAGGACGATGTTAAATCCAACACGTCTCACAGAATAAAACTGAAGAATGAAAAAAGTGCAGAGCAAGAGGTGGAGGTGAAAACGGGGGTTTATCGACAAAATGGCGTCTTTAAAATAATCGATTATCACCAAATAGAACTTAAAGTGGAGTAAACGGGGAGAGAACAAAGTCCGACAGGTCTGATTCAAACATTATTCTGATTTAAACATTTCCGGTGTGTGGCATAATTCAAACACTGACACTTTTAGACCAGCTCCGTCTGTGCGGCGCAGCGAGGACAAAAAACATGAGATTTGTGAAGGTTCAGGTTAGAATCGTCTTTAAAAAACAGTGAGTTCTGCGTCTGAAACCACCACACCATGTAGAATTTAGTGAATGTAAAGTACAGGCCGCTCTCGCCTCGCGGGTTTCTCCACAGCTCACTGACACTAATCTGACCCAGAAAAGCCCACAGTTTCCACGGCAACAAGCACCGCCTCTTTACGGCGAGCGTGGATGAATCAAAGGACACAGATATTTGGGATAATTGGCCTGAAAATGAGTGAAAATGACTCCGGGAGTAAAACTGCACCACATTTAAATATGAAAACAGCTTTTCTCATGAATGGATTTGTGAAGCAGCAGAACGACTCTCACAGACAGTGACACTTACGCTCTTGTAAGATCTTTGCTGTTAGTCCAGGAGACGCCGTGTCGGAGACAGGAAAGGGACATGTTAGAGACAGTTTGTTACATCTACGACAGACGGGACCAGATCTCGAGACACGAGATCGAGACAAACTGGCCTCAAGCTTCTGCACATGAGCAGAAATGACCTTTAGAGACTTCTCCTCGTGTTTGGACCAAAAAGAGACGTACATCTTTTACAGCTCCAAACAGCAAAACTAAATATGAAATGAAATTAATAAATACAGAATTTGAAGCCGAAACTGAGACCTGCATCACACCAGTTTATATCTGAACAGAGTCTCCATCTCGTGTCTCGTCTTTTGTCTGGTCCCATCTTTATTTGTTAAGTTTATTTAAGTAGAATTATTAACACAGACGGATCAGGTGAGATAATGGACTCACCTGTGGGCCGGTCCACAAAAAAAAGAGCAGAAAAACAAGAGAAAAACATGTTAGAATTCACATAATTAGATTTGTCACACAATGTTAAAAACACCATCAGAAATGTGCTAAAATGTGTTTGTAAATGTGCTAAAATGTGTTTGTAAATGTGCTAAAATGTGTTAAAATGTGTTTATAAATGTGCTAAAATGTGCTTGTAAATGTCTCGCCGACGAATGAGATTCATAAAAGTGTAAAATCTATCGTGAAAACAAATCTAAACTCTGAGATGCTCCTGATTCACGTTGGATCTTCGTGATCAGACGGTTCATTACTTATTTCAAACAGTCTTATCCACAAACTGCTAATGACACCGAGGTTCAAATAAAGCTCGTCTGAGACAATGTGGAGAGTGCCGGGGTCGGCGGGGTCGGCGGGGTCGGCGGGGTCAGAGGGGTCGGCGGGGTCAGAGGGGTCAGCAGCCATTCCCCAAATGCTGCGGTCACAAAGTGCCTCAGATCAATAGAGCATCACACCTCCAGGGGTCAGAGGTCGGCCACATGACGACAGCGGGACGTCTTTGTGCCCGTGCACCAGGTGTCCTTGAGCTCCGGAGAAATCGGAACATTTTTCATTGTAGCACTGCGAGGCGTTTGGCGCCTTCGTGCGAGCGGGAGACGTGGACACTCCCCCGGACGGTCGCTCAGTGTGACGAGCTGTGGACAGGGGATCGATGGGGAAACCTTTAACGAGCCGCTCCATGAACTCGTTCTTCATTTCGCTCAATGGCCTTGGTCCCAACATGAACTGTGACCGCTCCACGAGAGAGACGCTAAACGAGGTCCACGAGAGAGATGCTCAACGAGGTCCACGAGAGAGACGCTAAACGAGGTCCACGAGAGACGCTAAACGAGGTCCACGAGAGAGATGCTCAACGAGGTCCATGAGAGACGAGGTCCACGAGAGAGACGCTAACAAGGTCCACGAGAGAGACGCTAAACGAGGTCCACGAGAGAGACGCTAAACGAGGTCCACGAGAGAGACGCTAAACAAGGTCCACGAGAGACGCTAAACGAGGTCCACGATAGACGCTAAACGAGGTCCCACGAGAGAGACGCTAAACGAGGTCCACGAGAGACGCTAAACGAGGTCCACGAGAGAGACGCTAAACGAGGTCCATGAGAGAAACGCTAAACGAGGTCCACGAGAGAGATGCTCAACGAGGTCCATGAGAGACGAGGTCCACGAGAGAGACGCTAAACAAGGTCCACGAGAGAGACGCTAAACGACGGGTCCACGAGAGAGACGCTAAACGAGGTCCACGAGAGAGACGCTAAACAAGGTCCACGAGAGACGATAAACGAGGTCCACGATAGACGCTAAACGAGGTCCACGAGAGAGACGCTAAACGAGGTCCACGAGAGACGCTAAACGAGGTCCACGAGAGAGACGCTAAACGAGGTCCATGAGAGAAACGCTAAACGAGGTCCACGAGAGAGATGCTCAACGAGGTCCATGACTGATTTATTCAGTCTGATTCTATTGACAGTGATTGGCTTTTGTGTCACTGTTAGCCTCGTGTGTGTGATGTGTTAGATTAGCCAAAATGCTATGTTATGTTAGCATACATGTTATGTTAGCATACATGTTATGTTAGCATACATGTTTACGTTAGCATACATGTTATGTTAGCATACATGTTATGTTAGCATACCTGTCACGTTAGCATACATGTTACGTTAGCATACATGTTACGTTAGCATACATGTTACGTTAGCATACATGTCACGTTAGCACACATGTTACGTTAGCACACATGTTACGTTAGCATACATGTTACATTAGCATACATGTTACGTTAGCACACATGTTACGTTAGCATACATGTTACGTTAGCATACATGTTACGTTAGCACACATGTTACGTTAGCATACATGCTACGTTAGCATACATGTTACGTTAGCATACATGAGGCTAACGTAACATGTATGCTACGTCGGACGTGAGGCTGAATCGACTCTTTTCAGCTTTAAGCCTCTTTAAATGATGTTACCTCCTAAAAACAGACCTGGAGCTGTGTCTGAGTTTTTCTCTCAAACTGAAAACACTCTGTTCCACCTTGTGATGTCATCATGTGGTAATACAGGAAGTGCTCCACTGTGTTTTAAACTCCACCTTCACTACAATCATTTGGATCATTTCAGTCCTGGAGTTGTCAATCTACTGAACTAAAGGTAAACGGAGCTGAAAAACTACCACCTCATGACATCACAAGGTGGAACGTCGCATTTTGATCTTTGTAGATGTAACAGACTCATAATAAAGTGTCAAACATGTGAATGAAACAAACACGACTCAGGTCTGTGTTTGAGGGACATTAGAACATCCATTATGGTAACACTTTATAATAACTACAGCCTCTTTAGCCTTAATAAAGCATGAACAGACATTTAATTAATAATGAACAAACACTTAATTAACAATGAGTCATGCTTAATAACTATTTAATTACGGCCTTAATTAACACTTCATTAACAAGTGTTTTTTGAGTTAATACTTAACTAACCATTTGTAAATGCTTATTTAAGGAGTAACTAAGTGTGAAATAAGTATGAGTAACTACACAACACAGGCCAATTAATTGCTAATTCAGTGTTAATTAAGGTTGTAATTAAGTAGTTATTAAGCATGAATCATTGATTAAGTGTTTCTTCATTATTAATTAAGTGTTTGTTCATGCTTTATTAAGGCTAAATAGGCTATAGTAATTATAAAGTGTTACCTGGATGGAAAGAGTCAGTTTTGTGCAATATAAAACCTTTAGGCGCTTTATGTAAGTCTCCTGGGGGACAGTGGACACTCACCGTCCCGGGGGACAGTGGACACTCACCGTCCCGGGGGACAGTGGACACTCACCGTCCCGGGGGACATGTGGGACAGTGGACACTCACCGTCCCGGGGGACAGTGGACACTCACCGTCCTGGGGGACATGTGGGACAGTGGACACTCACCGTCCCGGGGGACATGTGGGACAGTGGACACTCACCGTCCTGGGGGACATGTGGGACAGTGGACACTCACCGTCCTGGGGGACATGTGGGACAGTGGACACTCACCGTCCCGGGGGACATGTGGGACAGTGGACACTCACCGTCCCGGGGGACATGTGGGACAGTGGACACTCACCGTCCCGGGGGACATGTGGGACAGTGGACACTCACCGTCCCGGGGGACATGTGGGACAGTGGACACTCACCGTCCCGGGGGGACATGTGGGACAGTGGACACTCACCGTCCTGGGGGACATGTGGGACAGTGGACACTCACCGTCCCGGGGGACATGTGGGACAGTGGACACTCACCGTCCTGGGGGACATCGATGGCTGCCGTGTCCATCCACAGCAGCAGAGACATAATTATCGCCGTGACTCTGCCCTGGCCCCACATCGTTCCGTCTGATTGGCCGGCCTCGGTCGTCCTTCCTCCTGATTGGCTGCTGGAGGACCTGTGGGACAGATGGAGACAGTGTGGATGTTCTGTTTTCACACCTGGGGCACTGCGCTGTCTGGGAAAAGTCCCCTGAGAGTTTATCATGACATGTTTTTAACCTTTTGTCACCTGCACAAATAAAGAACAGAGCTAACACAAAACCCTCCATTTACTCTGTGTGCTAAGCCCCTCCCCCTTCAGAGCTCAAAGCCCCTCCCCCTTCAGAGGTCTAAGCCCCTCCCCCTTCAGAGCTCTAAGCCCCTCCCCCTTCAGAGCTCTAAGCCCCTCCCCCTTCAGAGCACTATCACAACACAATCACCTCACTAATGAAACTACTGCACATCACACACCAGGTTTGTGACGTCATAGTGCACAGTTTGTATCATGTCTTTATTTATGGAGGATTGTCGTGTGGAGCATGAGTGATGTAGGCCTGTGGGCGGAGCCTCGTACATGGGTGATGTAGACTTGTGGGAGGAGCCTTGCACAGAAACACAACCTCGTTTCTGATGAGGGGAACAACATTAAACATAAGACCTGCTTTTTAACCAATGAGGCCACACAACAAAAAACAAATCTGTCCCTTGTTCAAAAGAATCTTGGTTGTGTTTAACGTCGTCCTCGCTGTGTGGTGTCTCCTCTGCCTGACCGCGGGCCCTTGTTGCGTCCCGTGGGCCCTCATTGCGTCCCGCGGGCCCTCGTTGGTTCCTCCACATGTGTCAGGATGATGTGAGTACTGCGTGTTTCCAGAGTGTGTAAAATACTTGTCTGTGGCTGCGTTCGTCCCCACGCTGCCCCCTGGCTGTAGCTCAGCAGAAGCAGGTCACAGACACTAAGTTTAGCCTTTTCCCGCAGACCACAGGTGACATTAGCATCACGCTGGAGTCTGACCGCAGGCTGTGGTCAGGGGCACTGGACCATGTGACTTTATCACTGTGTTAGTTTGTCACTGTCACGGTTATTTTATCATAGAAACACGTTGAGTAGAAACTCACTGAGCCTCACGTTTCAGGGAGGGTCAAAAACTTAGTAACATAAAAAATAAATAAGAGTATTTCCTGAAGCGGAGATTAGGACTGACACTTTTCAGTTTTGTACCAATATTTGATTTTTTGTGCTTGAACCATTTTTTCACAAAGCAAGAAATTTAGACCAAATAAAACCAAACAGCAGAAAGTTCTGGAGAGTCTCCTGATCATCCTCAAAACAAAGAAAACATTTCAGAATAAAAGTCAGAGATAAATGTGTCTGTGAGGAGCAGGTTTTTGTTTTTGGGGCGACAGTGGCTCAGTGGGTTGGGTGTTTGTCACTGATCTGAAGGTTGGCGGTTCAAATCCCGCTCTCTACATGAACATCATTGGTTGAGTGGTTAGATCCACTGACTTGAAGGTTGGTGGTGCAATTCCAACGATGAATGCTGTCGTTGTGTCCTGTTGGGCAAGACACTTAACCCACTTCGCCCCAGTGTGTGTGGATGTGTGTGTGGATGTGTGTGTGGATGTGTGTGTGTGGATGTGTGTGTGGATGTGTGTGTGGATGTGTGTGTGGATGTGTGTGTGGATGTGTGTGTGGATGTGTGTGTGGATGTGTGACTGGTTCCTTGTTGTAAAGTGCTTTGAGGGCCTTGAAGGTAGAAAAGTGCTATAAAAATGTCCATCGTGATACTGATCTATGATTTACTCTCGAATGTGCTGGACTTTTTCACTCCTACTGACCCGGGCAGAGGTCAGAGGTCATCATTACCTCGACTTATACTATCCAAACATGTTAGATACATGTGTGTACTTGTACTTGTGTTACATACATGTGTGTACTTGTACTCGTGTTACATATATGTGTGTACTTGTACTCGTGTTACATACATGTGTGTACTTGTACTCGTGTTACATACATGTGTATACTTGTACTTGTACTCGTGTTACATACATGTATGTACTTGTACTCGTGTTACATACATACATGTACTTGTACTTGTACTCGTGTTACATACATGTGTGTACTTGTACTCGTGTTACATACATGTGTATACTTGTACTTGTACTCGTGTTTACATACATGTATGTACTTGTACTCGTGTTTACATACATGCATGTACTTGTACTTGTACTCGTGTTAGATACATGCGTGTACTTGTACTTGTACTCGTGTTACATACATGTATGTACTTGTACTCGTGTTACATACATGTATGTACTTGTACTCGTGTTACATACATGTATGTACTTGTACTCGTGTTACATACATACATGTACTTGTACTCGTGTTACATACATGCGTGTACTTGTACTTGTACTTGTGTTACATGTTGATAAACTCACCTCGTTCTCTCGTGTCTCACTGGGGCCTCGGCTCAGTCTCACAGACCTGAAACACAAAACACAAACTTCACTTTTGAGTCGATTCAGTCACAGAGGGGCTGTGTGTTTGTTGTGTGTTTGTTGTGTGTTGTTGTGTGTTGTTTGTTTGTTGTTGAGGCTCGTGGTACATCACAAACATGTCTAACAGCTGCATGTCTCTTAAATCTGGATGTTAAAGGTTTTCAGTCGTTTCTGGACCAGGTGTAAAACAGATGTTCAGACAAAGTCTCACTGAAGTATAACGAATATTTCACACATCGTGAAAAAACATCCACGTTTTATTATAAAATCACAGGCTGTAGAATAAAGACGTAAAATTAAATAAATAGTGTCAATAATCATAAATAATCATAAAATCACAATATTTTCCTCACAATAATCAGACGTGAAACATGTGACACTGGAACTTCAACATCTGCCCAAAACAACCACAACATAAGTGTGTACTTTACTCTTTATATGTAAGTGTGTACTTTACTCTTTATATGTAAGTGTGTACTTTACTCTTTATATGTAAGTGTGTACTTTACTCTTTATATTTAAGTGTGTACTTTACTCTTTATATTTAAGTGTGTACTTTACTCTTTATATGTAAGTGTGTACTTTACTCTTTATATTTAAGTGTGTACTTTACTCTTTATATTTAAGTGTGTACTTTACTCTTTATATTTAAGTGTGTACTTTACTCTTTATATTTAAGTGTGTACTTTACTCTTTATATGTAAGTGTGTACTTTACTCTTTATATTTAAGTGTGTACTTTACTCTTTATATTTAAGTGTGTACTTTACTCTTTATATTTCTGACACTTAAATCCACAGAGCTGCATATCTGAAGCTCCATCCTCTTCAAAAACATCGACCCCACCCAGAGGACACCTCCACCCTGAGGACACCTCCACCACCTCCACCATTAACACATCATAGCGTCTCCGGGGGTCAGAGGTCATTCAGAGGACACCTCCACCATTAACACATCATAGAGTCTCCGGGGTCAGAGGTCGGGAGGAACCAGGGTAATTGGCCGTGACAATGACATCATTTCCTCGTGGTTACCATGGCGCCCGGTCTGGGCTTCACTAATGTGTTTGTGGAGACGGGTGGAGTCTGTTATCAGGACGTCAGAGACAGCAGGTCCATCTGTGTTTAAGAGTACTGCAGTACTCTGTAGTACACAGGCCTACGACACACGAGCAGGTCCATCTGTGCTTTAAGAGGACTGTAGTACTGTGTAGTACTGTGTAGTACACAGGCCTACGACACATGAGCAGGTCCATCTGTGTTTAAGAGGACTGCAGTACTGTGTAGTACTGTGTAGTACACAGGCCTACGACACACGAGCAGGTCCATCTGTGTTTAAGAGTACTGCAGTACTCTGTAGTACACAGGCCTACGACACATGAGCAGGTCCATCTGTGTTTAAGAGGACTGTAGTACTGTGTAGTACTCTGTAGTACACAGACCTACGACACATGAGCAGATTCACGTCTCAGTGTCTCTGTGGAGCGACCTCCATGTGACCTGAATTTAGCTCCTTTACTTTTCTTTAGGGTCGGCCTTGTTCACACCGAGCATCACCACAAACACCACGAGCTGCGTGAGAATCCATCAAGAACTTATCTCCATGAAGATGAACTTCA
>JAIEZT010000013.1:18013756-18061256 GCA_019594935.1 Periophthalmus modestus
TTGTCACGTCATAGTTCAACAGTTTGTGGGTCATGTTTGTGTTTATGGAGGGATGTGTGTGTGGAGCATGGGGTGATGTAGGCTTGTGTGCGAGCCTCGTACATGAGTGATGTAGGCTTGTTGGGCGGAGCCTTCGTACACGATCGTACTGCTGTGAGGGGGGTTTAGTGTCGTACAGGAGAGATCTCTAGATTGCTTCAAACGTGTCTGGATGGATCTAAAACTCTTCAGACGAGTTTTTAATGTATAACTTCTTCATGTTCTCCTGTGATGTTGTAGTTTCCGTTGTAGGATTTATGAAAACAGGTGGTTTCATTTTTAAATAAAAGTACTTTTCTCACAGACAACAGCACGTTTTACTCCACTCGAGATTAAATCAGACGTGGGAGTAAAGAGGAACTGTACTCAAGTAAGAGTAACTTACTTCAACATAATACTACTACTCAAGTACAAGTACAAAGTCAAGAAATTTAGAGTAAAAAAGTATTTGGGGAAAAGTACTACTCAACTTAAGAGAAACTATTTTCAAACAGACACACAAAAATGAGTCAAACTAAATGAAAGTGAAGGAGAAAACAGATGTTCAGAACATTTCATGTTTTACATAAACGTCACCTCAGAGGGAAGAGGAACTTTACTCCAGTACTTTTACTTCAATATAAACATGACTCAAGTATGTTCTGAGGAGTATTCTTTAGAATGTTACTCCAAGTAAATGTTTCATCTGCTCCTGAGAGTCATGAACACTAGAGGGCGCCGGGGCTCTGACAGAAGACGTCCCTTCAGGAGGGAAGTCTGACTCCTCCCCACCCACGGAGGTACTGCAGTATGAGTACTGCAGTACTATACATACAAAACAGTACTCCTACTGCAGTACTATACTGTACAGACTAACAGTATTCCTACTGGCAGTACTATACAGTACAACAGTACTCCTACTGCAGTACTATACTGTACAGACTAACAGTACTCTACTGCAGTACTATACTGTACAGACTAACAGTACTCCTACTGCAGTACTATACAGTAACAACAGTATCTCCTACTGCAGTACTATACAGTACAACAGTACTCCTACTGCAGTACTAATACAGTACAACAGTACCTCCTACTGCAGGTATATATAATACTGTGTAACAGTACTCTTACTGGAGTAGAAATGTTGTGGTGACAAAAGTTTTACTGGTGAAACATTTGTTGTTGATTTGTTGATTTTTATGTTTTAATTAGTTTTTTAAATTTGATATTTTGTGATTTTAAACATTTTTGTTTCAGTCACTTAACGTCACAGTGACTCGGACTTGGCAGTACTTTCACAAAATACTTAGTACTTTGTACTTGAGTGGTGTTGTTTTGCAGTAAGTTTGTTTTTCGGTGTTTTTTTCTGAGGAGTCCTGATGGTCCAGGAAGCAGTTTATGAGGCCTCATGCTGCAGATGCTTCAAACAGATCAGAACATTTCTTCTGTTTTTAGACTTTTTCGCTCTTTTCTCGTGTCGTGTTTGAGGATTTTGTCGTTTTGACTTTATCTCATATTTTCATAAAGCCACAGTTTAAAATGTGTTTTATGAGCAGATTATTCGAGCTCATTTTGTACAGATATTCTTGTGTGAGTGTTAGCATGCTAGTTGTTAGTGGTCCGTCACAGAAAAACTCTGGTCTCAGTTGTGAAAAGTGCTTCTAAACTCATCATGGTGAGTATTTATGATGCTCAGGAGCATGAGGTCAGTGAGGAGTGACTCTGGACCAGTTTAAACTGTCCTCGTGGTCGTACCTGTCCCGCTCGTCCCGTAGCGCGGCGAGGGCTCGCTGGGGCGGCTGGCGCCCACGGCGTTTGATGGCGATGACTCTGAAGTGGTAGTTGACGAAGGGGGCGAGCTGCAGGATGACGGAGTTATGATCTCCAGGGTAAGACGACAGGTTCCTCCACAGACCCGGCTCGTAACGGTCCTCCTCAAACTGCACCAGGAAGTCTGCACAAGGGACGGGACATGGGACACGGGACAGGACACGCACACGGGACACGCACACGGGACACGCACACGGGACACGGGACAGGGACACGCACATGGGACACGGGACAGGACACGCACACGGGACACGCAACACGGGACACGGGACAGGACACGCACACGGGACACGCGCACACGGGACACACACATGGGACACGGGGACAGGACACACACACGGGACACGCACATGGGACACGGGACACGGGACACACACACGGGACACGGGACAGGACACGCACACGGGACACGGGACAGGACACGCACACGGGACACGGGACAGGACACGCACACGGGACACGCACATGGGACACAGGACAGGACACGCACACGGGACACGCACATGGGACACAGGGACAGGACATACGCCACACACGGGACACGCACATGGGACACAGGACAGGGACACGGGACACAGACGGACACACGCTCAGGTTGTTACTTGTACTCGTGCTGTAGTACTGATCATATATATTTGTACAGTTCAGTGAGTATTTAAAACATGTAGTACAGATAATATTTGGTGTGACAGAGGTGAGGAGTACTCAGGTACTTTTACTTTTTACATAAATTGTACTTTACTTTTACAGCAGCAGTTACTTTCAGTTACTCTTGAACCACTGCTTTATACTTCTACTCGAGTAATATTACTTTGAAGTAACGTTACTCTTACTCGAGTACATGTTTCCACCTCTGACCCACAGATTTAAACTGGACAAAATCACAAAAAACGTCTCTGAAAAAAAAAAACAGAGACGAGGTTCAACAGGAAACAATTTGTCTCTAAAAACACGACTGTGAGTACTGTGATGGGGAGTACCTGTGTCGGGGGAGTACCTGTGTCGGGAGTACCTGTGTCTGGGGAGTACCTGTGTCGGGGAGTACCTGTGTCTGGGGAGTACCTGTGTTGGGGGGAGTACCTGTGTCGGGGGAGTGCCTGTGTCGGGGGAGTACCTGTGATGGGGCTCTGGTTGTCGTGTCCTGGGATCCAGGTGAGTCTCACACTTCGAGCTGCAGGATCAGAGAGCTCCAGGTCTGTGGGAGGGTCCGGGCGCTCTGTGATAATAATGATAATAATGATGATAATAATGATAATAATGATAATAATGATGATAATAATGATAATAATGATGATAATAATGATGATAATAATGATAATAATGATAATAATGATGATAATAATGATAATAATGATGATAATAATGATGATAATGACGATAATAATGATAATAATGATGATAATAATGATAATAATGATGATAATAATGATGATAATAATGATAATAATGATAATAATGATGATAATAATGATAATAATGATGATAATAATGATGATAATGACGATAATAATGATAATAATGATGATAATAATGATAATAATGATGATAATAATGATGATAATAATGATAATAATGATAATAATGATGATAATAATGATAATAATGATGATAATAATGATAATAAATAATAATAATAATAATAATAAAAAATAATAATAACAATAATAATAATAATAATAATAATAATAATAATAATAATAATAATAATAAAAAAAAAATAAAAAAAAATAATAATAATAATATTTGATTTAGTTTCCTCCTCACCTCGGGGATAAACCACCACAAATCAAAATGAAAAATAAAAAATCGTTTCACTTATAATGAAAGGTCAGACCCAGCAGACACAGAAGAGCAGAGTTAGAGAGTAGTTACCTCGAGGCAGAGAGCTAGACACGAGGGGAGCAGGAGGAGGCGTGTTCTGTGGACGGAGGTCAGGGGTCAGTCAGGGTTAGACACGGGAACACTTTAGAAATCTACTTTAGTCTGAATAAAGAGTGTTTTTATCACTGTGCAGGATCAGGATCAGTATCAGTATCAGTATCGGATCAGTATCAGTATCGGATCAGTACTGAGTAAATGTTCTTTAGTATCATGATAAAAGCCAAAAGTAAAATCAGTCTCAAAACAAAGAGAACAATAGAGGAGCAGGAGGTGAGCAAAACACCATTAAGAGGTGAACATGTTATGACACAGTGCTCACTTAGTGTGGTGCTGTTTTTCAGTGTCGTTAGCGCCCCCTGCAGACAGAGGCAGTGTCCAGCAGGAATCTGACCAGAGCTGAAGAAACAAACGTCTTCACTCTGAAACTTTTTGTCCTGTGACAGATTAAACTTTTGTCTTTTACTCTGGATCAGAGCTGGACTGAGGGGCACAGACTTTTCTTTGCATCAAAATCGTCTTTTAAATTTTAATTTTGTGAAAATGTTGCTCATGAGTAAAATCAAACTTCTAAATGTGTCATTTTCTAAAAAAGACAGAACTTTTTGTTAGAACATACGAAACAAATACATGTTAGTTTAGTTAGTTAATCTCCTGTTTTACACCAGCGTCTCCTGTGAGAGCAGGTGGAGCAGGTGGAGCAGGTGGAGCAGGTGTGTCAGGTGTTTCAGGTGTAGCAGGTGTCTCAGGTGTAGCAGGTGTCTCAGGTGTAGAAGGTGTGTCAGGTGTAGCGGGTGGAGCAGGTGGAGCCGTACTCGCCGTACCCAGCACAGTGAGCCGTCCTGAGGCGGAGTCCAGGTCGATGCTGGTCTGAGCGCTGCAGGTGTATGTTCCCTCGTCGCTCTCATCCACGTTAGAGATGGTCAGAGAGTCCTCGTCCTTCCTGAACCTGGGACAAGTACGAGTAAAGTACAAGTACGAGTAAAGTACAAGTACAAGAGGAGTGAAGTACAGGTCCTGGTCCAGAGTAACCCTGATGGGACTGATGTGTTTAAACGTGCTCCACCTCGTACCTCCAGCCCAGGTGCAGCGGCCCCTCGTCTTTGGTCCACGTCACGGTGAGGCTCAGGCTCGGGTCAGACGTCACTTTACAGTCGAAACGAACCGAGGAGCCTCTGACCACAGACTGGTGCTCAGGGGCCCGGACGATCCGAGTGGGCTCTGAAACAGAACATCAGAACATCAGAGAACACAGGGACAGAGACACAAAGACAGAGACAACGAGACACAGACAGAGACACAGAGACACAGAGACACAGAGACACAGAGACACTCCTCCTGTGAGCTGAGACCCTGCAGAGCCTCATGTCTCTGTGTTTTTGTTCTGGTTGCACACAGAGCAGACGTAGCTCGCAGGTGGAGGTTCTGGTTGCACACACAGAGCAGACGTAGCTCGCAGGTGGAGGTTCTGTTTGTTCTCTGGTTCCTTTAGAGCAGACGTAGCTCGCAGGTGGAGGTTCTGAGTGTGTGAGGTGTGAGGACCTGACCTTTGATCTCGAGTCGGACTTGGTTCTCGGCGGTGCCCAGGATGCTGTTGGCGACGCAGGTGTAGGTGCCCTCGTCCTCGGAGCGCGCCCTCTTGATCTCCAGAGTCCCGTTTCTGTGGACGCGGTAGTGACCTCCGTCCAGACCGCTGCCCTGACCGTTCTTGAACCTACACCCGAAAAAGAGCTACGTCAGTGTCTGTCCTCAGAGTTTAAAGACACGCATTCTGCAAACTCCACTCTCTGGAGCTTTCTACGAGGACAGAATGTTTTCCCTCGTCACAAACATGCCCGAGGTTTTAAACGTGACTCATGTTTAAGTAATCTAGGGATCTGTCCAGGGCCTTTGAGTTTGCAGCACGATCCAAAACTCAACCCACAACCCCAGTCTGCTCCGGGCTCACTGTTTGACATAAGAATAAAAGAAATACACTGCACACAGAAGAGAAAACAGGTTAATGTGTGTAAGAAGAATGATTTATCTGAACTTTGATTTATGTGTGACGTGTGTCGCCGTGGTAACACATAATAAAGCCGTATGATGGAGCATCGGTCTGATACTCACCATCGCAGCTCGGGCAGAGGAGAACCGAAGAACGGACAGTCCAGGAAGGTTCGGTTGTTCTCGATGACTTTGATGAGCTGGTTTTTAGGAGCAAGCATCCGAGGAGGCATGTCTGCAAGAAAACACGGCCCGTTATGATGGACACGCCTCTGAACACGCCTCTGAACACGCCTCTGAACACGCCTCTGAACACGCCTCTGAACACGCCTCTGAACACGCCTCTGAACACGCCCCGTTATGATGAACACACTACATTTACACGAAATATAGAGAGTGAAAAAGAAACAAATTCAAACCAGGAGTAAACCAGGACTAAAGCAGGTCTAAACCAGGACTAAACCAGGACTAAACCAGGACTAAACCAGGACTAAACCAGGACTAAACCAGGCCTAAACCGGGTCTAAACCAGGTCTAAACCAGGACTAAACCGGGTCTAAACCAGGTCTAAAACAGGACTAAACCAGGCCTAAACCAGGCCTAAACCGGGACTAAACCAGGCCTAAACCGGGTCTAAACCGGGTCTAAACCGGGTCTAAACCAGGTCTAAACCAGGCCTAAACCAGGACTAAACCAGGACTAAACCAGGCCTAAACCGGGTCTAAACCGGGTCTAAACCGGGTCTAAACCAGGTCTAAACCAGGCCTAAACCAGGACTAAACCAGGACTAAACCAGGACTAAACCAGGTCTAAACCAGGCCTCCCTCGGTCTTACCTAACACGCTGACGAAGGCGTTGGCGAGGAGGTATCCGTGGGGGTTGGAGGCGTTGCACTGATAAACTGCGCTCGAGCCCATCAGCACCGAGCGGAACAGGACGGTGTCTCCCAGGAGCTGACGGCCCTGAGTCGGGACAGAACCTGAACGAGACGAACACAACACCAGCAGAACTTTAAATATGAACCACAGGAGAGACTACGACAGACTCATGTCACGAGAACATCGTTAAAGACGAACCAACTTACTGCCATGTCAGAATGTTGATACGGTACAAGTCTCCGCCCACAATTCTCCATAAATTTACAAAAACATGATACAAACTGTAACTCTACACAAGACAAACCTGATGAAATGTGCAGTAGTTTAATCAGCAGAAGAGAGAGACGCAGAAATAAAACTTATAAAACATGTTCAGATTTTGTTTTGGGTGAATAAAACATTTTTAAAACAATAAAAGGAAACATGATCCAAATACGTTACTCGGTCAGGGCGTGTGGTCAGCGTGTGGTCAGTGTGCAGTCAGTGTGTGGTCATGTGGTCACTGTGCGGTCACTGTGTGGTCATCATGTGGTCATCGTGTGGTCATCGTGCGGTCACTGTGCGGTCACTGTGCGGTCACTGTGTGGTCAGTGTGCGGTCACTGTGTGGTCACCATGTGGTCACTGTGTGGTCACTGTGTGGTCATCGTGTGGTCATCGTGTGGTCACTGTGTGGTCAGCGTGCGGTCACTGTGTGGTCACTGTGTGGTCACCATGTGGTCACTGTGTGGTCACTGTGTGGTCATCGTGTGGTCACTGTGTGGTCACTGTGTGGTCAGCGTGCGGTCGGTACTCACTGTCCAGCGGCTGCCCGTTGACCAGCCACTGGATGTGGGGTTTGGGATTCCCGTTGGCGCGACAAACCAGTCGCCCGTTTTCATCTGGAGCCAGGACCAGGTCTGTGGGTTTGTCCAGCCAGTAGGGGGCAGCTGTCAGAGGGTCAGAGCAGAGTGAATGTGGAACGTCATCAGAGTCCACAGAGTACTCGAGTACAAGAGTAGTACTCAAGTAGAAGTACAAGTAAGAGTAAAAAACTCGAGTACAAGAGTAGTACTCAAGTAGAAGTACAAGTAAGAGTAAAAAAGTATTTGGAAAAGTACTAAAGTAAGAGTACTGTAAATTTTCAGACTATAAGCTGCTTCTTTTTTCCCCACGTTTGGACTCCTCCTTATACAACAGTGCAGCTGCTTTACAGATTCACCAGGGGGCGCTCTCCAGCTGTAAACGCCAAACTGAGACAGACGTGGGGAAAGATTCTGCCCTGAACACAACAGTTTAGATTCTGAACTGTCCTTTTGTGGATTATGTCACAGCCTCAACACGGAAAACACACGAAGAAAAGAAAATAATAAAGATAAAAACATCAGGCACAGTTTGAAAAAAGAGTCTTAAATAAAAAAAATAAAAAATAAACTCCGTGTACCATCTTTCTGAGTAAATATCTCATGTTGGCTTTTATTCAGGTGCAGCTCATACGTGAACAAAAAGTAAAAGTATAATTCTGTGTTTTTATCTTTGACCTGATGTAAAAGTATAATTCTGTGTTCTCACCTTTGACGTGCACGGTGATGGCGTGGCGGATGCTCCCGAGGCGGTTGGTGGCCATGCAGACGTACTCGCCGGCGTCTTCCTCGGAAACGCCCGACACCTGCAGAGTCTTGTTGAAGTTCTCGAGCGTGACCTTGTTCTCCGGCAGCTCTCCTCCTTTTTTAAACCAGCTGATGGAGGGCGTGGGCCTGTGACGCACACGCACACGCTGAACACACGCCGTTTTGTACAACATGAGGCACTTTGTGTTTTATAACGTCAAATATAAATGAATTTAAGAGGAAAAACTCCAAAAACTGAAGCACTGACGCTGATCATGAGACGAGCTCAGGTTTATTCTGTCTGACTTTTTTTCAAATGATCAGTCTGAAAATGCCTCTATTAAACATTTATCACAGTTTTACACGAGTCAAGTAGCAGTTTGTGAGAAAAGTTGAGAAATAAAGGTAAAAAGGTCGAAAAATCTAAAAATGTACATCAGATTTCACGCTGTGTCTCAGGTTTGAACATTTCATCTTTCTCTCTTTTGTTTTGTATGAAAAAAATGTAAAGATTGTGTCATCACCAAATCACAAAACCCTGAATGTGCAAAGACAGAATTTAACAAGAAAATATCAATTTATAAAAAGAATCTGTGCATAAAAACCCAAAACCCAGGGAAAATGCAGGAACAATTTACGCATTTCTGATAGTTCAGCACATTTATTTATTTATTTGATTGATCAGTTGATACTTATTGGGTAAAAGATCGACGCTGTGGTGCTCGTTTATTGTCTGGTTTCTGAATAACAGTTTAAACGTCCAAAATGAGGCAGTAAAAGAGTCAAACAGAGGGACAGTGTGCCGGATCTGGAGCGTTTTCAGACTCTCATGGACCATATTGATTCATTGATTTGTTTTTTGAAGCGTGGATCATTTGAACCGGTTCCACGTTTCTTTGCTCAGAAGAACAGACGCCTCATTGTTTCGTCTGTTGAGCTGAACAATCCACAGTTTTTGTCTTTGTGAGATTTGCTCCGTTGGTAGAACAGATCCCACGATGCTTTTCCAGAGAAGTTTGGATTGTTGAAGCAGGATTTTGAGGTTGTTTTCCATCTTTTGTTGAAGACATCAGCTTCACGAGACGGAGTGAGGTTATTTTGGGTTTGAATACAGTTTCTTAGAATGTTCCACTGTTGGGCTTTAATCTTATCTGTACAAAAAGCAGGTCAAATTATGGATCTGATCTTTTCATCATTTCATTGATGGTTTAATATTGTTCTGCACTCGTCATAAGAGCAAGATACTGAAAATACAAGAGCTCGTTTATTCTGCCTCTTCTCCTTTAATGTTCATCTTATGTTTCGATTAGTTTTATTGTGATTTTGAACTACTCCGTGCACAAACTGAGCCACATCTGTGTAAATCCTCAAGTCTCAGGTCTGAGCCAGAGTAAAAAACAAAAAGTTAAATCTGTCACTAGACAAAAAGTTGTAGGAGTGAAGAAGTTTGGCTGCTCGTCCAAGCCGCGGCTTCTTCTTCACTCCTACAAGCCTCTTCTTCAGCTCTGGTCAGACTCTCTTTGTCCTCCTTGTCTCCTTTGGGTCTGAGGATGGAGTTACAGATGATATAAACTTACTGACCTTCCGGCTGCGATACACTCCAGCAGCAACTGTTGGTCTCGTAGCACCGTCTTGGAGCTCTCAGTGCCCGACGGGGACAAGAAGGACGGGGTGGACTCTGGCACCATCCGACCTGCACAGAAGAAAACTTCAACATCCAGCACGTCCACAGAGGAGCTTCACTTTAACGTGACTGAAGCAAAGCGACCTGTGCTCGGTTCAGAGGCGGGACTTTATGATCACTGGAATCGAGTCGAATATTTTCCTGTTTTTTCGAAAGTCTCCAAGTATCAGGTTGTGTTTTTAGGATCTTTGAGTTTCGATTCACGACATCCTAATCGTAGTTTACACGGTTTTCAGGGTGAGGCCTGGTGGGATGGGCCTCTGTCTAACCTCGTTACCCGGAGCAGATGTGCCTGGCTCCTCTCACAGACGACATTGTTCCGCTCATCGCTCTTACTCTGCCAACCACGGACGAACGCTAAACACATTACAGTCTGGATAATAGAATGAAATACCATACCTCCTAATGTCACTGCGGCACATGTTCTATAAGAAAAGACGTTTAAACTGTTGAGTAAAAGTCTGGAGACGGTTCGTAATGATGCTTTTTATCTTTGACATGAAACACCCTTTGGCTCTGTGTTCAGTCCAACTAAAGCCTGGTGTCATCTGCAGGATTTTTGTTCGTTTAAGAGGCGCCGTGTGCTAACAAGATCGTAATTGTGCCATTAGCTGAGACTAGCGCTACATGCTAGTGGTGTTTTCTGCGACTGCACAAGTTAGATATTTACAGTTGAAACCAGAAGGCTCTCGAAAGTTTAAGTTTGAGCCCTCAAGCAATGACCTCAAGCAAACTGACAAACTGGTGACAAAGAGGCTTAAGGATAATAAAGAGGTTTAAGGATAAGTGCATGAAAACTTCTGGTTTCGACTGTAAACTTTATTGATCCAGAGGGAAATTCAAGTTTAGCTGCAGCAACATTTACTCTGATTTACTCTGAGCTTCTGAGTCTTTGTGCCTGTTAAACGTCTCAGTGCAGCTGAACAGGACGAATGGTCAGGAGGGTCAGACTGGTCAGGGAGGGTCAAACTGGTCAGGAGGGTCAGACTGGTCAGGGAGGGTCAGACTGGTCAGGAGGGTCAGACTGGTCAGGGAGGGTCAGACTGGTCAGGGAGGGTCAGTCTGGTCAGGTGGGGTCAGTCTGGTCAGGTGGGGTCAGACTGATCAGGGTGGGTCAGACTGGTCAGGGAGGGTCAAACTGGTCAGGAGGGTCAGACTGGTCAGGGAGGGTCAGACTGGTCAGGAGGGTCAGACTGGTCAGGGAGGGTCAGACTGGTCAGGAGGGTCAGACTGGTCAGGTGGGTCAGACTGGTCAGGGAGGGTCAGACTGCTGTGAGACCCACCACGTCTAAACTTTTATCCCAGTCAAACCCAGTGGACACCTGGTTTACGGCAGGAGGTCACCGTGTATTTACACACGACCTTCTGCCCCGTGAGCCGACCTCTGAAGTGTGAAGAGCAGAGTGTTAGTCGCAGCTCAGGCTGTTTTTGTACAAGGCGTAAGTTCAGTTAATGAAGCTATTTTCTAAAACTGTAGAAAACTGTGACTAATAAACTAAAGACGGTCTGTGCCAAAGCAAAGTCAAAGAAAACAGATCTGTTTAGAATCGCTGCCCAAGTGACCGAAGAGTGAACAGAGACAGAGCAGAGACAGAGACTTAGTGACAGTTAGCCAACAGCCAACAGCAGGTTAGAGCGCCCCCCCTGTGTGTGAGGAAGGACTACAGACTACGGAGGACACAACTCACCACCAGAAGACGAAGAGGCATTATAGATGTCTCATTGTACTGCTCGTCTGAAAACACATGCACAAGTGTTCACAAACTCCTCCTGAGACGTCTCTGTGGGTCAGATCACAACCTCCCACAGGCCACGTTTAAACCACCAGGAGGTCAGACAACGATCAGGGATGGGCCGATATGGATTTTTCTGAGGTGATACTGATATCTGATCCTCAGGTTACTGCTGCAGACCATAACCGATATTTACCAATACCAGTATTTCATTTTTTTAATCCTCAGCGAGGCTTCCAGATATGTCTCACACTGAGTAAACGAGTAACAAACTTTCACTGTGTAAAAAATAAGAATATATATTTATGTGGGATATAAAGTACTTTGTGAATGAGACAGTGGCCCAAAAAATGTTGCCGTTGAATATCTGTATTGATACAGATATTGGTCAATACTGGTATGAGCAATGTGCATCGATATCGGGTGATACCAGAATACTGCACCGATATAAAACTGAAACGATCAGGCTCAACATCTGTGAGTCTGATCATTAAAGGGGGGAAAACTGGGCCTTGCTCCCGTCTGAGAGTGAGACATCACTCCGCCAGATGTTCCCAACTTCACGTCGAGAGGAGCACTGAGGCTCCTGGAGGAGGCCTCATCTGTCAGGAGCCTCCTGAGGACGCCTCCCTGAGGAGGGTTCATGTCCCACCAGGAGGAGGCCCCGGGGAAGACCCAGGACACGCTGGAGGGACTATGTCTCTGACCTGGGAACACCTGGGGGCCCACTGGAGAAGCGTTCATGGGGGGACGTGTCTGGGGTGAGGGGAAGTCTGGGAGTCCCTGTTTAGGTCTGCCCCCGTGAACTGGCCCCGGAGAAGAGGAAGAAGATGGACGGATGGATGGATGGATGGGACCACACACTGGTCTTAGGTGTAGATTTATCCGACTGTAAACTCTCCTCACGGGTTGTGCTTTAGAAATAATATATGGAAATAACACTATAGTCAGGACCCACTGGTCTGATTTAGATGGATCTCAGGTCCTCACTGGCCTCAGAAGACCTGCCACTCACAGTCTGTGGTGCAGATATAAAAGGGGGACCCACTGGTCTGTGGTGCAGATTTGAGCGGCCAGCGGGCCGTACTCACTGGTCTGTGCCACTCACAGATTTGAGCCCGTGGGCCGTACTCACTGGTCTGTGGTGCAGATTTGAGCCCGTGGGTAGCCGTACTCACTGCAGTCGTGGGCCGTACTTGTCTGGGAGAGTGAGCCCGTGGGCCGTACTCACTGGTCTGGACTTTGAGGTGGTAGAAGAGGGATGGTGAAGAGGAAGCGAGCGTTGCAGCTGTAGTCGGTCTGTGCGTCTCGACTCATCACGTGGGGAGAAGTACAGGTCTCCGTTCAGCCCCATGGAGACCCTCTGGTCCTGCTCGATGGACGTCATGGCTGAGGAGAGACACACGGACAGATCAGAGCACATTATTAGAAGTATTATGAGAATCACACAAGAAAAGTTTGATTCTGTCAGCTGGACGAAACTGGAGAAATATTGGGACTTTAAAAGGTTTGAAACCATTTTATAATTTTTCTCATTTCCCCGTTTGAAGTTATATTTAAGTCTAACACTTTTATTATGTGTACGCAGGTGAAACAGCGTTACAGCACAGATCAGGCCTTATATCTGACCCGATTATCAGAAACGATCAGAACTGAAGAAGGACGAGTCGTGAATCGTCGACCTGGAAGGGGGACGAGGGGGACGTGAGTCACACAGAAAAAACACAGACCTGTCTGGACACGGACGGAGTCACACAGAAAACACAGGACCTGTCAGACGGTGGGTGCAGGCGCCGTGTGACGAGGAAACTCACACTAACCCCACATGACATCAGACGTGTGGGTCGTCATGACGATGCCCACACCACATCAGACGTGTGGTCGTCATGACGATGCCCCACACCACATCAGACGTGTGGTCGTCATGACGATGCCCCAGAGCCAGAGACTCAGCCCATTAATGTGTCAAAGTGAGCATCTACAGAACAGACGTGATACGGGCGAGATCACTGCTGTTACTACTACTACTACTACTACTACTACTACTACTACTACTACTGCTACTACTACTACTACTACTACTACTACTACTACTACTACTACTACTACTACTACTACTACTACTACTACTACTACTACTACTGCTACTGCTACTACTACTACTACTACTGCTACTACTGCTGCTACTGACTACTACTACTACTACTACTACTACTACTGCTACTACTACTGCTACTACTACTACTACTACTGCTACTACTACTACTACTACTGCTGCTACTACTACTACTACTACTGCTGCTACTACTACTACTACTGCTGCTACTACTACTACTACTGCTGCTACTACTACTACTACTACTACTACTACTACTACTACTACTACTACTACTTACTACTACTATACTACTACTACTACTGAGATCCAGCTGCTCTTCACATTCTCGGTCAGATCAGCAGCAGTGAAACATGTTGGACGATGGTTCCAATAAAAAAGCCAGAAAAAGGCAGAACATCGAGGAGTGTGAGTGTGCCCATGTGTGTGTGCCTGTGAGCGTGAGTGTGTGAGCGGGTGAGCGTGAGTGTGTGAGCGTGTGAGTGTGAGTGTGTGAGCGTGAGTGTGTGAGCGTGCCCGTGAGTGTGAGTGTGTGAGCGTGTGAGCGTGAGTGTGTGAGCGTGTTGAGCGTGAGTGTGTGAGCGTGTGTGTGTGAGTGTGTGAGCGTGAGTGTGTGAGCGTGAGCGTGTGAGAATGTAACTGTCATGAAATGTGGATTTTGATGTGTTCACCTGAAGAGACTGAAGGAGAGAAGCAGCAGCAGCTAAATCTGGTACAAATAAATAATAAATAAAGAAAGAAAGGACAAAACAGTCCAGCTGATGTGACAGAATGTGACGCTCAGTTTAAATAAAGACTCAGGACAGACTCAGACGAACACTGCAGGCCAAAGTGGAATTAGTGACATTTTAATTGTGATTTTTGCTCAGATCATTGATTCTGAAAGATGTGGACACTTCATGAGCTACAGGGGAAATGTTTGTTTTGGAGTAAAAAACTTCGATCGTTTAAAAAGGGGGCGTGGCAAAATCTCACAAAACTGTTCTGTGTATCTGTGTATCTGTCTCAAACTGCATTTACAAGACTACACCAGCAGGGGGAGTCCATGCAAAAAACAACTATTTGTGCAGAAAAAAAGTACTAATAAAACGTAATGTATGAATGTATGAAAAAATATGCCAAATATTCAGCTCGTTCTGCTGTAAATCCTCGTCATAGCATAAAGTGATTATTGATGAAAAACACTTTTGATCGACTGAGACTCTGAGCCAATCCAGGACAAACACGTCAGAACCGTCTCTCAGGACACACATAATGTCATAATGTAATAGTTTGACTCACAGCTGCTCATCCAGAAGGTGATGGGTGGAGGCAGGCCGGGCGGAGGGTTACAGGGCAGGACCAGAGGGGCTCCTTCAGCCACCTGCACCGGCTTCAGCTGCTCCTTCGGCCACAGCGGAGCCTCTGCGACACATCAGAGGTTCATCTGTCTGAGACGTTCTGGGTTTGTGCAATTTCTAAAACTACCACTTCATGACATCACAAGGTGGAACAGAGCATTTTGAGCTTTGCAGATTTAGACAGATATAAAGTTTTACTGAAACAAAATACAACTCCAGGTCTGTTTTTGAGGAGGGAACAGCGTTAGAACATGGATTAAAGTTCAGAGGAATCAGTGCTGCAGAATGTAGGACCTTTAATCTTTAATCAAAGCGCCCTCTGACCAGGAGGTTGGTGGTTTCATATCCGCTGTCGTACCTGTTTCATGAGGCGTGAACTCGAGCTGCAGTTAAGTCAGAATATTCACATTTCAAACTCGACTTCGATACTGATACAGCTCAAGATCTTTCTTAGGTATTTGTTCATTTCTGTGGATCTGACTGTTCCAGTATCGATACTTTCTCAAACGAGTATCTCGATACTGGTGTGAGTCTTTAGGAGTGAGCTGTGTGTGCTTCAGGTGTGTGTTCATACTCGATACACGGAGCAGGATCTTGTGGGGACAGCGCCACCCCGAAGTCGTTGCTGGCGAAACACTGGTACTCGCCCTCGTAGTCCTCGGGGCGGTCGCCGCTCCTGAAGCTGATCTCCATCGTCCCCGAGCGTTTCCTCACGCTCACTCTCGGGTCCTTCGCCGTGTTCAAGTATTTCCCGTTTCTCCGCCAAGCCAAAATCTACGGCACAAAAGACGTGGACATGTTCAGTCAGACCTGTCACTCTAAACCCTGAGCTAAGCCCCTCCCCCTTCAGAGCACGACACAAGAAAAAACACACACACACACACACACACACACACAACACTAAAGAAACTACATCACACCAGGTTTGTGAAGTCATAGAGAACAGTTTGTATCATGTTATTGTAGATTTAAGGAGGACTGTCGTGTGGAGCATGGGTGATGTAGGCTTGTGGGCGGAGCATGGGTGTCGTTGGCTTGTGGGCGGAGCATGGGTGATGTAGTCTTGTGGGCGGAGGATGGATGTCGTAAGCTTGTGGGCGGAGCATGGGTGTCGTCGGCTTGTGGGCGGAGCATGGGTGTCGTAGGCTTGTGTGGCGGAGCATGGGTGTCGTCGGCTTCATCATTAAATGCTCAGACGTTGTGTGGGTGACATTTAAAACCTCTTTAAGCCTGTTTGTAATAAGATCACTACATTCTGACTTTATTTAGCATAATCCTGTGGTTTAAATATGATCATTTGTGCTGTTCTCGAGTCTCACAGTCTCTCCTCACATTCAGCTGACGTCATGTTTGAGAACGAGCTCCGCACTAATTGTCCAGCGTTCCTCGTCTGTGTGTGACTCTCACAATAGGCCTCTGTGTGACTGGGACGGCCCAGGTCTGTGTGCGGGGGACACTGGACATGGGGCCTTTTGTCCTGTCCTCTGGAATCTCTGTGTCCTCTGTGTCCACTCAGAGATGACGTAAGACTCTGGACACGGGCCACTGTCCGAGCACGAACGCCCCTCTGCTCATGAAAGTTTCATGTTTGTAAAGTGGGACTCAACTCCAAATCCACGTTTGAAACTGTGTCTGGTGTTTTTATAGAATTATCTGCTGTTCCTCCCTGGGATCCAGCTCACACACTTCAATACTTTATAAAAATATGAATCTGTCACCGCTGAATCTCCCCCTCCGGTTTCTTTTGTCAAATGTAACAGACGTGTAATTATTACTCGAGTATTACACCGTCCAGACGCAGATCAGTTCAGTGTGAACTGGTTTAAACCAAACCCCGAGGCCTAAACATCGAGTCAATGAGCCGCGCTCAATGGAGCGACACGAGGTTAGCCTTTAGCGGCTACATCCTGCCCACGGACCATGAGCAGATGAGCCACGAGAGTTTGAATGACGGGAGTGACGAGAGCAATGAGGGCGACGAGGGCGACGAGGGCGATGAGGGCGACGAGGGCGATGAGGGCGACGAGAGCGACGAGAGCGACGAGGGTGGTGAGGGCAACGAGGGCGACAAGGGCAAGTGTAGAGACAAGAGAGACGAGGGCGACAAGGGCGACGAGGGCGACAAGGGCGAGTGTAGAGACAAGAGAGACGAGGGCGACGAAAGCGATGAGGGCGAGTGTAGAGACGAGGGGCGACGAGGGCGACGAGGGCGACGAGGGCGACGAGGGCGACGAGGGCGACGAGGGCGACGAGGGCGACGAGGGCGACGAGGGCGAGGAGGGCGACGAGGGCGAGTGTAGAGACAAGGGAGACGAGGGCGACGAAAGCGATGAGGGCGAGTGTAGAGACGAGGGCGACGAGGGCGACGAGGGCGACGAGGGCGACGAGGGCGAGTGTAGAGACAAGAGAGACGAGGGTGACGAGGGCGACGAGGGCGAGGACGGCAATGAGAGTGACGAGAGTCACAAGAGTAACGAGAATGACTAGGGCGAGCAGAGAGACGAGAGCGACGAGGGCGACGAGGGCGATGAGGGCGACGATGGCGAGGACGACAATGAGGGCGACAAGAGTGATGAGAGCGACGAGGGCGATGAGGATGAGCAGAGCGGCCGTGGAGGGATAAACTATAAATGATCATGTTTGTGCTTCTGGAGCTTCTGATCCATTTTCTAAACCTGCAGCTCGTTCGGCTCGTTCGGCTCATTCACATCGGTCACATGATCGTTCATGTCGTACCATGTGACCGCTCTGACCAATCAGAGCTTGCATCGTTTCAGACAGTTTACTGTGATACTTCTGTAGTACTTTCTGCAGTAGTGTCGTTTGAGTTTACTGTGATACTTCTGTAGTACTTTACTGCAGTAGTGTCGTTTCAGTTTACTGTGATACTTCTGTAGTACTTTACTGCAGTAGTGTCGTTTGAGTTTACTGTGATACTTCTGTAGTACTTTACTGCAGTAGTGTTGTTTCACTTTACTGTGATACTTCTGTAGTACTTTACTGCAGTAGTGTCGTTTCAGTTTACTGTGATACTTCTGTAGTACTTTACTGCAGTAGTGTTGTTTCACTTTACTGTGATACTTCTGTAGTACTTTCTGCAGTAGTGTCGTTTCAGTTTACTGTGATACTTCTGTAGTACTTTACTGCAGTAGTGTTGTTTCAGTTTACTATGATACTTCTGTAGTACTTTACTGCAGTAGTGTCGTTTCACTTTACTATGATACTTCTGTAGTACTTTACTGCAGTAGTGTCGTTTGAGTTTACTGTGATACTTCTGTAGTACTTTCTGCAGTAGTGTCGTTTCAGTTTACTGTGATACTTCTGTAGTACTTCAGTGTCGTTTCAGTAGTAGTACACGCGTGTGCCTTACGTGGGCAGGGGGTTTCCTTTGGCCTCACACTCGATGACGATGTTGTCTCGGGGGGTCGACGATATAATCCTTCACCGACTGTTTCGTAATCGTGGGAGGCTGCTTCACTGTGGACACATCAGGGAGAAAGAAACAGTCAAAAAGAGACGAGTCCGACGGTGAATCTGTGACAAACAAACATCTCCAACGAGTGTTCCACCGACCAACAACAATCTGTGACAAACAAACGTCTTCAACGACTGTTCAACCGTCCAACAACAACGTTCAGATCAGATAAAGACGAGGAATTAAGCCGTTTTTGAGCTTTCTACCATTTTAGATAAAAGTTTTCCATCATGAACAGAAGAAGTAAATACCTCCTCTTTAACACTCCCTCTTTAGCCGACGTTGCCTTAAACATCACAAAGCCACGCCCCCTGTTGGCGCCCCCTGTTGGCGCCCCCTGTGGTCGGCTGCACATCACACCTCGAGTCGTGGATTTCTTTTTTAATTTGTTTTAAAATGACCAGGACGATGTTAAATCCAACACGTCTCACAGAATAAAACTGAGAATGAAAAAAGTGCAGAGCAAGAGGTGGAGGTGAAAACGGGGGTTTATCGACCAAAATGGCGTCTTTAAAATAATCGATTATCACCAAATAGAACTTAAAGTAGAGTAAACGGTGAGACAACAAAGTCCGACAGGTCTGATTCAAACATTATTCTGATTTAAACATTTCCGGTGTGTGGCATAATTCAAACACTGACACTTTTAGACCAGCTCCGTCTGTGCGGCGCAGCGTGGACAAAAAACATGAGATTTGTGAAGGTTCAGGTTAGAATCGTCTTTAAAAAAACAGTGAGTTCTGCGTCTGAAACCACCACACCATGTAGAATTTAGTGAATGTAAAGTACAGGCCGCTCTCGCCTCGCGGGTTTCTCCACAGCTCACTGACACTAATCTGACCCAGAAAAGCCCACAGTTTCCACGGCAACAAGCACCGCCTCTTTACGGCGAGCGTGGATGAATCAAAGGACACAGATATTTGGGATAATTGGCCTGAAAATGAGTGAAAATGAGTGAAAATGACTCCGGGAGTAAAACTGCACCACATTTAAATATGAAAACAGCTTTTCTCATGAATGGATTTGTGAAGCAGCAGAACGACTCTCACAGACAGTGACACTTACGCTCTTGTAAGATCTTTGCTGTTAGTCCAGGAGACGCCGTGTCGGAGACAGGAAAGGGACATGTTAGAGACAGTTTAGTCACATCTACGACAGACGGGACCAGATCTCGAGACACGAGATCGAGACAAACTGGCCTCAAGCTTCTGCACATGAGCAGAAATGACCTTTAGAGACTTCTCCTCGTGTTTGGACCAAAAAGGGCAGTGACTTACATCTTTTACAGCTCCAAACAGCAAAACTAAATATGAAATTAAATGAATAAATACAGAATTTGAAACCGAAACTGAGACCTGCATCACACCAGTTTATATCTGAACAGAGTCTCCATCTCGTGTCTCGTCTTTTGTCTGGTCCCATCTTTATTTGTTAAGTTTATTTAAGTAGAATTATTAACACAGACGGATCAGGTGAGATAATGGACTCACCTGTGGGCCGGTCCACAAAAAAAGAGCAGAAAACAAGAGAAAAACATGTTAGAATTCACATAATTAGATCTGTCACACAATGTTAAAAACACCATCAGAAATGTGCTAAAATGTGTTAAAATGTGTTTATAAATGTGCTAAAATGTGCTAAAATGTGCTTGTAAATGTCTTGTCCGAAGAATGAGATTCATAAAAGTGTAAAATCTATCGTGAAAACAAATCTAAACTCTGAGATGCTCCTGATTCACGTTGGATCTTCGTCATCAGACGGTTCATTACTTATTTCAAACAGTCTTATCCACAAACTGCTAATGACACCGAGGTTCAAATAAAGCTCGTCTGAGACAATGTGGAGAGTGCCGGGGTCGGCGGGGTCGGCGGGGTCAGAGGGGTCAGCAGCCATTCCCCAAATGCTGCGGTCACAAAGTGCCTCAGATCAATAGAGCATCACACCTCCAGGGGTCAGAGGTCGGCCACATGACGACAGCGGGACGTCTTTGTGCCCGTGCACCAGGTGTCCTTGAGCTCCGGAGAAATCGGAACATTTTTCATTGTAGCACTGCGAGGCGTTTGGCGCCTTCGTGCGAGCGGGAGACGTGGACACTCCCCCGGGACGGTCGCTCAGTGTGACGAGCTGTGGACAGGGGATCGATGGGGAAACCTTTAACGAGCCACTCCATGAACTCGTTCTTCATTTCGCTCAATGGCCTTGGTCCCAACATGAACTGTGACCGCTCCCACGAGAGAGACGCGCTAAACGAGGTCCACGAGAGAGATGCTCAACGAGGTCCACGAGAGAGACGCTAAAACGAGGTCCACGAGAGACGCTAAACGAGGTCCACGAGAGACGCTAAACGAGGTCCACGAGAGACGCTAAACGAGGTCCACGAGAGAGACGCTAAACGAGGTCCACGAGAGACGCTAAACGAGGGTCCACGAGAGAGATGCTCAACGAGGTCCATGAGAGACGAGGTCCACGAGAGAGACGCTAAACGAGGTCCACGAGAGACGCTAAACGAGGTCCACGAGAGAGACGCTAAACGAGGTCCACGAGAGAGACGCTAAACAAGGTCCACGAGAGAGAGACGCTAAACGAGGTCCACGAGAGAGACGCCCAACAAGGTCCACGAGAGACGCTAAACGAGGTCCACGAGAGACGCTAAACGAGGTCCACGAGAGAGACGCCCAACGAGGTCCACGAGAGAGACGCTAAACGAGGTCCACGAGAGACGCTAAACGAGGTCCACGAGAGAGAGACGCCCAACGAGGTCCACGAGAGAGACGCTAAACGAGGTCCACGAGAGAGACGCCCCACAAGGTCCACGAGAGACGCTAAACGAGGTCCACGAGAGACGAGGTCCACGAGAGAGACGCTAAACGAGGTCCACGAGAGAGACGCCCAACAAGGTCCACGAGAGAGATGCTCAACGAGGTCCATGAGAGACGAGGTCCACGAGAGAGACGCTAAACGAGGTCCACGAGAGACGCTAAACGAGGTCCATGAGAGACGAGGTCCACGAGAGAGACGCTAAACGAGGTCCACGAGAGAGAAAACGAGGTCCACGAGAGAGAGAGACGCTCAACGAGGTCCACGAGAGAGACGCTCAACGAGGTCCACGAGAGAGACGCTCAACGAGGTCCACGAGAGAGAAGCAAACGAGGTCCACGAGAGAGACGCTCAACGAGGTCCACGAGAGAGACGCTAAACGAGGTCCACAAGAGAGACGCTCAACGAGGTCCACGAGAGAGACGCTCAACGAGGTCCACAAGAGAGACGCTAAACGAGGTCCACGAGAGAGACGCTCAACGAGGTCCACGAGAGAGACGCTAAACGAGGTCCACGAGAGAGCTCAACGAGGTCCACGAGAGAGACGCTCAATGAGGTCCCCGAGAGAGACGCTAAACGAGGTCCACGAGAGACGCTAAACGAGGTCCACGAGAGACGCTAAACAAGGACGAGAGACCTAAACGAGGTCCACGAGACGACGCTCAATGAGGTCCACGAGAGAGACGCTCAATGAGGTCCACGAGAGAGATGCTCAACGAGGTCCATGAGAGACGAGGTCCACGAGAGAGACGCTAAACGAGGTCCACGAGAGAGACGCTAAACGAGGTCCACGAGAGACGCTAAACGAGGTCCACGAGAGAGACGTTAAACGAGGTCCACGAGAGACGCTAAACGAGGTCCACGAGAGAGATCTCAACGAGGTCCATGAGAGAGATGCTCAACGAGGTCCACGAGAGAGAGACGCTCAACGAGAGGTCCACGAGAGACGCTAAACGAGGTCCACGAGAGACGCTAAACGAGGTCCACGAGAGAGAGACGCTCAACGAGGTCCACGAGAGAGACGCTAAACGAGGTCCACGAGAGACGCTAAACGAGGTCCACGAGAGACGCTAAACGAGGTCCACGACTGATTTATTCAGTCTGATTCTATTCACAGTGATTGGCTTTTGTGTCACTGTTAGCCTCGTGTGTGTGATGTGTTAGATTAGCCAAAATGCTATGTTATGTTAGCATACATGTTATGTTAGCATACATGTTATGTTAGCATACATGTTATGTTAGCATACCTGTTACGTTAGCATACATGTTATGTTAGCATACATGTTACGTTAGCATACATGTCACGTTAGCATACATGTCACGTTAGCACACATGTTACGTTAGCATACATGTAACGTTAGCACACATGTTACGTTAGCACACATGTTACGTTAGCATACATGTCACGTTAGCATACATGTTACGTTAGCACACATGTTACGTTAGCACACATGTTAAGTTAGCATACATGTTACGTTAGCACACATGTTACGTTAGCACACATGTTATGTTAGCATACATGTTACGTTAGCATACATGTTACGTTAGCATACATGAGGCTAACGTAACATGTATGCTACGTCGGACGTGAGGCTGAATCGACTCTTTTCAGCTTTAAGCCTCTTTAAATGATGTTACCTCCTAAAAACAGACCTGGAGCTGTGTCTGAGTTTTTCTCTCAAACTGAAAACACTCTGTTCCACCTTGTGATGTCATCATGTGGTAATACAGGAAGTGCTCCACTGTGTTTTTAAACTCCACCTTCACTACAATCATTTGGATCATTTCAGTCCTGGAGTTGTCAATCTACTGAACTAAAGGTAAACGGAGCTGAAAACTACCACCTCATGACATCACAAGGTGGAACAGAGCATTTTGATCTTTGGAGATGTTACAGACTAATAATAAAGTGACTCAAACATGTGAGTGAAACAAACACGACTCAGGTCTGTGTTTGAGGGACATTAGAACATCCATTATGGTAATACTTTATAATAACTATAGCCTCTTTAGCCTTAATAAAGCATGAACAGACATTTAATTAATAATGAACAAACACTTAATTAACAATGAGTCATGCTAAATAACTATTTAATTACGGCCTTAATTAACACTTCATTAACAAGTGTTTGAGTTAATCCTTAACTAACCATTTGTAAATGCTTATTTAAGGAGTAACTAAGAGTGAAATAAGTATGAGTAACTGTACACAACACAGGCCAATTAATTGCTAATTCAGTGTTAATTAAGGTTGTAATTAAGTAGTTATTAAGCATGAATCATTAATTAAGTGTTTCTTCATTATTGATTAAGTGTTTCTTCATTATTAATTAAGTGTTTGTTCATGCTTTATTAAGGCTAAATAGGCTATAGTAATTATAAAGTGTTACCTGGATGGAAACTACAAGAGTCAGTTTTGTGCAATATAAAACCTTTAGGCGCTTTATGTAAGTCTCCGGGGGGACAGTGGACACTCACCGTCCCGGGGGACAGTGGACACTCACCGTCCTGGGGGACAGTGTCCCGGGAGACAGTGGACACCGTCCTGGGGACAGTGGACACCGTCCCGGGGGACAGTGGACACTCACCGTCCTGGGGGACATGTGGGACAGTGGACACTCACCGTCCCGGGGGACAGCGGACACTCACCGTCCTGGGGGACATGTGGGACAGTGGACACTCACCATCCTGGGGGACATGTGGGACAGTGGACACTCACCGTCCTGGGGGACAGTGGACACTCACCGTCCCGGGGGACAGTGGACACTCACCGTCCTGGGGGACATGTGGGACAGTGGACACTCACCGTCCGGGGGACATGTGGGACAGTGGACACTGGACACTCACCGTGCTGGGGGACATGTGGGACAGTGGACACTCACCGTCCCGGGGGACATGTGGGACAGTGGACACTCACCGTCCTGGGGGACATCGATGGCTGCCGTGTCCATCCACAGCAGCAGAGACATAATTATCGCCGTGACTCTGCCCTGGCCCCACATCGTTCCGTCTGATTGGCCGGCCTCGGTCGTCCTTCCTCCTGATTGGCTGCTGGAGGACCTGTGGGACAGATGGAGACAGTGTGGATGTTCTGTTTTCACACCTGGGGCACTGCGCTGTCTGGGGAAAAGTCCCCTGAGAGTTTATCATTACATATTTTTAACCTTTTGTCACCTGCACAAATAAAGAACAGAGCTAACACAAAACCCTCCATTTACTCTGTGTGCTAAGCCCCTCCCCCTTCAGAGCTCTAAGCTCCTCCCCCTTCAGAACTCTAAGCCCCTCCCCCTTCAGAGCACTATCACAACACAATCACCTCACTAATGAAACTACTGCACATCACACCAGGTTTGTCACGTCATAGTTTGTATCATGTCTTTGTTTATTTATGGAGGATTGTCGTGTGGAGCATGAGTGATGTAGGCCTGTGGGCGGAGCCTCGTACATGAGTGATGTAGGCATGTGGGCGGAGCCTCGTACATGAGTGATGTAGGCCTGTGGGCGGAGCCTCGTACATGGGTGATGTAGACTTGTGGGAGGAGCCTTGCACAGAAACACAACCTCGTTTCTGATGAGGGAACAACATTAAAACATAAGACCTGCTTTTTAACCAATGAGGCCACAACAGAAAAACAAATCTGTCCCTTGTTCAAAAGAATCTTGGTTGTGTTTAACGGTGTCCTCTGCCTGACCGCGGGCCCTCATTGCGTCCCGCGGGCCCTCGTTGGTTCCCGCGGGCCCTCATTGGTTCCCGCGGGCCCTCGTTGGTTCCTCCACATGTGTCAGGATGATGTGAGTACTGCGTGTTTCCAGAGTGTGTAAAATACTTCTCTGTGGCTGCGTTCGTCCCCACGCTGCCCCCTGGCTGTAGCTCAGCAGAAGCAGGTCACAGACACTAAGTTTTCCCTTTCCCCGCAGACCACAGGTGACATTAGCATCACGCTGGAGTCTGACCGCAGGCTGTGGTCAGGGGCACTGGACCATGTGACTTTATCACTGTGTTAGTTTGTCACTGTCACAGTTATTTTATCATAAAAACATGTAGAAACAAGTAGAAACTCACTGAGCCTCACGTTTCAGGGAGGGTCAAAAACTTAGTAACATAAAAAATAAATAAGAGTATTTCCTGAAGCGGAGATTAGGACTGACACTTTTCAGTTTTTGTACCAATATTTGATTTTTTTTGTGCTTGAACCATTTTTTCAAAAAGCAAGAAATTTAGACCAAATAAAACCAAACAGCAGAAAGTTCTGGAGAGTCTCCTGATCATCCTCAAAACAAAGAAAACATTTCAGAATAAAAGTCAGAGATAAATGTGTCTGTGAGGAGCAGGTTTTTGTTTTTTGGGGCGACAGTGGCTCAGTGGGTTGGGTGTTTGTCACTGATCTGAAGGTTGGTGGTGCAATTCCAGCCCTCACAGATGAATGCTGTGTGTCCTTGGGCAAGACACTTAACCCACCTCACCCCAGTGTCTGTGTGCACTGGTGTGTGTATGTGTGTGTGGATGTGTGTGTGTGGATGTGTGTGTGTGTGTGTGTGTGTGTGGATGTGTGTGTGGATGTGTGTGTGGATGTGTGTGTGTGTATGTGTGTGTGGATGTGTGTGTGGATGTGTGTGTGTGGATGTGTGTGTGGATGTGTGTGTGTGTGGATGTGTGTGTGTGGATGTGTGTGTGTGGATGTGTGTGTGGATGTGTGTGTGGATGTGTGTGTGTGGATGTGTGTGGATGTGTGTGTGGATGTGTGTGTGGATGTGTGTGAATGTGTGTGTGTGGATGTGTGTGTGTGTGTGGATGTGTGTGTGGATGTGTGTGTGGATGTGTGTGTGTGTGGATGTGTGTGTGTGGATGTGTGTGTGTGTGTGTGTGTGTGGATGTGTGTGTGTGGATGTGTGTGTGTGTGTGTGTGTGGATGGATGTGACTGGTTCATGTTGTTAAAGCTTTGAGGGCCTTGAAAGGTAGAAAAGTGCTATAAAAATGTGACCATTTAGTTCCATCGTGATACTGATCTATGATTTACTCTCGAATGTGCTGGACTTTTTCACTCCTACTGACCCGGGCAGAGGTCAGAGGTCAGAGGTCATCATTACCTCGACTTATACTATCCAAACATGTTAGATACATGTGTGTACTTGTACTCGTGTTACATACATGTGTGTACTTGTACTTGTACTCGTGTTAGATACATGTGTGTACTTGTACTTGTACTCGTGTTACATACATAGGTGTACTTGTACTTGTACTCGTGTTACATACATAGGTGTACTTGTACTTGTACTCGTGTTAGATACATGCATGTATTTGTACTTGTACTCGTGTTACATACATGCATGTACTTGTACTTGTACTCGTGTTAGATACATGCATGTACTTGTACTTGTACTCGTGTTACATACATGCATGTACTTGTACTTGTACTCGTGTTAGATACATGTGTGTACTTGTACTTGTACTCGTGTTACATACATACATGTACTTGTACTTGTACTCGTGTTACATGTTGATAAACTCACCTCGTTCTCTCGTGTCTCACTGGGGGGCCTCGGCTCAGTCTCACAGACCTGAAACACAAAACACACACTTCACTTTTGAGTCGATTCAGTCACAGAGGGGCTGTGTGTTTGTTGTGTGTTTGTTGTGTGTTTGTTGTGTGTTTGCTGTTGTTGTGTGTTGTTGTGTGTTGTTGTTGTTTGTTGTTGAGGCTCGTGGTACATCACAAACATGTCTAACAGCTGCATGTCTCTTAAATCTGGATGTTAAAGGTTTTCAGTCGTTTCTGGATCAGGTGTAAAACAGATGTTCAGACAAAGTCTCACTGAAGTATAACGAATATTTCACACCGTGAAAAAACATCCACGTTTTATTATAAAATCACAGGCTGTAGAATAAAGACGTAAAATTAAATAAATAGTGTCATAATCATAAATAATCATAAAATCACAATATTTTTCTCATCCTCACAATAATCAGACGTGAAACATGTGACACTGGAACTTCAACATCTGCCCAAAACAACCACAACATAAGTGTGTACTTTACTCTTTATATTTAAGTGTGTACTTTACTCTTTATATTTAAGTGTGTACTTTACTCTTTATATTTAAGTGTGTACTTTACTCTTATATTTAAGTGTGTACTTTACTCTTTATATTTAAGTGTGTACTTTACTCTTTATATTTAAGTGTAAGTGTACTTTACTCTTTATATTTAAGTGTGTACTTTACTCTTTATATTTAAGTGTGTACTTTACTCTTTATATTTAAGTGTGTACTTTACTCTTTATATTTAAGTGTGTACTTTACTCTTTATATTTAAGTGTGTACTTTACTCTTTATATTAAGTGTGTACTTTACTCTTTATATTTAAGTGTGTACTTTACTTTTATTTACTACTCTTTATATTTAAGTGTGTACTTTACTCTTTATATTTAAGTGTGTACTTACTCCTCTTTATATTTAAGTATGTACTTTACCTCTTTATATGTAAGTGTGTACTTTACTCTTTATATGTAAGTGTGTACTCTTTACTCTTTATATTTAAGTGTGTACTTTACTCTTTATATTTAAGTGTGTACTTTACTCTTTATATTTAAGTGTGTACTTTACCTCTTTATATTTAAGTGTGTAGGTGTTTACTCTTTATATTTAAGTGTGTACTTTACTCTTTATTTAAGTGTGTACTTACTCTTTTTATATTTAAGCGTGTACTTTACTCTTTATAGTTTAAGTGTGTACTTTACTCTTTATATTTAAGTGTGTACTTTACTCTTTCTTTTTACTCTTTAGATTTTCTGACACTTGGAGCGACCTCCATGTGACCTGAATTTAGCTCCTTTACTTTCTTTTAGGGTCGGCCTTGTTCACAACGACATCGACGCCCACCACGAGCTGAGTGAGACTCCATCAAGAACCTATCACCCATGAAGATGAACTTCAAGAGACAGAGGCTCATGAACCACACGCTCACCTGTGACTCTCCAGAGGACTGAGCGCTGGAGACGACGAGAACATGACAGACAGACAGACACAACCTCACCTGTGCAGACAGACAAGCCTCACCTGCGCAGACAGACAAACCTCACCTGCGCAGACAGACAAGCCTCACCTGCCCTCGACAGACCACCTCACCTGCGCATCTACAAGCCTCACCTGCGCAGACAGACAAGCCTCACCTGCGCAGACAGAGGCAGGGGGAGATGTGTCTCGTCAGGTGAACATGTTAAACAGCAGCTCGCTCGTGGTTAACACTGCGCGCCCGGCGTCCCTCCCCCGTCTGGAAACCTCACTAAATGTGTTTGTCAGAGTGGAGTTAAACGGGTGGAGCCCTCCTGTTATCAGCAGGAACGGGAACCACAGACACCGGCCTGGGCTCGGCTGCGTTCACTCGTCCCAGAGTGTGGGCGGAGCCACTCCGAGACCTGCTGTTTCACATCTTTTATGTCAACGTACAACCTAAATCTTAGTTTTGTGGCAACATCAACATTTATTAATAATTCAATCAGACCAAACACCACGAGGCTGCAGGTTCACACACACGAGCCTGTCCACAGGAAATGGACAAACATAATAATCATTTAACCTGTTTAAATCACATTTCACTGCCCACACACACATTTACTCGGATGAAAAGGTGTTTTTTGGGTTTTTTTGCTTTGTTTTACTGAGGAGAATAAACGTGAGTAGATCATTTGTCTTCACACTGGCCGAGGGTAAAGTAGAATCAAACCCAATCTTGTGCCTTAGGATCAGTCTGTACGTCTGTGTCTCTTCTACACCTCCCTCACGCCTAAAGCACACTACTCATGTTTTACTCTCAGTTTTAAGCCGCTCTAATGATTAACATCACCATTTAAACTGTAGCCCCTGACCAGGAGAACTCCACAGACCTGAGGAGAACTCCACAGGCCTGAGGAGAACTCCACAGACCTGAGGAGAACTCCACAGAGCTGAGGAGAACTCCACAGGCCTGAGGAGAACTCCACAGACCTGAGGAGAACTCCACAGGCCTGAAGAGAACTCCACAGAGCTGAGGAGAACTCTACAGACCTGAGGAGAACTCCACAGGCCTGCTGCTGAAGGGGAACGAGGAACAGTGGAGGTGGAGGTGCTGCTGAAGAGGAACAGTGGAGGTGGAGGTGCTGCTGAAGAGGAACGATTAACCGTGGAGGTGGACACTGAGAGAACAGTGGAGGTGGAGTGCTACTGAAGAGGAACAGTGGGGTGGAGGTTGCTACTGAAGAGGAACAGTGGAGGTGTGAATCATGAACCTGAAGAGGAACACGTGGAGGTGGAGGTGCTCAAAGAGGAATCTCCAGGTGCTGCTGAAGAGGAACAGTGGAGGATGGAGGTGCTGCTGAAGAGGAACAGTGGAGGTTGGAGGTGCGAGTGCTCTGAAGAGGAACAGTGGAGGTGGAGGTGCTGCTGAAGAGGAACAGTGGAGGTGGAGGTGCTACTGAAGAGGAACAGTGGAGGTGGAGGTGCTGCTGAAGAGGAACAGTGGAGGTGGAGGTGCTGCTGAAGAGGAACAGTGGAGGTGGAGGTGCTGCTGAAGAGGAACAGTGGAGGTGGAGGTGCGCAGAAGAGGACAAGCCTGGAGGTGGAGGTGCTACTGACGAGGAACAGTGGAGGGTGATGGACTGAAGAGGAACAGTGGAGGTGGAACCTCTGCTGAAGAGGAGACAGTGGAGGTGGAGGTGCTGCTGAAGAGACAGTGGAGGCAGTGGGCTGAAGAGGACAGGTGGAGGGGGAGGCTGCGAAGAGGAACATGTTAAACAGGGGTGCTGCTGAAGAGAAGCAGTTTTTGGAACAAATAAAAAAACAAAAGTGTGCTGCTGAAGAGGAACAGTGGAGGTGGAGGTGCTGCTGAAAAGGAACAGTGGAGGTGGAGGTGCTACTGAAGAGGAACAGTGGAGGTGGAGGTGCTGCTGAAGAGGAACAGTGGAGGTGGAGGTGCTACTGAAGAGGAACAGTGGACTCCGTGGAGGTGCTGCTTGAAGAGGAACAGTGGTTTTGGGGTGCTGCCTGAAGAGGAACAGTGGAGGGTGGAAATCTTAGTTTTGTGGCAAGGTCTGCTGACGAGGAACAGTGGAGGTGGAGGTATTTCAATGAGAGGAACAGTGGAGGTGGAGGTGCTGCTGAAGAGGAACAGTGGAGGTGGAGGTGCTGCTGAAGAGGAACAGTGGAGGTGGAGGTGCTGCTGAAGGAGGAACAGTCAGGTGGAGGTGCTGCTGAACAGGAAACAGTGGAGGTGGATGAAAAAGGAAGAGGAAACAGTGGGGTGGAGGTGCTGCTGAGGGAGGAACAGTGGAGGTGGAGGTGCGCTGAAGTAGATGCAGTGGAGGTGCTGCTGAAGAGAGGAACAGTGGAGGTGGAGGTGCTGCTGGAAGAGGAACATTGGAGGTGGCTGAAGAGGAACAGTCTGCACGTCGGAACAGTGGAGGTGGAGGTGCTGCTGAAGAAAGGAACAGTCCTCAGTGGTTCCTGCAAAACTACCACCATGTTTAAGTCTCTCAGCTGTGTGGAAGCTGCTGCACCATTGATTAACGGAGGGACCTACTTCATCAAACTGTATATGAGGACGGAGGGGGAAGACCGGAGGGGAAGAACTGAGGGGGAGGACGGAGGGGAGGCCGGAGGAGAGGACGGAGGGGGAGGACGGAGGGGGAGGACACAGACCTGAGGACGGAGGGGGGAGACCGGAGGGGGCGGAGGGAGAGGACGGAGGGGGGAGGACGGAGGGAGAGGACGGAGGGGACTGGATGGAGGACCTCCAGGGACGGAGGACGGAGGAGAACGGAGGACGGAGGACGGAGGAGAACTCCACAGAGAACGGAGGGGGAGGACGGGATGGAGGAAGAGGACGGACGGGGAGGACGGAGTGGAGGTGGAGGGGTCTGCGGAGGAGAGGACGGAGTGGAGGTTGGAGGGGGTGAGGCTGAGGAGGAGGACGGGAGGGGGGAGGACGGAGAGGGGGAGGCTTGGAGGAGAGGACGGAGGGGGAAAAGGAGGAGAGGATGGAAGGAGGGGGAGGTGGAGGGGAGGGCTGAGTGGGACGGAGGAGGAGGACGGAGGGGGAAGGGGGGAGGACGGAGGAGAGGACGGAGAGGAGAGGACGGAGGAGGAGGACGGAGGGGGGAGGTGGAGGGAGCCTACTGAAGAGGAGGACGGAGGGGAGGACGGAGAGGGAGGACTGAGGGAGAGGACTGGACAGTGGAGGACGGAGGTGGCTGGGACGGAGGAGAGGACGGAGGGGGAGGACGGAGGGGCTACTGGAGAGGAAGGATGGAGGAGAGGACGGAGGGGGCTGAGGACCGGAGGAGACAGTGGAGGAGGTGGAGGTGCCTACTGGAGAGGACGGAGGGGGGGGGTAAGAGGAAGAGGATGGAGGAGAGGACTGGCTGGGGAGGAGGAGGAGAGGAACAGGGAGGTTCCACGGAGGAAGAGGAACAGGGAGGAGGACTTCTGAAGCGGACAGTGGAGGTGGAGGGCTGAGGTGGAGGAGGGGGGGAGGAGGAGTGGAGGAGAGGGAGGGGAGGACGGAGGCGGAGGAACGGAGGGGGAGGACGGAGGACGGAGGACGGAGACTGGACGGAGGGGAGGAGGAGAGGGAGGTAGGACGGAGGTGGAGGGGAGGGGGAGGACGGGAGGAGAGGACGGAGGGGGAGGACGGAGGAGGACGGAGGGGTGAGGACGGAGAGAGACGGAGGGGGAGGATGGAGGGGAGGAACGGAGGGGAGGGGGAGGAGCGGACGGAGGGGAGGACGGGGGAGGACCGGAGGACGAGGACGGAGGAGAGGAGGGGAGGAGAGGGACGGAGGTGAGGACGGAAGGGGAAGATGGAGGAGTGGACGGAGGGGGAGGACGGAGGGGAGGACGGAGGGAAGGAGGGAGGGGACGGGGGAGGACGGAGGGGGAAATGACGGAGAAGGAGAGGAGGACGGAGGGTGAGGAGGGGATGAGGGGAGGGGGGAACGGAGGGGGAGGACAGAGGGGGAGGGACGGAGGGGGAGGACGGAGGAGGAGGGGAGGACGGAGGGGAGGGAGGAGGAGGAGAGGACGGAGGAGGAGGACGAGAGGAGAGGACGGGGGGAGGACGGGGGAGAGGACGGAGGGGGAGGACGGAGGGGAGGACGGAGGAGGAGAGGACGGAGGGGAGGAGGAGAGGACGGAGGGGAGGACGGAGGGGGAGGATGGAGAGACGGACGGAGAGGGGAGACGGAGGACGGAGGGGACGGACGGGGACGGAGGGAGGACGGAGGGGAGGGGACGGGGAGGACGGAGGAGAGGACGGAGGACGGACGGAGGGGAGGACGGAGGGGGAGGATGGAGAGGGGACGGAGGGGGAGGACGGAGGACGGAGGAGAGGACGGAGGTGGAGGATGGAGGGGAGGGGGAGGACGTCTCCTTTTCACCGTCTCATTTTCCACTAGATCAGATCAAACCAGATCACAAACTTTAACATCATAAAGATGCAGATTTTTATTTGGTGTCTGTTGTACATCATCAAACATCATCCTCTGATACTCGGGTGGGGCTGGACAATCTCCACGAGACTTTCTTTTGGAGTGGTGTCTTCTTCCTGCAGAGTTTTCCTTTCAGTCCATGTCGGTTCCTCGTTTCACTCTGGATAATGACTCACTCTCACAGCTTCAGCATCTTCACAAAGTCTTTTTCTTTTGTTCTTGTTGATCTGCACATTTCAGACTCGTTCATCTGTGGGACTCGTCTCCTTCCTGAGGTGTGATGTTGGACATTCTCATCGTCTTTATACTTGTGTTTAATGTTTGAACAGATGAACGTGGCTCCTTCAGGCGTCTGGAACCTGCACCAGGATGAACCAGACTCCAGCAGGTTCACAGGTCTCTTCCTGATTTCTTTTCACTTTCTCATGACAAAGAAGCAGAGTGTTTCAGGTGAGCTTCAGACACATCCACAGGTGAGTCTCTGATTAACTCAAATGTTGTGAATAAACCAATCAGAAGCTTCCAAAGACATGACATCATCATGTGGGTTTTCCCAAATTGTTTAAAGTCGTAATAATCTGTATCTAAACTTCTGCCTGTGAGAAAGTCATGAAAAATTATCTTAAAAATCCTTCTCTCAATATTCTGGCATTTAGCAAATAGAAATAATTTTGTTAATCCTAATTAATCTAAAACAGGAAATTTTTGTCTGATTTCATGTCGGACAGAGAAAAAAAAACTGTGTCATGTCATTCACAGTTTTGGTCAGACATGTTTTATTTTACTGTTTTCTGTCCCTGTCGCTCTGCTTCAGCTTCTGTCCAGATTTAACCTTTTTTGTCCAAACTAAATGTGAAAACGTGAGAAACCAGCTTTACTTCAGATCAAATTCCCTTTGTCTCCTTCAGGTTGAACTGTCCTGATCTGAGCCTCCAGACGCCTCCCGTCCTCCGGCAGCAAAAACAACCAGACCAAAGCTTTTTTCTGATGGTTTGAATTGAATTTAAGTTACACAACAACAGCATCTGTCTTGATCTCGTCGGCTGCAGAGACTGAACTGGTTTGATATTTGTTCTGAGTCGTAGCAGCACCAGACCCAGCAGCACCGAGGTCAACGGGCTGATAATCACGTTTCTGTTTCATTCAAAGTTAAAGGCAGCAGTGGTTTGTTTTAAATGTGCTGTATGAAAGTCCACAGAGCGTCCACACGTCTCCTCTGGTCCCTGTTTGACCTTTAACCTCAGAGTTCACCACAGTGTTCTGAACAGAGGCGTGTCCGACAGATTCTCTCAGGCGATGGATCTGGATCATATTTCACCAGCTCCTGGCACAGAAGTAAAAACAGAAGTGCCCCGTGTGAAAGCAGCAGGTGTGAAACGTGCAGAGTCGAACCTGAAGAACTTGGACTTTATTCATGTGATATAAACTTAAATGTATTTTGTGATCTGATTAACTCCATGGAAAATAAAAAGACAAAGAAACAGGATCATAGCCACATCTATAACGTTTGATTTTTTCATCTATCGTTGGTGAACATTGATTCCACTCAGTCCTCGGGCCGTGTGACCCCGTCTCTCATTATCATGTGGATCTACAGGCGGCTCCGTCCAATCAGGAGGCAGGGTTTCCCCGGCTCCTTAGCAACCGCCCCGTGAGGGTAAAGAGGGGGGGCAGGGGTGGAAGTGTAAAATGGGAAACCCCCCCCTCAGCCGGAGAGGTGCTCAGTCTTTATCAAAGCCTGGCATCAGACCAGAGCCTCCTGTGAACAAAGCCGGAGGACAGAACCGGGTTTAGAGCAGAGCCTTTTCTGTCACCGCAGAGAAATAAATGAATAAAAACACTGAGACGTAAAGACACGTTCCACTGACGCTTAAATACACCGTGTGTCAAACCAGAACAGTTCAACCCGATTTACAATCCAGGAAACACGGACGATTCTTGAGACCAACTGTGACAGAAGTGTTCTTACAAACAGATTTTTCAACATACAATAAAATCTGTTTTTTAATATTACCACTTCACAAGATCCAAAACCCGATAAAGATCAAGACCATTGTAAATCTATTTAGGAATATTTAAATAAAAAAGTAAAAATTCCTAACCCTCACCACTCTTTTTCCACACTCGGGTCTACCCCCTCTACCAGAGGGAGCTCGGGTCCTCTACCAGAGGCCCGGGAGCTCGGGTCCTCTACCTGAGGCCCGGGAGCTCGGGTCCTCTACCTGAGGCCCAGGAGCTCGGGTCCTCTACCTGAGGCCTGGCAGATTGATGGTTCTTCAGTACCTTTGCTGTTCCTGCACTTTTCTGGACTGAGATGTCTGATGTTTCTCCTGGGATCTGCTGTAGTCTCTCCTCCAGTTTGGGGGTCACTGCCCCGAGTCCGATGACCACGGGCACCACTGAGGCCTTCACCTTCCAGACCTTCTCCAGCTCTTCTTTGAGCCCCTGGTATTTCTCTAGTTTCTCATGCTCCTTTTTCCTGATGTTCTCTTGGTTCTGTGATGTTCCACCACGACGGCTTTGCTCTGTTGTTTCTCCACCTCCACTATGTCCGGTTGGTCCATCTCCATCTGTCAGTCTGTATCTGAGTCCCACAGGATCTTGGCTCATTCTCCACGACCTTTGGAGGTGTTTCTTGACCTGGGGGTTTCCAGTCCGTTCTCTGCACAGATGTTTCTGTCACTATGGCTCCACTTGGTTATGTGGCTCCATGTTTGTTTTCTGCATCTTACACCTGCAGTTATGAGCTGGATTGTCTCAGGAGCCTCTTTGTCTTGGGTCTTGTCTGGTGGTAGATCTGAGCCTCTATCGCTCTGGTGCTCAAGGCTCCTGTGCTCCAGGATGAGCCTCTGTCCTTCAGTCCAGCTCTTTCTCAAGTCTTTATGTTCCGGTGGCAAAGTCCTCATGCAGGGGCTTGTACCTCCAGCACTTCTTCCTCTGCTCCACTGTCTGAGACACTGAGCACATCGTCTGTTGGGGTCTTGTCCCTGATGGATGGAGCTCACAGTCTCTACACGAGCCGTACGGAGGAGGCTGAGCACGAGAGTCTCGGGCTGCTGCTCTGTTCATCTTCAAGAGCTTTTCATGTCTTAACATCTGTGGTCCTGTGGGGCCTGAGTCCATCCTAAAACACACAATCTAATTTATTTATTCATCTATAAAAGAGATTTTAAACTGAGCGTTTTCAAAGTGATGCTCAAAACATCAGAACCACAGCTCTACCAGTAGAATTCCAGATGCAGTTAAGTGTCCTTCATAAGATGTGAGCAGAATCCTCTTCAACACCACCACCACCAGCTCATTGTTCTCCACCCCCTCCACCAGGGAACATCCAAGGACACGCCATTCTACTCAAGCCCTGACTCCATCCAGGCAGTTCTGCCATTTCTGTGACGCCTGCTTGTTTTGTGTCGTTGATGCACTTTGGTGTCTCTCTCGTGAAGATGGAGTTTGTTGTTTTGTGTCGTTGGTGCACTTTGGTGTCTCTGGTGAGGATGGAGTTTGTTGTTTTGTGTCGTTGGTGCACTTTGGTGTCTCTGGTGAGGATGAGTTTGTTGTTTTGTGTTGTTGGTGCACTTTGGTGTCTGTGGTGAGGATGGAGTTTGTTGTTTTGTGTCGTTGGTGCACTTTGGTGTCTGTGGTGAGGATGGAGTTTGTTGTTTTGTGTCGTTGGTGCACTTTGGTGTCTCTCGTGAGGATGGAGTTTGTTGTTTCGTGTCGTTGGTGCACTTTGGTGTCTCTCGGTGAGGATGGAGTTTGTTGTTTTGTGTCGTTGGTGCACTTTGGTGTCTCTCTCGTGAGGATGGAGTTTGTTGTTTTGTGTCGTTGGTGCACTTTGGTGTCTCTCGTGAAGATGGAGTTTGTTGTTTCGTGTCGTTGGTGCACTTTGGTGTCTCTCTCGTGAGGATGAATTTGTTGTTTTGTGTCGTTGGTGCACTTTGGTGTCTGTGGTGAGGATGGAGTTTGTTGTTTCGTGTCGTTGGTGCACTTTGGTGTCTCTCGTGAGGATGGGAGTTTGTTGTTTCGTGTCGTTGGTGCACTTTGGTGTCTCTCGTGAAGATGGAGTTTTGTGTTTTGTGTCGTTGGTGCACTTTGGTGTCTCTCTCGTGAGGATGGAGTTTGTTGTTTTGTGTCGTTGGTGCACTTTGGTGTCTCTCGTGAAGATGGAGTTTGTTGTTTCGTGTCGTTGGTGCACTTTGGTGTCTCTCTCGTGAGGATGAATTTGTTGTTTTGTGTTGTTGGTGCACTTTGGTGTCTCTCGTGAGGATGGAGTTTGTTGTTTCGTGTCGTTGGTGCACTTTGGTGTCTCTGGTGAAGATGGAGTTTGTTGTTTTGTGTCGTTGGTGCACTTTGGTGTCTCTCTCGTGAGGATGGAGTTTGTTGTTTTGTGTCGTTGGTGCACTTTGGTGTCTCTCTCGTGAAGATGGAGTTTGTTGTTTTGTGTCGTTGGTGCACTTTGGTGTCTCTCGTGAGTGAGGATGGAGTTTGTTCTTTTTGTGTCGTTGGTGCACTTTGGTGTCTCTCGTGAGGATGGAGTTTGTTGTTTCGTGTCGTTGGTGCACTTTGGTGTCTCTCGTGAGGATGGAGTTTGTTGTTTTGTGTCGTTGGTGCACTTTGGTGTCTGTGGTGAGGATGGAGTTTGTTGTTTTGTGTCGTTGGTGCACTTTGGTGTCTCTGTGGTGAGGATGGAGTTTGTTCTTTTGTGTCGTTGGTGCACTTTGGTGTCTCTGGTGAGGATGGAGCCTTAAAAGCAGCACCAGGTTCAGTATCTAATCATAGAGAATATCACCAATGGCAAAATTCTGAAGAAAAAAGATGTATTTGCAAAATGAGAGGTTTGTCCATTTCACATCTAAACTCTGAGCATCTGAAAACTGTTTAATAGCTCAGGTGGAGCACTGAGGAAACTGAACAGACTGAACATTGTGAATGAAACACTTTTCATTTCCTGGGCGTATGTCCTCATAGCACTGAAGATAATTCCATGCAGCTCAGATCAAAGCCTGATGGATCTCTGAAATCCAATCTCTCAGGCTCCAGGAAGAGCTGACTCATGAGGAAGTGTTTGGCACAGACAGTTCTGTGAGACGAACACGGATTAGGGAGAATTATAAAGTCACAAATATCGGCCGCTCAGAGTTTATTACACGAGCCACAGAGACAATAATAAGCTCAGGACAAAATACCACGTTTAAAAGAGGCTCGTTGTGCTCGTGTCTGTGGAATAATCTATAATAATCTAATCTATGACGCTGTGGATCATAAACATCACGACAAAGAGCCGGGAGTCGTCGACCTCTCCTACGGCCGCAGGTCACACATTAAATGAACGAAAACGACTGAGCGACGCTGAATCTGAAGAGGATCACCAATAATCAAATAATCGAGGTGGAACTAACAGTTAATTGTCAAAATGAAAATTGAAAATAAGCGATTAAAGATGAGCCACAAAAGAATCACTCACAAATATCAGGTGAATAATGATGAGAAACGCAGAACAGTCTCTTTATCAGAACATTTTGCTTTATCTTTAAAAAGGTCATTAGACTAGAATAGTTTCCTGGACGGTTCATTGGGGCTGTGCTTATTCACTTCCATTTAACAAAAGTCATTTAACTCAGTCTCTATCTCAGGAAACATTTGATTATAATTCTTTTACATGTTTGTGTTGTTTAAATGAAAACTGAAAGTCTGTTTAATCATATCATACGTCATCTGAGTCTGTTCCTTCATATTTAAGTCCAGTTTGTATTTATATCGTCTCCTCCTCGTCCACAGTGATACTCTGAGTCTTTTCCATCTTCTTCCTCCTCCGTCCTCCTCGTCTCCTCCTCGTCCACAGTGACATTCTGAGTCTTTTTCCGTCTCCTCCTCGTCTCCTCCTCGTCCACAGTGACATTCTGAGTCTTTTCCGTCTCGGCTCCTCCTCGTCTCCTCCTCGTCCACAGTGACATTCTGAGTCTTTTTTCCGTCTCCTCCTCGTCCACAGTGATCTGATTCTGAGTCTTTTCCGTCTCCTCCTCGTCTCCTCCTCGTCCACAGTGACATTCTGAGTCTTTTCCGTCTCCTCCTCGTCTCCTCCTCGTCCACAGTGATACTCTGAGTCTTTTCTGTCTCCTCCTCGTCCACAGTGACATTCTGAGTCTTTTCCGTCTCCTCCTCGTCCACAGTGACATTCTGAGTCTTTTTCCTCCGTCCTCCTCCTCGTCTCCTCCTCGTCTCCTCCTCGTCCACAGTGATATTCTGAGTCTTTTCCGTCTCCTCCTCGTCTCCTCCTCGTCCACAGTGACATTCTGAGTCTTTCCGTCTCCTCCTCGTCTCCTCCTCGTCCACAGTGATACTCTGAGTCTTTTCCGTCTCCTCCTCGTCCACAGTGACATTCTGAGTCTTTTCCGTCTCCTCCTCGTCTCCTCCTCGTCCACAGTGATATTCTGAGTCTTTTCCGTCTCCTCCTCGTCTCCTCCTCGTCCACAGTGATACTCTGAGTCTTTTCCGTCTCCTCCTCGTCCACAGTGACATTCTGAGTCTTTTCCGTCTCCTCCTCGTCTCCTCCTCGTCCACAGTGATACTCTGAGTCTTTTACGTCTCCTCCTCGTCTCCTCCTCGTCCACAGTGATACTCTGAGTCTTTTCCGTCTCCTCCTCGTCTCCTCCTCGTCCACAGTGATACTCTGAGTCTTTTCCGTCTCCTCCTCGTCCACAGTGACATTCTGAGTCTTTTCTGTCTCCTCCTCGTCCACAGTGATACTCTGAGTCTTTTCTGTCTCCTCCTCGTCCACAGTGATACTCTGAGTCTTTTCCGTCTCCTCCTCGTCTCTCTCTCGTCTCCTCCTCGTCCACAGTGATACTCTGAGTCTTTTACGTCTCCTCCTCGTCTCCTCCTCGTCCACAGTGATACTCTGAGTCTTTTCCGTCTCCTCCTCGTACCTTGGCCGTGGGGGCGTCTCTGAATAGTGAATGAGTGGCCCTCGCTCCACTGCTCCGCCGCTCTGCCGCTCACATGAACAAAACTCGTCTTCATCAACAACAATCTTTCATTCAGCATCTGTCCACAGCCAGACAACTGTCTTTACATTCAGTTTATGTTCAGTTTACATCCAGCGTAAACTCGTGAACGTGACGTGTTCGGGCTGTGGACACAAACTCAGCCATGGACCGAGAGGAGCTGATTCCTCACACGATATTTGGGCTGCAGATGTGGCGAGAAACGATATTTGACGATATTTATCTTTTAAAATCCAGAGCGAGGTTCACAAATGTATCTCGAGTCAGAACGTGATTGTTTTTATGTGATTGTTACTTTGACTCTTCTTAATCTGTTCAAAAAGACACACGGAGAACAGGACAGTGCAAAAATATATCAGCATCGAGTAATTGGTATCGACATCAGCTGATACTGATACTGGAACCGATACATGACCCGTCCCCAGGCTCACATGTGACACTGTGACACCTGTTTTTGTTCTGGATAAAACACTTTAAGATTCGCCGTTTCTCTGTTGTTTTTTTACTTGTTCGTTCACTTTTTTACACAGTTTAATACGAACATTTAAGACCAAATGAGTCTGACAGCAGCAGGGACAGAGAGGGGGCGCTGTTTTTACACAGAAAGTGAAGTGGAGCCAGAGTCGATGGAGCAGGAAGTGCACCATGATCACTTCCTGTTTCGATGCGGCGGCGGCGGCTAACAGGTGTTAGCTCTGTGCATTTAAACAAACTGTGTTTTCTGCCATGATTCTCTGACACAAACTAACACTGTTTTTCTCTCAGACTTTTAAAAACACTTTGTATTAAAACTACAACAAGAACAGAAGACGATAAGACACGGGACGAAAAGAGACGATAAGATAAAAGACGATAAGAGACGAAAAGAGATGATAAGATAAAAGACGATAAGAGACGAAAAGAGATGAAAAGATAAACGACGATAAGAGACGAAAAGAGACGAAAAGAGACGAAAAGAGACGAAAAGAGACGATAAGATAAAAGACGATAAGAGACGAAAAGAGAGAAAAAGAGACGAAAAGAGACGAAAAGAGACGATAAGATAAAAGATGATAAGAGACGAGACGATAAGAGACGATAAGATAAGACACGATAAGCAGCAGACATGCAGACATGAGCAGACATGCACACACTGTAGAATGAACCAATAATTAGACATAGAAGTCACTTGTCTTTTCCCTTTAAAACTCAAATCTGTGTCACATCACAACAAGAACAAACCCTCCACACGGCTGCAGAGAAAAAGTAAACTCAAGAAAAACTGAGCCCAGAATAAACGACCAGCTGTGAGTGACGAGAGAGATTCTTCTGACAGACCTCGTCACACAGACCTGGAGCTGTGTCTGTTTCATTCACATGTTTAACACAAACCTGCAGATTTAGGCTGAAAACACTCTGTTCCACCTTGTGATGTCATCATGTGGTGATACAGGAAGTGCTCCACTGTGTTTTTAAACTCCTCCTTCACTAGAATCATCTGGATCATTTCAGTCCTGGAGTCACTTATCTCGACTGAACTAAAGGTAAAAGGAGCCGTTAAAACTACCACTTCATGACATCACAAGGTGGAACAGAGCGTTTACAGAGACGTGACAATGAAACAAACACAACTCCAGGTGTGTTTTTGAGGAACATTAGAACATGGATTAAACTCAGTTTTACTGTAGGACCTTTAGGTTCACACGAGTCCTGCAGATCAGAGCTGTACATTCATTATACAGAAATAGTGACATACTTTCTGCAATAAATAAGTCATCTGCAGCCACTCCATCTAAATATAGATCCACAAACACACAGTCTAGTACTGTAAGGGCAAGATATACAGTCTAGTACTGTACTGTGTAAAGTACACAGTCTAGTACTTTAAGGGCAAGATATACAGTCTAGTACTGTACTGTGTAAAGTACACAGTCTAGTACTGTAAGGGCAAGATATACAGTACTACATGTGTGAAGTACAACACTGTAGAAAACAATATTTCATAAACATTTCAAACCAAACGCTGCAGATTAAAGCCACATCAGCTGGTGCTTCATTTAAATGACGTCCACAGTTTAAACTTAGTCATTTTACACATTCAGCATTTCACAAAATCATAAAAGTCTGTCCACCCACATCTCATCATCACTTCAAAACTGTTTCTGTTTCTATTTCTCAGGACTGTCTGTTATTATCAACACCACATACATCCCCCATCCAAGAAGAGCCCGTTCACTCCATGACCACTCCATGACCACTCCATGACCACTCCAGGACCATTCCAGGACCACTCCATAACCACTCCCAGGACCATTCCAGGACCACTCCATAACCACACTGAGTCTGAACAGTACAGTGTCCAGGCCTGGTCTTATGAGCCGTGTTTCAGATCTGAGACTCTGCATCACTGTGGTTCCATCAGGTCATATTCACACGAGGCATTGTGGGTAATTATGGGTAATTATGGGTCTTTATGGGTCAGGACGCTGAGACACAGCTTTAAATCTGCAAAAACATCTCCACAAACTGAGCCTCGAGCAGAGACCAACACAGAGTAAAAAGAAAAAAAAGAAAAGACAAAAACAGAATGAAATCCTGGGCAACAATGGGCCCCTGGAGCGGGGCCCTCCAGGGGCCCACTCTCGAGGGGAACCAAAAGAAACCCCGGGTTCATTCTAAACACAACATTATTATTTTAACACATTTTAGCTCAATTCCACTTGTGACAACAGCCGTACCTTCACAGCCTTTCTTCTCTCCAGAGCCAATCACAAGCCCCTGTGCCTCTCTCCATCGCACAAACCAGCAGCATCCAGCCTCACGAGCAGAGCAGGGGCCCCGGGGACCGAACCCGGGACGGAAATCCAACACGAGTCCAGGTCCAGGCGGTACAGGTCCAGAGAAAACCCCTGTGGACGATGCTCTCTGTGCTGCCCTCGCGCTCTCACTGAACACACTCTCTGAATCCTCCATCTGTCACCGCCCCCTCCTCTGCTGGCCCCTCCTCCTCTCCAGGCCCCGCCCCCTCTCATACATTATTTATGAGGCTCCAGTGGCGTCCTGCAGGCGTGAGCCTCACGGATGGATAACCTCAATTAAACCAAATGAACAAATGAAATAAGAGACGTGTATATTCAGCCTCATGGAGCTGAATGTCACATTCTGACATTTTTACAGCTCTTAAATGTTTGAGCGCTTTGTTTTTTTTTTTTAAATAATACAGTGTAACTGCAAATTATATTTACAAGGATTTACAGTTTATGTAAGAAATAAAATCATTTGTTTGCGGCCGTTTTTTTCCCATGATGCACAGCTGTAGCTCTCTGTAAACTTCTAAATATCCAACACACAAGTCCACGCTCCATCAGCCACGGCTGAGCGCCCCCGCAGGTCAGGCGTAGAAGGCACTCATGCATGAGCCTGAGCGTGCACGAGGAGGCGAGCACGAGGAGACGTGCACGAGGAGGTGAGCATGAGGAGGTGAGCGTGCATGTGGAGGTAGTAGTGCACGTGGAGGCAGTAGTGCACATGGAGGTGAGCATGCACGAGGAGGCAGTAGTGCACGTGGAGGCGAGCGTGCATGAGGAGGCGAGCGTGCACGAGGAGCCTGTAGTGCACGTGGAGGCAGTAGTGCACGAGGAGGCTGTAGTGCACGTGGAGGCTGTAGTGCACGAGTCGGGGAGCGTGCACGTGGAGGCTGTATTGCACGAGAGAGGGGAGCTTGCACGAGGAGACTGTAGTGCACGAGGAGGCTGTAGTGCACGAGGAGGCAGTAGTGCACGTGGAGGCTGTAGTGCACGAGGAGGCAGTAGTGCACGTGGAGGCTGCAGTGCACGAGGAGGCGTGCACGAGGAGGCAGTAGTGCACGAGGAGGCAGTAGTGCACGAGGAGGCTGTAATGCACGAGGAGGCGTGCACGTGTGAGGCTGCAGTGCATGAGGAGGCAGTAGTGCACGTGTGGAGGCAGTAGTGCACGAGGAGGCTGTAATGCACGAGGAGGCTGTAGTGCACGTGGAGGCAGTAGTGCACGAGGAGGCAGCTGCGGGCCGTGGGGCTTTTCTCAGAGGGTGGAGGCCAGACTGAGTGGGAGGCACATCCTCCAGAACCTCCTCAAACTCGAGCTCCACAGAGATTCAAGAAAAAAACTAAAACGTGTCGATCTGTCGCCCGGAGACAAAATGTGAATCAAACTGAAACAATATTTGTGTTTTTTTTAGATACAGACTTTAAACCCTCAAGCTGCAGCTTTGAACCAGCCTGAACCAGACCTGAAGTCACATTTACATATCCTAAGGAGCAGGGAGGAGCAGAGAGGAGCAGAGAGGAGCAGAGAGGAGCAGGGAGGAGCAGGGAGGAGCAGGGAGGAGCAGATCTTCACTCTCTTGGAGTCTCTGTCGTGTCTCTGATGTAAATGAGCTGCACATCTTCACTGTTAATCCCCCAAAAACAACAATAGGAGCAGCTTAACCTCCTGCCCCCTCCTCTCTCCATCACCTCATCACCTTCTCCGTCCACACCCACCTCCCTCCTCCTCCTTTCTCCTCCTCTCTCCTCCTCCTCCTTTCTCCTCCCCTCTCTCCTCCTCTTTTCTCCTCCTCTCTGTTCCTGGACATGGATAATTATAATATATATAAAAGTGAGGTTCAACACTGAGATTCTTTTTCGTCCCTCCTCCTCCTCCTCCTCCTCCTCCTCCTCCTCCTCCTCGGTCATGTCTCAGCTCAGCAGGAGACACGCTGCGTCTCCACTGACTCTGAGGACCACCCCCTAATCCCCGACCCCACCACCGGTCACTCCCCAGACCATCACTCAGCTCCTCCACTCACAGTTTCACTCTTCACACGATTTTTAAAACTCATTATTCACTGTTTCTAGTTTGTAAATTGTGTTTAAACCTGCAGATTTAGGCTGAGTTCTCTCTCAAACCTAAAATACTCTGTTCCACCTTGTGATGTCATCATGTGGCAATACAGGAAGTGCTCCACTGTGTTTTTACCTGAGCACAGAGTCTGAGTTTAGACCTGAGTTTAGACCTGAGCCGAGTCTGAGTTCAGACCTGAGTTCAGACCTGAACACACACAGACATTAGCGCCGCAGCAGCTGGTCGGCAGAGTCTACAGAGTCTCACACGACTAACGACGTTGAAGGAGGAGCCAAGACAAACGGAGCCGACCATCTGTGGAGCCACGCGCCTCACACGCCTGTTAATCCCACACTGTCCCACCGAGGAACAAGAAGCACAAAACACATGTCACTTTTACCTCTGCACCTCCCCCTCCGCCTCCTCCACCTCCTCCCTCCTCCTCTCCTTTCAGACCTCCACACAAACCTGTTTCTGACGCCATTGTCCCGGGAAACTGACACATCTGCTGCAATGTGGCCCTTCTGTTCATGAACAAAAAGAATGTCAGGTATTTGGTCCCTTCACATTCTCCATGAATCCAGACGAGAAGGATCAGAGCAGGAAACGATTTTAGAGTTTCTCTCAAATGCACCATCATCTCTCCAAAATCCTCGTATCACTCAGAACAGATCACATCTTTGACTGAGGTAAAAACCGTCTGTGCTTCAGGTGATTCTGCAGAAATCCACCTTTTCCTCCTGTTTTCTCGTGTAAGTCGTGTTTGTTTGTTCTGACATGTTGTTCTCTCACGTCAGACTCACGGCTCGTCGTAAAGTTTCTGTGTGACCAGGGAAACACATTATTTCTAATGACTTGAGTTCAGGACAGTGTGGAACATGTGTGACTGAATCGTAGAGCGCCCCCTGTGAGGTATTACACTTATTCATTTACTCGACAGATGTAATCAGAGAGTTCCTCGAGCAGAAGCACAGAGCTGTTTGATTGGCGTTCGCTCATTAACCCGTCGGCGGCGTAAAGGTCACGCCTCCTCAGATCAAACTCCTCGTGTTTGAGGAGCCACAGGCGTCAAACTGTTTAAATGAGCCGGAGACGTGAGAAATCACACAACGACTGTCCCCCGAGACTAAACTCTGAAATCAGCCTCACAAAAAGAACATCACACAGAACTTTACTCATGTTCTAATGTTTATCCTCAAACACAGACCTGGAGTTTCACTGTTTGAGTCACACTTTATTATTAGTGTAACATCTACAAAGATCTAAATGCTCTGTGCCACCTCTGTCCCCTCTGTACAGGACACAGAGGGAGTAGGGGACACAGAGGGAGTAGGGGACACAGAGGGAGTAGGGGACACAGAGGGAGTAGGGGACACAGAGGGAGTACGGGACACAGAGGGAGTAGGGGACACAGAGGGAGTAGGGGACACAGAGGGAGTAGGGGACACAGAGGGAGTACAGGACACAGAGGGAGTAGGGGACACAGAGGGAGTAGGGGACACAGAGGGAGTAGGGGACACAGAGGGAGTAGGGGACACAGAGGGAGTACGGGACACAGAGGGAGTAGGGGACACAGAGGGAGTAGGGGACACAGAGGGAGTAGGGGACACAGAGGGAGTAGGGGACACAGAGGGAGTACAGGACACAGAGGGAGTACGGGACACAGAGGGAGTAGGGGACATAGAGGAGTAGGGGACATAGAGGGAGTAGGGGACACAGAGGGAGTAGGGGACACAGAGGGAGTAGGGGACACAGAGGGAGTAGGGGACACAGAGGGAGTAGGGGACACAGAGGGAGTACAGGACACAGAGGGAGTAGGGGACACAGAGGGAGTAGGGGACACAGAGGGAGTAGGGACACAGAGGGAGTAGGGGACATAGAGGGAGTAGGGGACACAGAGGGAGTAGGGGACACAGAGGGAGTACAGGACACAGAGGGAGTAGGGACACAGAGGGAGTAGGGGACACAGAGGGAGTACAGGACACAGAGGGAGGGGACACAGAGGGAGTAGGGGACACAGAGGGAGTACAGGACACAGAGGGAGTAGGGGACACAGAGGGAGTACGGGACACAGAGGGAGTACAGGACACAGAGGGAGTAGGGGACACAGAGGGAGTAGGGGACACAGAGGGAGTAGGGGACACAGAGGGAGTACAGGACACAGAGGGAGTAGGGGACACAGAGGGAGTAGGGGACACAGAGGGAGTAGGGGACACAGAGGGAGTAGGGGACACAGAGGGAGTAGGGGACACAGAGGCACAGGGGGAACCTGCCGTGTTCAGTCTGTAAATCAGTGGATTTCTTTAAGTCATTTTAGATGTTCACTTCATAAACTGCAACTCTGCAATTTAATGATTCCCGGAGACAAAAGGACAATATTTCTTCTTTTGTCCTGATGCTCACACACACGTCTCCACACGCGTCCCCTCCCCCGCGCCCCTCCCCCGCGCCTCCTCCCCCGCGCCTCCTCCCCCGCGCCTCCTCCTCTGCTCCACTGCTCTTGTTCTTGTTCTTAACCCATTTCTTTCCTGAGCAGCACAATGAGAACAATGAGGAGTGAAGCCTGAGGCAGGAGGGACGACCCCTGACCAGCTCCAGTATCAAAGCTTTAAATGTCCCCCACAGAGAGACAAGTGTCCATCTGCCAGAACCAGGAGACACTGAGAGACAAGTGTCCATCTGCCAGAACCAGGAGACACACAGAGACAAGTGTCCATCTGCCAGAACCAGGAGACACTGAGAGACAAGTGTCCATCTGCCAGAACCACGAGACACTGAGAGACAAGTGTCCATCTGCCAGAACCACGAGACACTGAGAGACAAGTGTCCATCTGACAGAACCAGGAGACACACA
>JAIEZT010000013.1:18066256-18243756 GCA_019594935.1 Periophthalmus modestus
GCCAAGATGCCACAGAGGGATGGACAAGAAAATGTGAGACAGAAGGACATTTTGAACAGGTGAGTTTTAAATCTGCTTTAAACTTTTTCATCTGGGAGAAGAGCAGCTGAAAGGTTTGGCCGAGGTGATGAGGCAGGGCCACAGATGGAGAGAGGAACCAGGAACGAAGAAGAAAAGACCAGAGCACGTTTCTACAACACGACGAGGTGAAACCGTGAGGGACTAAAGTGTGACTTTGTCCTGAATAAACAGATATTTGTCAATTCCCAATAATAACCACCAGTCCAATAAAAAGTCCAAATGATGCACATCGTGTTTGGAGACACGGGGACGTCTCCTTTAAAGAGCTGCACATGTTATAATGTCAAAGAAGAAAGAAAAAAGTTATAATGTCAAAGAAGAAAAAAGTTATAATGTCAAAGAAACATCTGAAGAATTATGGCCCCATCATCCAACAGCCACATTTCAGCAGTTTAACAGTTTAGAATAAAATGAACCAGAGACACTGACGGATCAGTCACTGTTTGATCTGCTTCATCAAGTATGGCAGTAATAGTAGCAGCAGTAGTAGTAGTAATAGTAGTAGTAGTAGTAGTAATAGTAGTAGTAGTAGTAATAGTAGTAGTAGTAGTAGTAGTAGTAGTAGTAGTAGTAGTAGCAATAGTAGTAGTAGTAGTAGTAGTAGTAGTAGTAGTAGTAGTAGTAGTAGTAGTAGTAGTAGTAGTAGTAGTAGTAGTAGTAGTAGTACACAGTGCACTCAGGAGTTAAAACGTCACCTCTGTCCTGGGTGAAGTGTCTGTGGGAGTGAGAGTCTCACACAGGAGCCTCAAAAATACAGTTATTATGGTTTAACTTTATTCCCACATCCACAGACACAGACACAGAGACAGAGACAGAGACAGAGACAGAGACAGACAGAGACAGAGACAGAGACAGGAGAGACAGAGAGACAGAGATTTACAGTGAGACAGAGACAGACACAGAGCCAGACAGAGACACAGAGATATTTGTCAAAGACAGACATCATCCACAGAGACAGAGACAGACACAGAGACCAGAGACACAGAGGAGCACAGAGGAGACACAGAGGAGCACAGAGGAGCTCAGAGACAGCACAGAGGATGAACTTTTAGATATTCACAGTGAGTGAGAGGCCAAATGGCTCAGAGGATTTGTCACAGAAGGATCCACAGAGCAGATTTATCAGACCAGAGCTCAGAGGAGCACAGAGGAGCACAGAGGAGCTCAGAGGAGCACAGAGGAGCACAGAGGAGCACAGAGGAGCACAGAGGAGCACAGAAGAGTACAGAGGAGCACAGAGGAGCACAGAGGAGCACAGAGGAGCACAGAGGAGCACAGAAGAGCACAGAGGAGCACAGAAGAGTACAGAGGAGCACAGAGGAGCACAGAGGAGCTCAGAGGAGCTCAGAGGCGCACAGAGGAGCACAGAGGAGCACAGAGGAGCACAGAGGAGCTCAGAGAGCTCAGAGGCGCACAGAGGAGGAGCTCAGAGGAGCACATAGGAGCACAGAGAGAGCACAGAGGAGCACAGATGAGTACATAGGAGTACATAGGAGCACAGAGGCTCTCAGAGGACCAGACTCCTTACAGAGGTCCACAGCTGCTGTCCACGTGTGAGTCCTGCTGTCCACGTGTGAGTCCAGAGCAACAAGGTCACACCGTGTGTCTGAACATCTGTCCTTCAGTGTCAGAGAGGAGTCAGAGAGGAGTCAGAGAGGAATCAGAGAGGAATCAGAGAGGAGTCAGAGAGGAGTCAGAGGGGAGTCAGAGGGGAGTCAGAGAGGAGTCAGAGAGGAGTCAGAGAGGAGTCAGAGAGGAGTCTCTGCGGTTTAGGCCCCGCGGCCCGGGCTCCGCAGTGCCTCTCCAGACACTGCGGTAAAGCTGTGCGCCCTGTGCGTCCTCGTGTCCGTGAGCTAGAGCCTGTGCGCGGGCCTGGAGCCTGTGCGCGGGCCTGGAGCCTGTGCGCGGGCCTGGAGCCTGTGCGCGGGCCTGGAGCCTGTGCGCGGGCCTGGTGTTTGCGCAGAGCCGCGTGTCTCGTGGCAGGAGATGCGCAGGACGAGGCGCGGTCGTTTCCCTGACGCCACATCAGCCTCGAGCTCAGCGTCATGTTTGTGCCAAAGTGCCGCGCGTGAGTCGGTCTAAAGTGTCTCCCGCCGCGTGAACCCGAGCCACACTCACCTGCTCTCGCTCTCGCCGCCACATCAGACTCGTCCTCCGGGTCCCTCGGCTCAGAGCGCACCTTTCTCTGCTCTGATGCTGCTCCATCCTTCTCCAGGAGGCGCGCACTCGAGAGTCTGAGGCGCACGCGTCAGAGTCAGCTGACTGTGCCAAATGCGCACGGGCCAGTGTCCTCCACCCGTCCAGTGTCCTCCACCTGTCCAGTGTCCTCCACCTGTGCAGTGTCCTCGACATGTCCAGTGTCCTCCACCTGTCCAGTGTCCTCCACCTGTGCAGTGTCCTCGACATGTCCAGTGTCCTCCACCCGTCCAGTGTCCTCCACCTGTCCAGTGTCCTCCACCTGTGCAGTGTCCTCGACATGTCCCTCCACCTGTCCAGTGTCCTCCACCTGTCCTGAACATGTCCTCCCCGTCCTGTGTGTCCTGATGTCCACTGTGGATGAACTCACCATAAACATCACATTTCACTCACACAAATGTGTTTCCTAAAGACAAAGATTCACATGATCACAAGAAAAAGAAACTACTGAGGAAATAAAGTACTGAGGAAATAAACTACTGTGGAGGACACAGACTGTGATATGTCACAGACTGTACATGTGAAGTACATGTGAAGTACATGTGAAGTACATGTGAAGTACATGTGAAGTACATGTACAGTGTGACATGTCACACACAAACTCTGTGATATGTCAGACTGTACAATAAGGTTTATGACTCTTAAAGTTCTGTCCTTTGTCACATCAGGAGCTTTGTGCCACATGAGGATCTGGACAGACCAACAATCTGAATTTCCCCTTGGGATAAATAAAGTCTTTTACCTCACTGCTCACTCACTTCTCCAGTTCTTCTCACTGCCGGAGGTGAGTCTGTCTGAAACAGAAGAGACGACGAGACAAACTCACAGCTCAGTGTCACTGAAGTGAACGTTACACTGTGACCAAAAGCGTCAGTGTGATCATTTTGGTGTTTAGGCAGTGAAATATACACATCTATGGGAAACATCACTGATCTTTAACACATGCACAAGTATAATCTGGAGCAAATATAAAAGCTTCTTCATCCAGGTGAGTCACAGGAGTTTCCTGCAGGACAGAGACGAGCTGTGTGCACGTGTGAGAGGATGTACATTTTCACTTTTATTTGTGCAGAATGGCAGTAAAAGTGCATCCACACGTCCCAGCGTCTCGTGGTCCCTCCTTCAGTGAGTCACTCACACAACACAACGCAGATACAAAGGTTAAAGGATGTGCACAAAGACGAGAGACTTTTAATGAACACACCCCAAAACTGGTGTGAAAACACGTCTGAAACAGTGAACAGACATGTTTTCCACCACAGACGCTCACAGGTCCTCACCACAGAGCTACAGTCTCTACAACATACATGAGTCAAGTGGAAGTAAAAGCACCTATTTGAAATTTGGAAGAGTTTATTCCACAGCCAATATGAGAACAATCAAACATTCAACTAGTGACTAAACACGCGGAGACGCTGGATGTCGCGGGTCATTTGCAGAGGGCAGTGCTGCGGCGGCCTCCTCTCCCGTGGCTGTCCCTGTGCTCTCGTGTGTGGAGTCTGAAGTGTGTGTTGAGGTGCGCTGACTGGTTGAAGCTCTTTCCGCACACGTGGCAGTGGAAGGGTTTCTCTCCGGTGTGGATGCGGTGGTGCCTCTTGAGCATGCTCACTGTGGTGAAGCTCTTCCTGCAGACCGTGCACAAGTACGGCTTCTCTTTGGTGTGCCAGCGCATGTGCACCTCCAGCTGACAGGCGAAGCTGAAGCTTTTACCACATTCCACACAGTTATGCCACTTGTGCAGGCCGTGGGCGGGGTCAGGGGAGCGCTGTGAGGGCAGCAGGGGGGGGTTCGCGCTGTCGGAGCTGCTCGTGGGACAGTGGCTGCTTAAAGTGTGTGTGGAGGCTGCGAGGTTTCTGCTCCCCTCCTGTTTGCCTCTCTCTGTTTTGATCTGCACTGCCGCAGACGGGGAGTCACAGGCGGAGCTCCTGTCGTCTTCTGTGGGCTCCACTTTGACCAGAGGCACCTGCTCCACTGCACATCTCCACTCGTGCCCCAGACACTCCCCGATCTGAGGCGACTGCTCAGTCTGTGACTCTACAAAATGTACAAGGATAAAGACAGATCATATAGTACATGCTTTTCTTTGTTAGACTAATGTTACAATGAGTTTAAATCTGATCAAAGCTTCACTCTGCCCCGTTTAAGCGTCGTATTTGACACAAACTGACTCTAATGAGACGCTCTGACGCTGTTCCTCCTCAAAAACAGGCCTGGAGTTGTGTTTTTTTCATTCACACATTTTATTATTATTATTAGTCTTTATTAACATCTCCAAAGCTCAAAATGCGACGTTAAGACCCCAGTCTGTGTTTCTGTGCCGTGTTTCCTCGTCTCGTCTGTGTCTGGAGCTGGGTGGAGACTCTGGCACCGCCCGTTACCTGCGGCCCCTGAGCGATGGAGCCTGAGGAGCACAGAGGGACGGAGGCCCCTCCCCACGTCACCAGGTCGTGTCTCCTCCCTGATCCTGCAACGACCCTGCACCTCCGACCCCGCTCTCCGTCTGCTCCGTCACCCAACGTTCACATTCTCCTCGTCGGGGATAAACTCTGTGAGACTTTTACCTCGAGTATCTTTGATCCCCCAGATGTTACAACACTGATCCACCTGGTGATGTCATCAAGTGGTAGTTTTCCAGTGAACAGCTCCTTTTACCTTTAGTTCAGTCGAGACTGACAAATCTAGGACTGAAATAAATGATTCTAGTGAAGGTGGAGTTTAAAAACACAGTGGAGCACTTCCTGTATTACCCCTTGATGACATCACAAGGTGGAACAGAGTGTTTTCTGTTTGAGAGAAGAACTCAGGATAAATCTGCAGGTTTGTGAGTTAAACATGTGAATGAAACAAAACACAGCTCCAGGTTTGAGACGAGGAAACGACACGAGAAACGAGCAGTCATGACCTTTGACTGTTCAGAGCAAACTTCATGTGACCTTATTATACTGTTCTGATTAGCATTATTAACTTATATTTATTTTATTATATTATTATTTATATTATTCATTATTATATTTATTTATTATTATATTTATTATTATATTTATTATTACATTTATTATTATATTTATTATTATATTTATTATTATATTCATTATCCAGAGCTAGTGCATTTTGACATGATCAGTGAACAAACACACTAAAGGTTCATGCCTCGTGTTTGTGATGCAGGTTCATCCTTAAAACTCCTCGTGCTGCTGTGAGTCTGAAAATGAGACAAACTCAGAAAAACTGTGTCGTCAGGAGTTTGTCCAGTTTAATGAGACTCAACCTGAACAAACTCAGATGGACAGAGACGTGAGAACTGAGACTCTGTGGATCTGCATTCAACCTGTGCACCACATCATCTGTGTGCACACATGATCTATGTGCACATACGATCTATGTGCACATCATCTGTGTGCACATATGATCTGTGTGCACACACATGATCTGTGTGCACATATATGATCTGTGTGCACATATGATCTGTGTGCACATACGATCTGTGTGCACATATGATCTATGTGCACATATGATCTGTGTGCACATATGATCTGTGTGCACATATGATCTGTGTGCACATATGATCTGTGTGCACATATGATCTGTGTGCACATATGATCTGTGTGCACATAAACCCCGCTATGATGTGCACAGATGATGTTCACACAAACCTCCTCCCCAGGTCTCAGCTCTAAAGTCCCTCTGTCCCGTCCCTGGCCTGTCTCCCCCTGTCCCGTCCCTCTGTCCCGTCCCCGGCCTGTCTCACTCTGTCCTGTCCCTGGCCTGTCTCACTCTGTCCCGGCTTGTCTCACTCTGTCCCCCTGTCCCGTCCCTGTCCCCCCCTCTGTCTCCCTCTGTCCCGTCCCTCTGTCCCGTCCCTCTGTCCGTCCCTGGCCTGTCTCACTCTGTCCCGTCCCTGTGTCCCTCCCTGTCCCGTCCCTCTGTCCCGTCCCTGTCCTGTCTCCCTCTGTCCCGTCCCCTGTCCCTCCCTCTGTCCCGTCCCTGGCCTGTCTCCCTCTGTCCCGTCCCTCTGTCCCGTCCCTGGCCTGTCTCACTCTGTCCCTGGCCTGTCTCCCTCTGTCCCGTCCCTCTGTCCCGTCCCTCTGTCCCGTCCCTTTGTCCCGTCCCTGGCCTGTCTCACTCTGTCCCGTCCTGTGGCCTGTCCCTCCCTCTGTCCCGTCCCTGCCTGTCTCCTCTGTCCCGTCCCCCGTCCCGTCCCTGGCCTGTCTCCCTCTGTCCCGTCCCTCTGTCCCGTCCTGGCCTGTCTCACTCTGTCCTGGCCTGTCTCCCTCTGTCCCGTCCCTCTGTCCCGTCCCTCTGTCCCTCCCTCTGTCCCGTCCCTGGCCTGTCTCACTCTGTCCCCGGCCTGTCTCACTCTGTCCCGTCCCTGGCCTGTCTCCCTCTGTCCCGTCCCTCTGTCCCGTCCCTGGCCTGTCTCACTCTGTCCCTGGCCTGTCTCCCTCTGTCCCGTCCCTCTGTCCCGTCCCTGGCCTGTCTCACTCTGTCCCTGGCCTGTCTCCCTCTGTCCCGTCCCTGTCCCGTCCCTCTGTCCCGTCCCCGGCCTGTCTCACCTGGCCGCAGAAGGAGCCTCTGCACGGCCGCGTCCAGGAGCCGTCGGAGCCGTTCGTTCTCCTCTCTGGCTCGCAGCAGCTCGCCCTGATATTCTGTCACTGTGTCCTTCACCGCGCGGAAAATGTCCTGCGCCGCGGCCGTGAGCCTGTCGTTCACAAACACGTTCAACAAATCCAGTTTGGTCATGTCTGTGTCTCTGTCTCTGTCTCTGCTGTTTACATCCACTGATCCGGAAGGAAAGACTCCAGCTGCATCCGAGAGCTGCGCCCCCCGCTGGTCACACACGGTACGGCACGGTATTACACGGGGGGAGACAGAGAGAGACAGAGTGAGACAGAGAGACAGAGTGAGACAGAGAGACAGAGTGAGACAGAGTGAGACAGAGACACGGGGTGAGACAGAGAGAGACAGAGACAGAGTGAGACAGTGTGAGACAGAGACACAGTGTGAGACAGAGACACGGTGTGAGACACAGTGAGACACAGTGTGGACAGTGTGAGACAGTGTGAGACACAGTGTGAGACAGAGTGAGACAGAGACAGTGTGAGACAGAGAGAGACAGAGACAGAGTGTGAGACACAGTGTGAGACAGAGTGAGACAGAGACACAGTGTGAGACAGTGTGAGACAGAGTGAGACAGAGACACAGTGTGAGACTCAGTGTGAGACAGAGTGAGACACAGTGTGTTTATTTACAATAAAAAACAAACATAAGAGATATAAGAGACACATCAGACATGAGGAGACATGAGGAGACATGAGACATGAGGAGACATGAGGCAGGGTCTGCTGGGAAAGTCTGGTGGAGCCCTCTGTCAGGGGAGTCTTCAACTCGCACCTCTGTGAGAGCTTCTCCCTGATCCTGGGGGAGGCTGGTGACATGGACAGCTGTGGTTCTAAGGTCTGTGATACTTGTCGCGGCGGAAACCCCCGACACAGTGGTGGACACCGGGAGTCAGGGAGACTGTCAGGCTGAAGAAGGAGTCCTACAGAGCCTTGTTGGTTTGTGGAACTCCTGAGGCAGCTGACGAGTACCGGAGGGCCAAGCGTGCTCGTACGGTCACAGAGGTACAAACTCAGGATCGGGAGGAGTTCGGGGAGGCCATGGAGGAGGACCATTGGACGGCCTCAAAGAAATTCTGGCAAACCGTCCGGCGCCTCAGGAGGAGGAAGCAGAGCTTCACCAACACTGTTCACAGTGCGGGTGGAGAGCTGCTGACATCGACTGGGGATGTTGTCGGACGGTGGAAGGAAAACTTTGAGGATCTCCTCACGATCACGACCCCACAATCACGTCTTCAGAAGAAGAGGCAGAGACTGGGGACCCAGAGATGGACTCGTCCATCACCCTGGCTGAAGTCACTGAGGTGGTTGGCAAGTTCCTCTCTCTACAACATCGCGTGGCGGTCGGGGACAGTACTGCTGGACTGTCAGACCGGGGGGGTGGTCCCTCTGTTTAAGAAGGGGGATCGTAGGATGTGTTTCAACTACAGGGGAATCACACTCCTCAGCCTTCCCGGTGAGGTCTATTCCAGGGACTGGAGAGGAGAATTCGACCGATAGCCGAACCTCGGATTCAGGAGGAGCAGTGTGGTTTTCGTCCCGGTTGTGAAACACTGGACCAGCTCTACACTCTCCATCGGGTCCTCGAGGCTCATGGGAGTTTGCCACAGTCCACATGTGTTTGTGGATCTTGAGAAGGCATTCTTAAGAGAGAGTTATCCATGTGTTACAGGAGGTTAGACGACTGTAACGTCCTGCTCACTGGCCTCTCCAAACAAGCCTTAAGACAGAACAGAACATCCAGAACATCCAGAACACTGCTGCGAGAGTCTGACTAGAACCAGGTCACCAGCTCAGTGTGAACAAGTCTCTCCATGAACCAAAGAACATCTCCCACATGTGAGAGCCACATTGTCATGATCCTCGTGTTCCTGTTCCCTGTTTTGCCTCCTGCGTTCTTCTTCCCTTCCCTCACCTGCCTGACTCTGGAGCAGGGCGGAGTTCCTGGCTCCTCCCGCGTGCACCTGAAGCCCATCGGCGCAGTCAACGCCACCTGCCGTGGATAAGAGGAGCCAGGACCAGACACTCGGTGTCAGATTGTCTGCATGTCAAACGTGACTACTCCTGCTCTACTTTGAGATTGTTTGTTGCCTCCCGTTTTGATGCTTATCGGATTTTTGCTACACTCCCAGATTCCTGCTCTCTGGACCGTCCCAGCTCCTTCGTCTCTGGCTCTGTTCCTGACCCTGCTTCCCCGTTCCAGTATTGTCTGTTCCTGTCTCCGCCTCCACGTGACGTCCCGGACCCCGGCCTGCACTTCGCTCCCCGCTCCGGCACCTCCTCCTGCTCCTGCACTTCACGCCCTGCCCTGGATTCTGCTCACTCCCTGCTCCTCGCCCCGGTCAACCATCTTTTGTGTCTTCTATAATTCCCTTTGTAAATAAACACTGTTAAACCTTCCCGAGTTCTGCATTTTTGCTCCACCAGTCCGTTCATTACGACACATGAACATCTCACAGTCTGAGGACGTCAGGGACCGACTCCTGCTGGTCCAGAGTCAGGACTAAACCTGGAGAATCAGTGTTTGAGTTTTGTTCAGTTAAAACCTGGAACATTCTCTCAGAAGATGTGAGACAGACTCGACTTTGACAAAGTTTAAATCCAGACTCAAACGGTTCTGTTTATCTGTGACTGAAAGAGTTTCATTCTGCACTTTTCTCTTTAATGTTAATTTTATGATAATTATTTGTGATTATTTATGTTTTGTTGGATTGTGATTTTAATGTTTCTTATTCTGTAAAGCTCTTTGAATTATACTTGTGCTGTACAAATAAAACAAACCACAGGATCATCTCTGTTGTTCTGACGCTTCACTGAACCAGGAGCTGCAGCGTGAGGGACGGACGGAGGTGGATGAAGTTCCTCTTCCTCGTGGCCGTCATCAGACTAACTTTTTCTTTTGTTAGATACTGGTGCAAGTCTAGAGCCTCACGACTGTCACTGTGACAAGAACCAACATGTGACATTATAAATCTGAATCATTTCACATACGAGTCACATCTGAGGATAAGTCGCCCGACAAACTATTAAAAAAGTGACAATTATCGTCCAGAAAACACCAGAGATAATATATAGAAAACACACAGACGTCCAAAATCTAGACCTCGTACTTTAACAAACTTATCTGAGTGTTTTGATCCGACAGACTCCAAACTGAGGCAGCATCATCAGGACAGATCCGGGATTAAAAGTTGTTAAAGTATTTACATAAGTCTCTGTGGTTATAATGAACTCTTAACGAAGCGGCCATTTTGAAAGTATAAAAATCCCTGAAACTCTCACAAACATCGTTGGATTCAGACAAACCCGATGTAGCGTTTGTGCATTTTGAGCTGGACAAAATGATGTGTGGATTAAAATGATAGATTTAAAATGACTCTCCAGCGCCCCCTGTAGTTACAAACATTTATGTCCAACATGACCCTGTAAATATTGAATCACACGTGAAGCTGAGGTTGATCCTGCTCTTCTACTGAGGCCTGACCTTCTGTGAGCGAGGGCCCTTTAACGCTGCTTGCACTTTTAATTTAGTTTAAATTTCACTTCAAACTATATCATGATTTTACCAAATAAAGTATATTTTTGTTTTGACCACAGGTGAGGACCTTATTTTTATTTTATTCTTTTAGATCTTGATCCTGTTTCTCACAAAATTCCACTGAAGTTTCTCTATTTGCACCAAAAACCTCGTTTTCCATTTTTCCTTTGACCCGCTTCAATGTGGAGTTTACAGAGAGCTCTGGCGCCACCTGTTGGACAAGAACAGTTAATGCAACCTCACGTTTCTGTTAAAATATTTATCATCTTAAATTTGATTTTACCGCAAAAAAGCAACATGTGTCATATAAAACTGTAAATATACTACCCAGTGTTTTCAGTCTCTGGTACTTTTCATAAACGTGTTTAAAATGTAACTAAATCCAGATTGTACAGAGTAAAAATGTGTTTTATATTTAACTCACATAAATCAGGCTTCATCAGACTCAGACTCAACAGAGTTTATCCACAGAACAGAGAAAGATTTTCACCTGCATCAAACGTTCAGCCCTGAACATGACCCGAAGTCTGACAGTGATGAAGCAGGTTTATTACAGGTTTATTACATGTTTATTACATGTTTACTACGTATTTATTACATGTTTATCACATTTCCTTGGTGACTTGTCTCTAAAGTCCAGTCCCAGTCTCAGCGTCGCCTGAGTCTGAACCATCAGCCGCAGATGTTTCTCTGATCACGTTTATCTGATTATGTCACAGACTCATCCAGAACTTTTCATTCAGCCTGTTTGAACAGGAGCCACACAGGAGCCTCACAGGAGCCTCACAGGAGCCACACAGGAGCCACACAGGAGCCTCACAGGAGCCACACAGGAGCCACACAGGAGCCACACAGGAGCCACACAGGAGCCTCACAGGAGCCTCACAGGAGCCACACAGGAGCCTCACAGGAGCCTCACAGGAGCCACACAGGAGCCTCACAGGACACAGGAGCCACACAGGAGCCTCACAGGAGCCTCACAGGAGCCTCACAGGAGCCTCACAGGAGCCACACAGGAGCTCACAAGCCACACAGGAGCCTCACAGGAGCCTCACAGGAGCCTCACAGAAGAGCCCCCTGACGTGGAAGTGTAAAAATATGAAACATAATAAAATAGAAGTGAAGAGCCTGGTTCCTGCCAGAGAAAAACCCGTGATTGTGTCAGGATGTACAGTAAAGTCATGACCAAGAATAAAACAGAACAAATAGTGTTTTACAAAGCTCCGAGGCTGAATGTGGCGCATTACTGAGCTGCGGGTCTGAAGAGCCGCGTCACAGTGACGTAACCAGCGCACATCTGTAGCCCCGCCTCCTCCTGAGCTCTGCCTCCTGCACAGGCTGAGTCTGCCTCCTACATGAGACTATCTCCGCTCACAGGCTGTGAGGCTCCCGTGTGGCTCCCGTGTGGCTCCCGTGTGGCTCCCGTGTGGCTCCCGTGTGGCTCCCGTGTGGCTCCCGTGTGGCTCCCGTGGACGTGGGGCGGACTAAACGCGTCTCAGAGATGATTCTTGTCACATTTGGCGCTGCGTATTTTTGCTCCAAATCGCGCTGCGTCTGATTCTCGCCTCTGGTCCAAACAAACCGATGATGATCAGCAAAGTGAAGAGCGCCATGTCGACGCTGGTGGGAGGGATGATGCCACACGGACATCACCACCACCCCGGAGCAGGACAGCACTGCCCCGGGGACAGTCTGCCCCCGCGCTTCCCCTACGGCCGCCCGGACTTTCTGGAGCTCACCCCGGAGCTGCTGCAGTACTCCACGGAGCACGCGTCACGGCCCGTGCTCACGCTGAAGAGAGGCAGCAGGCTCCCCTGGAGGACTGGATACGCAGAGTGAGTCACACAGCAGCATGAACATTACACCGAAACACGAGCCCAGGCTCCGGGGCTAGAACCTCTGCATCTTCTGCATCTTCTGCATCTTCTGCTTCTTCTGCATCTTCTCTGCATCTTCTTCTGCACTGCAGCTTCTTCTGCATCTTCGCGCGCATCTTCTTCTGCACACAGACTCTTCTTCTGCACACTGCACACAGCAGCACACTGTTCACCACACAGGCCTCACGCGCGACTCTGCTGCACACAGACTGACGGGCTCCTGCACACAGACTGTTACACACAGACTGTTGCACACAGACTGTTGCACACAGACTGTTGCACACAGGCTCCTGCACACAGACTGCTGCACACAGACTGTTTCACACAGACTGTTGCACACAGACTGCTGCACACAGACTGTTGCACACAGACTGTTGCACACAGACTGTTGCACACAGACTGTTGCACACAGACTGTTGCACACAGACTGCTGCACACAGACTCCTGCACACAGACTGCTGCACACAGACTGTTGCACACAGACTGCTGCACACAGACTGCTGCACACAGACTCCTGCACACAGACTCCTGCACACAGACTGTTGCACACAGACTGCTGCACACAGACTGTTGCACACAGACTGTTACACACAGACTGTTGCACACAGACTCCTGCACACAGACTGCTGCACACAGACTGTTCCTGCACACAGACTCCTGCACACAGGCTCCTGCACACAGACTGTTGCACACAGACTGCTGCACACAGACTGTTGCACACAGACTCCTGCACACAGGCTCCTGCACACAGACTGTTGCACACAGACTCCTGTTGCACACAGACTGCTGCACACAGACTCCTGCACACACAGACTGTTGCACACAGACTGCTGCACACAGACTCCTGCACACTGTTACACACAGACTCCTGCACACAGACTCCTGCACACAGACTGTTGCACACAGACTGTTGCACACAGACTGCTGCACACAGGTTGTGGAGGGTCTGGGGAAGCTGTATTTTAACTGTAATTATGTTAAATGTAACTGACAAAGATCCTCCAGAAGCTTCAGCCTCGATTCAAAAGTGAAACAGGAAGCAGCCGAGTCTGAAGCTCCACAGGCTGAAACTACAGAGCCAAAACAATCTGAACATTCTGCCTCAAGAGTCGTTTGTTGTTTTTTATATTACACATAAAAATAGGATAAGTTATGTAACTGTACCTACAGAGAGTGAGTCCTGTGTGTTTGTTTGTGTTTCAGTATCGTCTGTTCTCAAAACAAACCTGTGAAAAAAACACGTTAAACACGTTAAAGCTCAGACAGAGTTTAGCCCCGAGCCTCAGTAAAGTCTCACGTCAGTGATGACGGTGACGGGTCGCTCGTCCCTGTGGCTCCAGGACCTCCACAGGTGACTCCAGTGTGGTCACTCCAGTGGTCAGGTGACTCCAGTGCAGTCACTCCAGTGGTCAGGTTGTGAGGTTCTCAGTGAAGAAAACACGAGTGGACAGTTCCCTCTCCCAGTGACGGGTTATTACATGCTCCAGTGTAATGTGGCTGTTACAGCGTGAGTTTACTGACCACCACAGACCACCACAGAAAACCACAGACAGGGACATGAGTGAGCGGACAGGAGTGAGCGGACAGGAGTGAGGGGACAGTAGTGAGGGGACAGGAGTGAGGGGACAGGAGTGAGCGGAGCGGACAGGAGTGAGCGGACAGGAGTGAGCGGGTGAGAGTGAGCGGACAGTAGTGAGCGGACAGGAGTGAGCGGACAGGAGTGAGCGGACATTAGTGAGCGGACAGGAGTGAGCGGACAGGAGTGAGCGGACAGTAGTGAGCGGACAGGAGTGAGCGGACAGGAGTGAGCGGACATTAGTGAGCGGACAGGAGTGAGCGGACAGGAGTGAGCGGACAGGAGTGAGCGGACAGGAGTGAGGGGACAGGAGTGAGGGGACAGGAGTGAGGGGACAGGTAGTGAGGCGGACAGGAGTGAGCGGACAGGAGTGAAGGGACAGGAGTGAGCGACAGGAGTGAGCGGACAGAGTGAGTGAGCGGACAGGAGGAGTGAGCGGACAGGAGTGAGGGGACAGGAGGTGAGCGGACAGGAGTGAGGGACAGGAGGGGACAGAGTGAGGGACAGGAGTGAGGGGACAGGAGTGAGCGGACAGTATGTGAGGGGACAGGAGTGAGCGGACAGGAGTGATGGGACAGGAGTGAGCGGACAGGAGTGAGGGACAGTAGTGAGCGGACAGGAGTGAGCGGACATTAGTGAGCGGACAGAGTGAGCGGACAGGAGTGAGCGGACAGGAGTGAGGGGACAGGAGTGAGCGGACAGAGTGAGCGGACAGGAGTGAGGGGACAGTAGTGAGGGGACAGGAGTGAGCGGACAGGAGTGAGGGGACATTAGTGAGGGGACAGAGTGAGGAGCGGACAGGAGTGAGTGGACAGGAGTGAGCGGACAGGAGTGAGGGGACAGGAGTGAGCGGACAGGAGTGAGGGGACAGGAGTGAGGGGACAGGAGTGAGGGGACAGGAGTGAGCGGACAGGAGTGAGGGGACAGGAGTGAGGGGACAGGAGTGAGCGACAGGAGTGAGGGGACAGTAGTGAGAGGGACAGAGTGAGGGGACAGGAGTGAGGGGACAGGAGTGAGCGGACAGGAGTGAGCGGACAGGAGTGAGGGGACAGTAGTGAGGGGACAGGAGTGAGGGGACAGGAGTGAGGGGACAGGAGTGAGCGGACAGGAGTGAGGGGAGGAGGGACAGGAGTGAGCGGACAGGAGTGAGGGGACAGGAGTGAGTGGACAGGAGTGAGTGGACAGGAGTGAGCGGACAGGAGTGAGGGGACAGGAGTGAGGGGGACAGGAGTGAGGGGACAGGAGTGAGGGGACAGGAGTGAGCGGACAGTGAGTGGACAGGAGTGAGGGGACAGGAGTGAGCGGACAGGAGTGAGGGGACAGGAGTGAGTGGACAGGAGTGAGTGGACAGGAGTGAGGGGACAGGAGTGAGGGGACAGGAGTGAGCGGACAGGAGTGAGGGGACAGGAGTGAGGGACAGGAGTGAGCGGACGGACAGAGTGAGGGGACAGGAGTGAGGGGTGAGGGGACAAGAGTGAGGGGACAGGAGTGAGGGGACAGGAGTGAGGAGACAGGAGTGAGGGGTGAGTGGACAGGAGTGAGTGGACAGGAGTGAGGGGACAGGAGTGAGGGGACAGGAGTGAGGGGACAGGAGTGAGGGGACAGGAGTGAGGGGACAGGAGTGAGTGGACAGGAGTGAGGGGACAGGAGTGAGGGGACAGGAGTGAGCGGACAGGAGTGAGGGGACAGTAGTGAGGGGACAGGAGTGAGGGGACAGGAGTGAGGGACAGGAGTGAGCGGGACAGGAGTGAGGGGACAGGAGTGAGGAGTGAGGGGACAGTAGTGAGAGGGACAGGAGTGAGGGTGAGGGGACAGGAGTGAGGGGAGGAGGGGACAGGAGTGAGGGGACAGGAGTGTGAGGGGGACAGTAGTGAGGGGACAGTAGTGAGGGGACAGGAGTGAGGGGACAGGAGTGAGCGGACAGGAGTGAGGGGACAGGAGTGAGGGGTGAGGGGACAGGAGTGAGGGGTGAGGGGACAGGAGTGAGGGGACAGGAGTGAGGGGTGAGGGGACAGTAGTGAGGGGACAGGAGTGAGGGGAGGGGAGGAGTGAGGAGTGAGGGGACAGTAGTGAGGGGTGAGGGGACAGTAGTGAGGGGACAGGAGTGAGGGGACAGTAGTGAGGGGTGAGGGGACAGTAGTGAGGGGACAGGAGTGAGGGGTGAGGGGACAGGAGTGAGCGGACAGGAGTGAGGGGACAGTAGTGAGGGGACAGTAGTGAGGGGACAGGAGTGAGGGGACAGGAGTGAGCGGACAGGAGTGAGGGGACAGGAGTGGGTGGTGAGGGGACAGGAGTGAGGGGTGAGGGGACAGGAGTGAGGGGACAGGAGTGAGGGGACAGGAGTGAGGGGACAGATTATTTTATCAGAACATCTTAAATTAGGAGCTGAACCTGAGAAATGTACATCAGTCATTTCCTTAAAAGGTCAAACACAAACTGAGCAGATTCACTGTGACTCAAACTTCCTCTTTTCTCGTTTTCTCGTCGCTTTGTGGAATTTCACAGTTTTGTCACAACTTTGACCAACGCTGGATTTTTCTTTTCACAAGAAGCAGAAGAAGAAAAACACACGTCTGTGTCTCCGGACGCTCCTCCTGCTGCTCCTCCTGCTCCTCCTGCTCCTCCTGCTCCCTCCTCCTGCTCCTCCTGCTCCTCCTGGTGCTCCTCCTGCTCCTCCTGCTCCTCCCTCCTCCTCCTCCTCCTCCTCTGCTCCTCCTCCTCCTCCTCTCCTGCTGCTCTCCTCCTCCTCCTCCTCCTCTCCTCCTCCTGCTCCTCCTCCTCCTCCTCCTCCTGCTCCTCCTCCTCCTGCTCCTCCTGCTCCTCCTTCCTCCTCCTCTCCTCCTCCTCCTCCTCTCTCCTCCTCCTCCTCCTCCTCCTGCTCCTCCTCAGACACATTTACACAAACACAATAAAACCTTGTGAGACGCTGCGTTTCTTTTTGCACTTTTCACGTCGCCTCATGTTGAAAATCGAGGCTTTAACTGAACGTCGTCTGTTTCTCGTTGGTGAAGAGCCTCCAGCGACAGAACTGTCCAAGAAAGAGAAAAGATTTGAGCCAAGTCCAGAGCTCACGACAGTTTTGAGCTGATTTGAAAGTGAAAGGAGCTTCTCTTTGAGCTGCTCTGTGAGTTTTGTCTCTGGTGCTTCGCCTGAACTGTCCTGACGTGATAATCAGATAAACTCTTTGGAGACTGACAGGTTTTAATCTGTTTTGATGATGGTTTTGTTGAATTCTTCTTTGTGTTTGTCCCTGTTTCTTTTAGTTTGTGTAAGTTGTTTCATGGAGAATCTTGACTCTTAAACCACGACTGAAATGATTTGATGAGCAGCAAAGATGAAAACTGTAAAGACGAGTTTATCTCCCGTCAGAGCGACACGTGTGACATAAGAGCAGAAGAGCGGAGCACATGGGTCAAACCGACATGAAGACGAGCCTCCACCTGGTCAGACGCTCTGAACGTCTGTGGAGTTTGTACTGATCAGGTCGTGTTTCATTCTACACTCAAAAAGCTCAGAGTTTCAGAGGTGAAAGTTCTGTCTACACCAGCACGTCGTCTCCTCATGAAAACACTTAATCCCTTTTAAAAGTTCCCACTGGGACGTGAATCCCTCCCGTTTCTCCTCCCGGCGCCTCCTCTCTCTGCTTCCTTTATGATTTCATGTGGTTAGAGTCTGAAAGCCAAGCCCATAAATCCTCCTCCTTTTGTCTTTGTGTTCTGCAGAGTGATCAATGCAGGGAAGAGCATGTTGAACGAGGACCAGGCGTCCTGTGAGAAGCTGTTTGTGAAGAAGCCCAGTGGAAAACACCGTAACTCCACCCTGCTGGAGGACAACGGGGTGAGTCAGGGTCAAACTGTCTCACATGAAGCGTCTGATGGACGAGGGGCGTCACCTGCTGTGAGCATCCAGAGACGTGTCCTCAGAGATTTAAACTGACATTTATGCTCAAATGTACTTTATCCTCACGGAAAAGCAAGTTTATTTATACAGCACAAAGTCATTCAGAATTCAGATTCAGAAAATTAACATTAAAAGAGAAAAGTGCAGAATAAAACTCTTTCAGTCACAAGCAGAAAAACAGAACAGAGCAAAGTCGAGACTGTGTCACGTCTTCAGGAAGTGAGACAGATTTAAACTGAACAAAACTCAAACTGATTCTCCAGGTTTAGTCCCGACTCTGGACCAGCAGGAGCCCGTCCCTGAAGTCCTCAGAGTGTGAGATGTTCATGTGGCTCCAACATGTCAGAGATGTTCTTTAGTCCTGGTTTAGTCCTGGTTTAGTCCTGGTTTAGTCCTGGTTTAGTCCTGGTTCACTCCTCAGAGTGTGAGATGTTCATGTGGCTCCAACATGTGGGAGATGTTCTTTAGTTCATGGAGAGACTTGTTCACACAGAGACACAGGACACACGTGTGAAGTACTTCACCTGACACAGGACACATGTGTGAAGTACTTCACCTGACACAGGACACATGTGTGAAGTACTTCACCTGACACAGGACACATGTGTGAAGTACTTCTTCACCTGACACAGGACTCTCGTGTGAAGTACTTCACCTGACACAGTTCACATGTGTGGATGTACTTCCTTCTGGATGTCTGGACTCTTGTGGATGTTGCAGATGTTCTGGATGTTCTGGATGTTCTGGATGTTGTGGATGTTCTGGATGTTCTGGATGTTCTGGATGTTCTGGATGTTCTGGATGTTGTGGATGTTCTGGATGTTCTGGATGTTGTGGATGTTCTGGATGTTCTGGATGTTCTGGATGTTCTGGATGTTCTGGATGTTGTGGATGTTGAGGATGTTCTGGATGTTCTGGATGTTCTGGATGTTCTGGATGTTCTGGATGTTCTGGATGTTGTGGATGTTCTGGATGTTCTGGATGTTCTGGATGTTCTGGATGTTGTGAATGTTCTGGATGTTCTGGATGTTGTGGATGTTCTGATGTTCTGGATGTTCTGGATGTTGAGGATGTTCTGGATGTTCTGGATGTTCTGGATGTTCTGGATGTTCTGTCTTCAGGCTCGTTTGCAGAGGCCAGTGAGACGAGTCGTCTAAAAAGCTGCAGATGTTCTTGTTTTGTGGCTGTTAAAGTTCGTTCAGTTTGTCTTTTGGGGAAGTTAAACCGTAACAAAAGCTTTAATAAGTTCTGTGGATGTTTCCTCTCAGACTAAAGTGATTATACAAAACACTGTTTCTCTTCAGCTCTGACTCAAACCTCCAGTTTCTATTTTTACACAAACTGTCATAAATAATACATTTATGTCACACTTTAATTACACTTTAGCAAAAAAATAAACGTTCGGCTGAAAATAAACAGCAGAAGAAACAGTTTTTACTGAAGAAAAAAGGATCCTGAGGTGAAAAGGTTAAAAACAAATCCTCTAAAGTCTCTGAAATGTTAAAACAGAGTCAGGCACGAAGTAGAACCTGAGGAAACGTTCAAAACCCAGAGACGAGTCACGATCTAAAGAGATGACATCATCCTGTGCCCCTCCTCCTCGGGGGGGGGGGGCAGATGACATCATCCTGTGCCCCTCCTCCTCGGGGGGGGGCAGATGACACCATCCTGTGCCCCTCCTCCTCTGGGGGGGGGGGCAGATGACGTCAAAAAGCCCCCCTCAGGAACATTTCTGTGTTTTCATGTCAGTTTGTGACGTGGACGTGGATCAGTTTAAATTCAGCCTGTGTGTTCCAGGACGGGACCGGGATCCCGATGCTCTTCTGGGGCGTGTTCGACGGCCACGCCGGCTCCGGAGCCGCCATCATGGCCTCGAAGCTGCTCCACAGACTCATCCGAGATCGACTCGGAGAAATCTGCCACCTGCTGGAGAACCCGAGCAGTGCACCTCCAATCTGCCTGGCCAAAAACGGAAACGCCTACCAGGTCGACGCGAAGAAGGGGGCCCCTCAGGAGCCAGAGGATCCTGATGCAGTTTGTGACTCCACACTGCGCTTCCACATGGAGAAAACTGTGAGTCTGGAAAGTCTCATCATGGGAGTGATCGAAACGGCGTTTAAACAGATGGTGAGTACCCCCAAAGAGCACCCGAAGAGGTTTAAATCAGAGGAGTACCACCACAGAGCTCACAAGTATGTTTAAATAAGAGGAGTACCCCCAAAGAGCACCCGAAGAGGTTTAAATCAGAGGAGTACCACCACAGAGCATACAAGTATGTTTAAATCAGAGGAGTACCCCCAAAGAGCACCCGAAGAGGTTTAAATCAGAGGAGTACCACCACAGAGCTCACAAGTATGTTTAAATCAGAGGAGTACCACACAAACTCCACACAAGTATGTGTTTAAATAAGAGAGTAGTACCCCAATTCTGGCACCCGAAGTTTAAATCAGAGTCAAAGAGCACACAAGTATGTTTAAATCAGAGGAGTACCACACAAACTCCACACAAATGTGTTTAAATAAGAGGATTCTGGTCAAAGCTCAGGTCTGAAACAAACTCAGGAAAACAACAAACGACTGAAACAGGCCAAAGATCTAAAAACACGACACGTTTATATGTATCAGAACCATCAGAACGTTGTTCATGCAGAAACACTCAGGACATGTTTGTGGAGTCAGTTTTGATTTGTTGTGATTTGTTAGTTAGATTAACTGAAGCCTCTTCATCGTTTTAACTCCGGCTCTTTGTTTAAAATCTGTTCTAGACTTTATATTTTGTTCTTGATGATCCTTCGTCTCTGAGCTCGACTCGTCCTTCAAACATTTTCTTCTATTAATCGTAGAATGTTTTTTTGAGATGATTCCTGTACTTTGTGAATAATAAACCTCTGAGGAGGATCTGAAGAGGCTGAAACACTAGAAAAGTCTTATTCTCGCTGGTTGTTTCTCGCAGGACGACCTGATCGAGAAGGAGAAAGCGTCGTACGCCATCTCCGGCGGCTGTTGTGCCTTAGCAGCGATTCATCTAATGGGTAAACTGTACGTGGCCAACGCCGGAGACAGCAGGTAAATAAAGGAGATCTACATGAAAGTTTTAGGTTTAGATTCATCTGTGGCGTTTTACAGGGCCATAATCATCAGAAACAATGAGATCATCCCCATGACCAATGAGTTCACACCTGAGTCTGAGAGACAGAGGCTCCAGTATCTGGTAAATACACTTTAAATAAAGTCTGATTGTGTTTTATGAGGCTCTTTATGAAACAGTCTAAGAATAATCGTCTGATTTGAACCGTGGAGTGTGTGGGTGAAACAGGAAGTGTGTGTGTAGCTCATCCTGTTTCACACGTTTCTCAAAATGACTCATGAAGTTTGATTAACGCCTCGTGTCCTCAGGGTTTCCTCAGACCCGAGCTCCTGGGGAACGAGTTCACTCATATCGAGTTTCCTCGAAGGATTCAGCACAACGAGCTCGGCAAGAAGATGCTGTATCGAGACCACACGATGACGGGATGGTGCGTTTCACGATTAAACGAGAATCACACATGTGCACGAGTGTAAGAGCTTCTCTTCTCACAGGGCGTACAAAACCATCGTAGAAGACGATCTAAAATTCCCCCTAATATACGGAGAAGGGAAAAAGGTGAGACGCACATTTATAAAAGTCAAACTGGTAATAATCCATGAAGTGACTTTAATGAAAACATCACAACTCAATGTGTGTGTGTGTGTGTGTGTTCTCCTCTGTGTGTGTGTGTGTGTGTTCTCCTCTGTGTGTGTGTGTGTTCTCCTCTGTGTGTGTGTATGTGTGTGTTCTGTGTGTGTGTTCTCCTCTGTGTGTGTGTGTGTGTGTGTGTTCTCTGTGTGTGTGTGTGTGTGTGTGTTCTCCTGTGTGTGTGTGTGTGTGTGTGTGTGTGTGTTCTCCTCTGTGTGTGTGTGTGTGTGTGTGTGTGTGTGTGTGTGTGTGTTTCTGTGTGTGTGTGTGTGTGTGTATGTGTGTGTGTGTTCTCTGTGTGTGTTCTATGTGTGTGTTCTCTGTGTGTGTTCTCTGTGTGTATGTGTGTGTGTTCTCTGTGTGTGTTCTCTGTGTGTATGTGTGTGTGTTCTCTGTGTGTGTTCTCTGTGTGTATGTGTGTGTGTTCTCTGTGTGTGTTCTCTGTGTGTATGTGTGTGTGTTCTCTGTGTGTGTTCTCTGTGTGTGTGTTCTCTGTGTGTGTGTGTGTTCTCTGTGTGTGTGTTCTCTGTGTGTGTGTGTGTGTTCTATGTGTGTGTTCTGTGTGTGTGTTCTCTCTGTGTGTGTGTGTGTGTTCTCTGTGTGTGTTCTGTGTGTGTTCTGTGTGTGTTCTGTGTGTGTGTTCTCTGTGTGTGTTCTCTGTGTGTGTGTGTTCTCTGTGTGTGTGTGTGTTCTCTGTGTGTGTGTGTTCTCTGTGTGTGTGTGTGTGTGTGTGTGTGTGTTCTCTGTGTATGTTCTGTGTGTGTGTTCTCTGTGTGTGTGTGTGTGTATGTGTGTGTGTTCTCTGTATGTGCGTGTGCGTCTGTCCATCACAGGCTCGTGTCATGGCGACCATCGGCGTGACCCGGGGCCTGGGCGACCACGACCTCAAAGTTTACAACTCCAACATTTACATCAAACCGTTTCTGTCGTGTGTCCCTGAGGTGAGACTCCACGGTTCTGTCCCCAGCTGTGAGAGCCACGAAAATGACTCTGTTTTCTCTCAGTTTTCTCTGTTTGCTCACGGTGTTGCTCACAGTGTTTCTCTCTCTTTTCTCTCTGTTTTCTCTCTGTTTTCTCTCTGTTTTCTCTCAGTTTTCTCTCTGTTTTCTCTCTGTTTGCTCACGGTGTTGTTCACGGTGTTTCTCTCTGTTTTCTCTCTGTTTTCTCTCAGTTTTCTCTCTGTTTTCTCTCTGTTTGCTCACGGTGTTGCTCACGGTGTTTCTCTCTGTTTTCTCTCTGTTTTCTCTCTGTTTTCTCTCAGTTTTCTCACTGTGTCGCTCACGTGTCTCTCTGTGTTTCTCTCGGTGTTTCTTCGTCCTCTCTGTTTTTTTCTCTCTGTTTTTACATCTCACGGTGTTTCTCTCTCGTTTGTCTCTGTTCTTTGTTTTCTCTCTGTTTCTCTCTGTTCTCTCTGTTTTCTCTCTGTTTTCTCACAGTGTTGCTCACGGTGTTTCTCTCTGTTTTCTCTCTCTTTTCTCACTCTTTTCTCACTCTTTTCTCTCTGTTTGCTCACGGTGTTTCTCTCTCTTTTCTCTCTCTTTTCTCACTCTTTTCCCACTCTGTTCTCTCTCTTTTCTCTCTCTTTTCTCTCTTTTCTTTTCCTCACGGTGTTTTTCACGGTGTGTTCTCTCTTTTGTCTCTCTCCTCTCTTTTCTCTCTTTTCTCTTTCTCTCTTTTCGCTCTCTGTTCTCTCTGTTTTCTCACTCTGTTTTCTCTCGTTTTCTCTCTCTCTGTTTTCGCTCACTCTGTTTTCTCACGATGTTTCTTCTCTTCACACCTTTCTCTCTCTCTGTTTTCTCTCTCTGCTTTTATCTTTTCCTCTTTTCTCTCTCTCTTTTCTCACTCTTTTCTCTTCACACGGTTTGCTCTCGGTTTTCTCTCTCTTTTCTCTCTCTTTTTCTTTCTCTCTTCTCTCTGTTTTCCAACATCTTTTCTCTCTGTTTTTCTCTCTCTTTTTCTCACGGTTTTCTCACTCTTTTCCTCTCTCTGTTTGCTCACGGGTGTCCTTTTCTCTCTCTTTTCTCTCTCTCTTTTCTCACTCTTTTTTTCTCTCTCTTTCTCTCTTTTCTCTCTTTTGTTCTCCACTCTGTTTCTCTTTTTCCTCTCTTTTCTCTCTCTTTTCTCTCTCTTTTCTCTCTCTTTTCTCTCTCTTTTCTCTCTTTTTCCCCTCTTTCTCTCTCTTTCTCTCTCTTTTCTCCCTCTCTTTCCTCTACGGTCACTTTTCTTTCTCACGGTGTTTCTCTCGTTGTTTCTCTGTTTTCTCTCGGTGTTTCTCTCGGTGTTTCTCTCTTTCTGTTTTTTGTTCTCTCTGTTTTCTCTCTCTTTCTTCTCTGTTTTTTTCTCTTTTGTCCTTCCCTCTCTCTGTTTTCTCTTTTCTCTTCCTTTTTCTCTCTGTTTTCTTTGTTTTCACGGTCTTTTTCACTCTGTTTGGGTTTCTGTCGTTTTCTCTCTCTTTTCTCTCTGTCCCTAAATCTCTTTCTCTCTGTTCTCTCTCTGTTCTCTGTTCTCTCTGTTCTCTCTCTGTTCTCTCTCTGTTCTCACTCTGTTCTCTGGTCTCAGGTGATGGTGTATAACCTGGATGAGAACAAACACGGCTCTAACGACGTCCTGGTCATGGGGACAGACGGACTGTGGGACGTGACCACAGACAGAGAAGTGGCAGATGCTGTGTCGGCGTATTTATCCTGCTGCGACCCCTCTGATCCCATGAGGTATGTGCTCACATAATCCTTTAACTGAGCTTTTGTTCCCTCTAAGTCCTCGTTATGAACGTGTGTGTGAACATGTTCAGGGGGATTTGTGAGGCCTCGTGTTCTTCTGAAGGTCAGACCATCCACTAGATGGCAGTGTAAGTTTAGAGAACAGCCGAGGTTATGACGTGAAAAAGAACCTCAACATGTGAAGAAAATGTTGAAGGAAACATCGATTAAGTCACAGCCCCAGTTCAAATGAAGCTGTGACGCTGTGTAAAAAATAAAAAAAAATACAGAATACAATGATCAGCAAATCCTTTTCAACCTATATTGAAGTGAATAAACTACAAAGACGTGATGTTTAATGTTCAAACTGATCGACTTTATTGTTTTTATGTAAATATTCGCTCATCTGGGACACGGGGCCATTAAAGAACGAGAGAGAGAGGAATGTTTAAAATCCACCTGGAACATTCCCCAGGTTCAAACAGGTGAGTGTCGTGAGGAGAAAAGGAGCATCTCTGAAGGACTCAGACGTTCACAGGACGAGGTTCAGCTCTTTGAACATCTGTGTGAGCAAATAGTCCAACAGTCTAAGAACGAACGACTCTGTGAACAACTGCAACGAATCCAGGGATTTCATAATATCATCAAAACAGAGAATCTGGAGAAGTCTCTGCAGGTCAGGCCCAAAACCAGCACCCTCGACCCCTCAGGTGGAACTGAGCAGACGTGAATGTGTGAAGGACATCACCACTTCAGGAAAACACCGTCAGTGACAGTTCAACACCACATCTCCAAGTGCAGGTTAAAACTGCACCAAAGAGAAATACAAATATCTACAACAAACTCTCCGGCTGTTCTGTCCCCGAGCTCCCCTCAGCTGTGGTCTGACGACATCTCAGACTGTTTTTGGAAATCATGGACGTCGTGTCCTGTCAAAGACGAAAAGGACCAAAGAACCATCCAGAATGTTCTCAGAGCAGAGTTTAAAAGCCTCTGTGATGGTCTGGGGGTGTTAGTGATGGTCTGGGGGTTTCTGTGTTTTATAAAAGTGTTTCATTCAGTGTTTTATTCTGTGTTTTATAAAACCGTTTCATTCAGTGTTTTATAAAAGTGTTTTATTCTGTGTTTTATTCTGTGCTTCATTCAGTGTTTTATAAAAGCGTTCCATCCTGTCTCGTAGGTACTCTTTGGCCGCTCAGGACGTGCTCATGAGGTCCCGGGGCGTGCTGAAGGAGCGCGGCTGGAGGTTACCCAATGAGAGACTGGGGTCTGGCGATGACATCACGGTGTTCGTGGTCCCTCTGGCGGGAGGCGAGCTGGAGACATGACGAGTCGTTGCCGTAGAGACCGCTGTGACAGGCCTGTAGTTCTGTGAGCTCCGCCCCTCGGCCCTCCTCCTCCTCCGTCTCTCCTGGAGCGACCCCCCGGAGCGACGGGAGACGAGAGCGCCTCCTCGTGACAGATCTGAGCACCTTCACCTCCCGGCACCGCCCCGTCCCGCAGAACGCCACGCTCCGTCGCTCTACGTGTTTTTAATGACATTTCCTTTTCTTCCTCTTCTGCTGTTTGTGAGAATTCAATCTTTGTAATATTTAGTTGAAGACGGGACAGAACATGTTGTAAAAATGCCTGCAGTTTTCACAATCATCTGTTGAAGAAAAAGGGAAACCAAAGATGCTGTAACGAGCATGAAAAAAGAAACGTGTAAAGTGAAAAAACAGAAAATCACAAACGGCACAGGATGGTTTAACGACGGTTCAGAAGACGCTGCAGAGACACGTTTGTGGACTGTTCCTCTTCCTGAGCTGAATGAGACACTTCAGGACGAGCACATCCTCCACATCTGCACCTTTTTCTCTGATTGAATGTGATAAATGTGATTTTACTCCAGGAGATTTGCTGCACCTTTTCCACATGTTTCATTTAACAGTTTCAGTGAACGTTTCGCTGCAGAAAGTGTGAGACTTTTCACACTTTTGCCTTATTCAGATGAGTTTGTTTTAAAATCAGTTGCACTTTTTGAACCTCGTGGCAGTGACGTAGAACGACGTTAAGTTTAACATTTTACCTCGTGTGTTTCGTTTTGTTTAGATTGTCCATATATTTTTGGAGCAGATGTTTTATTTTTTGTGTCCTAGTTGAGTCTGAAACGCTGTGTCTCGTAGAGGACGTGTTACTGCTGTGCTAAAGACAAAAAATGTGTACAGGTTTAGAAATAAATCCAATTTTTCCTGTTTTCATTCTAGGCTTGGGCTTTGATATTTTAAAATAAAATGAAACAGCATGATTCTATAATCTTTAAGCTGAAGTGTGGGCTTTAGTTTTGCACAGTTTTTCAAATTGACACTTACAAAACTTACATAACTGAGGCTTTTTGTGGGATGTTACTGTAAATACTGGTGGAGAGTGTGTCAAAAGAGAAAGAATGTACAGATATATTTGATGAAGATGATTCTATATCCAAAAATATGGTAAATATATTAAACTTTATAAAGATAGTCTGTTCTTTAGCCTGATCAGTTCCTCCACCTGCCTGACTCCTGCCCGAGAACAAAAGAAGCATCACAGACATCACATTAGTGACCTGTTACTGACCCGTTACTGACCTGTTACTGACCCGACTCTGACCTGTTTCCGACCTGTTACTGACCCGTTTCTGACCTGTTACTGACCTGTTTCTGACCCGTTACTGACCCGACTCTGACCTGTTTCCGACCTGTTACTGACCCGTTTCCGACCTGTTTCCGACCTGTTTCTGACCTGTTTCTGACCCGTTTTTGACCTGTTTCTGACCCGTCTCTGACCTGTTTCTGACCTGTTTCTGACCTGTTTCTGACCTGTTTCTGACCCGTTTCTGACCTGTTTCTGACCCGTTTATGACCTTTCCCTGTGAGGCACATCAGGTCAGGCAGCAGATTTAATCGGGTCAAATCTTTGTATTTGCTGCAGAAATGTGAGATTATGAGGCTCATGGTTCTGCAGGACAGAACAGCTCATCCCCCGAGTCTCCTCCTGCACGAGACCTGCACTATGATGTCATCTTTAGACGAGGAGGAGGAGAAACAGAGGAGGAGGAGACAGAGGAGGAGACACAGAGGAGGAGGAGACAGAGAGGAGGAGACACACAGAGGAGGAGGAGACACACAGAGGAGGAGGAGACAGAGGAGGAGACACAGAGGAGGAGGAGACAGAGAGGAGGAGGAGACACGGAGGAGGAGGAGACACACAGAGGAGGAGGACGAGACACAGTACAGCTCGTGCAGCAGAGGGTAAAGTCAGAGATGAGCAGGAGCAGAAACAGTAAAACAGACGTGTCTCGTGTTACAGATGATGTGTCTTTTAGTTTATGAGGTTTTGTTTTGATATTTACTCAAGTATTTAGTTCAAATACATTAGTAAAAATGTGTCTTTTCTGTGGTTTCATGTGTGTTTGGCCACAGTGGAGCAGGACATATCACCCACAGCTTATAGAGGCTGGACTTTCTGTGGTTTAGTTTCACTTTGTCCATAATCTCACACTGTGTCGAATAATTATCCTTGTGCACGTCACTGTTTGACCTGGAAACAAAACCACAGAAGAAACTGAAGACACACAAGAAACTGAAGAAACTGAACCTGCAGAATGTGGAGACACAGAGACAACAGCACAGACACAAACATGCCTCCTGTTTTACTCTGACAGAACAGACACAAACATGCCTCCTGTTTTACTCTGACAGAACAGACACAAACATGCCTCCTGTTTTACTCTGAAAGGCTCAGGCAGAAGCAGCTCCTCTTCATCTGTTCATCTTCACTGTGGCGTCTTTACGCACAGGACACTCCTCCTGCACCTAGGGGGAGTGTCCTGCTTACAGGAGGAGCAGGAGGAGTGTCCTGGAGCAGGAGGAGTTAGGGAGGAGGAGTGTCCTGGAGCAGGAGGAGTGTCTTTATGCATACAGGAGGAGGAGTTTAGGAGGAGTGTCCTGTAGGAGGAGGAGTGTCCTGTAGGAGGAGAGTCCTGTAGGAGGAGGAGTGTCCTGTAGGAGGAGTGTCCTGTAGGAGGAGAGTCCTGTAGGAGGAGGAGTGTCCTGTAGGAGGAGTCCTGTAGGAGGAGGAGTGTCCTGTAGGAGGAGTCCTGTAGGAGGAGGAGTCCTGTAGGAGGAGGAGTCCTGCGCTGCTCCTCTCGCTCTGGGCTCACACTGCAGAGAGGAGACTCTGTGTTTGTGACACGGAGAAAAGAATCAGGAGAATATCACGTCTGAAGCATCGATACGGCTCCTGAACGGTGAGTGTGGAGGAGGCTCTCTGAGGCTCTGGAGGAGGCTCTGGAGGAGGCTCTGGAGGAGGTGTCAGCTCCTCATGGCTCAGTTTGTTTAGTTGTTTGAGGAGGTGGTGGCTCGTCCTCGTTCAGGATTAGTTTTTTTCCAGTTTGGTCATAGTTTAAACTGACGCTTCTGTGACTCTGAGGCTTTGTCCAAACTGTTGATCAGAGTCAGAGAAGAGTCAGAGGAGAACTAACCCCGAGGAGACATGAGACTGAGGCAGGAGCAGGACTGTCCTGGTCTGTCCTGGGACTGTCCTGGACTGTCCTGGTCTGTCCTGGTCTGTCCTGAGTCTGTCCTGGACTGTGTTGGGACTGTCCTGGTCTGTCCTGAGTCTGTCCTGGACTGTCCTGGTCTGTCCCGGGACTGTCCTGAACTGTCCTGGGTCTGTCCTGGTCTGTCCTGGGACTGTCCTGGGTCTGTCCTGGTCTGTCCCGGGACTGTCCTGAGTCTGTCCTGGGTCTGTCCTGGTCTGTTCCGGGTCTGTCCTGGGACTGTCCTGGGTCTGTCCTGGGACTGTCCTGGGTCTGTCCTGGTTTTCTGGGGCTGTTCTTTTTGTGACTCTGGTCTGATGTTTTTGTGTTTATCAAAGTGAAATCCTGTTGTTTGAAGCAGTTTGTTGGATTTTGTTTCAGTTTTGTCCTGCACATGTTGGTCGTGTTGATGATGTCGATCGTGTCGATTGTGTCGATCGATTGTGTTGATCGTGTTGATCGATCGCGTCGATCGCATCGATCACGTCGATCGATCGTGCCGATCGTGTTGATCATGTAGATGATGTTGATCGTGTCGATCGATCGTGTCGATCGATCGTGTCGATCGATCGTGTCGATCGATCGTGTCGATCATGTGTGATGTTGTGTCGTGTTGATCGATCGATCGTCGTCGATCGATGTGTCGATCGATCGTGTCGATCGATCGTGTCGATCGATCGTGTCGATCGATCGTGTCGATCGATCGTGTCGATCGATCGTGTCGATCGATCGTGTCGATCGATCGTGTCGATCATGTAGATGATGTTGATCGTGTCGATCGTGTCGAACGATCGTGTCGATCGATCGTGTCGATCGATCGTGTCGATCATGTAGATGATGTTGATCGTGTCGATCGTGTCGAACGATCGTGTCGATCGATCGTGTCGATCGATCGTGTCGATCGATCGTGTCGATCATGTAGATGATGTTGATCGTGTCGATCGTGTTGATCGTGCCGATCGTGTCGATCAATTGTGTTGATCGATCGTGTCGATCATGTTTCACAGATGTGAGTCAAACAGATAAATGTGGAAACACATTTTTGAATTGATTTGATCCTGATAGTGTGAGATAAAGTGAGAGAAATCCAGCTCTGTGCCTCCAAGACGACATTTATCTTCACTATTATTTGGACAATTCCACAGAAATGCAAAACTGCTCCTTCCAAACTCAGCTCTAACTGTGACCAGAGCAGAGTAAATGCTCATGTTGCTCTAGAGATGGTTGTGTTCTCAGTGTAAATGCTCGTGTTTCTCTGGAGATGCTTGTGTTCCTCTGGAGATGGTTGTGTTCTCAGTGTTCATGTTCGTGTTTCTCTGGAGATGCTTGTGTTCCTCTGGAGATGGTTGTGTTGGGTCCTTCTGGAGATGGTTGTGTTCTCAGTGTTCATGTTCGTGTTCCCCTGGAGATGTTCGTGTTCCTCTGGAGATGGTTGTGTTCCTCTGGAGATGTTCGTGTTCCTCTGGAGATGGTTGTGTTCTTGGTGTAAATGCTTGTGTTCCTCTGGAGATTGTTGTGTTCTTGGTGTAAATGCTTGTGTTCCTCTGGAGATGCTTGTGTTCCTCTGGAGATGGTTGTGTTCTCAGTGTTCATGTTTGTGTTCCTCTGGAGAGGCTCGTGTTCCTCTGGAGATGGTTGTGTTCTCAGTGTTCATGTTCGTGTTCCCCTGGAGATGTTTGTGTTCCTCTGGAGATGGTTGTGTTCCTCTGGAGATGTTCGTGTTCCTCTGGAGATGTTCGTGTTCCTCTGGAGATGGTTGTGTTCCTCTGGAGATGGTTGTGTTCTCAGTGTTCATGTTCGTGTTCCCCTGGAGATGTTCGTGTTCCTCTGGAGATGGTTGTGTTCCTCTGGAGATGCTCGTGTTCCTCTGGAGAGGGTTGTGTTCAAAGTGAGTTCAGGGACGGGGGATGGTTCTTCTCTGTGAGCTTGTTCTGTCGGGCGGCTCATGATCTGACTCATTAAACAAACGTGAATCACGGCCGGTTTGTGTTTTAGAGCCGGCACATCCTCGTCTCCAGGCTGGTAGGAGAAAACATCTGTTCACTCTTGGCTCTTGACCTCGGACTGTTTCTCTGGGGATTCTTAGTGCTTCAACTGTCACTGTTCTCGCCTGGGACGAAAGGAACCGTGCTTCAGGTCACAGATCTGAGACGTCCAACCTGGATCTGCTCAAAGTCCTGCCCTGTGTGGCCTTCTGGAATAATTCAGTCTGTCATTTCAGTTTTAACAACTCTAAAAGCACAAAAGCTGTTTCCTCAAAGTGCTGAAGAACTCGAGAACCCTAAACCTTAGAAAAGTCCAGACAGAACGTGTTTCCAGTTTATTTCTCCACATGGACAGGATCAGATTTTCAGATGTTGTTGTTGATCTTTTAGGCTTAAAGTTTGTGTTTGTGTCACATGTTTCACCTTTGTCATCATCACGGCTGTAAACCACTTACACCACAGCGAAATACTCTGAAGTATCCAGGATAAAGCGGGGCACTGAGGGGTCACGCAGGGGTCAGACAGAGTCCAGGACGTCCTGCCTCTGTCCTGTCCCACGGGGACGCTCGGAGACACAACTCAAAATGAAGTAAACGTGTTTTAACCCGGCCGTAAACTCGTGAGGCGACGGTCCGACTGTGGGGCGGGTCTGATCTGCTTTGGGTGGGACGTGGTTGGTTTAGTTTGTCTTACACTTACGCTGAGGTTAAATCTGAGTCTTAATCATATCATCTTAACAGGTCACATGTTCATTTGGGTTTATAACGTCCAAATACAAGATAAAAAGTGTTAAATGTTAAAGTAAAGATCATTTCTTTATTAAAAAAATCCAGATGAGGTGTTTGAACCAGCCCGTGTGTATAAAGTGTCGTTCTGTCGCACCATAAAGCTCTCGATGGTTGTTTTGACGTTCTCTGGAGGCCCCTGTGACGGCTCCAGGATCTTCTGGAGCTGTCAGCGTTAGTCAGATTAGGGTTTGCCGTGTGGGTTTAGGCGAGTGGACAGCTTGTGTTCAGCTTGTGTTCAGCTTGTGTTCAGCTTGTGTCCGCTGCTCCAGGATGTCTGCTCACTTCGCCGTCTTAGTGTTGGACATCTGATGAACTTTAGCCTATTTCTCACAGACGCATGAAGTGGAATGTAAATCTGACTTCACGTTACAGCCAATCTGTAAATATTAGAGGAGAAAAGTCTTTAAATCAGGTGAGGATTGTTCTTTTGGTTGGTTTATGTCGGTTGTAAACATTAAATAGTGTTTTCTGTGTGTGACTTTTCAACCGTGCAGCAAAATATACCAGAACTATCACTTTTACTCAGGCTCATTACTGCAAATACAACACTTCACCATTACTGCTATGAGTACTACTACTACAAGTACTACAAATATGCCCGTCACACATCAAATCTGCCGCTTTTTATGTCAAAAACTGTATTTCCTGCAGTTTTGTGCTGCTGTTTTGATTTTCCTTGTGCTGCTTCCTTCATTGTAAATATTTGTCCAACTATCTTGTACTTTTATTTGAGAAATGTTTCTAAATCCAGTGTAACTTACTCCACTCCATCCCTGTCCTAGTTTAAGAGCTGATCGTTTTAAAAGTTTAGCAGATGAAACCGTCACTTGTCCAGTTTAATAGAACCTGGGGCAGAAGCTCCGTTTCCAGGCTGCGTCTGAGTTATATTCAGTTGTTCTAAAGGGCAGCCGCACCTCACGGCTGTGGTCACACTCTGCCTCAGCCTGTTGCATAACGACTGGCCCCTAAAGCCTCAGGAAACCTCTGAGAAGGAAGAAAAGAGCTGGTGTTGTTCATTAACGCGGCATTACTCAAATAGTTGTGCAGCGTTGTAGCTCTTTCCCTCTTGTTGGTTTTAATGGCGCTTGTGCTGTAACAGGATCCTTCAGTTTAACATGTGTCACAAGTGTTTAAGATAATGATACGTCTCTGAGCAGAATGACGTGAAAGCCCCGGGTTTTTTCACTCTGACATGTCCCACTGTAAAAGGAGCTTCAACCAAGAATCAACAATGTTTTCCTCCACGAACTGATAACAAATTTCTTTTCTGTTTCTCATGGGACACATTTACACACAATTAACCACGAGCTATTTTTAAATCCTTCTTTCCTCATGCACGACGTCCCATCAGGCACCGGACCCACTTTTACTTCTATTCTTCCAACAATCGTGGACAAAGCAGCAGATAATTCTGAGTGTTTAGTGGAGACAGTGATTCATGACGAACACCTCACGCTCATGAGGGACATTAGGCGTATTAGTGGCAGCCATCTTGACGCCCTCCTCTGTCGTCCGTGTCGTTAGTTTCCATTAGTGTCTTGACTGGAGGTTTGTGACAGACGGAGGCGTCATGTGACCTGACGAGGCGCCGTCCTGCGATTTGTTCAAACACGAGGGCAACACGTCGTTACGTCTAAAACTCCAGAGGTGAACAGGTCGACTGGTTTTTGTTATGGGAACTTTGGAGAACGTTGGATTTTAAAACTGCGTCTAGAAAGTTGAGGGATAAATATTAGAACTTATCTGTCCCTCAGTCCAGGTCTGATCCAGAGAAAAGACTAAATCTGACAAAAGGACAAAAAGTTTCAGAGTGAAGATGTTTGTCTGCTCGTCCAAGTCTCTTCTTCAGTTCTGGTCAGATTATTTCTTCAGTTTGGTCAGATTATTTCTTCAGTTTGGTCAGATTATTTCTTCAATTTGGTCAGATTATTTCTTCAGTTTGGTCAGATTATTTCTTCAATTCTGATCAGATTATTTCTTCAGTTTGGTCAGATTATTTCTTCAGTTTGGTCAGATTATTTCTTCAGTTTGGTCAGATTATTTCTTCAATTCTGATCAGATTATTTCTTCAGTTTGGTCAGATTATTTCTTCAGTTTGGTCAGATTATTTGTTCAATTTGGTCAGATTATTTCTTCAGTTTGGTCAGATTATTTCTTCAATTCTGATCAGATTATTTCTTCAGTTTGGTCAGATTATTTCTTCAGTTTGGTCAGATTATTTCTTCAGTTTGGTCAGATTATTTCTTCAGTTTGGTCAGATTAATTCTTCAGTTTGGTCAGATTATTTCTTCAGTTTGGTCAGATTATTTCTTCAGTTTGGTCAGATTATTTCTTCAGTTTGGTCAGATTAATTCTTCAGTTTGGTCAGATTATTTCTTCAGTTTGGTCAGATTATTTCTTCAGTTTGGTCAGATTATTTCTTCAGTTCTGGTCAGATTATTTCTTCAGTTCTGATCAGATTATTTCTTCAGTTTGGTCAGATTATTTCTTCAGTTTGGTCAGATTATTTCTTCAGTTCTGATCAGATTATGTCAGAGGAGGTGACATGTTCAGTTTCCAGGGGGAGACTCCGAGGGGCTTCAGTCCTAAACCCTCAGACTGTGTGACTCTGCAGTTTTCACGTCTGTGGACTGTGGGAACGGGCCCTGCAGCTGAGGAATATGAAAGTGTCACAAACCATCACCAGACTTTTCCATAAGAGCAGAAATGTAACCTGATATTTCCATAAACCGTCTCTCACGCCCTGCATTTCCTGGAAGGATTAAGGTTTCGCCAAGAAATCCTCATGGAAACGCCTCACACCAGGCTCTTCAGTCTGCAGCACGTTTCTCTTACACTTTTTATTCTGTTGTTGGTCTAAATCCTGAGGATGTTTCATGATGTTTCATTAAACCGACAAACCTCCTCACACTGACAGTTCAGCAGATGATATTAGAATTTAGAAGTGTGGTTATGTCTGCGCTTTATGTCGAGCTGATGCAGAGGCACCAGTGAAATATGAATAAATAAATAATCAGTTTATCTCATTTAATGAAACTTAAGCAGAAATTCAAGCCTGAAAAACTCACCTGCAGCTTCATGTCCAGTGACTCCAGCTCCTCCTCAGGCCACACCACAGACAGGTCTCTCTCCTCCAGGGCGGCTCCTCCTCTGCACCTCCTCTGCACCTCCTCTGCACCTCCTCTTCAGCCAGTCTCTAACACCTCTCCCCCTGGTGCTCCCCAGCTCTCCTCTGACCCTTTGACCCTCTGACTCCTCCACCTGTGTCTCAGCTCAGAGCCACATCCGCCTCATGAACCACAAACTCTTCATCCAGTTCAGTTTTTCTTTCATTTACATTTGTAAATTTGTGACTCTAAACTTCAGAGAGTCGTTCAGATTTTGGAGGAATCTCTGCATTCTGGATGTGCTTTTGGGCTGAAATAGAAATATTGGCTCCAGGTTGGAATATTTGAAGAAGACGAGTGAATATCTGTCCAATCGTCCCTGAGAAGTGCAGGATGAATGAAGCTCAGGAATGTTTTTGACATCGACGGAAGTGATAACAGAACCGTCTTTAGTCCAGTCACTGGATCCATCCCACTGCTGGTTTACATTTGTCCCACTGCAGGTTTATATTTGTCCCACTGCTGGTTTATCTTTGTCCCGCTGCAGGTTTATATTTGTCCCACTGCAGGTTTATCTTTGTCCCGCTGCAGTTTTACCTTTGTCCCCCGTTGGACACACTTTGTCCAGGCTGGACTCCTGGGGACATGACTGAGCTGCACAGATGAAATACAGTGAGACACATGAGACACTTTAACCTGCAGTTCACAGATGAATGTGCCTGATAAGTGTCTGCTCTGGTGAGGAGGAGGAGGAGGAGGAGGAGGAGAGGAGGAGGATGAGGAGGATGCAGGAGGAGCAGAAGGAAGAGGAGGAGGAGCAGGAGGAGGAGGAGCAGGAGGCTGTCAGGAGCGTCTGGCAGACAGTGGATGAGGTGAGGAGCAGGATGAATTTAGGCACAGCTGCTGGGAGCAGTGAGACTCGTCCATCACCTCCACAGAGGAGGAGCAGGAGGAGGAGAGAGGAGGAGGAGGAGCAGGAGGAGGAGGAGGAGGAGAGGAGCGAGCAGCAGCAGAAGGAGGAGGAGGAGGAGGAGGAGACAGAGCAGAAACAGAACCTGTGTTGCATTCTTTTAACAGAACCTGTGTTTGTTCTTTTAGGTCCATCGTTAAATTCACAGATGCATCAATTTTCATGACAAACAGTGAAATGACTTTATGACACGAGACACATGCCTCAGTTTATCTGAGTAACACCGACTGTGTTCACTCCGCCTCATGAAGACCTTCCTCTGACGTTGTTTTAGTTTTAGCCATTTTCTAAAAAGTGGAACAAAAGCACCTGGACCTGGAGGTGTTTTTGTTTTTTCTGCGTTGGGACACTTCACCAGCTGCTGTTTCCCAGAATCCCCTGCTCCTCAGAGCACATTCCTCCAGCTCCTGCGTCTTTTCTTTTTGCTCCTGATGCTTTTGTTTGGGTCTCATTCTGTCAAAAGTTCAAATCCATTAAAGTCGTGTTAAATATCGGAGGTGAGGACGTTACAAAAATGTGGTTTTGATGCTGTTTGTTTTTCTAAACTTCCAAATAAGGGACTTTTGTGGGTAAATCTGTGATACTTTAGCCTCAACTTAAACAATATTCAAACAATATTTATGTTTATTGGGACATTTTTGTGGATATCACTGTGACTCGGAGGCACATTCTGAACATCCAGGATGGACAGATGCATAAATGATCACACTAAAATCACACTAAACGTCACATTTGTCCTGCACATCTGTGATTGTCTCTTTTCTCTCTGTTTCCGACAGACATGGCGGCCATTCGGAAGAAGCTGGTGATTGTGGGCGATGGAGCGTGTGGGAAAACCTGTCTGCTCATTGTGTTCAGTAAAGACCAGTTTCCTGAGGTTTATGTCCCCACTGTGTTTGAGAACTACATCGCTGATATCGAGGTGGATGGAAAACAGGTCAGTATACTCGAGTACATGCTCCGGTTTAGAGATGAACGAGTCTGTGCTGAACGTGGCATCAGCGTCACCAAACCTGAAGGGTTTAAAGTTAATGCTGAAAGAGTTTTTCTTATCGTTAAATGAGATTATACAGAACAGTTTTGCAGATAGATTAATAAAAACTTCAGTAAATCTTCTTGGAGAAACAGAAGTGGCAGCTCCACTTTCAGCCGCTTTGTTCTTCTCTGACCAGGATCAAAACAGGAAATGACTCTGCTTTTCCTGCTTCCTGTTCAGACGGGAACAGGAGTGTCTCTTGGAAAAGCCCGGGCCCTTCCCTCACTCCCCTCACTCCCTCCTCCCCTCCCCTCTCTCCCCTCTCTCCCCTCTCTCCCCTCACTCCCCTCACTCCCCTCACTCCCCCCTCCCTCTCCCCTCACTCCCCTCCTCCCCTCACTCCCTCTCTCCCCTCTCTCCCCTCTCTCCCCTCACTCCCCTCTCTCCCCTCACTCCCCTCTCTCCCCTCTCTCCCCTCACTCCCCTCACTCCCCTCACTCCCCTCACTCCCCTCTCTCCCCTCACTCCCCTCTCTCCCCTCACTCCCCTCACTCCCCTCTCTCCCCTCACTCCCCTCACTCCCCTCTCCTCCCCTCACTCCCTCTCTCCTCCCCTCACCCCCTCACTCCTCCTCCTCTCTCCCCCCTCTCTCCCCTCACTCCCCTCACTCCCCTCACTCCCTCACTCCCTCACTCCCCTCACTCCCCTCTCCTCCCCTCCTCCCCTCCCTCCCCTCTCTCCCCCTCTCTCCCCTCTCTCCCCTCTCTCCCCTCACTCCCCTCTCTCCCCTCACTCCCCTCTCCCCTCTCTCCCCTCTCTCCCCTCTCTCCCCTCTCTCCCCCTCACTCCCCTCTCTCCCCTCACTCCCCCCTCTCTCCCCCTCACTCCCCCCCTCAGCTCCCCTCACTCCCCTCTCTCCCCTCACTCCCCTCACTCCCCTCACTCCCCTCACTCCCCTCTCTCCCCTCCCTCCCCTCTCCCCTCTCCCCCCTCCTCCCCTCTCTCCCCTCTCTCCCCCTCTGCCTCCCCTCACTCCCCTCTCTCCCCTCACTCCCCTCTCTCCCCTCACTCCCCTCTCTCCCCCTCTCCCCTCTCTCCCCTCACTCCCCTCACCTCCCCTCACTCCCCTCTCTCCCCTCACTCCCCCTCACTCCCCTCTCTCCCCTCTCTCCCCTCTCTCCCCCTCTCCCCCTCCTCCCCCCCTCCCCTCTCTCCCCTCACTCCCCTCCCTCCCCTCACTCCCCTCTCTCCCCTCACTCCCCCCTCTCTCCCCTCACTCCCCTCCTCTCCTCCTCCTCCCCTCATCCCCTCTCCTCCTCCCCTCACTCCCCTCACTCCCCCTCCTCCCCTCTCCCCCTCACTCCCCTCACTCCCCTCTCTCCCCTCACTCCCCTCACTCCCCTCTCTCCCCTCTCCCCCTCTCTCCCCCTCTCTCCCCCTCACTCCCCTCACTCCCCTCTCCCCCCCTCCTCTCCCCTCACTCCCCTCCTCCCCTCTCTCCGCTCACCTCCTCCTCTCTCACTCCCCTCCCTCTCCCCTTCACTCCCCTCTCTCCCCTCTCTCCCCCTCTCTCCCCTCTCTCCCCTCACTCCCCCTCACTCCCCTCACTCCCTCCTCACTCCCCTCACTCCCCTCACTCCCCCTCTCCTCCCCTCTCTCCCCTCTCTCCCCTCTCTCCCCTCACTCCCCTCTCTCCCCTCACTCCCCTCTCTCCCCTCACTCCCCTCTCCTCCCCTCACTCCCCTCTCTCCCCTCTCTCCCCTCTCCCCTCTCTCCCCCTCACTCCCCTCACTCCCCTCTCTCCCCCTCACTCTCCCCTCACTCCCCCTCTCTCCCCTCTCTCCCCTCACTCCCCTCTCTCCCCTCTCTCCCCTCTCTCCCCTCACTTCCCCTCTCTCCCCTCACTCTCTCCCCTCTCTCCCCCCTCACTCCCCTCTCTCCCCTCTCTCCCCTCTCTCCCTCCTCTCTCCCCTCCCTCCCCCTCTCTCTCCCCCTCACTCCCCTCACTCCCCTCTCTCCCCTCACTCCCCTCTCCTCCCCTCTCTCCCCTCTCTCCCCTCTCTCTCCCCTCTCTCCCCTCTCCTCCCTCTCTCCCCCTCACTCTCCCTCTCTCCCCCTCTCTCCCCTCTCTCCCCCCTCTCCCCTCACAGATTCATGATGCATCTACAAACCACATGAGTGACACGTGACAGAACATTTCGCTCACTTTTCACAGACACAAATCAAAGCCACGTCTTTCCTGAAACGTCCTGTGTTTCCCTGAAGTGGAGCAGGTCCAGAACAGACACATGTTCTTCCACATGTGTAATAGTCCCGTTATTCCGCTGTCGCTTCATAAAGAGAAAAGCTCCAGTCGCTGTCGCTGCTCCGTCCAGATCCTCCTTTTCACACAAACTCACTGTTGATGAAATGTCTGTATTACTGAATAACATCGAATCACTAGAAACATGAAGCTAAAAGAGCTAACGTTAGATATTTCAGTTTAAAGTTGGCTCTGTAGATCTGCACATTCAGAAATCTCCTCAGACGTGTGCTTCTCGTGGATCTATAACGTGTTTCTTCTGCCGTGTTTGGCTGTGGTCGCTCTAAAACACCAGAAACGACAGAAACGACAGAAACGACCTCTCTGGTTTAAAAGTGGTGCTGCTGCAGTCTGCTCAGTGACCAGTAGGGTGTACTAAAGGACACTGTGACTTCAACCACGCTTCAGACAGAAGAGAAGGGAAAACTTTGTTATTATCGGATGTATTTCTTAACTGTTTAATTTTCCTTTTGACACAGTGATCTTAGATTTCACTGGGGAAGCGCAGGCTGCAGTGCTTGCCCTGACGTCACTGACACCGGAGCCATTTCCTGGTCCACACTTCACGGAGGAAGTGTAAAGATGTTTTCAGTCTGTGCAAAAGTTTATATAGTTTATGGAAACGTGCAGCCACAGATTTACAGACTTTTCCAGCGCGACTCGACTGAACCAAGGCCCTTTATCCTCCGAGAGAGAGACTTTTTCCACATCACTGTCATCGTGTAACTCTGTAAACGCCAAAGATTTAAACATAAACCAGGATTCCTCTGATGACAGTTAATAGGAACATGAGTGAAGTCCTGTGTTCTGTGTTTAGTCTTTCCCTTGTGGCTAAATAACTCTTTGTTGCTCCTTCAGTGACTTGGACAGTGCCTAAAATAGCTGTTTTTTTTTCTCATTTCCTCCCCACAGACTGCAGCTTAAGGCCAGTGAGAACATTAGCGCTGAGGCTCTCTCCAGCACAGAGCCACCTCCCGTCTCCTCTGCAAACTGCTATTTTGGGATGTTTGCCTGGTGCTCGAGCTCCGTGGGCTCGGTACCACGCATGTCGTCATCTTTAGTCTCTCGTGAGTCAGCAGAAGAAACGATAGAGACGATAGAACAGATGCTGCTGGTCGTGCAGGAGGCATCTGGTTTGATGGAGGCTAATCTGCTACTTTGCCTAATTGAATTAATGGGTGGTGTGATGGGATAAAGCTCGTCCTGCAGTTCGTTGCCACCACACTGACAACATAACGAGCTTAGGACGCTGGGCGGGTCAGGAGCCGTAATGATGCGGCGGATCATGAGGGGAAATGGTTCATCATGTCAACATTATAAGAACATTAATACAATAATGTCACAAACATTCTGAGGCGTGTTCATAAAGACATTAGTTTGAATTTATTTTGCCGCACCAGTGAACCTAAACTACTCTGAATAAGACACTTGGAATGCAGTCGCTCTGGTCATTTCTATCGTCAGGTCCATCTGAAAACTTTAATCTCACCAGTGAATCACTCTCATTGTGTTTTAATTATTCCAACAAAAGGCCCAGAACAAACAGTTTTTGTTCTTTTCTGCCTGAGCAGGTCGGATAAAGAAGCTCTCTACTGACTCCTAGTGCTCTGGAGCTGAGATACAGGAGCTTCTTTAATCGTGCTCTTCTTTAATCGTGCTCTTCTTTAATCGCGCTCTTCTTTAATCGCGCTCTTCTTTAATCGTGCTCTTCTTTAATCGTGCTCTTCTTTAATCGTGTATTAACCGTGTACTACTTTCAAAAGATGCACTTCAAATCCCTTTATTTCCTTAACACGGTCAAAACACTGTTCCTCCTCACATATCCAACACCTGCTCCCCTTTAACAGGCCCCGGTGAGGTCCCGGTGAGGCCCAGGTGTGGCCCAGGTGAGGCCCCGGTGAGGCCCCGGTGAGGCCCCGGTGAGGCCCAGGTGAGGCCCAGGTGTCAGAACATGAAACCAGCGACCCCCAGAGGCTGGAGGGACATTTCGGCTGATGTCATGCACTTCTCGTTGAGACTGAGGACGTTTAAATGACTGAAACCTTCACGTTTGTCTTGATAATGTTGATAATAACCTCGGTTCTGTAAAGTGAGTGTAATCTAAAATGTTCTAACTCTCACTCTTCTGCGTCTGGTTTCAGGTGGAGCTGGCGCTGTGGGACACGGCGGGACAGGAGGACTACGACAGGCTCAGACCTCTGTCCTACCCCGACACTGACGTCATCTTAATGTGCTTCTCCATCGACAGCCCGGACAGTTTAGGTGAATGTCAGTCTTATATCGCTTCTATAATCCCTGTTTGAACGTGACTAAAACACCTGAAGATCTGGACGATCCATCACGACAAAGTCCTCAGAGTCTGTGCTGTCTCAGAACACTCCGTCTCCTTCAGGGTTTAACTCTTGTTTCTCCCGGACAGAAAATATTCCAGAAAAATGGACCCCGGAGGTGAAAGCACTTCTGTCCAAACGTCCCCATCATCCTGGTGGGGAACAAGAAAGACCTGAGGAACGACGAGCACACGAGGAGAGAGCTGGCCAAAATGAAGCAGGTACAGGACCAAAAGAGGTTCTACACCACGATCATGAAAAGACACAGGTACAGGACCTCACGAGGTTCTACATGATCAGGAGACAAAAGAAAGACACAGGTACAGGACCTCACGAGGTTCTACACCATCATGAAAAGAAAGACACAGGTGCAGGACCTCACCAGGTTCTACATGATCAGGAGACAAAATAAAGACACAGGTGCAGGACCTCACGAGTAGCAGTAGTATTTACAGTATTATCTATAGTAGTAACGGCTCAGTGTGACTTCTGCTGCTTCAGCTGAAACTTCTCAGCAGAGAAATAATGAATGAAAAAGCTCACAGAGGGTGAGACATGTTCACACTGACACTTTCTGCTGCATCTGTTTTATGTCTGTTTATTTTTACATGATTTTGTGCTTTGGTAAAATAATTAAGTCCTCAGACAGTGGGACTTTAATACTCATCTAAATGTAGTTGTTACTTTAAAACATCTAAATGTTCGAAGGACTTGATGGCTCATAAATTTAGTTTGAGGATTTCACTCGTTCATGTTTTTTCATGGAGACGAGAGGCTCCACTGTCCCAGAGACGAGAGTGAAACGTGGACAAAGCTGCTGCTTTCAGACACTGTCAGCTGTTTGTACGAGCTCAAATCAAGAACAAAGAGTAGCACAAAGTCATCATTTCCACACAGACGAGGGCTGAACTCTGACACGTATCACAGAGATTTGACCAGGAAATACAAAACGTCTCTGTGTCTTTCCACAGGAGCCAGTGAAGCCAGAGGAAGGCAGAGAAATGGCCACGAGGATCGGAGCCGTCAACTGTCTGGAGTGTTCAGCTAAAACTAAAGAAGGAGTGAGAGAAGTGTTTGAGATGGCCACGAGAGCAGCTCTGGAAGTCCGCAAACGCAAGAAGAGAAAGGGCTGTGTGGTGCTGTGAAGAAGAAAAGTCCTTTTACCAGACGTTTGTCTCAGACTCATGCAGAAGCGTCACACAGGACATGGACATCGTCTCCGTGCTTAGTTCATGCTGATTTTTAAAAATATGTTTCTTTATACTTGTACCGAGGCAATGATAGATGCACATGTTTGTTTTTCACCAGCTTTGGCAGAAGGTCACGCTAGCTTCACTTATTCAAACGTTTTGTCTCTTGAACCGTGTTTGTGCAGCAGTTAAAGGAAAAACAGTGTTTTCAGGTGCCTTAAGTTTGCACATGTTTGTGTTTTCATAACTGCAGCGAGCGAACATTTCGAAGTGTACTGTAGCTCCAGAGACGACACCTTGAACCTGAGCAAAGCCACGTGTTCAGCTCACGACACTGTCCTCGATCCAGCTGCGAGTCTCTGCTCCTCCAGCTTCAGTGTTTCCTTGACATTTGCCATGTTTAGTCTGCTCCTGATGAAACTTGTTCTTTTGAGCACAACCTCGTCCTGTAACAAGTCCCAGCTCCACTTCATAAATTCTTATCTGTGTAGTGGCCCCAGATGGAGGGAGAAGAGCTCGTCCAGGATGAATCTGCACACAGGCCGTTCCAGAGGCTGAATCTCCCTCGTTTTATTTCTGTGGAGTGACTGAGTCGAGCTCTTCTTATGCCACAATGAGTCGAGTGTCACACCCCCAGCTGGAATCTGTTTTGCAGGGGAACGCTCGCTCCTGGAAATAAAGTTGTTACCCATCGCCATGTGGATATTTCTTGTCCGACAGCATTCTTGAAATATCTCAGAGAAGTCTGGTGGTGTTTTCCCGGTGCCTTCTCTGTTGTGCCTTGTGGACAGACCAGGTGCTCACGTTCTCTTTGGAAATAGGAGATGAGTTTTTTCAGAGCCATACAGTAGTGATGGGCTCATATGCACATGTCTATTTAGTTTTTATTCCCATAGTGACTTTTAAATTAAGTCTCCAAATAAAAAGCTAGAGAACCCTGGTGTTTAGACCATTATCCATGTTCTGGTGAGATATAACCACACAAACAGCTGTCGATCACTGTCCTTCACTCACTCCAGACTCAAATATTGACAAAGTGGGTGTAAAAACGACAGAGTCATGCACATTAGTAACGACCAGAGCCACAGGATTCCACACTGATGATTAATCTGGGGCTGGAGTGAAGAAAATCATTGCAGTCGGTTGAGAAATGCACCGTGTTTTTACCTTGGACTTAAAAAAAAAACAGAATTGCTCAAGACGTCGGTGTGATCCCTCAGTCCTGGTGTGAGCCACAGTAAAAGAAAAGATTTAAATCTGTCAACGGGACAAAAAGTCGCAGGAATAAGATGGAAATAAGTCAAGTGTCTTACAGAACTGAAGAGGAGACTTTAGGAGTGAAGATGTTTAGCTGCTAAACATCTTCACTCCTACAACTTTTTGTCCGGTTGATTTTATATTTTTCTTTTACTTTAACCATCTTCTCTTCTGTTCAGACAATATTAAGATAAACCTCATTAATCACAGGCTTTTGGAGAGTTAAAACTGACAAGAGCCACTTTTTTCACTGTATGAACGAGTGTCATCAAAACGAGCGAAAAAAGGGATTTAACATCCACCACTGACACAGAGCTGTGGTTTTACTCAGCAGCAAGTTTGATAGATTCATAGAAAGAGGGTGTGAGGAGAGAAGAGGAGAGGACAGAGGAGAGAACAGGAGAAAAGAGGAGAGAAAAGAGGAGAGAAAAGAGGAGAGAACAGGAGAAAGAGGAGAGAAAAGAGGAGAGAACAGGAGAAAAGAGGAGAGAACAGGAGAAAAGAGGAGAGAAAAGAGGAGAGACAGAGGAGTTGACAGAACAGGATGGAGAGAAAAGTGAGAACAGGACAGACTGTTGTGATGGAGTCGTGGAGCAGAACATTCTGACACCGTGTTTACTCTTGTGCTGTGGAAATAAAATGTGCCACGATTAAAACTTGACCTGATTCTGAGGCGTCAGACAAACCAGATAAAAGTGGATCTTCTTCTTCTTCTTCTCCTCAGTGTTCTTTATCCTCCAGAAGTGTGACAGAAGAGTCCAGATTTATATAAAACCTTGCTGTGATGCTTTGTAACTGAACATGTCGTAGTGGTGGATGTTGGATCCAACAGGCACATTGTTAATAAAATATTTTTGAAACAAGTGATTTTTTTATTTGGTTTTAAAAAGAATGATCATTTGCAAAAGAAGAAACAGCTCAAAAAGGTGTAAGACATGACAGATATTAACAGACTCACTGAGGAGCCGCTTTAAGTTTCAGTTTGTGCAACAGAAAATACATTCTTTAATTTTCAGACAAGAGGCTTTTTTAGTTCATTTTCCCATCATATTATTATTCGTGGAGGCAGTGAAACAGTCTTTAAGTTGAGCAGATTATTGCTCATTTTTCCATTCGGGATCTACAAACCGCTGAAGTGCGCTCTCCTCCCCGACACCTGCGCAAACAAACAAACAAAATGTGAAATACATTTTTATATGACACAAAACATTTAGCACAACTCAAATATGAGTCAGTAAGAGTAAAATCGTGCACTGATTCATTGATTTGGTTCGTACGGTCACAGATTTTCAGGCTGGCCAGTCGAGACACCACTTCCTCTTCTCCTTCTGCGTCGTTGAAGTCAAAGCCGGTGTACGCCTTCTCGTTCACGCAGTAACTTATGAATCTGTCCAACATGAGCCACAGAGTTCACCGAGTTCACACCACTCAACAGCACATTTCATTTCAACAGGTTCATCCGTTCTTACTTATTCCAGGTGGGGTCTTTGTTTAAAATGACAGGATTTCCCACGACGATGAGCAGAGACCGAGCTCTGGTCACAGCCACGTTAAATCTCTACAGTAAAAAAACATTCAAATGACAAGGTCGTACAAATACTGATATGAAATGGGATTTTACACAGACTTTTTCATTGGACAGAAAACCGATGTTAAAGTCCTTGTCCATCTTGACGTAGTTGATGCTGCTGCGGACGGTGGAAACCATGATGATCTTCCTCTCCTGCCCCTGAAACTCCTCCACAGAGCCCACCTGAGAACAGACGGGGAAAACTGAGGCAAGACTGAGGCAAGACTGAGGGAAAACTGAGGGAAAACTGAGGCAAGACTGAGGGAAAACTGAGGCAAAACTGAGGCAAAACTGAGGCAAGACTGAGGGAAAACTGAGGCAAAACTGAGGCAAAACTGAGGCAAGACTGAGGGAAAACTGAGGCAAAACTGAGGCAAAACTGAGGCAAAACTGAGGCAAGACTGAGGGAAAACTGAGGCAAGACTGAGGCAAGACTGAGGCAAGACTGAGGCAAGACTGAGGCAAGACTGAGGCAAGACTGAGGCAAGACTGAGGCAAGACTGAGGCAAGACTGACGGAAAACTGAGGCAAGACTGAGGCAAGACTGAGGCAAGACTGAGGCAAGACTGAGGCAAGACTGAGGCAAAACTGAGGCAAAACTGAGGGAAAACTGAGGCAAAACTGAGGCAAAACTGAGGCAAAACTGAGGCAAGACTGAGGCAAGACTGAGGGAAAAAACTGAGGCAAAACTGCAGCTAAACACAGTCGTAGTGATTCTTTTTCTCAGACTGGAGTGTTTTTTACTTGTTGTAAATGTTTGGACTTCTTCCCGTCGTCTTCCTCAGAAGTGTCACATGACGGTGATTTAAAGTACAAAACAACACGTGACTCTCCCGAGGAAAACTCCAGAAGTGACTGAAACATGTACAACAGAAAAACAAACTCTCCAGTCTGACAAAAACAATCATTCATTCTGTTTCAGGTCGTTTTCATGTGTTAGCGCCCTCTGTGGGTCACCCCTGTCACCCACAGAGAACATTTTATTTTTGAGTCAGTCTTGTTCACATCCACCACAGATGTGAACAGAGTCACCTGCGCAGACAGACCCGGACTCATCTGCGCAAACAGACCCAGAGACCAAACACTTTTTTGACCGTGACCTGACTAGTGGCAGCGTGAAAACGACGTAAAACTGAAGACAGGATGAACATTTACCAAAGAAAACAGCACCATGTCCAGAAGTGTTTACAGAGTGTTTATGGGACCAACCTTCAGCTCTTTGACATCGCTCCACTGACTCACGGCTTTCACAGAATTCAGGGCTTTTCGGATTTTTTCTACCTGTCAAACACAGCCTCGTGAGAAAACCCGTCATAATTCACCTGGAACATGACAACGAGACCGACCTGTTTCCTGTACGGAGCAATAATCCCGATGTCTTTGGCGGAGAGTTTTGGCAGACCCTTTTTCCCCTGTGTCTCGATGAGTTTGACCAGATAGTCCATCAGAACTTCGATCTCTGAGACGTTGAAGAAAGACGGACTGTTGGCCTCTCGCTCGTCCTTCCCCATCACCCCGTGGAAGATGATCGGGAAGCCCTGCCGTGAAATATGCAAAAACCTGTTTCAGATTACTTTTCTAAAACAAACCAGCAGAAGGGCGCAGTACTTTTCTGGGCAGGTGCGTCCATTTACAGTACGTCTCTCGTTCCCACTGATCCGCAAACACCTGGAGTTCATTTTCATAGAACATCTCATTTGGGACTTTCAGGATGGCAGCGTGAGACCTGAGTGAAAAAAAGAGCGAAATACAGTCAGTATTTTAAAGCATTATTTATTCTTTAATGGAACAAATGCATTTATCTATGTTTTTAGTCTTTAATTACAGTATATGTGATAAATACCTGTAGTTTCTGAGCAGTTTGGTGACAAATCGAGTGTCGAAATGTCCAGAGTCCGTCGTCTTTTGATATAAATTATTCTGAGTCATGAGTCTTTCGAGCAGAGAAATGCCTGAAAACAAAATGATCAGATTATTAAGCCTCATTTCCAAGAGTTTGCTGTGATCGTACCGAGTCCGTGCTGTAGAGCCAGAGGGGAGCGGAGGATCGGCCCGAGCTGTTTGGGGTCCCCCGCGAGGACCAGCTGACCGTCCCCTGGACTGAGGAGACCTTCAGTGGGACATCAGCAAAGTTTTAAACACGTTCATTTCAAAAACTTTACAAATGTGTTTTTATCCACCTGCGATAGAAATGACGCACTCGGGCTCCACGGCCTGGCCCCCTTCATCCACAAAAATATACGAGAAATGTCCGACCGGGACTCCCCCCGACACGAGTCTTTCACGAGCAGAAGAAAAACAGTCAAAACATTTCAAGAAGCAGATTTGAAACCTGATGGAAACGGGGCCGACCTGCCGGCGGTGATCATCGTGGTCACGACAATCTTGTATTTCATCAAAGTCTCTTTCTTCGGAAACACAAAGGCGTCTTGGCTTTTATCCCAGTTGCATTGTTTCTATGCACAAAAAAACAGAAAAATCATGAATCTAACGGCAAGAAATAAGGTTTTGTTTTGTAATAAAAATAAAACAATTCACACAACGTCACGATTCATCACAACTGAAGCTTTACAGAACAAAAAACTGTAAATTCATAAAACATTTAACCATTTATGAGCTCACAAAACAGAAGCACCTGAGCTGAGATCAGACGCTGCATCTAAACTGTAAACCGTTAAACTCTAAACCGCTAAACTCTGCCTCGGTCTCAGCTGTGACTCGGTCTCAGCTGTGACTCGGTCTCAGCTGTGACTCGGTCTCAGCTGTGACTCGGTCTCAGCTGTGACTCGATCTCTGCCTCGGTCTCGGTCTCTGCTGTGACTCGGTCTCTGCTGTGACTCGGTCTCTGCTGTGACTCGGTCTCTGCTGTGACTCGGTCTCTGCTGTGACTCGGTCTCTGCTGTGACTCGGTCTCTGCTGTGACTCGGTCTCTGCTGTGACTCGGTCTCTGCTGTGACTCGGTCTCTGCTGTGACTCGGTCTCAGCTGTGACTCGGGTCTCAGCTGTGACTCGATCTCTGCTCGGTCTCGGTCTCTGCTGTGACTCGGTCTCTGCTGTGACTCGGTCTCTGCTGTGACTCGGTCTCTGCTGTGTGACTCGGTCTCTGCTGTGACTCGGTCTCTGCTGTGACTCGGTCTCTGCTGTGACTCGGTCTCTGCTGTGACTCGGTCTCAGCTGTGACTCGGTCTCAGCTGTGACTCGGTCTCAGCTGTGACTCGATCTCTGCCTCGGTCTCGGTCTCTGCTGTGACTCGGTCTCTGCTGTGACTCGGTCTCTGCTGTGACTCGGTCTCTGCTGTGACTCGGTCTCTGCTGTGACTCGGTCTCTCTGCTGTGACTCGGTCTCTGCTGTGACTCGGTCTCTGCTGTGACTCGGTCTCTGCTGTGACTCGGTCTCTGACTCGGTCTCTGCTGTGACTCGGTCTCTGCTGTGACTCGGTCTCTGCTGTGACTCGGTCTCTGCTGACTCGGTCTCTGCTGTGACTCGGTCTCTGCTGTGACTCGGTCTCAGCTGTGACTCGGTCTCTGCCTCGGTCTCGGTCTCAGCTGTGACTCTCTGCTGTCTCTGCTGTGCCTCGGTCTCTGCTGTGACTCGGTCTCTGCTGTGACTCGATCTCTGCCTCGGTCTCGGCTGTGACTCGGTCTCGGCTGTGACTCTGTCTCTGCTGTGACTCGATCTCTGCCTCGGTCTCTGCTGTGACTCACCAGGAGCTGCTGGGGGACGGCATTGGGGTCCCTGTTGGCGGCGTAGAGGCGATAAACCTGATGTGGATCCATGTGGACGGTCAGTCTCTCACAGAGCAGGTCGCAGGCGCTGTTCGAAGGAGCACAGGCCAGAACGTGAACCTCGGGGTGAGCTCTGCAGACCTGACAAAACAAAACACCTCAACCGTCTTAAAGAGGCCGACGCATCAGACACGAGCAGACACAGATACTTCGGTTTGTGAATATTTTAAATGACTTATCGGCTGCTTTAACTGTGCTCCACAAAAACAAATAGGACCATTACACAATTTGTTCTGGGTAATTACGAGTCAGTCTGAAAACGAGCCAGACCCTCCATCAACTTCACCCATATCACAGTTTTAAAACGATACATCTGTCTGTGGTATATCAGATTTACAGTGTTTAATGCAGAGCTCTGTGATCAGCACGGACCTGATTCATGGCCTCCACCAAAGTGATGGTTTTTCCAGTTCCAGGAGGCCCGAAGACGAGGTGTGGAGCTGGTTTTGAGGAGCCGGCCACGATGCGCTGGACGGCGGCGTACTGCTCTGGGTTATTCTCCAGCTGACGGTTAAACATACTGAACGAAAAAGGTGAAAATACACAGAAGAATTATTCATTAACCTGGTAAAAAACGGCTTAAAACTGCTCTCTCAGTTTTGTTCAGTCAGAGGATGTTTAAAGATCAGGAGGTTAAAGATCAGGAGGTTAAAACTGTAAGAGTGCAGGTTACAGACAGTGACTTTAAACTTCTACAAACTACATCCAGTGGCCGTTTGAGCCTGAATCACCTGAGTTTGGGCACCGGGACGCTGCTGTGAGTCGCCTTGGTTGGAAACAGCACATCTCCGAGTTTATTCTTCACGGCCAGTTCCACGGCTCGATGCTGCATCTTGATGGGGAAGCGGTTGATGGTGAACTCCACGTTAAACTTCATGTTGTTGATAAATGTCTGCAACAATCTGAAACGGCAGGTTAAGAGGACGGACACACGAGGAGAAAACGTGTCCCGGAGTCTCACCTCCTGGAGAAGCCGAGTTTGACCCTCTCCAGCTCCACTCTGTGAACATATCCATTAAACAGAGTGACCGGAGACACCGTGTCCTCACACCTGGACACTCGGAGACAGTCTCCTCTGAGCACGGACGGTCTGTTCTCAGCCACCCCCGGGACCTGCAGGAGGAGAGGACAGGAGGAGTACAGGAGGAGAACAGGAGGAGTACAGGAGGAGTACAGGAGTAGTACAGGAGGAGTACAGCAGGAGTACAGGAGGAGTACACACATTTTTCTGTCTTTATATAAACACATTATTTTCTAGTATTTTTCTACATAAATAAACATAAACTGTTTGTGCAGCTCAAATCTGGGAGAAAAACCTGAATCAGAGACATGAGGCTTTTACCAGAGGTGGAACCAAGTCTTTAACCAAACTCGAGTCTCAAGTCTTTGGCCTCAAGTCCCAGTCGAGCCCCGAGTCAAAGGCTGGACCGTCCGAGTCGAGTCCGAGTCGAGTCCGAGTCGAGTCCGAGTCGAGTCCGAGTCGAGTCCGAGTCGAGTCCGAGTCAAAGGCTGGACCGTCCGAGTCGAGTCTGAGTCGAGTCCGAGTCAAAGGCTGGACCGTCCGAGTCGAGTCCGAGTCGAGCCCGAGTCAAAGGCTGGACCGTCCGAGTCGAGTCCGAGTCGAGTCCGAGTCAAGTCCCGAGTCAAAGGCTGGACCGTCCGAGTCGAGTCCGAGTCGAGTCCGAGTCGAGTCCGAGTCGAGTCCGAGTCGAGTCCGAGTCGAGTCCGAGTCGAGTCTGAGTCGAGTCCCGAGTCGAAGGCTGGACCGTCCGTCACGCTTTGAGTCAGAAGATGGACTGACAGGACGAGTCTTTCGTCACAGCCGTGTTCTACAGCCTCGTGTCTTTTATCTTTGGCCTTTTTAAAGGTTAATGTCTTAAAATAAACTGAATCCAAACTGTCACATCTAAGCACCGTTTTTTCAGACAGAACAAATCCTAAACACAACATTCATTTGAGAAAAACCCGTTTTGAGACGGTTCTCACTTTGAGGACGAGCAGCTTCTTGTTACTTTGGTCCAGGGTCATGGGTTCGTTGTGCATGTCGTACTTCCGAATATCCACTTCCATCTGGATCTCCTCCAGGTACAGCAGGAGGTGAAAGCGATGATCATAGTTCTTCATCTTTAGAGGGCAGTCCAAGAGATTCCTACACAAACATAAGGTCATAGACTGTGTAAATGAGTAAATACAGTAAATTTAATGATTGTGACGTTTACTTCACAGCCTCCAGTTTGTGTCGAACAGCTGCAGAGAAGTACTCCGAGTCCTCCAGCCTCCGCAAAGCCAGATCCTTTATGTACTGAGGATATCTGTAGTCTCCTAACTTCACTGTTATTGTCGCAGGATGAGTCACAGAGCTGCCGGGAAACATCAGAAACACGATTTGATATGAAACACAAACAAACGCAATAATATAGAAACAGACTCGGTTTAGGCCTCACAGACACACAGGCCTTTTATAAACTCTGTAACATGTTCTGTCCCTGTTGTGTCAGGAGGGGGCGCTGCAGATGTTTTATGAGTGAGTTCTGGGTTCAAAAAAGCCAGAATTAGTTATGTTCTTGTTTGGACAGAGAAACGAGGCTGAATCCTGAGGAGTTTTCAGAGTTTAACACGTCTGAAGAACAAGGCGACTGCGTCTCACCTCAGAGCACGAGATGTTAGTATTAGTATTAGTATAGTATTACAGTATTAGTATTTAAGTTTGTCATTGTTTATGGATGAAAAAGTTGCCTGTACAAATGATTTTCCAGACAGTGGACCTTGGTTTAACGTTTCCTCATCAAAAACGTGCCTCAAGTGGTTTTAAATATCATAAATATCATCTGTGCATTTTTGTGTAACGCTGCGACGGCTCAGCACAGAAACAACGAAGAAGAAGAAGAAGCTCCGTCCATCCGGCCCAGGCTCACACTCGGGTTACTCAGAAATAACTAGAGAAATATACGAAACAATACACTACAACTTCACAAACTCGACAGAATGTGCCTTAGTTTCATTAGTTTGATTAGTGGGATGTGACTCTGAAGAGGGAGCAACGGGAGGAAAATCAAACTAAAATGTGATAAGTTTCAGTTTTGCTTTTAACTAATGTGTCGTTTTCAGCAAAAATGTCACTTTCAAAACAATAAAAACAGTCGACTGAATCGTGTTTCGTGTCAGTCAGTTTGTATTTTGTCTTTATTGTCATTTGCATTTCTAATTCTCGTCCTGAAAATATAAAACTCAGGCCCTTAAACGTCACGTGGTGGAGTCCAGACATGCACTGACCTCTGTGGTAGAACATGGAACATGCACTGACCTCTGTGGTGGAACATGGAACATGCACTGACCTCTGTGGTAGAACATGGAACATGCACTGACCTCTGTGGTGGAACATGGAACATGCACTGACCTCTGTGGTAGAACATGCACTGACCTCTGTGGTGGAACATGCACTGACCTCTGTGGTGGAACATGCACTGACCTCTGTGGTAGAACATGGAACATGCACTGACCTCTGTGGTAGAACATGCACTGACCTCTGTGGTAGAACATGCACTGACCTCTGTGGTAGAACATGGAACATGCACTGACCTCTGTGGTAGAACATGGAACATGCACTGACCTCTGTGGTGGAACATGCACTGACCTCTGTGGTAGAACATGGAACATGCACTGACCTCTGTGGTGGAACTTGCACTGACCTCTGTGGTGGAACATGGAACATGCACTGACCTCTGTGGTAGAACATGCACTGACCTCTGTGGTAGAACATGCACTGACCTCTGTGGTGGAACATGCACTGACCTCTGTGGTAGAACATGGAACATGCACTGACCTCTGTGGTGGAACTTGCACTGACCTCTGTGGTAGAACATGCACTGACCTCTGTGGTGGAACATGGAACATGTACTGACCTCTCTGGTGGAACATGGAACATGCACTGACCTCTGTGGTGGAACATGCACTGACCTCTGTGGTGGAACATGCACTGACCTCTGTGGTAGAACATGGAACATGCACTGACCTCTGTGGTGGAACTTGCACTGACCTCTGTGGTAGAACATGCACTGACCTCTGTGGTGGAACATGCACTGACCTCTCTGGTGGAACATGGAACATGCACTGACCTCTGTGGTAGAACATGCACTGACCTCTGTGGTAGAACATGCACTGACCTCTGTGGTAGAACATGCACTGACCTCTCTGGTGGAACATGCACTGACCTCTGTGGTGGAACATGCACTGACCTCTCTGGTGGAACATGCACTGACCTCTCTGGTGGAACTCCGTCCACGATCACAGTGTCCACAGGTTTGTAGTTCACCGCCCGGGTCGGTTTGTACGGCGCCACAGGCCCCAGCTCCACAGCCAGAGGCGTCCGGGCTGCGGCTTCAATCTCCCGCACGATGCAGAAAGGCACTGACCCCGGCGGCTCCGGGCAGAATTCAAAGTACAAAGTGGCAGGAAAATAGCCATAGTGACTTAACCTGTACAGCAGCTTCACTTCATAAACTTCTCCTGCAAATCACAGAAACAGGAGGACAGAGGATTGAAGATTAAAGTTCAGTCTGTGACTCTGTGTCTCACCAGGACAGAGGAAGAGTGGACAGGCTCTGGTCACTCTCCTCTCGTCCTCCAGGGTGAAGCAGCGGATGCGGTGCAGGGCGGTGTAGTACGTGAAGTGGATACAGTCTGTGCCTTTGTTGGAGATGCAGAATGTGACAGTGAATAAGTCTCTCAGCAGCTCCACAGTAAAGTGAATCTTTCCTTCAGTTGCTGCTGGATCAGACGTGATCTCAATGCCGCCTTTGTCAGACGTCAGCTCCTTTCTACGAAAAGCATCAACAGGTTTGATTATAACTCGAGTCTGAAACTGAACTTATCAGATCAATAAGTCATCGATTAATGTTCTGAGAAGTGGCTGTAAAAAGGTCTGACGCTTCTTATTCATGATGTTCCTGTCCTACCTGTTTGACTTCAGTTTATGAAGGATTTCGGTCACTATCTTCTTCTTTGGCGTCAGCACAGGTGCGATGGGCGCGGTCCCCGGGGGGGTGTCTGTGGAGACCTGGGGGCCACGGCTCGGACTCTGAGGGTCGTTGTTCCGACGGGGACTTCGCCATTGGTCACAGTAAACACGAACCTGCACAAACATCACATCTGATCACATTTAAAGACTCAAACATCACATCTGATCACATTTAAAGACTCAAACATCACATCTGATCACATTTAAAGACTCAAACATCACATCTGATCATATTTAAAGACTCAAACATCACATCTGATCACATTTAAAGACTCAAACATCACATCTGATCACATTTAAAGACTCAAACATCACATCTGATCACATTTAAAGACTCAAACATCACATCTGATCACATTTAAAGACTCAAACATCACATCTGATCACATTTAAAGACTCAAACATCACATCTGATCACATTTAAAGACTCAAACATCACATCTGATCACATTTAAAGACTCAAACATCACATCTGATCATATTTAAAGACTCAAACCTGCACAAACATCACATCTGATCATATTTAAAGACTCAAACATCACATTTGATCATATTTAAAGACTCGCTCGGACTCAGACGTCACACTTTACCTGAGGTCTGGCGTTTATGTAGATCTGACCCTTCTTTATGTTCACTTTGTTGAATTTGACAAGAGCGAAAAGAACTCGAGAAAAGGTGGAGTCTTTTATTCCTTCCCTAGAATCAGAATCAGGCTTTTATTTTCCTTAGTGAACAGCTCACAAAACAGGACCTTACTTCAGTGATAAAGTTCAACATAAAACACTGAAGAAGTAAAATAAGAGCATGCACAAAGTTCAAAAAGAAATGCTTCAAAATAAAATACTTAGAGGTAGAAAATATTTACAAAAGAGACAAGAGAAATAAATTCACTCCAGAAAGTTTGTACAAGCAGAAAGTCTGAGTCCCCTGCTTCATACAGAATGTTTCTCTCTGTTTCACTCTGTTTCACTGTTTCTCACCTGCCCTTAAACTCTGAGTTGTAGATGTCTTTCAGCTCCTTTTTGTCTGTGATGGAAACTCTGTCTCCAAGAAACTCTATAAAGTCCAGTCCACACTCCAGAGACTCGATTAAAACAGACGGCATGATCCACCTGCGACATGTAGAACAATCAGAACATTCAGAACATTCAGAACAGACAGAACAGACAGAACAGGCAGAACATGTAGATTCAGATCGTGCAGGTTCAGATCGTGCAGGTTCAGACTAAACACGCTCCTTTTTCCGCGAAATCGAAACACGGAAGTTGATCCGCGCGTGACGTCATCTCACTTCCGGGTCCTCGTGCGTCTGTTATTTCTCTGTGAAATCCTCTGTGCGGGTTTAAGATCATCTGTGACACATCTCACAGGCTGCACAACTATTATTGTGTTAAATAAATGTTAAATTATGATTAATAAAAACACATGACGTCATCTACGCAGTAAAAAGCTCACGCGCAGCTCTGCACCGGGATCAAGCCAGGGACCGTCTGCATTTTCCGTACCTGACTTAAACTAATAAAATAAATGACTTCATATATCTGTATAAGTTTTTTTTTATATATATATATATATATATATATATATATATATATATATATATATATATATATGTAAAAAAAACTTATATATATATATATATATATATATATATATATATATATATATATATATATATATATATATATATATATATATATATATATATATATATATATATATATATATATATATATATATATGTATATATGTGTGTGTGTGTGTGTGTGTATATATGTGTGTGTGTGTGTTATCAGATAGAGTGAACAGCATTATTTAATGATTTGGATGTGTGGAGCTGCAACAGAACTTGAATTCACGCTTTTACAGATACAGTTTTTGATGACTGTTCCTGACCTAATTTCAACAGACGGAGATGGACAAACAGAAACTCTGCTTTGGGTTTTTAAAATGTTAATTTAGAAGAGCAGGTATCAAACTCTAAGAATGACGTTTATATATTTACTTTTACTACTTGAATAAATCTTATCATTGTAATAATGACTTTTCTATAATAAGAAAAAAATATTTATATATCTACACATCATCCAGCAGGGGGCGCTGTTTAGCAGGGGACACACATACACACCCTGTCCAGCAGGGGGCGGACAGGACATACACACCCAGTACAGCAGGGGGCGTACAGTACATACACCGTCCAGCAGGTGGCGTACACACACACCCAGTACGAGAGGGGGCGTACAGGACATACACACACAGTACAGCAGGGGGCGCACATACACACACAGTACAGCAGGGGGCGCACATACACACCCAGTACAGCAGGGGGCGCACATACACACACAGTACAGCAGGGGGCGCACATACACGCACAGTACAGCAGGGGGCGCTGTGGTCCGCGCGGTTCAGGCGGAAGTTGCAGCTTGTGTTTCATTCAAGATAAAGAAAACAGCGCAGAGCCTCTTCATTTACAGAAGAAAACACGTAAATGCGGGTGAGTAAAGACTTTATTCAGCACGAAATGGACACAAATGTTCTGTTTTCAACATGATGAAGTCTTTATTTACACTGAACATGTTTAAATGTGTCGCACCTTCTGTGTCCGACCCGAGCTGCTAGGCTAACAGCTAACCGCAGCTAACTACAGCTAACCGCGGCTAACTACTGCTAACCACAGCTAATAGCTAACTAGAGCTAACCAGAGCTAACAGCTAACCACAGCTAACTAATAATAACCAGAGCTAACCAGAGCTAACAGTTAACCAGAGCTAACAGCTAACCACAGCTAACCACAGCTGACTAACGATAACCAGAGCTAACCAGAGCTAACAGCTAACCACAGCTAACTCGAGCTAACGAGCCGGTTTGCTCACATCACACATTCTGTTTGTCCTATTCTCTGATAACTCATCACAGCCCAGTGTTTAATCTGTAGGTAACTTGTTGTTAACTTGTATTTAAGGTGTAATTCAGTTGCATTTAATCTGTACTTCAGTTGTATTTAATGTGTACTTTAGTTGTATTGAAGCTGTACTTTGTATTTATTCTGTACTTCAGTTGTATTTAATCTGTGTCTGTGTCTGTATGAACCTGCTGCACAGAAACACTTCACTCATCGGTGCCATGTTGAAATGTTTGTCTCTTTGACCCAGAGACTCACAGAGACAAACATGAAAAGAAAAACAAGCTGCAAATGTGTGTTTAACGTTTATGTAACACATGGATCCTGTACGGAGACTCGACATGAGATTAAGAATAAACAGACACAAACGCAGAATGATTCAGTCCAGAGGAACGTTCATGTTTATCAGAAGCTGCAGCAAAAAACAAGGAATAAATAAAACTGCTCTTAACAAACACAAGGTTCTTGTTCCCTGTGCTTCCACCAGGCTTCTGTCTTTAACTCTCTCTTTTCTTCTGTGAGGTTCCTCTGTTTGGACAGTTCTAGCTGTAATATTTAGGGCTGAAGTTCACTAAAGAAATTCTTGCCTTGTCCTGCAGATTGATTAGTCGATTAGCTGAATAAAAAGGGGGCCTGACAAAATCTCTGAAAACTATAACGTGCGAGACACAACTGTCCTGGAGTTTATGCAGAAAAAAGCTCTAGGAAACATGGCGTTTATATGAAGACAGATTAAACTGGTTTTGTTTCTGTTTTGTATAAATCCCAGAAACGCCAAATCTTCATCTAACTCACGTAGTAACCTGTGCTTTCAGCTGTTCACTATTCAGATTTTTGTTCAACCGATTAATCGATAGGAAAAAAACAAAAAACAGCTAAAGGCCCACAGAGATCAAGTGTTACATAACACAAGGCAGTGACACCGTGAGTGTCGCACCGCTGCATGACTCACTGGGTCATTAAAATAACATGATATTTGAATGTCTGACGTGACGAGCGTCAGATTAAAGGGAAACACTGAAATAATGTGCCTGCTCTTCTCTGTCCAGACACCGATCAGACGAGACTCTGGGCTGAGGCGTCCAACGACGGTTCTACTAAATACTGAGGTATGAACACGTCACAAAAAGGAGCAGTCATATTTTACTGATGAGGTTTTTATGCATTGCACTTTTATTGTACTTCTGTTTGTAAAATATTCAAAAAAGAAAACTGTGACATAATGCGTTAAGAAATACAGCACAAAAGTGAATTTAAAAAAATACATTTTCAGCAGCCTCTCAAATCGATTTAAGTTCAGTTTGCAGCTCGTGACTAACGACTTTTACTGAAGAGGGATTTATGTCATCGCACGAATCATTTCACCTTTTAGCTCCAACTCGGCCAGCTCTGGTCAGATTGAGATTTTCAGTTCAATTTATTTTTGTAAAGCCCAAAATCACGACCGCAGTCGCCTCTTGGGGCTGAACATGGAGATGATTAACCAACGAAAATCAACAATATGATTTGAAAAATCTTAAAATATTTTTTCAAACATTTTAAGATACTAAATACTACACATTCCTTCAAAAGTGTCTGACACTGATAAATATAAATGTGATAAATATATTTACCAGTAGCAGTTTCTCGGGTCGTTCCGTGGCTTTTTTCTGCGATGTTGACGTTGCTTTTTTAATGTTTCTCTGGACATTTAGTCCACAAACATTTAACGTTCAATCCCGAGGTCGACTTTTTCTCTCAAATTCTGTGGGTGTCATTTTAAGACTGGAACGGAAAATGCAAATGTATTTTCTTTCTTATACACAAAGTAATTATAAAATGTTCTTCCAAAGGGTTCACATTTGGTTCTTGTGTTTTTGAGTTTTACACCATTGGCAAAATTGCAAGATTCGGTTTGTTTCCTTCTATGTTTTAATTTTATTTCATTATTTTTCTTTTTACAATTCACACAGAACCTAACTTCACTTCAAATCTTGGCTGTAAAAAACTGTTTCTCTTCTGACAATCTTCAGGTTTTTCTAAAATGCTTGTGTGTTATTTAATTTATCCACATATATCCATATATTTAATACATCCGTCTGTTTCCTGATGGTTATTGTAGAAGTCGATGTTCTGCTTTAGGAGTCGAGGCAAATACATTTTTGCCAGAACTATAACTGGACAGTGAAGAAAAACTTGCTGTTGGAAATCAGGTTTAATTACAAAAAATGTCAGGAAACCTGTGTAGGTGGAACATAAAACGTGTTCACTTGTTACGACAAAGATTAGACTTTTCAAGGTTATGACATTTTAAGTATTGCACCTGCAGCTTTAAACAGGGCTGCAGTAATAATTTAAGTATTGCACCTGCAGCTTTAAACAGGGCTGCAGTAATAATTTAAGTATTGCACCTGCAGCTTTAAACGGGGCTGCAGTAATAATTAAAGGCCCCGTTTGACATGTGTGATCCTCCGTTTCTGTCTCGTTTCCAGAGTGTGAGATGTTTGTGAGCCGCGTTTGTGGGATATGATCCACATGTTTCTTACACTGTTGATGGCAGAACAAAGAGGAACTGTAGGCTTTGTCTTTATATTTAAAACTTACAAATTTGGGGTCGCAAACGGGCGTTTTCCCGGTGTATTTCCACGGAGCTCTGGTCAAGTCAAACTGACTGATCAGTAATTTCATTTTAACTTGTCAATTTCAACAGCCATTTGCTGTTTTCCATTTTTAAATTTGCGCTGTGCCTAAATGTGCAGTGTGCCTTCAGTGTGTCCATCATTTTATACATTTGTTCAAGATTTTTGATTTAACTACTGCCATGTTTCAGGACCGGACAGAAATTTAAAGAAGCTTTTTGCGTGAAACCTATTTCCCTGTTTTTGAGTGGAAGACAGAAGATCTTTAGACTCGGGTTGAGTCATGTCTCGCAGACGAAGTCGCAGCTCATCACCCGCCGTCCCCTACCACCCGTGCAACAGTAGTGATCCACGAGATCTCGAGAGGCGCATTTTTGTCGGGAATTTGCCAACATCTGAAATGGACAAGAAGGATTTAGAAGAGATGTTCCGCCCGTATGGAAAGGTTCTCGGTCAGTAATCTAAACACTTCGATTTAACAACCTTAAATTTCATCATCATAAATCTACATTTATCAAATTTCTCACAGGCACGAATTTCAGTCAATGTTTTAAAAATGTTTATGGTTTCAGGCGTTTCCCTGTTGCGTGGGTTTGGATTTGTACAGTTTGATCGTGTTGAGGATGCCGAAGCTGCAAAGGCAGGACATAAGGGTCGAATATTTAAAGGTTATAAGATAGGTAAGCTCCAACAGTCAATTCAGACTCGGAACCTCGAGTGTTTTACTGTGTGTCACGTCAATTCTGAATAAAAATCTAATGTATTTTCTGTAATGTTTGTTTGACAAAATTGCTTTAAAATTTCGGGCTGCATGATTTAGGAAAAGTTTCTAATTATGACGAGTTTTGTGATTAGATTTGTAATTTATGTTTTAATAATAGAATTCTGTTCAATTTTTATTTTATTTTAAGAGCATCCAGAAAAAAACTGAAACATAAACTAAACTAATGCAAGAATCATATTTCAGAACATGGTTGTTCAGATTAAAATGTCGGGTTAGCTGTTTTTTATGCACAATAAGACCAGATATTGTGTCAATTGTGGATATAATTATTGCAGCCACAATTACAAAAGTGATTTTGAATTTGAATTTGTGCAGCCCTAATATTTTGATTTGGGGGGAAAAAAAGCTGAACTATCTACAGAGAATTAAATTAATAAACTATTCGCATCCTCAATTTTCTTGACATATTTTGTGAGTTTTTTTGGCACTTCTGCGTTTCGAACCGTCGGCTCTTTTTCTGCCCAGCGTGGAGTTATGACGCCCATTTCACTCGGACGCTGGAGTATTGACGCAGCTCCTCATTTCTGCTACGTGAACAGACAAATGATTTGTATGTCACTGTTTTCATCGTTTGGATTGATTTATTTTCAGATGTAAATATGGCCGTGGAGCGACGAAACCAAAAAGCACAAGCACAGCCGAGCCCCCCACGAAGGTAAAGTTAAGCAGAACGGGTCTGACGGACCACCACATTTTAACTTGGCCTGTCCTTCGAGCACCGATATCCACAAAACAAGCGACTCATAACACGACACAACGGAGGTAGTCGTGTTTTTACTGCACCGTCTACATCACATTTAAACACCACCACTGTGTTGAAATAAAATGACCATTAAAAGGCACATTTACGTGGTTTTGTATTCAGTGTTTTTGCTAATAATTTAACATCAGCGTTACCCGACTAAACCTGAAGGATCTGACATTAAAATGATTAGTCAGACTAAATGGACTCCTCACTGATGAACCGTCATCAAGCAAAGCTCATTTTGAGATCTTTGCTCACAATAAAATGATTTGAGATCTTTGCTCACAATAAAATGATTTGAGATCTTTGCTCACAATAAAATGATTTGAGATCTTTGCTCACAATAAAATGATTTGAGATCTTTGCTCACAATAAAATGATTTGAGATCTTTGTTCACAAAAAACTTGCGTCCATCAACTTTGTCCAGACTTGATTGACTCCCAGCGCGTGTGACGGGAGCAGAGAGGAGATGGTCAGTGGAAAACCGTGACATTACTTTTCTGGGCTGACTTCTTCTCAAACTGTCCTGAGCTCCAGTTCCTCGTGTGTGAAAAAGTCTAAACTAAACTTGCAGAAAAATGTTCACAAACTGCGGTTTGTTCCTGGTTCGGGTCGACCAGTGTTGGAGGATGAACCTGGTTGAAATTGTGGATGTTGCATTTTATTTTCCCTGTTGAAACTATTGCGCTTAAAAAACCCAAACATTTTGACATTTTGAAGTAAAATCTCTCACTCAAATCTACTCGTTTGTTGACTTGTGTGATGTGAATCAACTGCAGCTGTGACTGAATCGTTTGATTCACTTGTTAAAATGTGTCACTTTTCATTCTGTTGAATTTATTTGTTCACTTGTTCTAGTCCACACTGCGGCTGATATTTACTGAGCCCAGGACAGAATATTGTGTCGATGGTTTTCATTTTAAAACACGATTCACTGGACTTTTCCAGAAGAACAATGACAATGATGGTTATGAAGCATTTACAGGACTGTCACTTTGAAGGTTCAAAAAGCTGTTGCATTTATTAGCCCCTAAAGAAACACAAATTGAAACAGAAAACATTGCATCTACAGCCTTCTCCCTCTAAGTGTTGTGTCCTTCCTCCCAGGCCTCCCCTCAGTTCTTACGGAGCGAGAGAGCCTCGCCCTCGGTCTCGTTCACCCAATTACAGTCGAGAAGGACGTGAACCTCGGGACAGCCGCGATGCCCGAGACAGTCGCTCGAGCCGGGACAGTTTCCGCGGCTCTGAGAGCAGAGACAGGTAACTGTCATGTGGTTTTTAATGTGAGAAAATCCACAAAGACTCAAATAAATCTGTGCACACATTAGGGATGAGTATGACCGGCATTATCGGGGCGGACCAGCTGAGGACTATTTTCGAAGAAAAGAAGAGACTTTCAGGGACTTCAGAGATCCGAGGAATGGACGGCGGGAGTTGGAGGGTACGTCTGTCTTCACTTGTACATGTCTTGGTGTCGGTTTAGTTAAATCTGTGCTGCTGTGACAGATGAACACATGCGACCAGAGGAGCGGCGACGCAACGAGCTGTACCGACAGTATTATGAAGAACTGCAGCGACGCCAGGACTCGGAGCGGCCAGTGGACTGCTCCGTCATTGTGGTCAATAAGGCACAGAAGTAAGTACTATGAAGAAAAAGAGCGTCCTACATCGCCACCTGCTGGTCTCTGTGAGGACATTGTCTTCAATGTTCCATAGATATGTTTTAGTGTCTATTTTAATCTATGACTGTCACCATGAGACGTGCATTCTTTCTGTGAGTGGTAATAATGCACAGGTCAACCCTAAACCGCAGTCACCCAGGGGTCGGGTCGCTCAGAGGAGTAAAGGGATGAGTCCCAACGCTCTGCTGTGTTTACATGGTATGAAGTAAGACACAATAAACCTCGCCTGACGTGTTCTTGGATACAAACCTGGACAAATCACTTTTATATTTGTATGTTTTAACTGCTCTAAGAGGGAGACTTCATCCCTCATTAATGCACCTGGATTCAAAGTCCCAAATGAAACAAGCAAGATTCAGCCACAGGGCGGTGGGGATGAGGAAAACCACGAGAAGAGCCACCAACCTCTGCAGCTGAACTCTCCTCAAGAGTCACACAGGGCGGTGGAGATGAGGAAAACCACGAGAAGAGCCACCGACCGCTGCAGCTGAACTCTCCTCAAGAGTCACACAGGGCGGTGGGGATGAGGAAAACCACTGACTTCTGCAGCTGATCTCATGAAGCCACTTTACCTATAGCCCTCTGGTTTAGCACACTGTCACTACTAAAATGAATCTTTACATCCAGTTACATCTTTGAAGAAAAGCAGGTGCCAGGCCCTCCACCAGAAAAGTGACCTCGTGCACCTTTTATGTCTCGTGTTTTGCTGTGGATTTGAAAGTATGGTGTGTTTGTGCCCCTCAGTCGGGAGTACGCTGAGACCGTTGGGAGGAAGGTGCGTGACCTGGGCATGGTGGTGGACCTGATCTTCCTGAACACAGAGGTGTCTCTCACTCAGGCTCTGGAGGATGTTGGACGATCCCGCACTCCCTTCGCCATCATCATTACCCAGCAGCACCAGGTCCACCGCTCCTGCACCGTAAACATCTTGTTTGGCACTCCTCAAGGTACATTTGCAACCTGGTGTTTCTGTGAGACGTCTTTCCCTTTTTTAAAATGCTTCACTTTTGCAGAGCATCGTAACATGCCTATGCAGGATGCCATGATGCTGATCGCCCATAACTTTGACACATACAAAGTCGAAAGCCGTGATAAAGAACGTGAAGAAATAGCCCGGAAAGCTGCTAAAATGGCAGATGATGTGCTGCTAAGAGAACCAGACCGAGAGAGTCACCCAGTGTCTGCTCTCACCCCCATCACACTTCTGTATGAAAACAGGTAATGATCATCCACTCAGAGGAGCACTTTTATTTCTCTGGTTTGGCAGCAGTTTAAAGTCTGTATTAATGTTTGTCTGTAGATTTGTGACCCCAGAGGAACTGGATCTTCTGATTGTGTATCTGAAGGACAAAAGGGCCCGACTTATGCGGCCGACTGTCGATACTCTCGCAGGTATGACTTTTTCAAATGCATCTGCACATCAAATCAGGATAAAAGTGTAATTGTCGCCGTCTCCCACAGCCTCACTGGGAGCTCCTCCTTCTGCTGCAGGACAGCCCCCTCCAAGCCGCTCTCTGTCCTCTGTCCCAGGAGCTCCACCCGCTTCAAGTAACCAGCAGGAGCTGCAGGCTAAAATCCTCAGTCTGTTCACCAACAGCGGAGCCGCAGCCTCTGCCAGTGCTCCCCCTGTAGGCGCAGTACCCTCACAGGGATACGGTTCTATGGCCCCTTCATCTCACTCGGCCTCGTCTCAGGGCCCTCCCGGCCCACACTCTGCGCTGGCTCATTCGGCCGCGGCCCAGGGTTATGGAGCTCCGCAGGGCCGCCTGCCTCCGCCCGGGCACAGACCCCCCAACCCCTCTGCTGGGATTAACTTTGACAGCCCCAGTGTGCAGAAAGCTCTGGACACGCTCATGCAGAGCGGACCGTCTCTCAACCACCTGGTGGCGCCGGGAGCTCCACAACACGCCCCGCCCCGGCCCGGCCCGGGCATGGGACAGGCGCCCCCTCCCATGTCCATGTACCCGCGTCCCTACTGAGTCCACACGTCTGTTTCAGACTCGGGTTCTTCAGCTCTTCTCCGATCTCTTAGTTGTGTTTGGCCCTGAATAAGACTCAAGTTTAGCGTTTTATTTAGTTTTAAAAGGTTTAAACTGAATCTGGCACAGATCATCAGGCTTTTGTCCGGGTTTCAGTGGAAGTGCTGCATGACTTTTGTTTTGTAACAGAACTTACCAGCGTTTGTAGTTTAACTGTTGGATGTTTTTAATTTTTGAACATTATTAAAAGAAACGAGACACAATAAAAAAAGCAAATATACTCCACTGCTGTATTAAAATGGTATTGGTTTATTGCATTTTGTGCTGACAAATCTATAAAATGGAACGGGTTTCGCCAGAAGCCATAGATACTGTAGAAGCTTTTGAAATGTTAAGATAAAACTACTTTTTCCTCTTTTAATGTACCATGAAACACAATAGAGAATACATGTTTTTATTTGTAATATTTAACTTACACTGACAAAATAAACACCTCCACTAACTGTAGTTATTTACATAAAGACCCCCACCCGGCCCACCGCCGGCCCACCGCCGGCCCACCACCGGCCCACCAGCCGCCACAATGTACAACACTCACTCCCACGAAACAAAAACCGCCAAAAACCACCAAAAACCACCAAACCACCACTACAGTCACCAGAAAAACAGGTGTTAGAAAAGGAAAAAACTTTAAATGATTTACCAAACTAAACAGAACTCCACCAGCTCCAGTGAACTCCACCTGCTCCGGTGAACTCCACCAGCTCCGGTGGAGAACTCCACCAGCTCCAGTGAACTCCACCAGCTCCAGTGAACTCCACCTGCTCCAGTGAACTCCACCAGCTCCGGTGGAGAACTCCACCAGCTCCAGTGAACTCCACCTGCTCCGGTGAACTCCACCAGCTCCGGTGGAGAACTCCACCAGCTCCAGTGAACTCCACCAGCTCCAGTGAACTCCACCTGCTCCAGTGAACTCCACCAGCTCCGGTGGAGAACTCCACCAGCTCCAGTGAACTCCACCAGCTCCAGTGAACTCCACCTGCTCCAGTGAAGAACTCCACCAGCTCCGGTGAAGAACTCCACCAGCTCCGGTGAAGAACTTCACCAGCTCCGGTGAAGAACTCCACCAGCTCCAGTGAACTCCACCTGCTCCGGTGAAGAACTCCACCAGCTCCGGTGAAGAACTTCACCAGCTCCGGTGAAGAACTCCACCAGCTCCAGTGAACTCCACCTGCTCCGGTGAAGAACTCCACCAGCTCCGGTGAAGAACTCCACCTGCTCCGGTGAAGAACTCCACCAGCTCCAGTGAACTCCACCTGCTCCGGTGAAGAACTCCACCAGCTCCGGTGAAGAACTCCACCAGCTCCGGTGAAGAACTCCACCAGCTCCGGTGAAGAACTCCACCAGCTCCGGTGAAGAACTCCACCAGCTTCAGTGAAGAACTCCACCAGCTCCAGTGAAGAACTCCACCAGCTCCAGTGAAGAACTCCACCAGCTCCAGTGAAGAACTCCACCAGCTCTGGTGAACTTCACCAGCTCCGGTGAAGAACTCCACCAGCTCCAGTGAACTCCACCAGCTCCGGTGAAGAACTCCACCTGCTCAGGCGAAGAACTCCACCTGCTCAGGCGAAGAACTCCACCAGCTCCGGCGAAGAACTCCACCAGGCTCGTTTTTGGTCAGGTTAAGTGATTTTCTGTTTCCTGTTGACACGTTTTTCAAATGAACTCTCAGAATATTGGACGTGTGATTCACTGGAGCTTTAACAGATGATTTTGTAAAATATTCACCACATTTACATGAAGTGTTTTGGTTCTATATTTTCTATATGGTGTTAATACAGTGAGTGGCCAGTCCTATGGTGAGCGTAAAATAATACAGTAAATAAATACAGTCGAACTCAAGCAGCTTTAGTACCACAGACACTTTTGGATACACCATGTTCAGGGTCATGCACTGAGTTACATAACAGCTGGAGCATGGCTCTGTATGAACAGCACAGACAGTCGCCCGATTATTTAACACGCTCCCAGACACGGCAGGACGTAGTGCTCGTTCTACTGCTGCTGTCTGGGACCTTTGTCCAATTTGTCCTTAAATCTGTTTTTGTGACATCCACCTCAGCCAGGTAACACGTGTGTTTCAGAGCCCTTTAGTGTCCATGTAAGGATGGAGACTTGGTAATGATCACCGGCAGGTTTGTCTCATGCTACAGTTGTGCAGGCGAACGATCTGATCGAATTGTGGATCAGTGGAGAGGGGACGTGCTGACCTTTGACCTTTGTCTCGTGGCGTCCAGGCAGAGCCACGGCCAGAATTGGAAGCGCAGGTTTATAATCTTTGATCATTTTCCAAAACAACACAGCAATAAAAGTAAAATCCACAGCTGGGTGTCGTGGCAGGACGGGGGATGTCAGGGGTGAGTGATGGGCTCAGGAGGGGTCAGGGGTCAGGGGTCAGGGGTCAGGGTCAGGGTCAGGATAGGCTCACCTCACAAATTCAGTAACAAACATTAGAAATGTAACGCTTATTCTTTTTTGGAAAATTTGGCAAATTGAAAAGTGATGCATGCGCCATGTAAATAAACACAGGAGGCAAACAGGTTTATGGATCGTTTTGGATTATTTTGGATTATTTGGGATTATTTTGGATTATTGCAGTTAAAAACTGCAGCAAATGAACAGGGCTTTTTTTGTTCTAAGATGTGAAGCACTTAAACGCCACCAGAGGTCGGCCTTGGACCGAGTCGACGCTGTTTTTTCCAGACAAACCCAGAGTTTAGTGCTTCACTGCCACAGCCCAGAATTTATCAATAGAAAGACTCCAGCCACGTCAGGGACCGAGCCCGGTGTTCATGGCCCAAAAGACCCAACGGTAAAAGACTCCTCCAGTCACCGAGCAAACCAAAAGTGAGGACAATATACTGCACAGTTGTACAGAACTAAGACTTTCGTCCACAGTGATAAAACAGAGCACAACAAAAGACAATAGATACAGTGAATATATATTTACAACGTGAGATGACCATATTTAAGATCCATCCACTCACAAACTCAAATCTACGACGGAAATGAGACGATATGAGCAAGACTCAAGTAGAACAAGGAACAATATAGTCAACCACTCTTTTTTTATTTGCATGAGTTTTGTTTTCAAGGTCTAGCCGTGTGTTTGTGGCACTCGCTCCTGAGTTTTCTTAAATATATTTATAACTCAGACTCTTTTCTGAACCTTGAACATGACGTCATCACTATAGAAACCACTGAAACAAATATCGCCACATAGTGCCATGCAAACAGCGTTTATAAAACATTTATATTTCCATAAATAATATCATTTTCAATAAATTTTTCCAATAAAACATCAGATATCTTTTAATAAATTTAAAAGGCTCAGTTGATGCAGGCAAATGTAGTGGAGACAATCTCAAAATAGCTCGAAAATAGTTCAACGAGAAGCATTGAAAGAAGTCTTCAGAACTTGGCACTCAGAACTCTGGGAGAATAAAGTCACGATATTAAAACTCCAACAGCAGATGGATGATTCTGGAAAATTCATTCTTCTATTTCGAGTATGAATAATGTGATTTGAGATAATCTTTAGGACGAATAAACGAAAGAGGGGCGGCCCTCAGGAGGAATATTGCAATGAGGACTTTTTATGTGTTTTAAAACAGAACCCTGTCCAGAAGTGTCAGGCCGAGAGTTACAGCCTCACGTTATTCATCCACCTCCTCTGATATGTTTGTCTTTACCCTTTTCACTTGAGCTTCACTTGTTTTATTCTATTTACAAAGTACAAAGAAAGATATTGAGACTAGCAGCATTCACAACATATGGTCCAACATTCAAGCAACACTAAAACACTGAATATTGTTTTAAATAGATCTAGAAACTATTCTGTTTTGCTTTTTTATATAGTATATACTGTGTATATATATACGTATTCATTCTATTTATATATCTCTATATACTACAAGTGCAAATGACCAGAAACAGTTTCTCTGATAAAGAAACCAAGAGTTAAATGATTAAAGTGACAGCTGTCCTTGGTCAGAGTGAGATGATTCAGGATTTATATAATGTACATATACAAAATACAATATAGGCTATGTGTAAAAAAATAAATAACATGATCACATGAGTCCGGATTTTCCACTATTGCACATTTCAGACGCACTCGTCCTGCCTCTGTGAAAACCACGCTCGCTCTGTCCCAAAGTGACTCTGAGCAGGAGGACGGACGCCTCGCTGTCGCTGCATAGAGGGCGCTCACGGACACGTGTTTCTGAGCTACAGAAGCCATCGTCCTTTCTACGAACCGCCGCCATCGTCCACTACACGATTAGAACATCTGATCAACTTTAACTTCAGGTCAAACCTTTAAGCTCGATCTAAAGTCTGGCTCCAGGAGGATCTGAACTTATGGCACATTTAAATTTGGCAAAACCACATCTTTGAGTCACAATCAAAATGATATATTTCCTATAATATATATATATATATATATATAAGTATGTGTTATTACTATGAATACATATTTGTTTAGATGAAAAAGTGTTTTCAAAGTCGATGACGAGCATCAGTCTTTCACATGTGGCACAGTGGAGAACAGTGCAGAGTGATCAGTGACAGAAGCATCCAAACAAATACACAAAGAATCAACTTTAAAAACAGCATTTTGAGTCGTCCTCAAGCCAAAGGACCGTCTTCTTTCCACTGAAAGCTATTTTTTTTTAGAATGTCACAAAAATACAGTCATACCGAACACCGCGTCAGAGCTTGTACATTATTTACAGTGGTCCACACGAGGGTCTCCTCGAGGAGCCGTCCTACGTCTCCCTGCGCCTCACGTCCACGAGTAAAACACTATTCACAGTATAAGTACGTGTCAATCTCTATGAACTAAGCTAGCCTCGGCGTTGTTTTTTGGCACTAACAGTGGCTACAGGAATAAACAGCCACTAAGAAATGAGTAGTAAGAAAACACAGCATTCAACAGAACACATGGGTCACACACGGTAAGAGGACATCATGCTGAAGGTCTGTGGGACATTAGCGGATTCTCCAGGAGTTTAAAGTTCTCGTTGAAGCTGGTGGTTGTGATGAGGGATCGTCTTTAGCCTTGAAACATAACCACAGTAAAGACTATTGGAGGTGTCCGTTTACACAGAGGAACCGACCCTAATCCCAGCACACGCCATCCATTTTTTAAGAAAATAAGATAAGCGCCGGAGAGGTCAGAAACAATAACAACGACCAGTGCCCATGCATACTGTATGTCTCACACCTTCACCTCACGACCGCCCGTCGCTCGTGTGAGTTACAAAAACTAAAGAAAAGAAGTGTCTTCACAAACAAATATAGGTAGCATCTATAAGTCGATCTAGAGCCTACGTTGGTTATAGGAGCTGAATGGACTACAGTGTGATGCCGCTGGGTGCAAAAGCTGAGCGGGGTGACGGGGGCGAGGAGGTCGGCACACACAGAGATATGTCGAGAGGAGGAGGAGGAGGAGGAGGAGGAGGAGGAGGAGGAGGAGGAGGAGGAGGAGGAGGAGGAGGAGAGGAGGGAGAGGGTGAGAGAGGAGGGGCTGCAGGTGGGGTCCTGGACGGCTGGTTTTTCAGGAGTAGATGGTGATGACCTCCCGGCCTCCTCCACGGACCAGGAGCACCCTGTTCAGACCCTCGGTCAGGACTTCAAGGAATTCCATGTCTGATACGAGAAGGTCAAGAAAACTGCAAAACACGTCATCATTAAAGCAACGAAAAGACGCAGATTGTGTTTTCATGACGGTAATGTTTGTTTTATGATTTATTAAGTGTTTTTTCTACCAACACGTTAAACGGCTTCATCTCCACATACATCTCGATCATCTGCCTGGCTCTGGTGCAGCTTTTCGATACGATAAAACCCAGACAGTTTTATAGTTGAAGTGGAAGTAGCTCCAACTCCAAACACTTAATAATTACACACAGACTTTACGGTAGAACTTCCACGAGAAGGAAATGTAGGAGCATCTTCACAAACTCCAGGTCTGAGACACATCCTGTACATTGTGTTTTTGTGTTATAGAATAGTCCTTTTTCCATCTCAAACTGTGTCAGACAAAGCTCCAGCAGCGTGTTAATAATAATTACATAAACTAAGTGCCTGGTGATTTTCTCTTGAAGGATACAGTTCTCGTCTCCCGTCCGGTTCCGGGGCGGCCCGGGCATGTTGAGCAGGACCAGCTTGGCCTCAGACGACTTCTTCATGATGACCTCGTTGAGCCTCAGGGCCGTGTGCATACGTCGGACGTTGGACTGGTTCCTGGTAACACGACAAAGTGGAGGTGGATTATCTCTGATTAAAGCCCAACTCTGAGACGTGGTTGAACATTCACACGTCTGTCTGCAGCCTCAGTGACATGAGTTTTATATAGACTCAGTACTTACAGGTTTTCCCATTCACTGCAGCAGGAGAAAGAGAAACACGAGATTAGACACAAGATCACACAGATAATCATAAATCTGCTGCCTGTTAAAGTAAAAGGAGCATTTGACCCTTCACCTCTCTCACGAGACACTGATCGTCCAGTGATTCATCATTTATCTCGTGTAAACATCAGGGAAAAGTGACTCACCGTTTTACAAAAAGAACATCTCAAAATCTTCATAAATTTAGCACAATTAAAACTCTTTACAGACTTACAGGTTACAGAGTTTGCAGAACAGAACCTTTGCCAGTAGAAATAACTGAAATCATGATGAATATTCACGTCTTGGTGACATTGTTTCTGTTATTTTTCACAAAAGCCTCGTCCTCGTCAAACACTCACGGCTTCATGTTGAAGATGTCTTTGAGGCCCTCGGGTGTAGCTGCTCCTGGGGGTTTCGCTGCTTCTCCGTCACACTTCTCGGTCCAGGTCATCTGGACCTGCGTCCCGGGACTCTGCACCTCCTCGGGGGTGAGCGGGGTGGCCGGGGTGGCGGGGCTGGCGGGCGTGGTGTTGTCGTGGATGAGCTGCACCTGCGCGGGGGAGGACACAGGGGGAGAAGTCGACTTTGACTATGGGAGGAGGACAGATGTGTTTCACGAGGGAACGAGTCAGAGCGAAGGTCGAGGTGGGAACGTGGGAGATGTTTGAGAGAGGAGAGGAAAGAAGAAGATGTTTCGTCTGGTTCAGTTCAGCAACAAACTTGTTAAACTTATATAATGACGTCACACATGTTCACTGCTCCTCCACGTCCAGAGTGAAGATGGGACAGAAACACAGAAGAGTTACACACTGATGAAAGCTCCTGAAGAAAACGAACGTCACAGGTTTGGAATCGAACCAAGTGAATAAGCTGCAGCAAATCATAAAACATCTGAGCACATTTATGACGCTTTTAACCTCCTCATCAGCTCATCTCCAGTGAAAACATTACAGCCACTACTGCTCCTACCTCCTCCTCGGGTTTCTCCTCTTTGCTGGCGGCGGGGGCCTCCTCACTCACACTGAGCTGAGTGGTGACTGCAGCCGGGTTTTTACGACGGATCGACCCACGGGACGAGTCCGTGATGCTCTGGATCTGAGGAGGCAGAGTTTAAAGCTTTATGAGTCAGAGAAAATACACATTGTCTTCTTTAAAGAATAATTCTCAGTGGACAGGATTTATTTTACTGTGGCCATATACAAGTTTAGTAAATATGAGACAAGCCCCCGCACCACGATAAAGCTTCATCTCCAGAGGCAGAAAGTGTCATGTTTTATCAAAGTCGCCAAGACAGGCCAAGAGAGGCCGTGAGCGTCTGTGAGCCGTGTTATGCACAAACAGAACAAAAACAGCAGTAGTGGTACCTCTCGTTCGCGCTCGGTCTTCGTCAGGTTGATCTGTTTTAGCATCTGTGATCGCTGCTCCATCACCAGGGTCTTCTCGTACGTGTAGGCTGAGATGTCACTGTCTTGCTGCAGAGACAAACAGTGTTACCGGCTCTGAAGGCTGATTTCACACCAGCGTAAAAGCATTTTGAATAAATGAAGGAAAACTGCATGATGTCCTGGAAAAGTAAATCCTCTGTTCAACCATCGTGGAGAATCTGTGTGTTCTTTATGAAATCTAAATGTCCCACGTGCAGTTTGCTTTAGAGCAGCGTTAAACAGAGCTCACCATCTCCACCACCTCCACCATGGCGTCGATCCGGAGGTGATACAGGAACGTGGTCAGGTCCTTCTTCATCTGGATGCTGTTGTCGTCCATCTGAGCCACGGTGAAGATGCGCATCTTGCACTTCCTCCAAACCTGATGCACAAACATCAAGTATTTACACGTCCTGTGGTTCCAGTTAGTTTTTTCTAACAAACTGCACATTGAGTCTTTCATAAATGTGACTCTGTCGTCGGGGAAAGACCCTGTGTCTCATCCTTCACACCGCGGCCGTCAGCCTCTCAGTCGGTTTGGTCCAGTACTCGTCGTTTGTCGGTGCAGACGTCGTCGTACCTTGTGCTGGCGCAGGAGGAAGGGCAGCAGCATGAGCATGCCTCCATCGTGGACGATCCACCACACGTCGATGTGACCCTCGGTGAAGCGCTCTCCGTTGGACGGGAAGGCGGAGATGTTCTTAGGCACGAGCAGAGCCAGGTGAGCCGCTGTGGTTTCTCTGACGAGCTCTGCAAAGTTCAAGTGTCCACGTTTACCAAACCACAGAGCAACATGTTTTTTATTTAACGGGCCTGACGCTGCAGTGACTCACCGATAAAGTTCCTCCAGTGCTGGTGCTCGTCTCCCTGTTTCCAGTTGCGGGGCCAGGACACCAGCACGGCGTTGTGTTTGAGGCCCCCGAGCCCACTGGCCTGGAGCAGGTGGGACGTCGCATCTCGCAGGTTTGATGAGACGGTCACCTGACTGAAGCCCTTCACCTTCTCCGTCTCCATCAGTTTACGCAGCGCCTTAAAGGACGAGGAAGAAAATGTGTCAGAACGAGCGAGAACGAAGCAGAACGAGGCGAGATGTTTGTATTTCTACAGCGTTTTCATACAGACACTTTCAGGATGTCGTCAGCCTGTCAGAGCCTCCAGACAAATAAAAGTCTGGTCACTGTTCGGTTTAAAGTAAAATTTTCAAGGTGCAAAATGAACAAACAGATTTACACGACACGGCCCTGCACAGACAAGTTCTCCAGGTTTGGAGGAGCTGGTTGATCTTCATGATGTGTGTAGTGCTGCTCTTATCACACCTCTGTTTCCAGTTTGGAGAGTACCTGCTGTTAGGAGAGTACCTGCTCTGTTAGGAGGGTACCTGCTGCTGTTAGGAGAGTACTTGCTCTGTTAGGAGAGTACCTGCTGTTAGGAGAGTACCTGCTGTTAGGAGGGTACCTGCTCTGTTAGGAGAGTACTTGCTCTGTTAGGAGAGTACCTGCTGTTAGGAGAGTACCTGCTCTGTTTGGAGAGTACCTGCTGTTAGGAGAGTACCTGCTCTGTTTGGAGAGTACCTGCTGTTAGGAGAGTACCTGCTCTGTTAGGAGAGTACCTGCTCTGCGCGCTGGGCCCTGTCGTGGTTCTCCAGGTAGGTTCCCTCGAGGGCGGTGCCCACGATGGTCAGACCTTTTCCTGCTTTGAGCTGATTGGTCAGAGACAGAAGACGAGGCTGCTCGATGTTCTGCTCCGAGTCTGTGCTGACCAGCACCAAGAGCTGAGGCCTGAGAGGAGGAGAGGAGGAGGAGGAGAGGAGGAGAGGAGGAGGAGGAGGAGGAGGAGGAGGAGGAGGAGGAGAGAGGAGAGAGGAGGAGAGAGGAGGAGAGGAGGAGGAGAGGAGGAGGAGGAGGAGGAGAGAGAGGAGAGAGAGGAGGAGGAGAAAGGAGGAGAGGGGAGAGAGAGGAGGAGAGAGAGAGGAGGAGGAGAGAGAGGAGGAGAGGAGAGAGAGAGGAGGAGAGAGAGGAGAGAGGAGGAGGGAGGAGGAGGAGAGGGGAGAGAGAGGAGAGAGGAGAGAGGAGGAGTAGAGAGAGGAGGAGAGAGGCGGAGAATGAGGAGAACAGGGAGGGGAGAGTGAAAACAGGAGGTTGGAAAAGGAGTAAATGAGGCAGAATAAAGAGTCAAATAAAGGCTCCAGAAAAGAAACGGCTGAGCGGCCCAAGTAAAAGTAAAAGTAAAAGTAAAAGTAACAGTAAAAGTAACAGTAAAAGTAAAAGTAACAGTAAAAGTAAAAGTAAAAGTACTAGTCGGGAAAGAGAGACAGAAATAAGACCATGTGGATGTTAATGACTCATCGATGGGACGATTATAGAAATGGAAACGTAACAAAACAGACGTGTGACTCTTAAGTGCTGTACCTCCAGTTCTTGGTGTGAGGAGGACCTTCCTCCAGACGCATCAGGGCGTAACGAGCGGCGCTCAGAGACAGACCCCGGATCCCGTCGCCCCACTCCTTCTCCGCCCTGAACAGACACATCCGCCCGTCGTCTCGTTAAAGACGAAGAGTCAAAGTCGAACTAACCACCTCCTGTTCCCCGAGGGTCTGAGGAAAACTTTACTTTTCAACTTATTTACATAACGACAAAAGACTCTCGTGGGGCTCCTCAGACTCCGCCTCCACTCACCCCGCAAACTCGATGTACTTGTAGATGGAGCCGGCGATCACCATGGCGACGATGGCGTAGTACCAGGAGCAGAGGAACATCAGCGTGAGACACAAACTCATCCCCAAGAAGGACAGAGCCCTGGAAAAGACACGAGTTTAACCTGAGGAACGAAAGAAACGACTCAAACTGAACGTTTAGAGAGATGATCAGTTTATAGTGTAGATTTTGCATGGTCAAAAGTCCTCAAAATGGCGCCGATAAACAAGAAACAATACAACAAAAGCTGAAGCTGAAAGGAGAATGTGTGTGTTTATTTTTAAGGGGCATTAACTCGACTTTATCATCGTGAACTTTTGATCTGATGAAGCTGAAGCTCACGAGAGGAAGAGTCGACCAACGTGAAGGAAGAACTTCACTGTTTTTGGTCATAAATGTTCATAAAACTGATGAGAATCACTGTGAGACTAAAGTTTGATACTGATCCTCGTGGGATCGAGGAGCACGGACCAGTGGTAGAACTTGAAGCGGGGCCTCCAGTTGGGCGTCCTCAGCAGAGTCTGGAGAGCACACGCCAAGTTCACAAACATGTAGCACATCAGGAAGAACCTGCAGACAGAAGACACGAAGAAGAAGAGACGTCCATGATCTGAGAGAACATCTCCATCCCACGCTCTGAGACTGGACCAGGACTAAACCAGGTCTAAACCAGGACTAAACCAGGTCTAAAACCAGGACTAAAACAGGACTAAAGAACCTGCAGAGAGAAGACACGAAGAAGAAGAGACGTCCATGATCTGAGAGAACATCTGCCACATGTGAGAGCCACAAGAACCATCCAGCACTCTGAGACTAAACCAGGACTAAAACAGGACTAAAACAGGACTAAACCAGGACTAAACCACGACTAAAGAACCTAAAGAGAAAAGACACGAAGAAGAAGAGACGTCCATGATCTGAGAGAACATCTCCATCCCACGCTCTGAGACTGAACCAGGACTAAACCAGGACTAAACCAGGTCTAAACCAGGACTAAAGAACCTAAAGAGAAAAGACACGAAGAAGAAGAGACGTCCATGATCTGAGAGAACATCTCCATCCCACTGACTGACTGAACCAGGACTAAACCAGGTCTAAACCAGGACTAAACCAGGACTAAACCAGGACTAAACCAGGTCTAAACCAGGACTAAACCAGGACTAAACCAGGTCTAAACCAGGACTAAACCAGGACTAAACCAGGACAAAACCAGGACTAAACCAGGTCTAAACCAGGACTAAACCAGGACTAAACCAGGTCTAAACCAGGACTAAACCAGGTCTAAACCAGGTCTAAACCAGGACTAAACCAGGTGAATCAGAGTTTGAGTTCTGTTCAGTTTCTCTCTTCCTGATGATTTCTCTCTTTGCTCTGTTCTGTTTTGCTGTTTGTGACTGAAAGAGTTTTATTTAGTCTCTTTTCTCCTTTAAAGTTCATTTTCTGATGATTATTTATGTGTTGATTTGTTGTTTTGTGATTTTAACGTCTTTTTTATTCTGTAAAACACTTGAACAAACACTGAATCACTGTGTAATTCTATAAATAAACCTGTCTCATCTGCAGAAGCACAGATCTGTTGGCGAGTGTTTAGTTTGTTTTATATTTTTAAATAAATGCAGACTCCAGGTTCTTCTGTCTCCAGAGTTTGTCGTAGCTGCTGATATTTATGAGCCCTGGCAGAACAGAGCGGCCCACTGGCCTTTCCTGTGACGAGTTAAATCTCGAGTCTTTAAAAGTTGGCATTTGCATTGTTTCAGAAGTGGCAGGGGGCTGGCTGCTCTGATATCTGCCACCGCGGGAGGAAAGATGGAGGAGAAATAATGAGTGTGTTTGGGCGCTCACATGGAGAGAATGGGAGCCACCGAGTCCAGGGAGGCGATGAGGATGCCACTCTCACAAATACAAGCTGTCAGCAGCAGCGACCATGTGGGCTCGCCATTGGCCTTCCCGTGCCCGAAGATCTGCAACAAGAACACACGAAAGTCTTTAGACACGCACGACTGCGAAAGAGAACACACGAAAGTCTTTAGACACACACGACTGTGAAAGAGAACACACGAAAGTCTTTAGACACACACGACTGTGAAAGAGAACACACGAAAGTCTTTAGACACGCACGACTGTGAAAGAGAACACACGAAAGTCTTTAGACACGCACGACTGTGAAAGAGAACACACGAAAGTCTTCAGACACGCACGACTGTGAAAGAGAACACACGAAAGTCTTTAGACACGCACGACTGTGACTCGAGAACACACGAAAGTCTTTAAACACGCACGACTGTGAAAGAGAACACACGAAAGTCTTTAGACACACACGACTGTGAAAGAGAACACACGAAAGTCTTTAGACACACACGACTGTGAAAGAGAACACACGAAAGTCTTTAGACACGCACGACTGTGAAAGAGAACACACGAAAGTCTTTAAACACGCACGACTGCGAAAGAGAACACACGAAAGTCTTCAGACACGCACGACTGTGAAAGAGAACACACGAAAGTCTTCAGACACGCACGACTGTGAAAGAGAACACACGAAAGTCTTTAAACACGCACGACTGTGAAAGAGAACACACGAAAGTCTTTAAACACGCACGACTGTGAAAGAGAACACACGAAAGTCTTTAGACACGCACGACTGTGAAAGAGAACACACGAAAGTCTTTAGACACGCACGACTGTGACTCGAGAACACACGAAAGTCTTTAAACACACACGACTGTGAAAGAGAACACACGAAAGTCTTTAAACACACACGACTGTGAAAGAGAACACACGAAAGTCTTTAAACACACACGACTGTGAAAGAGAACACACGAAAGTCTTCAGACACGCACGACTGTGAAAGAGAACACACGAAAGTCTTTAGACACGCACGACTGTGAAAGAGAACACACGAAAGTCTTTAAACACGCACGACTGTGAAAGAGAACACACGAAAGTCTTTTTGAAAGAGAAAAACACACGCACGACTGTGAAAGAGAACACACGAAAGTCTTTAAACACGCACACGACTGTGAAAGAGAACCACACGAAAGTCTTTAAAAACACGCACGACTGTGAAAGAGAACACACACGAAAGTCTTTAAACACGCACGACTGTGAAAGAGAACACACGAAAGTCTTGAAAAGAACACACGCACGACTGTGAAAGAGAACACACGAAACGAAAGTCTGTGAAAGAGAACACACGAAAGTCTTTAGACACACACGACTGTGAAAAGAGAACACACGAAAGTCTTTAACACGCACGACTGTGACACGACTGTGAAAGAGAACACACGAAAGTCTTAGACACACACAGTCTTGTGACTGTGAAAGAGAACACACGAAAGTCTTTAAACACGCACGACTGTGAAAGAGAACACACGAAAGTCTTGAAAACAACACGACTGTGACCGAGTGAAAGAGAACACACGAAAGTCTTTAAACACGCACGACTGTGAAAGAGAACACACGAAAGTCTTTAAACACGCACGACTGTGAAAGAGAACACACGAAAGTCTTTAAACACGCACGACTGTGAAAAGAGAAACACGCACACGAAAAGTCGAAAGTCTTTTAAACACACACGACTGTGAAAGAGAACACACGAAAGTCTTTAAACACGCACGACTGTGAAAGAGAACACACGAAAGTCTTTAAACACGCACGACTGTGAAAGAGAACACACGAAAGTCTTTAAACACGCACGACTGTGAAAGAGAACACACGAAAGTCTTTAAACACGCACGACTGTGAAAGAGAACACACGAAAGTCTTTACGCACGACTGTGAAAGAGAACACACGAAAGTCTTTAGACACGCACGACTCTGTGAACGAGAACACACGAAAGTCTTTAAACACGATCACGACTGTGAAAGAGAACACACGAAAGTCTTTAAACACGAACGACTGTGCAGAGAACACAACGTCTTTAAACACGCACGACTGTGAAAGAGAACACACGAAAGTCTTTAAACACACACGACTGTGAAAGAGAAACACGAAAGTCTTAAACACGCACGACTGTGAAAGAGAACACACGAAAGTCTTTAAACACCCACGACTGTGAAAGAGAACACACGAAAGTCTTTAAACACGCACGACTGTGAAAGAGAACACACGAAGTCTTTAAAACACGCAGACTGTGAAAGAGAACACACGAAAGTCTTTAAACACACGACTGTGAAGAACACACGAAAGTCTTTTAATTTAGCACGACTGTGAAAGGAACACACGAAAGTCTTTAAACACACACGACTGTGAAAGAGAACACACGAAAGTCTTTAAACACACACGACTGTGAAAGAGAACACACGAAAGTCTTTAAAACACACACGACACAGAAAATAAACACAACACACGAAAGTCTTTAACAAAGTCACGCACGTGAAAGAGAACACACGAAAGTCTTTAAACACGCACGACTGTGACACAGAACACGAAACACAGTCTGTGAAACAAAACACAAAAAATACACAAATTACACAGGTGAAAGAGAACACACGAAAGTCTTTAAACACAGAAAACATTTGTGAAACAGAAACACAAAACTTTGCGTGCACACACGAGTGAACTAGACCAAAAAATTCTTTAAACACACTACGACAAAAAGAAACAGCCCGAAAGTCACACGAGCCAACACACATGACCAAATACACAAAAACTGATACACAAAACTACACAAAACCGACACAGCACTAAAGTCTTTAAACTACATGCTCCAGGTCGTCATGCAGAAAACTACAGAGAAATAACACTACAGAGACTACACAAAACATGCAGGCGCCGAACAGAACACAAAACATTTACAGTGAAAACAGCTTCACAAAACTACACAAAATGCTGTGACACAGAAACAACAAAAACATGCACAAAACATACACAACTTACACATTACTACACAAAAATTACACAAAACACAAACAAACACACACTTGTGCACTTTGATTCGCAAAACTGTCTGAGGCTACACAAAACATACACACACTGCGTCAAAATATACACAAAAACCAGAAACTGCAGCTGTAACATGAGCGGGTACACAATATTATGTCAAAAGATGACACAGCTTCACAAAATTGAAACAACACCGAAAGAAACAACGACACACGGAGATACACACAAACATCGATGTTTTCACTTCGTGCACACGTCACAGATATCCCAGGATGTGATTAGACTCAAAACTGGAAACAGTTTCACCTCTGACATAAAACTACGATGAATCTAAAAAGGGATGTCACGAGAAGAAGGAAGGATAAAGGAAAATTTACTCTGCAAAAACAAACTTTACACAAAACTACTGTTTTTACTCTTCAGAAAACTTCAGCAAAACGTACACAAAGGACAATGATACACAAAATATACACAGAACATTCACAAAAGCTATGACAATCAGATTTACACAGCTATACACAAAAAATACACGTATACACAAAACTGACACAGAATATACACAACTGAACACAGGTAAATCGTTCAAATATAAACAGATCGTATTCTGACACAATTATGAAACAGCTCACAAAATTACACAGAATACACCAGATATCAGACAAAACACACGATGTTACACAGGCATACCCCAGTGAATAGACTCAAAAAAAAACATGCTCTGATCAGAAAACGATAATCAAAAACGTCACCAAGGATAAAGCTGTTGAACCTACACAAAAAAGAACAAACTACAACAAAACTGCACGATCGACTCTGAACAAAAACTCCACACTCGTTACATAAAAACATTTTTTAGAGCCAGAAATGAACTAAAATGAATGAAAAAACAGAGCTCAACATGTTTCCACTACACAAAATTACACAAAAACTACACAAAACTGCACACCTGCATACTCAGCAAATTTCCAAAATTAGCAGAAATGAACTAAAAATGAATGAAAAACAGAGCTCAACATGTTCCACAGGCTTTTTAGAGCAGAAATGAACTAAAAATGAATGTAAAATAATGTTCAAAGTGCTGTAGTTTGGCTGTGATTAAGTAAAAACTGAGAATGTGACACTACAACATTTTGAAGTCTCAGAAAATGGTGTTTTGAAGATGCAAAACTGAATATCGAGTGCATCATTTATCATAAAAATAAGACTCAAAATGCAGCAAAAAAGCTCGATAAAATATCGATTTACCTCAAACATGCTGAGAGCTTCCACATGAAAGTATGAAGTATTTTTGTGTACTTCTGTGTGTCATTGTACCGTCTTTTCACTTTAAACCAGTTCTGTTGCTAAAAAAAGGACAATAATTGATTATTTCCAGCAGGGGGCAGCAGTGAAAGGATGCAGACAGTGGAGGTGGTGGTGATGGCGGCGATGGTCCCGATGGGGATGGACTTCTGAGCGTCGCGCAGGTCTCCGGAGCGGATTGGAGCCGGCCATGATGCCTGAGACACAGAGACACTGAACGTCAGAGGGAAACGAGCCGCCGTGAACGAGGAGGATCAGAGCCGGATCAGAGCCGTACCTGTCACCGACGGGAAGTAGATGCCCACCAGCAGCGTGAAGAAGCTGGTGATGTCTGCCAGGACGTAGCGGTTTGAGCTGGTCAGGGGGTCGTCCGCATCCTCCGCTGACTCCATGTTCACTCGGGCGATCAGGTCGCCCTTCTCGTAGTACGTGGGCATCAGGTTTTCTGAGAAGAATCAGGCGAGAACCAACAAAATGAACAACTCTGCGTCATTTTACTGATTTTAGTTCTGTCGATGTTTTTAGAAGAATATTTATCATTTTTTATTTAATATTAGTGACATTTATCATCTTTGCATTCAAATTCAACAAAAGCACATGAATCATTTTGTATCTCAGTGTCTTTTGTATTTAAGTAGAGATGGGACGATAAAAAAAATCAAAAATATCGTTTATCGTGATAAAATCGGACACAATAATCGTTTGTGGGACGTTTTATATAATTGTGATAATCTGCAACAAAGATAATCGTCTTTATATCTCCAGAATGTGCAGAAAAAAACTACTTCTCCACAGGGGCGTCGACAGGGGGAGACAAGCGGGTCTGTTGTCCCGGGCCTGCACAGAATCTTTTTGACTCCGGGCCCCCGATAATAAAATCAAAAAATTCTGTGAATGATAATCGTTTTGTGGGACATTTTATATAATGATAATCGTCTTTTATATCTCCAGAATGTGCAGAAAAAAAACCTTCTCCACAGGGGTCCCGCCCCAAGCGTCGTGACATTCGTTCATTTTATTTTGTCCTTGATAAATGTCAATATCTTCCCAGGTCCATCTAGTTTGACAAAGAAGGAGCGCTCTGTAAAGTGTTTAAAGTCTGTTTTAAATTCAAAACTAAATATGAATCTTTTGGACGTAAACTTGTCTCTAAATGTCGCACACAAAAGAAAGTTTGAATCCATGAAAACAACTTCCCCAGACGCCTCGATACTTTCAGACTTTGACAAGTTTTTGCACATTTCCAGCGTCAAACTTTTCCCGTAAACTATTCAGAGTTATAAAACCTGACACACCGATATCCAAAGTCATTCGAAAAGCGGCGAGAGGAAACTTTCTGTGCAGATGTGAGCCTCACCTCCGGGACGTGAAAAAAGAAGTTTTGCATAAAAGTGAAACTGACCTGACAGGATGCCGCTGGTGACCCCCGGGATTCCCTGGATCTGAGTGATGTTGTTGGCGGCGAAGTACTTGTCGCAGGTGGCGTTCAGGTACGGCGAGTCACAGAACATCTGCCACAGCTGCGTGGTCACCGTCCCGTTGGCCGTCTCCAGCGTCTTAGCACAAACGTCGAAGCCTTTCCACATGAGGGTGCGGTTCCCCAGCAGACACACGCTGCAGCGACCACAGGGAAGTCTGATTATGTCAAGAACTTTGACTCTGAGAAATACTTTTATTCCTCACACATCAGCACCAACAGCAGAAAAGACGTCTAATCTTTACTAAACTGGGGCGAAATGTCTTAAAACGATTATTATTAAACTCCTCATGTTCGAAGCAGCAGCTCAACAGGCTCAAAGACACAAAACGTTAAAAAAGTGAACTAAACATCTGCAGAACGAGCTGAGAAAGTACTGACGAAGACGTTTCTCCAATACAGGGCCGGTCCCAGCTTTCAGGGGGCCCCAAGCTGAAGCTCTGGGGCCCCTCCTGACTCAGCTGTTGGTGATTCACATTTGACACATTCTGACTCTGCTCTCGTCACTTTGAACAGTTGTTTTTGTGTTTATCTGACCAACATCAGACTGAAAACATCCAGAACATCACAAGAACAACACAAACATATAAGAACAGGACAAATACATAAGAACAGGACAAATACATAAGAACAGGACAAATACATAAGGAGGGATAAGAGTTTTGTAAGTTCTAGACAAGTTTCTGTTGGATTTTCCTGTGTTCAGTTGGTGACTCTGGTCGTACATTTACATATTAAAGTGGGGTCGTTGCTCCGGTGAAACACAGAGCTGTCCTCACTTCTGTACGACTCAAAAACAAACAGCAGCAGCAGATATTTTACTACTATAGATATAAAACAAATGTGATAGTTTTAGATGGATATTTAAGCTGCTGTAAACACATAAGCCCTGTTTCCAATAACACTTGATATATTATATTATCTTCAATATAAATGCATGGCTCTTGGGGGCCCCCTTGTGGCATCGGGCCCTAAACAGCTGCTCAGTCTGATTACAGTCTGGACCGACCCTGCTCACATAATATTGTCTGATACTTTTGAACGAAAGTCAAGTTCAGTGTTTAGCATCTTAAAATCTCAAATCTAAATCATTGGTTTAAGATTAGTTTACACAACACAATCCTGACTCCAGACCAAGACCTTCACGTCTCGCCTGTTTGACCTTCAGCGCTGCAGGTCACACGTCTCGCCCGTTGTCCTGTTTTGACCTTCACCTCTCGCCCGTTGTCCTGTTTTGACCTTCACCTCTCGCCTGTTGTCCTGTTTTGACCTTCACGTCTCACCTGTTTCCTGTTTGTAACTTGGACATTTTGCGAGTGCACTTACGGGAACTCGGGCGGGTCGACGGCGGTCTTGATGACTCCGGCGTACACGGCCAGGATGGAGAGGATGACGCAGGCCAAGAAGACCAGGGCCAGTTTGTTGACGTACTTTACTCCGACAAACACTACGGTGGCCATGGAGGTCAGAAGGATGGTTCCGTAGACTCGCATGTTGTTGAGCAGCGCCGCCTCCGCCTCCGGCCCCTCCAGACCCTCCAGGGGGAAGATGGCGGCTTTGGGCACTATGTAGATCTGTAAACGAAAGGATTTACTGAGTGATGTGAGGTTCAGGGGCTGAATGTTCGTCTTTTTGGTCATTTAATGGGCGCCATGTGAAGTAAAACAGTGATAAAGTGACATAAATGTGGTGACCTCTTATTATTCCAGTTAGTTTGCAAGTTATGATTGATATTTTAAACAATAAATCATCAGGTAAATCACGTTAACTTCATCCAGTCTGGTCGCTCGAGTGCTAAACTATTGCATCTTCTAATAAAAGTTTGTTTCGTAGCTGCTCAAGGGCAGTCTGGGGTTGTTTTGAGACTTGAAGATTGCCCATTCCTCATCTCACGTTGGGATTGTTCCCAGGGAGAAGACGTGGCAGCTTTGGTCCTGCAGCACATTGTTTCTTTAATAGATTCTGTTCTGGGGACAAGGAAACATCAACAGGAAAAGAACGATCGAAATGGACACGGAGACTGACGTCCGTCTCACAAACGCACCGACGTGGAGCTGGAACAATCTGCATTTTAACAGTGTTTTGTATTTGCATAATATGAGACTGTGAGTTTCATGTTAATAGAAGAAAAACTGGTACAAAATAAAATATTATACTGTCTTATATCTCGCCACGACAGAAGATACTGAACCAAAAGTGTCAGATTATCAGATTACGTGGTTCACATTCAGTTTACACAACGCTCTCCAAGTTGGCCTACTTATCTCTGTGATAAATGTTTAATTTTGTTACCTACTGGATCTGATCCTGCTTCGATAACTTTGCCAAAAGGTATTTTCATGTACAGTCTGAAAATCCGACATTAGCATTTCTCCAGCGGAGCCGCACACAGCCGGCTGAACACTATTTAAATTCACGTTAATTAAAGAACTCAAGCATGGTAATAATATTTTTAATGAGGTGCCAATCTCTCAGTTCTACTATGGCTAACGCTAAGAATATTCCTACCACATATAAATCGGGAAAGCCCTAATTAGCCCATCAGAATCTGTCATCGTTTCAGATGATTCACAGCCTGTTACATAACCAGGGGAGTTTCTGCCTTTTAATGATCTGCAGGATAATCATTAGGTAGCAGCGTTTATTGACAAGCAGCAGTGGACAGTGGCGTCTCGTCTCTGTTGTGGCTGGTCAGGCTAATGCGATGCTAAAAAGAGGCGTATCACTAGGCAAACAAGTCACCGCAAACAATTCTCACTTCCTAAAATAGCAGCTCGGGCTTGTGCTCGTCGGTGGAAAGATTAAACGTATTCAAATGAGCCTTCACCAGATCCGCTCCTCACTATTCTTCTGGGATTTTTTTCTTTACAATGGAAAACTAAGCCAGCATTGACCCAGAAGACAGAATTAAACTGTGGGTAGCCATTAGAGGAATGGAGAGGAGCAGCAGAGACTGTGGATCTGCAGAACCCAACTTAAAAAACACTTGTTTTTTGCTGACCGTGTTTTGATCCTCCACCAGTGTAATTATCCACACAAATGAAGAGGTAGGGAGTGATAAATATAATCAGTTTCAAAGAGTTCATGATAAAAATAAGATGAAAGAACATTGTGTGTACTGGACAAAACGCCGCGAGCTTCACTTAAGCCGTTAATGATCAGACATAACGGCCAAACACAGAGCCGACTCGTACAGCGCTCGACTTACACTTCATCAAGTAAAGTTAATGGACGGGACAAGAGTAGATACTTAGGACGCTGCACTGGACGTCTCTCTCCTGATTTAATCACTTTTTCACTGAACCGTCTCCGACCTGCTGGAAAATCAAAACCTGCAAACCCTGTTCGACCTTAAACATGATCTTTCCCTCGTTAGAAACTGTTATACTTCCTCTTTGCCTTTGTATTTATTCATTTTGCACATTAAACGATGACCATATTTGACTAAGAAACGAACCTCAGGACTAAGAAATGAACCTCAAGACTAAGAAATGAACCTCAGGACTAAGAAACGAACCTCATGACTAAGAAATGAACCTTACGACTAAGAAACGAACCTCACGACTAAAAAATGAACCTCAGGACTAAGAAATGAACCTCAGGACTAAGAAACGAACCTCAGGACTAAGAAATGAACCTTACGACTAAGAAACGAACCTCAGGACTAAGAAATGAACCTCAGGACTAAGAAATGAACCTCAGGACTAAGAAACGAACCTCAGGACTAAGAAATGAACCTTACGACTAAGAAACGAACCTCAGGACTAAGAAATGAACCTCAAGACTAAGAAATGAACCTCGAGACTAAGAAATGAACCTCACGACTAAGAAATGAACCTCAGGACTAAGAAACGAACCTCAGGACTAAGAAACGAACCTCAGGACTAAGAAACGAACCTCACGACTAAGAAACGAATCTCACGACTAAGAAACGAACCTCATGACTAAGAAACGAACCTCAGGACTAAGAAACGAACACTGCTCTACCTTAAACATGATCTTTCCCTCGTTAGAACTGTTATATTTCCTCTCTGACTTTGTATTTATTCTTTTTGCTCACTAAATGATGCCCATATTTGTCCAAAAGCAGCGACCCACATAGAACCTTAAGTTTTTTTTATAACATATATCATTTTACAGAAGTTTCCCTCATGATTCCTCTGCAAACACGTCACAACATCTATCCCAGCCGTCGAATAATCATTAACTGGCTTAAACAGAGGCTCCAAACCGTGTCAAGAGCCGAGAGAAGAGGCTTTATGACTCAGACACATCAGGAATAGCAACAAAATGGCACAGGGAATATGTAAATGTCGCGTTTTTGCTGAAAACACTTTGGTCTGTAAATACGTTGATGTTCTCAAGCAGCTTCACTGCAGATTTATTGGGGGAAAATTCAAGAAAGTCTCATATTCACGCAATTAAAACAACTAATCGATAAACTCACAACAAAATCTATTAGCAAAATAATCGTTTGCTGCAGCTCTAAAGCCTTGTAATGATTTGTCTGTAGCTAAAATCATTTTTCATGTATCTTTATTTCTACAGGGATGGAGAGCACTCAGATTCTCCTGTGCAAATACAGAAAATTATCATTAAACCACGCACCATGATGGGATTGTGTGTTAATAATGCAAACTCCACATCTACACATGAGAAAAAAGACGCAGCCACTATCTCAGGACTAAGAAACAAACCTCAGGACTAAAAAACAAACCACACGACTAAGAAAACCCTCAGGACTAAGAAATGAACCTCAGGACTAAAAAATGAACCTCAGGACTAAGAAACGAACCTCACGACTAAAAAACGAACCACACGACTAAAAAATGAACCTCAGGACTAAAAAACAAACCTCAGGACTAAAAAACAAACCTCACGACTAAGAAATGAACCACACGACTAAAAAACAAACCTCAGGACTAAAAAACAAACCTCAGGACTAAAAAACAAACCTCAGGACTAAGAAATGAACCACACGACTAAAAAACAAACCTCAGGACTAAAAAACAAACCTCAGGACTAAAAAACAAACCTCAGGACTAAAAAACAAACCTCAGGACTAAAAAACGAACCACACGACTAAAAAACAAACCTCAGGACTAAGAAACGAACCACAGGACTAAGAAATGAACCACACGACTAAAAAACGACTGTAAACTGTTGACTTGCACGTTGAGAGCAGCAGACTCAGGACCGTGGAGCCTCTCATCTTTATTGATCTAAATCCAGGTGGATTTTCCCTGTAAAGATCAGACTTGTCTCTCACCAGGAGCAGCTCGATGGCTCCCAGGATGTACATGGCCCCGGCGTAGGTGGTCCCCAGGTAGAAACAGATCCCCACCGCTCCTCCGAACTCCGGGCCCAGCGAGCGGGAGATCATGTAGTACGAGCCTCCCGCTGCAAAACAGAACAGACAGAAGGTCAGAGGAGTCCGACTCGAGAGGAAAGTAAGACCCAAAGTGAGCTGTGGTCTGCAAATAATCTGTCACATACATTTAACGAATCTGTGAGTCTGCAGGAGCTGCTCGTCATATCTCATTTTGAACTGATAACTATTCTTCTAACTGTGAACTCACTTTTAACATGAAGTGTGTCCTGTTTTTTCACTGACGCTCAGGGATCCCCCGTTTAGTCATTACAATTATATCCTCTTGTTTTATGATATCGGCGTCATAAAACATTTTTAAGAAGGTACAATTTACTGCAAAATAACTGTTTGTTTAAATTCAATTACGAGTCAATTTCACTTATTTTAATTATTTTGTCATTTATTTTTTATCTGAAACCATGGCACGTGCTCCTGTCTGGCCAGAGAAAAAAGTTCACACACTGTAATATTTGGTAGTTTCGCCTTTAAAAACGCTCGAACTTTCACTATTAAACATAATATAATAATAACTCTGAGTTCTTCTGTTGTTTTCGCTCGATTTGTTTCACCAAACGTTTAAGTATCATGATCATTCAGGAGTTTTATCGGCCACGTTTCTTCCTCGAACACGACGGGTCCCCACTGTCCAGTTTTAATAAAACTTTGAACAGTTCTTACACAGTTTTATCCTTTTCTGCTTCTCCTCAGACGTTTTCTCTGCTCTCAAACACAAAAACATCTTTTCCACGACTTCGGGACGTGTCTTTCCACATGTTTAAGAAACGAGAAGCGACTCATTGGACCAGTCGGGGTTAAATAACCTGCTGCAGCTGAAACGCAGTAATTATCCCACAGGAGGCTGGGACATATTTGTTGAGTTAAATCCAGGTGGAGACTTTTTGTTTGTCCACAGAGTTTTTCCCTGCACGTCGTCTTCTCTCTCGGATAAACCTCGGCTGGAGACATGCTGCAGTCAGTGTCTCTTTAACAGAAAACAAACCCACCCTTCTGCTCAAGCCTGTAATTTCTCCTCAGTGGGAAGTTGAGTAAATTAATACATAAACCAACAAAATGAAGCATACAGCACGTTACACAAGTCCAGGAGGCGGAGCTTTGTGTCGGGGCAGCAGGGATTAATTAGACTCACCGTGTCTAGTCCACTATTAAAATCAGTTTGATAATTGTGATAGTCATCTGGACTTTACAGACTTTACAACACGAGCAAAACGACGTTTATCACGGATCAAAACGGCAGAATAAACAGTGTCCATCGATAATAAACTGTTCACTGTCTTCATCTGGTTAAGAATATATAATGTACAATATATAATGAACCGTCCCAGGCTGAATGTGCTGTGTGTTTTGGACTGACTAAGAAACGAACCTCACGACTAATAAACGAACCTCAGGACTAAGAAATGAACCTCAGGACTAAGAAACGAACCTCAGGACTAAGAAACGAACCTCACGACTAAGAAACGAACCTCAGGACTAAGAAACGAACCTCAGGACTAAGAAACGAACCTCAGGACTAAGAAACGAACCTCAGGACTAAGAAACGAACCTCACGACTAAGAAACGAACCTCACGACTAAGAAACGAACCTCACGACTAAGAAACGAACCCAGGACAAGACTAAGAAACGAAACGAACCTCACGACTAAGAAACGAACCTCAGGACTAAGAAACGAACCTCAGGACTAAGAAATGAACCTCACGACTAAGAAACGAACCTCACGACTAAGAAACGAACCTCACGACTAAGAAACGAACCTCAGGACTAAGAAAGAACCTCAACTAAGAAACGAACCTCAGGACTAAGAAACGAACCTCTCAGGACTAAGAAAGAACCTCAGGACTAAGAAACGAACCTCAGGACTAAGAAACGAACCTCAGGACTAAGAAACGAACCTCAGGACTAAGAAACGAACCTCAGGACTAAGAAACGAACCTCAGGACTAAGACTAAAACGAACCTCACGACTAAGAAACGAACTCTCACGACTAAGAAACGAACCTCACGACTAAAGAAAACGAACCTCACGACTAAGAAACGAAACCTCACGACTAAGAAACGAACCTCACGACTAAGAAACGAACCTCAGGACTAAGAAACGAACCTCACGACTAAGAAACGAACCTCACGACTAAGAAACGAACCTCACGACTAAGAAACGAACCTCACGACTAAGAAACGAACCTCAGGACTAAGAAACGAACCTCACGACTAAGAAACGAACCTCACGACAAGAAACGAACTAAGAAGACGAACCTCACGACTAAGAAACGAGGACTAAGAAACGAACCTCAGGACTAAGAAACGAACCTCACGGACTAAGAACGAACCTCACGACTAAGAAACGAACCTCAGGACTAAGAAACGAACCTAAGACCTCAACGAACCTCAGGACTAAGAAACGAACCTCCTCAGAACCTCACGACTAAGAAATGAACCTCAGGACTAAGAAACGAACCTCAGGACTAAGAAACGAACCTCAGGACTAAGAAATGAACCATGCGAGTGTAGAAAGTGTACGGTGTGTGTGAAGTGTATAAAGTGTACGGTTTGTGTGATTCCAAACACACACACAGAACAGGAGGAATGTGCAGCTCAAACACAGAAGACGAGTGAGCGTCTCTCACCTGGAACAACTCCATTGGTCGCAATGGCGCTCATGGAGATGGCCGTCAGCATCGTCTGGAAAGAAAAGAACACAACATCAGCCTCTACAACAGTAACACAAACACACTCAGGACACACACACACACACACACACACACACACACACACACTCACACACACACGCACACACTCACACACACACACACACACACACTCACACACACTCACACACACTCACACACACTCACACACACTCACACACACACTCACACACACTCACACACACTCACACACACTCACACACACACTCACACACACTCACACACACTCACACACACTCACACACACACTCACACACACACTCACACACAGGAGGAATGTGCACTCACACACACACACACTCCTGACTGGAGCTGACTCTCTCGGAGCAGAAGCAGAACAGAAGAGACAGAAACTGAAGCACAACAGCAGGAAGAGGCACGAAAAGACACAGTGATGAACAGACAGACCGAGGAGGAGGAGAGGAGAGAAAAGAGGAGAGGAGGAGAGGGGGAGGAGAGGAATGGAGAGGGGGAGAGGAGAGAGGAGGAGCAGAGGAACAGAGAGGAGGAGCAGAGGAGGAGAGAGAGAGGAGGAGAGGAGAGAGGAGGAGAGGAGCAGAGGAGGAGAGGAGGAGGAGGAGGAGAGGGGGAGAGGAGAGACAGGAGGAGCAGAGGAGGAGAGGAGCAGAGGAGGAGAGGAGGAGCAGAGGACAGAGAAGGAGAGGAGGAGAGAGGGGGAGAGGAGGAGAGGAGGAGAGGAGAGAGGAGGAGCAGAGGAGGAGAGGAGGAGAGAGGAGGAGGAGAGGAGAGCAGAGGAGGAGCAGAGGAGGAGAGGAGGAGGAGCAGGAGCAGAGGAGGAGAGGAGGAGCAGAGAGGAGAGGAGGAGAGGAGGAGGAGAGGAGAGAGGAGGAGAGGAGGAGAGGAGGCGAGGAGGAGAGGAGGAGGTGGTGGTGCAGGTGGTGGGTTTTTGGTTTTGACGAGTCAAATCAGAGAAAGTCCTTTTACAGGAGAAATGAGAGAGTCATGTGACACTCCTGCTGCTTTCTGATTGGATAATCATCTTGAATAGTGAATGTTAAAAACGGCGCCGATAAACAGGAAACAGGTCGCCTCAGCTGCTCCTCTCGACGTGGAGCTGCTCCTCCACGTCGAGAGTCTCCTCAGGATGCCTCCTCTGGACGCCTCCGTGGGGAGGTGTCCCGGGCACGTCCCACTGGGAGGAGGCCCAGGAGAAGACCCAGGACACGCCGGAGGGACTATGTCTCTGGACTGGCCTGGGAACACCTCAGTGTCCCACTGGAGGAGCTGGAGGAGGTGTCTGGGGTGAGGGAAGTCCCCTGCTTAGACTCCTGCTGGATGGAGCTATAAACAGCAGCTGAACCTCCCAAAGCTCTGGTCCTAAGAGTAAAGTCTGAGCAGGGACCAGCCTCAGAGTCACATTTAAGGTTTATACATTTATCAAACTCCAGGAGTCAGACTGAAGAGGAGAGTGAGTCGCATCATTTTGAACTGGACAAACATGTGTCTCCTGGGGACAGTCCTCCTCCTTGGGGACATGTCCCTCTGTAAAACGTCTCATACTGAGATCCTCCCACAGCAGAGAAGAGTCTGATTATTTAAGTTTTATGAGACGAGAGCCGCACTCGCTGCAGGTCAGACGGAGTTAAGATTCTACCAACAATCCAGCCCTAAAACTGTCTCACCGTGTTTTATTTTTTACACTCGGCTTCACGTTGTCCTAGTTTTATTTCTCTCATCAACCTCTATCCGTCCACACAGACAGGGGGCGCCGGCGTCATCATCAATCACAGAGACAGGGTGTCCCGCAGGAAGTTTCAGCTCACTTTGGACCACATTAGGGACGGGTTAATGAGGAGGTGCATGAGGAGGAGGTGCCTGAGGTGGTGCATGAAGAGGAGGTGTCTGAAGAGGAGGTGCATGACGAGGAGGTGCATGAGGAGGAGGTGCCTGATGAGGAGGTGCATGAAGAGGAGGTGTCTGAGAGGAGGAGGTGCATGACGAGGAGGTGCATGAGGACCCACAGCCTGTGGCACGACGAGGAGGTGCCACTTTGAGGAGGTGCATGAAGAGGAGGTGTCTGAAGAGGAGGTGCATGACGAGGAGGTGCATGAGGAGGAGGTGCACGACGAGGAGGTGCCTGATGAGGAGGTGCATGAAGAGGCTTCTCTGAAGAGGAGGTGCATGACGAGGAGGTGCATGACGAGGAGGTGCATGAGGAGGAGGTGCATGATGAGGAGGTGCACGACGAGGAGGTGCCTGATGAGGAGGTGCATGAAGAGGAGGTGTCTGAAGAGGAGGTGCATGACGAGGAGGTGCATGAGGAGGAGGTGCATGAAGAGGAGGTGTCTGAAGAGGTGTGTTTGACGAGGAGGTGCATGAGGAGGAGGTGCATGAGGAGGAGGTTGTGCTGAAGAGGAGGTGCATGTTTGTGAGGTGCCTGAGGTGGTGCATGATGAGGAGGTGCATGAGGAGGAGGTGCATGAGGAGGAGGTGCATGAGGAGGAGGTGCCTGCTGTTTTGAGGTGCTGTTTTGGAGGAGGTGGGCCTGCTGTATTTTTGTGCATGATGAGGAGGTGCCTGTTTTTGTGCATGATTTGGGTGTTTTGAGCTTTATGACGAGGATAAAATGCTGCTGTTTTGACACTTTTGGCTCAAATAAAACTCTGCTCTAAGTGAAACATTTAAAATCGAACAGTTCGACCTTTCTTTTTCACTAAATCTCAGTCGTTTTTATTTATCCAGTGGATAATTGTGTTTTCATTAGAATTATGCAAATAAATAAATAACTTTTATATCGTCTTTAATGTGAAGCTTTGTCTAGAATGTTCCTCATTTTGACATTAATGTTTTTATCACTGAAATGATTTAAAATCGTGGATTATATAATGAACAGCTCAGTCTCCACAGATCTGACCTGTAACTTGATGTGAAATATTTGAGGTAAATCTATAACATTTGGAAACAGCAGGTTCCATGGAGCAGCTTTAAATAAATGTTTTTGCTCGTCTGTTTTACAGAGACAGTCGCTTCTATTAAATGTTGAAATAAAACAAAAAACAAAACAGAAAACGTCCAGAGCAACAAGAGCAAGAAGCTCAGAGATCAGCTCAGAAGTTCAACATTAAACCTCTGAAAACGGGGTTTTGAGCTGTGTTTTGTGCTGTTTTTTGTGCTGTATTGTGCTGTTTTGTGCTGTGTTTTTAGCTGTATTTTGGGCTGTTTTGGGCTGTTTTTTGGACTGTTTTGGGATGTATTTTGAGCTGTATTTTGGGCTGTTTTGAGCTGTGTTTTGGGCTGTTTTGTGCTGTGTTTTGGGCTGTATTTTGGGCTGTTTTGTGCTGTGTTTTGGGCTGTATTTTGGGCTGTGTTTTGGGCTGTTTTGTGCTGTGTTTTGGGCTTTGTCTTGGGCTTTTTTGGGCTTGGTTTTGTGCTGTTTTGTGTGTGATACTAAATCCTGAACCTGCTGCTCTGTTGCTCCAGGTAGCACAATGCAGATGAGCAGACGTTCAGCTCCAGGACAAACTGGGACAAGAGGCTGTGCACCGACTCAAGTCAGACAACAGGGGGCACCAGACCTGCTCCAGTGTCTTGAACCAAACCGAATGTGACCTTGAGACTGTGCGTCGACTATAAGCTGTTTTCCCAGATAAACCAGAGTAATCCAACTGAACTAGTGTCTGCTTATTATTTGTTCTTTTTTTAAGCCAGGTCTTTGACACTTTATGAGCTCCATGGAGGTGATGTCGCTTTGCTGGAAGGTTCCACAGTTTTTTTATTGCCCAAAACATCTCAAAAACATGCTCTTTCTCCTAACACATCTCTCCACAGATCTGACCTGTAACGTCCTGGTAGCATGACGTTCTTGTAGATAAGTTTAATTTCATGCTGTGGAATATTTAAGGAAAAACCATAATGCATCACTCATGTGTTCACCAGTACATCCATGCTGGACTGTAACGCTCTGCTTCTCTTTGTAGAACAGAGAGACTTTCGCTCTTTTCCTCAAATCCACGTCTCACTTGGCCTCTGTTTGACCTTGGCGCTGAGTGGAAATTGCTTTTGACAGACACAGAGTTCTGCAGGAGCCCCAAGAGCACGTTTCATTAACATGCTTCATTACACAAACGCAGAATACTTTTGTAGTACAACTTCATCCGTTCAGGCATTATACAGCAGTACATCGCCTATTTTCAGAACGCTCTTTATCACGGAGAAATCCCTCCGGCTGCGTGGTACAAGTGTCAGGTGAAGGAGAGCAAGGCGATTTTTAGGTTTTTAAAATAACAATGAGAACAAAAAGTCATGGAAAAGGATGAGAGAGATGTCAGCAGGACAAAAATACAAATGTAGGTGCAAAGAATGAAAGAAATAAAGTGTCCAGCAAATGTGGAAATGAGGAGATGAGGATGGGAGGAAGAAAAGAGAGAGATGAAGGAGAGAAAGTCATTGTTGCGTTTAAGTCCCGACAGAGGGCAGGACACGCTTTGCTTTTCCCAGGATCCAACAACTGGAGGTTATAAAGACGACCAGCAGACGCCCCGAATATTAAAGCTCATTTTATCTCCATCTGTGACACGGCCACATTTGTTATTTGTTCTAAGAATACTCTCGAGGCACGTCGGGTAAAGCGCAGTCCTCAGTGTCGCTTCATGCTTAATGTGGTGATGTGTCACAGCTGAAACATACACAGGGACATTATTCATATCATCTCCAGAAAAGAGCTGCAGTCTGGGTAATGTTCTGTCAAAATGCTGCATGACACAGTAATAATGGTGTTAAGTGGTCGAGCGCTGCAGACGAGCCGCTGTGACGGAGAAAAACTGACTCATGCTTTACAGTCGCATTGTTTCTACTATTTTCTCCTCAACAGTAATTTGCCGCTGAAAGTATCGAGTGAGAGCATGAAGTCAGGTGTTAAATGCAGAGACTTTCAGCCCACTGCAGACGAGCCACTGGGACTGAGCTGGAGCCACCACCGTGAAGCGTTTAATCAGCTCTTCAGACCGAGTCGCCGCGAGAACCAGGCCCAGGGGCCACGACTCGCTTCATTTCTCGGGACCATGGTCCAGATGGTGAAATAGGATCCAACCAGGAGGATCTGGACTCATGATGCTTCCTGGACCTGGAGCATCTACAGCTGGAGGTGAAAGTCCAGGTGAGGGGTGAGCGGGACAGAAGTGATGCCAGAACGTTTAAATCTGACAGATAAGATATAAAATACAGTGTCCCTCAGTATATCACAGGTCACCTTTCACCGCCTCGCTGTTTCATGGATTTTTTAAGTACAATTTTGCATGTTTTTTTTTAACAGCTTATGAACCTGGATTGTGTTCTGCGTCCTGATTGGCTAAGGGACTGTAGACCATTGTGTTCTGCGTCCTGATTGGCTGAGGGACTGTAGACCATTGTGGTTCTGCGTCCTGATTGGCTGAGGGACTGTAGACCATTGTGTTCTGTGTCCTGATTGGCTGAGGGACTGTAGACCATTGTGTTCTGCGTCCTGATTCCTGATTGGCTGACCATTGTGTTTTCTGCGTCCTGATTGGCTGAGGGACTGTAGACCATTGTGTTCTGTGTCCTGATTGGCTGAGGGACTGTAGACCATTGTGTCTTCTGCGTCCTGATTGGCTGAGGGACTGTAGACCATTGTGTTCTGCGTCCTGATTGGCTGAGGGACTGTAGACCATTGTGTTTCTGCGTCCTGATTGGCCGAGGGACTGTAGACCATTGTGTTCTGCGTCCTGATTGGCTGAGGGACTGTAGACCATTGTGTTCTGCGTCCTGATTGGCTGAGGGACTGTAGACCATTGTGTTCTGCGTCCTGATTGGCTGAGGGACTGTAGACCATTGTGTTCTGCGTCCTGATTGGCTGAGGGACTGTAGACCATTGTCCATCAGTCTCCTCCGTGTCTCCTGTACAGTACAGAATGTGTCAGACAAATTTACATAAATGTTGGATCAGTGTGACTCTGAAGTGCTGTATGTTTGCAAGTTTTCTCCCCGACAAAACCCACAATGTCGATGAAACGTTCTGCACCGACAAAGGCACCGACGAAGGTTTGAACTTTGTGTTTAAACGAGAGAGAAATGTGAGAAAATGTTAAGAGAAAAGTGTATAAAGTGTGAGGTGAGGGGTTTTACAGACAAGAAACATGGAGAATAATGTAAAAATAAATCTGATACTTCACAGATTTTGTTTATTGTGGGTTATTTTTAAAACGTGGCCCTGAGATAAACCAGGGACCAGTGTAATGCAATAATTTCTTCCTGATATTTCATCTTTAATAAAGCAGCATCTGTAAAGTTCTAGAGTTTTTTGTAAACTTTTCATATTTGCATGTTCATCTACAATCTGCCCGTGTCTCGAGTTTTATTTATAAAACTGCCTCAAACCTTCAGCCTGAAACGAGCTCAGAGCCGTGACTCCTTCACCTGTGGCTCCCTCATCATGTGTCTGTGTGCACAGGTCTGCAGAGAGTCTCCTAAAGGCAGAGGAGCGAGGAGGAGCGAGGAGGAGCGAGGAGGAGCGAGGAGGAGCGAGGAGGAGCGAGGAGGAGCAAGGAGGAGCGAGGAGGAGCGAGGAGGAGTGAGGGGGAGTGAGGAGGAGCGAGGAGGAGTGAGGAGGAGTGAGGTGAAGCTCAAGAGGAGTGAAGAGGAGCGAGGAGGAGTGAGGAGGAGTGAGGGGGAGTGAGGAGGAGCAGGGAGGAGTGAGGTGGAGGGAGGTGGAGGAGGTGGAGGTTTCACGCTCTGGTTTATTGCCCCAGGACCTGCTGTGAGCTCTGTGTGACTGATAAGAGAGAATGTACCAACCAGACAAACACTGAGACAGAATGAAGCGTGTGGCGTCCAGGACATATCTGAACACGTCTGAACATGTGTGAACACGTCTGAACACGTCTGAACACGTCTGAACACGTCTGAACACGTGCAGCGTGTCAGTGTGGTGGGTTTGAGCCGTGTTCCGCACTGAGCCTTTTTCTGCTATTTCCAGAAAGAAAAACCAAACTGTGCTTCAGGAAATGATCTGATTTCCTCTGAAAACTGAGAAACTCTCAGCAGAGACGTGATTAAAGCTGCACTGTGTAACTTTTTCTCTGTGGAGGTGTTTGTGCTTTTGCTGGAAATGTTCCACAGTGTGCGTAATGCAGGTTAAACTAATGCACATAAGTTAAACCCATCGGGGTAAGTTCTGTCAGATCTGTGTGAGAGGCGAGCGTGTTCTTCAAGGTCATTTTGACAATAACAAGAAAAGACAAAGAAGTGACAGAACCTGAGAGATAAATGTTCCAGAGTGCAGCTTTAACGTCACAGTGAGAGATGCTGGAGGGACGAGGAGGTTTTGAGAAACAGTTTAACAAACGTCTGAAAACGACTTTAACCTTTGACCTGCTGAACATTCACAGTGAGGAGCTTTTCACTGGATACTGTTTTAATTTTCTTTTCTGCTCTTCTTTGGCTCCAGGGACAGTGTGTTAGAGCCTGGATCTGGAGAAGTTCTATAAATACACTGAGCTGGAGGAGAGTCTGAGCTGCACACACACAAAAACACACACACACACAGACACACACAAACACACACACAAACACACAAACACAAACACACACACAGACACACACAGCGCAGAGTGGACGCACATTTAAAGAACTCACTGCTGCACCTTTAATTCAAATCCTATAATCACACCCACAGCAGCAACAAGAGCAGCACCGTCTGCACAAAGTGTGTCACATCCACAGAGACACACACACACACACACACACACACACACACACACACACACACACACACACACACACACACACACACACACACACACACACACACACACACACACACACACACACACACACACACACACACACACAGGACACACACACACACACAACACACACACACACACACACACACACAAACACACACACACACACACACACACACACACAGGACACTGAGGGTCCACCTGGTCCGAGGTCGTCCTGACACCACCACAGGGACTTTCATGAGACGCAGCGACGTCACAGCGACGTCACAGCGAGCGCAGCCTCCATTTTGTTCATTGTGACGATAAAGAGCTTTTATCGTCACAGGGAACAACAGGATTTGTGGAGACACGTAAACTAAAAATGACGAGATAATAAAAGGAGCATTAGGTCTGAGAAAACTCACTGTGGTGCAGCACATGAAGACGATGATGAAGGTCCCGATGACTCCTCCGATGCCCACCAGCCAGGTCATCCTGAGGAACAGGATGACTCCAAAGATGTTCTGGATACAGGGCAGGTACACGCCCATCAGAGTGCCGAGCTGCGGCGCCTGCACGAGGAAAGAAAGAAAACACATGAACTGAACGAGAAGTTACGAGGAAAAGGACGATGAGAGAAGAGGAGGAGGCAGAGATGAAGATGAGGAGGTTCTGATGAGAAAAGATCTGATTAGACCTGAGTATCTGAGAGGCTGGAGCAGAAATGTTTGATGGAAAGTCTTAGTTTCCATATTTACTTCCATTACAGCCAAATATAATGAACTGAACTGTATTTGGTGAAGCTGCTTCTCTTTTAACTTGTTGCGTTGTGTTTAACGTTCACATTTCAGAAGAAGGTCGAGGGTCCTGAGCCTGTTCGCTCTGCGGCTGAAGCAGATGTGCACAATTTGCTTGGTGCCAGTTACTCTGAGTTTCAATAAAAACCACACAAACACAGGTCCCCGCGGCGCTCGGAGGGAGGCCGAGTCTGAGGTTTTGTGCTTTACCTGTGTGAATTATTCAGCTCAAACTCAGAGCCTCTGTGTGGAACTTTATCATGACCTTTTATCACTAACTTTTGTGACACTGAGGCGATGAAAACAGGACTTTGAGTTTAGTGACGTCACCACATGAAACGAACTGTCCCACAAACGAGACACAAACTAAATGAAGCTGAAGTTGTGCAGATTTAGGCGAGTTTCACTTCGGTTTCCAGTCGTAGTTTGATTTCTCACACAGGAAATAGTGTAAATAATTGAGGAGCTGGACATGGTGAGGCGCCTCTGGAGTAATGTGCCATTTTCTCCTTTTTGAGCTCATTTGAGGCAGTGCTCTGGTTGAGTGCAGGGTGAATGAGGTTTATCTGTGTCACACTCTCACCACTGAAGCACGACTCCCTGGAGATTTCCTGGACATTTCCTGGTTAATTCACAGGAATCACTGCAGTTTGTGTTTTCTTCTGTTTACAGGATGTGTGAGTTGTGTCTGTTTGAACCTGAAGGACACAGAACGAGCTCGTGTAGAAGATCTCTGCTGTACTCACTCTCCACAAGGACATCGGGTCAACGAAGGACAGTTATGTCTCATTATGAATTATGACGTCCAGCTGTGGCCCAGTTCACAGAGAGAAGGAGACGAAACGTGTGAGACGCAGGGACAGATGAAGATGGACAGAGTCGGGTCGGGCTGAACTCAACATGTACCACAGAGTTTTTCAACCACTTTTCAGTCTCAGCACATGTTTTTTTGGTTGTTGTTGAACATATTCCACTGCTCTCACTAAAATGCTGTTGTAAATGTGTTTGCAGAGCAGGTAGAAGTTTATCTGATCAGATGAGTGAAGGTACAGACAGTAGAACGTGTGTTTGTTCAGGACTGGACCTATAAGGACTTGACTCATTTTACTGTCTGTACAAGGTCAGAAGTGACAGACTGAACAGGGAGGAGAATCTGTCACTGAAAAGATGGATCATGAGGCGTCTGTTCAACCTGAAGATGAAGCTGTGTCATGTGACCAGAGTCTCAGGTTCCAGTGTAAACCTCAGTGTTTAGAACAATCAATCAATCAAACTTTATTTCTATAGCACCAACAACCAAAGATGATCAAAGAGCTGCACAACATTAAAAACAAGATAAAACCCCACAGTATTTAACACAAAAACCAGGCTTTCAGCTCTAAAACCACAAACAGCTCCGAACAAAAGTGTTTAAACCCCTGTCCTCCACGTCCACGTCTTTCTTTCTTTCTTTCTTTATTCTTTATTTGTCAGGGACCATATACAAATTCATTAATCTTACAAGGAAAAGATGATTTTGTATCAGATTTAGCTACTGCTATTTGTGTTGTTCATTTTATTCTTTTATATTCTTTTTCAGATCAGTGTCTGTGTTTCCCTCAGGTCTGATCCAGAGATAAAGACAAAGTTAAATGTCAAAACGTTAAAGGAGTGAAGACGTTTGGCTGATTCTGCAGATTCAGATCAGAAGTTTGCTCCTCACTCTCCAACTCAGCTCAAACTGAACATTATTTTACGACGCCAACACCCAGAGAGTGTTCCACGGGAAACGAGTGGAGAAGGTCACGAGCGTCGTCCCTCTGCCTCACGCCGTCTGCAGGAGGATCAGGCCTAAAGCTCACGGCTGTAGTAGCAGTAGTGATAATAGTCGTGGTTTGTATTTGAATCTATAACAGACTGAGACGTGTAGAACTTGATCGTGGCTCCAGCAGCAGGAGACTCACATGTAACGTTCATTCAGATTTTTACACTTAAACAAAGCTGTTCCCCGTGAAGCGTCGTCTTATTCTTCCACTTCCATAATGTGTCTGTGTCTGAAGAACCCTGAGAGTAAAGCCACAGTCTGGGATCTGTCTGAGGAGGTTCTGCATTAATAATAAAGTGTCTGTGCAGGAGAAGAGGCCTCACAAATATAATTAGATTCTAATTTTCTGCAGATAAACAAAGAAGCTGCACTCGCCAAACTGTAATTATCATGATTATCACGTGGGGACTGTGCTGCTTCTGGAAAACGCTGTGAAGGCTCCACGAGCGGACGTTTCTTTATATAGCGCACTTACATAAGGACTACTCGCTTTTGTTGGTTCCACTAACAATAAATTATACGTCTTCTTCTCACGCCTCCCAGTGTCGGTGTAAAGCGGCACATGGAGTAGCGCCTGAGTCACTTACTCTCACGTCCCAGCGAAACGTCTCTGTTCGTAAATGCAGTTATGTTTATTTGTAATTATTGCCGCCTGAAGCACATTTTCTCTGTATTGCATCATGTCGAAAATATGATTTTTCCTGTTTCTTATGTAACAAAGAAAAAACAAAGGAAGGAGCTGGAGTGTCCTGGTTTTAAACATCGTAATAAAACAACAAAACACAGACGTGTAAAGTCTTTAGATTGTTATTCATCTTGATTTTGGTCACACGGAGCTGTTCTCGTGTGGTTTTTTAACATTGTCTTGTAATTTCCTCACTGTGGGACAAATAAAGGTTCATCATTTCACTACGATAAGTTTTAATGGTTCTGATCCTGAGTCTCAGCTGCAGATGTTCTGTGTGGATCTATGTGACAAAATCACTTTAAAAAGGAAGTTTAATCCAAACCCATCGCTCTGCACAGCTCCCCGACTCTGAGCCAGGCCTCGTGAACGTTCAGACCTCATCCATCCACACCTCCAGCACCGTCCAAACAGAGCTGCACGGACATCATGTTCTAGAACTCTCAAATGCACGGCCAGAAAGCAATTACACCGCAGCCAACAGTCATTACAATCTGTGGAGAGGCTGTTATGGAAGAGCCGCCGAAAATACATCAGAACGAGATCCTGCGACATCCTGTCAGTCCGAGGAGCCACAGAATCAACCAGATCAATAATAAACACGTCATTTAACACCACGACAGTGAGTCTGGGGAACCTCTTTAGATTAGTAAAAATAAATCATTCTCTCCATTATCGCCGAGTCAAAAGAACCAACAGGTTTGATTTTCACTGATGATAAAGAAGAAACTGTGAGTTTAAAACACAGACACCGTCCTGCAGGATCAGAACCACAGACGAACACGTCTCTGACGCTCTGTGGACATGTGTCCTGTGGACATGTGTCCTGTGGACAGTGTCCCGTGGACAGGTGTCCTGTGTCCTGTGGACTTGTGTCCTGTGGACATGTGTCCTGTGGACATGTGTCCTGTGGACATGTGTCCTGTGGACAGTGTCCTGTGGACATGTGTCCTGTGGACAGGTGTCCTGTGGACAGGTGTCCTGTGGACATATGTCCGGTGTCCTGTGGACTGTGTCCTGTGGACATGTGTCCTGTGGACAGGTGTCCTGTGGACAGGTGTCCTGTGGACAGGTGTCCTGTGGACAGGTGTCCTGTCTCCTTAGGGCTGCAGTATAATGTGCAGCGTTGCCTCTTTCGTCTTGTCCACAGGGGGGCGTCTCGAGCCGAAGTCGTACTGAGCTTTAATCAAAGATCACGTCGGGGCCTCCACAGGAGCAGGAGCCACTGCAGGGGCCCGAGAGCCTCCTCCTCCATCTCTGTCGGATCATACACACATACACCGTGCACATACACACACATATACACACATACACACACATACACCGTGCACATACACACACATATACACACATACACGCACATACACCGTGCACATATACACACAGATACACACACACACATGTACACACAGATATACACACACACATACACCGTGCACATACACACACACATGTACACACAGATACACACACACACACACACACACACACACACACACACACACACACACACACACATATATACACACACACACACACTCACACTTGTTCCTGTTTTAAATCTCTCTCACTGTTTCGTCAGATACACACACATACACTCACACTCTCACACACACACACACATATATACACACACACACACATACACCGTGCACATATACACACACATATACACACACACATATACACACAGATACACACACGCACATACACACAGATACACACACGCACATACACCGTGCACATATACACACATTCTCACACACTCGTTCCTGTTTTTAAATCTCTCAGTGTGTCCTCAGATACACACACTCACACACCCTCACACACACACACACTCCTTCCTGTTTTTAAATCTCTCTCTGTGTCGTCTCATGTAAATCTGAGGCTCTCGGGGCCGGGGCCCTTCAGTTTGTGGCAGGAGCATTTTTCATCGTCAGTCGACATGATACAGATTTAATTCTGTTTAACAGAAATCACAAAAAACGGCTCCTGACGCTGGAGTCGGAGAGAAACAACAGAAACAACAGAAGTAAAGTCTGACGTGTTAAATGTTTGTGTGACTCCAGCTCCTCAGTGACACGACACTAAAGTAAAGTAAAGAAAAGACAAACGTGTTAAACCTGAAATGTTCTCGTCTTTTCTAAACTAAAGCCTCTGAGTCCAGACTACAGCTGCATCAGTCTGACAGGTTGTTCCTTTAAACCGTGTTGAGAACATGAATCCTGAGCCCCGACTGTAAAGACCATGTGACTTTTACTCTTAAATGAACATACGACTTTATTTAAACGATCGATCCCCTTTGTGCCCCTCACACTGACGTGTAATTAAAGGTGGAGCCTGTGGAGCTGCTGAGGGACGAGGAGCTCACTGTGGACCGACGCTCAGGTGTTACACGGAGCTCCACCTGCCGTCAGCACTTTGGCCGTAATCGTGCTGAGGCGGCACAAAGACGAGGTCAGAGAGGAACAACAGAGGAAACCCTCATTTACATAATCATGTCCCGTCAGAGCGGCCCGTGGTCAGAGCCCCAAACTTCTGCTGGTCCAGACTCAAGCCTCACGGTGCGTGTGCTGATTTTTGTGGATTTGTACTTTTTTTCAGAGTGATTTCTTGATGAGCCGCTGAGGTTGAGGTTGTTTTTCGTTTCCAGAGTTTAAACGCCGCTCGGGGCAGAGGAAGTGCAGGTAGCAGCAGGAAACATTCATCCTCAGACTGAACTTGAACCCAGCAATCAGACGAGCGCGAAGAGGCAGGGTCTGGAAAGCACTCCACCACTGAAAATAATGATTAGAGATTATACTAATCTGCCCCAAAAAGACGTGTAACGCTATTGAGTCGAACAACAAAACGTCGCTTATGCCTCCGACACTCGAGCGCAGAGGAACATAAGCAAAGTAACCTTCTCCAGTGTGAAAAATGACATTTCCCTCTGTGCTCCCACACAATGGAAGTATAATCAACAGGCCTCGTGTTCTGTTCGAGAGCGAGCGGCAGCGACAGTGACGAGTTATAATCCAGATGCAACAATAAAATCCTCTGAATTACATAAGAGTTTATTGGGGGTTTACACGGCGGCTGTGTCACCGACGCTATCGCCCAAATCACATCTTTATACACTTTTCAGGAGCGCGTTTTCACACAACCTTTTTGGAGTTTTCTAAGTGTTTGTGAAGCTCGGCTGAGGACAGGACCGACCTCTGGAGGATCGGGCGAAATGGAGAGAAAAATGTGACAAAATGTGACAGTTTTGAGCCATTTTGAGTCACAATTCACTCATTTTTACTTTTACATTTGAGCCAGAATAGATACATCATATTAGTAGCTCTTAGGCTGTGTCCTGCGTCTAATTATGAAGCAGTTTAACGTCCCATAATCAGGAAGTGCCCTGTTAGCATGCTGTCATGGCAAAACTCCCTCCGCTAGTACAGAAAAGTGCTTTTAAACTCATTTGGGTGAATAATCAGAAAACAAAAGGTAAAGGAGGAATAAGTTTGGACATCTACAAACCGCTGAGAATGAACTGTTCAGGTTTTGGAAGTGTCTGGGGTGAGGGAAGTCTGGGAGTCGCTAAAGAACATGATGAAAGTTCTGTTTTTGATGTTTTTAGACAGAAGTCGTGCAGGCGTGCGCTCAAACAGACACTTTCTCCTTCCTCTAATTGGTAAACCTCTGGAAGGTTCAAAATCGTGATCTGGCTCCAAGAAAATGTCAGATTCCACAGATATATTTGTGCCCACGCCGTGTTCGAGTCAAGTACGAGCAGTTTCATGTGTGAACAAAGCCTAAACACACAGAACACTGAATCTGCGTCTGAATGTGCATCTCTACTGGGAAACATCTCCATTTTCTCCCGGTTCGGTTCCCTTTGTCGAGCTGTGGACGGATGGTGCCGCCGTCCTGCCCGAAGAGAAGCATGTTTGTTATTTCTCTGTCTCGTTGCTGTTTGTTTAACGGGACCATCGCCTGCAGCTCTGACGATTTCCCCAGAGACTCGCGCACAGCCAACAGGTGCACAGGCCGAAATGGAAGGGGAACAGCTGCCCACAGCGCCCCCTGGGAGGTGCAGCTCATGCGCACTGTGACGCTCTGGCTCAGGTGTGTTCAGACAGACAACAGCGACGCACAGATGCAGCCAGTCCAGGTTCAGGCACCTCTCACCACAAACAACCAACTTCACTGGTGTCCCATGGGTTCTGCTCCTGTCCCGACACCACTCACACATTTATTCATTTATTTATCTTTATTCATACAGAGAAACCCTCTTTTTCATGAGTATCCTGCTCAAACACAGAAAACAACTCGTATAAAACACTCAGAAAAGTTTGTTACCAGTGAAAATGGTTCATCCGTGAAAAGAAAAGGTTGTGTTAAACTATTTTATTAAGTTGGGTCTGGGACAAAACAGGTTTCTCCTTTAAGATGCTGATAAAGAGTAACATGCTGCAGGAGTTGGAGTGTTTAATGAGCAGAGCGATGGAGCGTGACTTCAATTTGGAAACTAATGAATTAACAGTGTGTTTTTCCAAGGGTCATTTTGTTGATATGGAGAGAAGAGTTTAACAAATAAAGGAGTAAAACCTCGGCCAAGATGGAGGGAAAAAGGAGAGTGACGAAGTGAAATATTTACACACAACTTTGAAGAAAACGTGACGTGACATTGAGAAAGTTGAGGTTGGATCATTATTTTTAACGCTCACAAAGTCTGGGTCAAGAGGTTTGAACTAACACCAGACGGATCCGATTCTCAAAACCAAAAGACAAACTCCTCGTCTGACCAGAGCCGCCACTTTTACAAATCCACGTCTCAGCCTCACGCACCGCTGCACTTTGGTCTTTTGTGTCTTCTGCGTCGTCTACACGTCGTTTAATATTTCGCTTCCTCGAGGTCTGAAGGTCTCCGCTCAGACTCATGAACTTCACGATCGCGGCGCTTGTACCGATGTCTCTCCGCTCGACTGACCGAACGAGGCTGCGATTCTGCTCAGGTGTGTTGAAATATTGACGAGGCCTGTGAGCGTGTGGCTCCCGGGCGGCTCTCGGGCGGCTCTCGGACGGCTCTCGCTCGTGTCTCCGTGGTCGCTCTGCGTGGTCATGCGTGTGCCGTGTATGTGTAAGCAGCTGTACACGAGAACAAGCCCCGTCTCAGCTCCTCGGGGGTTCAGGGCTGCACCACTCGAAAAAGCGTCTACATGTGTTAATAGAATATTCTAGGTCGAGAGACGGTGGCACAGAGCCCGATGTGTCGCTGTTTAGTGCCACATTTTGCTCTTACGACAGAACGGCAGAACTTTACCACTGTTTTTCTGTTTCTTTGATGGCGTCAGTGGTGGATCTGTATCAACCGACTGAAATGTGCCTTGAACAGTTCTGTCCTTTGTGCTTCAACAAAGAAAAGTTCTCCTGTGGTGCACCTCAGAGTCTTTAGATCCATAAATCCATCTCGTCCTCGGTTGTGGTCAGTTATACTTTTTATACTTTATCAACAAAACAGCACAAAATATTGTCTTTTTGCTTTGGAATCATGAATATGTTTTAAAATCCCGGTGCTCGTGTTACTTGCATTAAACATGTTTGTAATATTTGATGCACAGATTAAACTAAAGGCTTTGAGATAAGATTATGTCTCTGTAGCTCAGACTTTCACAGGGACAATGACAGATCCGTGTGGACGTCTCATAACAGGCAGAAAAAACGGTTTGAGTTTGAGTTTGACATTAGTGGACACAGCACAGGTCCTTCATACTGTTCATACTGTTCATACTGAGGAGGAACGTCAGGTTTGCTTGTTTGTAAAATAAAAAAAAAAATAAAAGTGAATGTGCAGTGAGCTCAGCCTGAGGTCTACACCACATGTTCAATAAGCAGAAGAAATACTCCTCAGACTCTCCCCGTGTGTAAAATGTGCACAGACGTCACCGCGAAATAACATAATAAACGACATAAAGTAGAAAAATGAGGGAGTGTGGACAGAGGTCAGAGCCAGAGCCGCTCACAGAGTCAAACAGAGCTAAACCCAGATCAAAACTCATCTGACAAGATGGAAAAACAGACAGAAAACAGGCAGAAAACAGAAAAACAGACAGAAAACAGACAGAAAAACAGACAGAAAAAGAGAAAACAGACAGAAAAACAGACAGAAAAGGAGAAAACAGACAGAAAAACAGACAGAAAAACAGACAGAAAAAGAGAAAACAGACAGAAAAACAGACAGAAAAACAGACAGAAAACAGAAAAACAGACAGAAAAACAGACAGAAAACAGAAAAACAGACAGAAAACAGACAGAAAAACAGACAGAAAAACAGAAAAACAGAAAAACAAACAGAAAAACAGACAGAAAACAGACAGAAAAACAGACAGAAAAACAGACAGAAAACAGACAGAAAAACAGACAGAAAACAGAAAAACAGACAGAAAACAGACAGAAAAACAGACAGAAAACAGAAAAACAGACAAAAACAGACAAAAACAGACAGAAAAACAGACAGAAAAACAGAGAAAAACAGACAGAAAACAGACAGAAAAACAGACGCAGAGGCACCGGGATCGTTCTCTGTTAGAGCTCCAAAGAGGAGTCTAAAGCAGAGTTTAAAGCAGAGTCTAAAGTGGAGTCTAAAGCAGAGTCTAAAGTAGAGGTTAAAACAGAGGTTAAAGCAGAGGTTAAAGCAGAGTAACGAGGTGAGCTCGCCCCAGTGTTTTATGCTCCTCGTCGTGGGGGTCACAGTTTCCTGTTTGAAACGATCCACAGAAATGAAATGTGGCTTTAACCCAAATGACCAGAGCGTCTCTGCTCTTAGTGTGATGTACGTCACTGCTGAAGGAAACACAACGTTCTGCAGCTTTGTAAGAAAATAAAGCATGTCTTATATTTGTATATTGTTCACAATTTGAATAAATAAATATTTAATTCACATAAAATCGTCGTCCTGTTTCCCTCGCCTCACAAACAGGGCGGAGCGAGCGGACTTGGCAGATTAGCTGTGACTTGTTCTTATCCAGACTGCTCCCTTGTGTTGCACATCAGCCCCATCTCTAATCTTGGCTTTCACACAACGCCGAAGAAAAGGCCCCGAACCCTCACTAACAACTCACTCAGCTGCTCGCTCGAGGGACCCCTGATGAAGGCGATGGAGAGAAGGGAGAGAAATGGAGAGGCAAGGTGATAGGGAGAGGAGGAGGTGGAGGGAGAGGTGGAGGCGGTGGTGTGAGTGATAGAGCGCCACAGGCCGGCCTAATGAAAAGCCTCTCATGGCGATGGAGAGATTGCCCGTGGAAGGGGCCGCTGATTGGACGAGTGGTGGCTTGGTGTAGCACACGGACTAATTAAAGTATTGAAGGCATCAAGGTGACAGGGCGAAGATTAGAGCTGCTCCCGAGGTTACGCCAGCTGAGAGGAACTTAACAATACGCCTTACAGTTCAGCCAAAGATGATCATTTCCCCGAGCTGAATGCAGTTTAAAACGTTTCACTGCACCATTTAGATGTCCACAATCGGCCGAGTTAGAAGCTGATACCACGTGAAGTACAGCTGCTTAAACGGATTCATGGCTTTTACTACGACTGGAAATGTACCTGAGAACAATTCTTCCACTTTACGAATAGAAATAGATTAAATAGTGGTTCTATAATTCGTGGTTGAGTTTGATTTTAGTCTTGTACATCGTCAGACATTGAATTTGTCTTGTTCAGGGAAGATTTAAGAAACGAAATATCCAATAATATCCAAAATCCACAGCTAAAATATGCATAAAAAAGACCCAGTGCTGTTAAAATCCTCCTATTTATGAACTGCATTAAAGTATTTAACAGGAGACGTGTGATATTTGTAACAGAACGAACCAGGCTAAAAATACAACAAATTCACTCGAGTAAAAGTCAAAATCGCGGCTTAAATGCGGTTCTAGTTACTTCATGTATTCTCAGGACAGCAGGTTCTGGAGGTGACACTAAGATAATGAAACTTGGCTCCACCGTAAAGCGAAGTGAAGACCGGAGTGTGGTCGACCTTGGCGGAGGGCGTACGTGCGTCCTGTAGCACTCGTCTGGATTCACGGCGCTGTACATGTGACGCTCTACCTGCTTCTCCTCGAGGTGAGAGTCCACACCTGATTGGACGGCTCCGGAGACACCCAGGGTCAGAGGTCAGAGACGAGCTGTCATCCTGTCGCTGTCACGTCCGCTCTCCGTCACCTCAAACCTTCCAGCGCCGTGAGACTCTGACATTAATTTGACACGCCTGACTTTTCAGACATTATCGCTGTTATTAGTTCTTCTTTGCTCTGTCACATCTCGCGGTGCTGCTAACAACTCCCCACAGGATTTAAACACCTGACTGTCTGTCCTCGGGAGTAAACTGTCTTACTCTATAGTTTCAAGCGCCTCAGACGTAGACGAGGATGCAGAAGCAGCTCATTAGTGACTGGCATTTAAAACCCAATCCGGTGCAATGAACAAGGGATTTGCAAAACCAACAGAAAGTGATTGACAGACAAAAAGCGGCACAGCGTTTCGAGCTCTGGAGTGAAGAAGTGCACTATTACTGGAGCTGAAGTCACCGCACAGACCAAACTCTACAGTCAGAGCTAACGACTTTTCCCCAGACGAACAGAACCGTCATGTTTCTGTGCAGCTTTTATTTATCACATGATTTTGACTCATTAACACTCGACCTTTGACTGAAACACAACTGAATTATCCATAGTTTAATTAACCAAAGCGGCGGCTCTGGACAGATGGTGCTTTGTTTTGTGGCTGTGGGAGGAGTTATATAAAGCGCCGCGTCTGATTTAGACCCTGTTTTAATTGTGTTTTAGTCCTGATCTCTCTGGGGCATCATTTGGAAACATAGAAAGCTGCTTAGCCCGAGTTTAATCTGGTTTCGATTTTGTTTCAGTCCTGATTGTTAGTTGTGTTACACTTGGTTTTATTATTAGTTTAGATGTAAAATGAAAATATAATGTGATTCACAGGCTCGTGGACGCCTCTCACAGCCCCGCCCACAGCCCCGCCCACAGCCCCGCCCACAGCCCCGCCCCCGTTTATTCACTCGTCTGTGTATTTTAAGTTGTATATTTAAACTACTTCAGTCTTTTTATTCACTCTGAGTATTTCTAAGTTGTATATTTAAACTACTTCAGTCTTTATTATTCCCTCTGTGTATTTTTAAGTTGTATATTTAATCTGCACTTTGTTCATCACTGACCAAAGTTCTGATTCTGTGGAGGATTATCTCAGTGTTTTAAGAAGAAAAGTGGTGCTGATCCATAAAGAGTATCGCTCTTGTACCTTGACGGGTTTCTTGCGCGTCTCCGTCGCCTCGTTGTTCTCCGCCTCCTCGTGCTCTTTGCTTCCTTGGGGCAGGTTGGAGTAGTTGGCCAAACTGCTGAGCAGAGACGACACCATGGGGCTGGTGTCCATCTCCTCCTGCGAAAAGAACCACCAAAAACATCAGGTTCAATCTGAAACAACGGCTGCTGCAAAAATAAAAAAACTATCAATAATTCATCCTGAAAAACCTCAAACCGCCAGAAGAGTTTATGTAACCTGCAGGTACGAGTCTGAGTTTATACGATCAGAACATTCTACTCTGACCTCGCAAGATCAGGAAGAGCTGAGAGAAGAGCTGAGAGAAGAGAGAGAAGAGCTGAGAAGAGCTGAGAAGAGCTGAGAGAGAAGAGCGAGAGAAGAGCCGAGAGAAGAGCCGAGAGAAGAGCCGAGAGAAGAGCCGAGAGAGAAGAGCCGAGAGAAGAGCTGAGAAGAGCTGAGAGAAGAGCTGAGAGAAGAGCCGAGAGAAGAGCAGAGAAGAGCTGAGAGAAGAGCTGAGAGAAGAGCCGAGAGAAGAGCTGAGAGAAGAGCTGAGAAGAGCTGAGAGAAGAGCCGAGAGAAGAGCCGAGAGAAGAGCCGAGAGAAGAGCTGAGAAGAGCTGAGAGAAGAGCTGAGAGAGAGAGAGAGAAGAGCCGAGAGAAGAGCTGAGAGAAGAGCTGAGAGAAGAGCTGAGAGAAGAGCTGAGAAGAGCCGAGAGAAGAGCCGAGAGAAGAGCCTGAGAGAAGAGCTGAGAGAAGAGCTGAGAAGAGCCGAGAGAAGAGCCGAGAGAAGAGCCGAGAGAAGAGCCGAGAGAAAGAAGCCGAGAGAAGAGCCGAGAGAAGAGCCGAGAGAGAGAAGAGCAGAGAGAAGAGCCGAGAGAAGAGCCGAGAGAAGAGCCGAGAGAAGAGCCGAGAGAAGAGCCGAGAGAAGAACAGAGAGAAGAACAGAGAGAAGAGCCGAGAGAAGAGCCGAGAGAAGAGCCGAGAGAAGAACAGAGAGAAGAACAGAGAGAAGAACAGAGAAGAGCCGAGAGAAGAGCCGAGAGAAGAGCCGAGAGAAGAGCCGAGAGAAGAGCCGAGAGAAGAACAGAGAGAAGAACAGAGAGAAGAACAGAGAAGAGCCGAGAGAAGAGCCGAGAGAAGAACAGAGAGAAGAGCCGAGAGAAGAGCCGAGAGAAGAACAGAGAGAGAAGAGCTGAGCAGAGAGAGAAGAGAGAGAGAAGAGCTGAGAGAAGACCTGAGAGAAGAGCACGAGAGAAGAGCCGAGAGAAGAGCCGAGAGAAGAACAGAGAGAAGAAAAGAGAGAAGAACATCTGAGAAGAGCTGTGTGTGTATGTGAGAATGTGTGATAGACAGTGTGTGTGTGTAATGTGTATATGTATGTGTGTGTGTGTGTGTGTGTGTGTGTGTATATGTGTGTGTGTTGTGTACATGTGTGTTGCGTGTATATATTTGTCTATATATGTGTGTTGTGTACATGTGTGTGTTGTATGTACATGTGTGTGTTGTGTATATGTGTGTGTTGTATGTACATGTGTGTGTGTTTACATGTGTACATGTGTGTGTTGTGTACATGTGTGTGTTGTGTACATGTGTGTGTTGTGTACATGTGTGTGTTGTGTATATGTGTGTGTATATGTGTGTTGTGTACATGTGTGTGTGTGTGTGTTGTGTACATGTGTGTACCTCAAACAGGGCCATGTTCTTGCCGTCGTACTGCTGGCTCTTCTCTGCAGTTGCATCGCTGCTGTGTGTGTTTTGTGTGTTACATGTGTGTGTACATATGTACATGTGTGTTGTGTATATGTGTGTGTGTGTTGTGTACATGTGTGTGCTGTGTGTTGTGTACATGTGTGTTGTGTACATGTGTGTACCTCAAACAGGGCCATGTTCTTGCCGTCGTACTGCTGGCTCTTCTCTGCAGTTGCATCACTGCTGTGTGTGTTTACATGTGTACATATATGTGTGTGTGTGTTGTGTACATGTGTGTGTGTGTGTTGTGTACATGTGTGTGTTGTGTACATGTGTGTGTGTTGTGTATATGTGTGTGTGTTGTGTACATGTGTGTGTTGTGTGTTGTGTACATGCATGTACCTCAAACAGGGCCATGTTCTTGCCGTCGTACTGCTGGCTCTTCTCTGCAGTTGCATCACTGCTGTTGATGAAGGGGCTGCTCTCTTTGGGGTGACTTTCACCTGCAGGAAACAAATGTCAAACTTAAACCTTTTCTATTAAAACTGTGATGTGTGAAAACAGTTGTTCCTCAGATAATTGTTCGATTAGTAAGAAACAGAGTCAAGGAACGACACAAAGAAAGAGCCTGAAGTCAGGACGATGAGGAGGAACAGAACAGAACAGAACAGAACAAAAAAGAACAAAACAGAACAGCAGCTGGACCGAATATTCACAACATGGTCAGTACTACACAGTCCATAAGGTCAGTACTACACAGTCCATAAGGTCAGTACTGCACAGTCCATAAGGTCAGTACTGTGTGTCCATAAGGTGTGTACATGCACAGTCCATAAGGTCAGTACTGCACAGTCCATAAGGTCAGTACTACACAGTCCATAAGGTCAGTACTACACAGTCCATAAGGTCAGTACTGCACAGTCCATATAGGTGTGTACTGCACAGTCCATAAGGTCAGTACTGCACAGTCCATAAGGTCAGTACTGCACAGTCCATAAGGTCAGTACTACACAGTCCATAAGGTCAGTACTGCACAGTCCATAAGGTCAGTACTGCACAGTCCATAAGGTCAGTACTGCACAGTCCATAAGGTCAGTACTGCACAGTCCATAAGGTCAGTACTGCACAGTCCATAAGGTCAGTACTACACAGTCCATAAGGTCAGTACTACACAGTCCATAAGGTCAGTACTGCACAGTCCATAAGGTCAGTACTGCACAGTACATAAGGTCAGTACTACACAGTCCATAAGGTCAGTACTACACAGTCCATAAGGTCAGTACTACACAGTACATAAGGTCAGTACTACACAGTCCATAAGGTCAGTACTACACAGTCCATAAGGTCAGTACTGCACAGTCCATAAGGTCAGTACTACACAGTCCATAAGGTCAGTACTGCACAGTCCATAAGGTCAGTACTACACAGTCCATAAGGTCAGTACTGCACAGTACATAAAGATTGAAATGCCACCAGATCAAGCCCTGGGACAGATTAAAAATCAGCTCATGAAAAACAGCAGCAGCATGAAACAAATACGACGGTTTGACCCACAGAACGAGGACGAGTCAGCGGCGACTGGACAGATTCTACAGTTAGATTATATACATATAAGTTAGATTTACTGAAACGGATTTAAAAACATATTGTCCTCCAGTGTTTGATTATACTGTGCAGTTTGGTTCTTGTTCATGTGTTTGGTTCTGTCATAATGTGGGTGTGAGGTGGACCAAAGATGCGGGACTCGGGGCAAGTTTAAGGGAGTTTATTGACAGAACACAAAGTGATGGGAGAACATACAAGGAGCTGGGTGCAGGTCGGGGTCCAGAGGTGCAGGGAACAACACGAGACGGGAACACAGCCGGTACCGGGAGACAGGGTCGGAGAACACAGGCAGGACACGGACAGGACACGGACAGGACACGGGCAGGAAGCACAGCAGAGACACGAGGACCAACAGAGATGTGAGCAGCACGCAGACAGACGGTGAAGAGTCGCCGGGTGACGATCAGACGACCTGCAGAGAGAGCTGGGTCCTGGCTCCTTTTAACCTCCTGCAGCTGTGTGATTGCCCTGATGGGCTGCAGGTGTGTGTGGGAGGAGCCAGGGCTCCGCCCAGCTCTGGAGTCAGGTGAGGGAGGGGGAGGAGACACAGGAGGCAGGAGCAGACAGAGATCATGACAGGTTCCTGGTTGTGTGTTTAGTTCTTGGTTTTGTGTTTAGTTCCTGGTTGTGTGTTTGGTTCCTGGTTGTGTGTTGGGTTCTTGGTTGTGTGTTAGATTACACTCAGTACTTGTAGAGCTGCTGGGCCGTGTGCTCTTGTGTGTTTGGTTCCTGGTTGTGTGTGTAGTTCTTGGTTGTGTGTTCAGTTCCTGGTTGTGTGTTGGGTTCCTGGTTGTGTGTGTAGTTCCTGGTTGTGTGTTCTGCCTCTGGTTGTGTGTGTTCAGTTCCTGGTTGTGTGTCACCTGCCTGACTCCTGGTGTGTGGGTGGGTTCCTGGTTGTGTGTGTTGGTTCCACCTGCAGGTGTTGTTGTGTTCTTGGTCATGTGTTAGATTAGACTCGGGACTTGCAGCTCTCTCTGCCAGGCTCTTGTGTGTTGATTTTCTGGTTGTGTGTTTGGTTCCTGTTGTGTGTTTACATCCTGTTTGTGTGTGTCCTGTTCATGTCCTTGTGTGTTCAGTTCCTGGTTGTGTGTTCAGTCCTGGTTGTGTGTTTGGTGTCCTGGTTGTGTGTTCAGTTCCTGGTCGTGTGTTAGATTCCGTCAGTTCTCCGACCCTGCTCTCCGTGTGCTCTTGTGTGTTCAGTTCCTGGTTGTGTGTTCAGTTCCTGGTTGTGTGTTCAGTTCCTGGTCATGTGTTAGATTCCACTCAGTACTTGCAGAGCTGCCGTGTGCTCTTGTGTGTTCAGTTCCTGGTTGTGTGTTCAGTTCCTGGTTGTGTGTTAGATTCCACTCAGTGTTTTTCCTGGTTGTGTGTTGGGTTCCTGGTTGTGTGTTTAGTTCCTGGTTGTGTGTTGGGTTCCTGGTTGTGTGTTTAGTTCCTGGTTGTGTGTTGGGTTCCTGGTTGTGTGTTTAGTTCTTGGTCATGTGTTAGATTACACTCAGTACTTGCAGAGCTGCCGTGTGCTCTTGTCTGGAAATATAATTGAATTTAGAATCACTTTACCACCCACCTCTCAGTGAGTACAACAGAGGTCCTGGTGGCAAAAGCACAGGCTCAGTGTAAATTTGTCTGATTTGCGCCTTCTCCTTCAAGTGTCTCTTTGGGGAGACGGCAGATTGCTCTCCCTCTGGCTCTCGGGCCTTGGACCGAGCTCCGCGAGACTGTGGTATTTTTAGACACGTGCCATGACGTCGGGACAGACACGGCGCGAAGGGCGACTCGAAATGGGGCAAATAAAATGGATCAACGACAAAATGAAACTGTTTATGGACATTGCATAAAAATATAAATATATATTATTATTATTTTATCATAGTTCCACATCTCTTGTGTAACAAGTAAAAGAGTTCTTAAACATATAGCCACAAAACAAAAATCCTCACATTAAACTAGGGTCAGAAAAAGATACCACAACCACAACTAGAACCAAAACTAAATCAATACTGAGCAAGTATCAATACTGAACACAATCACACAATCGATCTTTCCTGAACAGTTTTATCTTGAGCTTTATCAGAACAAATAGATCAAGTCTATTATTGTCTGAGGCTGGTTTGTGTCTTGTTGTGAAAAGTGGGTTAAATATACAAATCTAAAAAGACCCAGTTTTATTTTAAGAGCGGTCAGGGGTGGGCAAACTACGGCCCAGGGGCCACACACAGCCCGTTGGGTTCATTAATCCGGCCGGACGTGACCAAGTTATATAAAAATAGTTAAGAGTAAACCTTTCCCTGTAACGCTGGAGCACTTCAGCTACATCAGCCTTGATCATGTGTGTTTCTCTCTTATCAGACCTTCTGTAAAAATGAAAATAAAAGTGGATATTTAGCACCGAGTGTTTAATACAGAGTGGACAACAGAATATTTTTTCACCAAAGTTCAGTCAAAGTACCAAGGCAAGTTTTTTACTGATATTTATATTAGAAAAAGCTAGTAAACCTTTCTCTGAAGGCGAGTTTTTAAAAGATGGATTTTGAAAACTCTTTGTACAATGAGCCTTTCATATTCAGGCTGTGCTCCATGTCACAGGCCAAATCTCTAATGTGATATATACATATATATATCCTGGCCCGCCCCCCTGTCACATTTAGACCCACTGTGTCCAAACGTTTGCGCCCCCTGGTGTAAGTAAATAGAATAATGTGGTAAAATCCAATCCAATCCACTTTATTTATATAGCACATTTCAAACAAATGTAAAAGTGCTGCACAAAGACAGTGACTAAAAATAGAAAACAGTGACTAAAAATAAAAAAAATAAAAAAATGAGAAAAAAATGAGTGTTTGCTCCTTTTTGTTCCATCTGTTTTCTGTGTTGAAACGATGTAAATGTGGATTAAGAAAGTGAAACACGACTGAGAACAGCACCACTATGATCTGACAAAGGTGAGTTTTATTATGGTCGTTGTATCGATACTAGTATCAGAATCAAACCGATTCCTTGGACAACATGACATAACACGCAACAATGATGTAACTCGCAGCAATGTGATACAACAAGCTTTATTTTCAAAGACGATGAACGCAGCTCGATTAAAGACGTGTGAGCGTAGATGCAGCAGTAGATTATTCGTTCATATCTGGAGGAGAGTTGGATGTTGACAGAACAGAGACGAGAGCTCAGAGCCGCACAGGTCGAACAGATGGATCCAGACAAAGGGGAACAGCCAGACGTAAAAGCCTGCGCTGCACTCAAGGTTCAAGCGGCTCGGGCCCAGAGGTTAAAACCTACAGCGTGGCTAAAAGGGCCGTCCGCACAGGGATTTCACAACACGTGGATCATTTAGATGTTTGTTTCACTCTGTTTTCCCCCGGACAATACACCTGCGTGAAATAAAGAGCGCTCAGGACTGAGGCGGGCCGGAGCACACTTCAAAGAGACAGACCGGTACAAGTACAAGTACAAAGACCAGTACAAGTACAAGTACAAAGACCAGTACAAGGACCAGTTCTCACAAGTACGAGGTCTACAAGTACAAGTACAAAGTCAGTACAAGTACAAGTACTCAAAGACCAGTACAAGTACAAGTATAAAAGTGAGGTCCGAGACCAGAACAAGTACAAGTGAGGTCAAAGACCATAAAAAGTACATGTACAAAGGCCTCCAGTACAAGCGCCTGGTTAAAAGTGTCTGCGTTTCATATCTCAGTGAGGTCGAGGGCCTCATATAAAGGCGAGGTCTGAGTCTAGGTCCAGGGTTTTGACTCATACAAAGGCAAGATCTGAGTTAAAGTCCAGGTTTCTCAGGTCGGACTCATAAAGGTGAGGTCCGAGTTTAGGTCCAGGGTTTTCGGGTTGGCCTCATATAAAAGTGAGGTCTGAGGGCCTCATATAAAAGTGAGGTCTGCGGGCCTCATATAAAAGTGAGGTCTGAGGGCCTCATATAAAGGTGAGGTCTGAGGGCCTCATATAAAGGTGAGGTCTGAGGGCCTCATATAAAGGTGAGGTCTGAGGGCCTCATATAAAAGTGAGGTCTGAGGGCCTCATATAAAGGTGAGGTCTGAGGGCCTCATATAAAGGTGAGGTCTGAGGGCCTCATATAAAAGTGAGGTCTGAGGGCCTCATATAAAGGTGAGGTCTGAGGGCCTCATATAAAGGTGAGGTCTAAGGGCCTGAGATGAAGATGAGATCCTGTCTTGTTTTGTCAGATTTCTCTGTAATGTCCCTCTGAATGGTTCTTTGGCCGTTTGACGAGCGTCTGGAGGAGACGAGACGTGAGAGTGCGATGGTGCCTCCAGTGTGGAAGTGCCAATGTGGCATTTTGGTGGAAATGGGTTGAGGCCATTACGGCGAATAACACCATGGGGAAGCTATTGAGGCTGCGATGAAGACCGCACAGCTCTCGTTACAGCTCCCCAACTATGAAATTAAATCATATTGAATTCAAAAGTGACGCATGTCTTTTCATTGCCACAAATTTAAATTCTGATCGTAAAAAGTATGTGGAGGTAGAGAGGACAGCGTTGGCTTGGATGTGTCAGCAAAATTATGTTTCATGTGGGAGAAGTTTGCCTTCAGGACAATATATGAAGCATCGAAGTTTAAAACGACGGCTGTGAGAGCACGACGTGGAAACAGAAGAAGGAGTAAATCATCATTATTTAGATTTAATACAAAAATCCCAGAAAGGTCAGTTATAAACCGAGAAAAAATGAAACCAGAGTTAAAGACAAAAGGTACCATCATCTGTTTGAAAAAGAACAAATCAGTTTCTTTCCAGCGGTGAGATAATGATGCAGGGACACTGTCTCTGTAGGATATTTGTCCACTGCATTTGACCCGTCCCCGACTGCACAGTCTCCTGATGAAAGACGAGATCTGGGCTCTACTTATAGTTGGACCAACCGTGTCTGACTTAGAAACCAGGGAGAACATGCAAACGTCACACAGAAAAGTCCAGGATTCGAAGCTTCTTTCCATCACGAGACAAGTGTCATTCATCGTGATGTAACAGCGACTGTGCACCCGAGCAGCCAGCCGTCAGAGGGCGTGACTAATCTACTAATGCATGTCCAAATCCATAGTGTGCTTCAAATAACAACGTGCTCTATTCTGTGTAAAACCCTGTGTAATACCTCGCCTTGGCCAAATAAATGAGAGTTATGTAAGCGCACACCTACACGTCTGAAATCCCACGATGCACCACAGACCCTCGCTGCATTGTGCGGTAATGATAAACACGAGCGTTAAGTGGGACACGCAGACACGCTCTTGTCATGATCAAAGTGAGTACACAGCACACGTGGCCAATACCCCAAAGACCGCTCACTTATCCCGCCACGGCTCATTTCTCCTCCCTGTCGAATAATTAAAACGCCATCTTCAAACGCGTGATGGATCGTCCCATTGGAGACAACTGACAGTGGCCCGAAGAGTTTTGCTCCGGCACGTCCCCCCGAGCAGCTTATCCTCCTCCGATCTGATGCAATCCGTCCATCAATAGCTCTGTGTATCAAAGCCTCGCCCGATCTGCGGTCACATCCACGGCTCTGCGGCGTCTGCGGCTCTGATCATGTCCAACATCGTTCAGATATCACATTTCAAAAGACCATCTGAAGTTACTCCACACAAATGAGTCTAATAAAACAATCAGATCTGAGTTATTTTATTGGAAGAATAAATATGATCCTGTAATGGATGTAAATCACAGAGGCGCTGTACGATAACACGGCCTTTTTATTCAAACTCAAATTGAAACCACTTCCATTTCACATTTACTTTTCCCCGAGCGAGAGAATAACTGCAGTGACTTTACAGCGACATGTCCAACACGGGGCCTGATTATTCTGTAATTCAGAACAGAACATTGTATCTGTGATAAAGCCGTGAGCAAAATATTTGGTAACTGCTCTTTAATGAACTCTTGGCTCGCGAGAACTTGGCCGTATCTTTCTGGCACAGAAACCAAACACGTTCTTGGATCTAGAGCGTGTCCACGATCCAAGGTCCATTTTACTTTCTGTATTTATAAATAAAATGTATTAAACTTTCCATTAAACAGCAGTGACTGTTCTGCATCGCTGGAGAAAACAGGACGATCTGAATCTGTGACATCAGTCTGTGCTACAGCAGCATCTTGTCCATCCACCCATCTATCCACACATCCACCCACCCATCCATCCATCCATCCATCCATCCATCCATCCATCCACCCATCCACCCATCCACCCATTCATCCACCCATCCATCCATCCATCCACCCATCCATCCATCCATCCACCCATCTACCCATCCATTAATCCACCCATCCATCCATCCATCCATCCACCCACCCATCCACACATCCATTCATCCATCCATCCACCCACCCATCCATCCATCCATTCATCCATCCACACATCCATCCATCCACCCATCCACACATCCATCCATCCACCCCCATCCACACATCCATTCATCCATCCACCCATCCACACATCCACCCATTCATCTACCCATTCATCCATCCATCCATCCACCCATCCACCCATTCATCCACCCATCCACCCATCCACCCATCCACCCACCCATCCACACATCATCCACCCATTCATCCCTGTTCTTCCTCTTATCCAGGGCCGGGTCACAGGGGCACCAGTCTAAGCAGGGACTCCCAGACTTCACTCACCCCAGACACGTCCTCCAGCTCCTTCGTTGGGACCCCAAAGTTTTCCCAGGTTAGTCGAGAGACATAGTTCCTCCAGCGTGTCCTGGGTCTCCTCCTCCCGGTGGGACATGCCCAGAACACCTCCCCAGGGTGTCACGTGTCCATGATGACGTCACTTGTCCATGATGACGTCACTTGTCCATGATGACGTCACTTGTCCGTGATGACGTCACTTGTCCAGGATGACGTCACTTGTCCAGGATGACGTCACTTGTCCATGATGACACACAGATTCAGTGATAGTTTCCAGTTTAGACACAAATGCTCACGTTTGTAAAGCTTTTCCATCTTGTTCAAAACCATGACGCTGTCTTGAGTTTTTCAGTCTGCAGAAGGTGAACATGTCTCTGCTGCTCCACAGGTGTGAGTCTCATGAATAATAAAACCATGAGGTAACGACGTCTGGTGTTTGGCCACACGTTCTCAGGATTCTAACAGATCTTTAAACATGGCCGGGCCAGATTACACGTCCAGGACTATTTGACTTATTGATTGCGGCGTGGAGCTGGCGGCTGGAGCTGGCGGGTGGAGTGTTTGTTGCATGGCTCTCTCTCTTTCCTCCCTCTTTCTCTCCTCCTCCCTGTTCGGTGTCATTGTGATCCGTCTCCACGGACCTGCTTCAAGGGGAAACGCCACGGAGAAGCTGACTCAACAACGGCCCGGCGACACACTGGTTGATGCGTGTGTACATACAGATGGGTGACAAATTAGAGGAAAAATACATATGCATATGTCAGGCACGTTCTTGGCAAAAGACCCAGAAAAGTGTTGTACAGTGGGAGCACAACGGCTGTGGCCAATTAATCTCAGTCTGGGCAGAGATGGCTGGAAATCGGCCATTTTAGGAGAAAGCAGGGACACATACTTTCTGGTAACTAACAGTGTGCTGTGAAAATATGGGCTTGCCTCAGCGCTCCCTCATGTACAAGTGTAAATAAGAGAGTCCCAGCTTATGGCAGCAGTAAACAGCCATTACAGTAGAACACACGACGACTCTGCTGGTTTCATGAATCACAGTTTAGTATCGGTGATGCAGATACTGAATCAAAGTCGTGGTTATTCACTCTGGGCTGTAAACTTAAATAAACCTCAGGATGTGTGTTTGTCGAATGTGACACAGATTTCCCTTTTGTTTAAATCATGAAATATGTTTAAAAGGTAAATTCACCAATGTTGAACCTGATTAACCCCAGAACTCACTGCACTACAACAGAAATCTGCATTTAACAGTCATTTAAGGCGAAGGTTTATTGTCCCTGTAAGAAAATGTGTCTCTGCATTTGACCAAAAGTGTGAATAAGTTTGGAAAATAAAGGAGGAAACACTGAGGATTACCACCATCACGTCTCTTCTCGTGTATTTATCGATATTTCATTTACACACAGTTCAGACTCTGTTAGATCTAAAATGTGTCGACAAACACATTCAGTTTCAGCACAGCTCTGGTCTGTTTCACCTGAAGCTTAAACGCTGCAGTTTCTTCCTCGTAAAACAGAAACTAGAGACAAACCACAACGAGTTTGGTTATAAAGAGCTGCAGTTAGGGCTGTAAAAAGTGAAAATCAGAGACTAATCAAATCTAAAGGTAATATTGAAACGAGATACTCATTTGAGCTGGAATCGATACTGCAAAAAACAAAAAAACAGGATAAAATTTGCACTTTGCTGAACAGTTTTCGTATAATTTGGAGCATTAAACGACCTGAAAACACAAACTGAGCTATTATTCTGTTTACGAAAATGAGTTTATATTACGAAAAAGGAGCATTTTTATCTTCATTGTAGCGTCGTTATCACCGTCAAATATTGAGTAAAAATACTGAGTGAAATCTTAGTTACAACCAAACATCGTAACATTCCGGGCAGCGCAGACCTTTCCCCGCTTCAAACTCATCAACTTTGATTACAAAAACACACCTTTACGGCCTGAATATCTGCGTCCCAAAGGTGCGATAATGACATAATCAGCTCTGTATTACCCTCCATCTGTTAGTGACCGTCATCTCATCCTCCTCCAGTTATTTCAATTGTCAATTTACAACAAGTTTGTTTTTAAAAGCGCAAACACAATGTACGAAAGGTGAAAAAATAGCAGGAGCATATTGTCGGGTGCCCACGTCCTCCCACGCTCGCTGTCAGAAATAGAGGCTCTCCCTCCTTCCTGCTCCTATCATGGCTGCACCACATCAGAGACACAACACTCTTATATAACAGGATCTCATGCTCCGGGTTTTCTTCCCCGTCTCCCACTCGTCCAATTTAAACTCGCTTTATTTTACTGCCGCTTCTGTTACACACTGGAGTTATATTTATGACCAAAACATACGGCCGCTGTGTGTAAAGAGAAGCGGAGGAGCGATCAGTATTCACCGAGCTGCAGGTGGAGCGCAGCAGGAATGTTAATGCAGTTTCCAGGGTGGACCTCGAGCGAGCGCCTCCCTCGTGTCTCTGGGCTGATTCCCCGCACGAGGCCATAAAACGCACAAACACCGAGCTTTTGGAACCATTTTAGAGCAAAGCCACAAATAAAGACAGTGGTTCAACCTTCGCCTAAAGCATGATGCTCCTGTGTAAGTCCGAACGACACGTGAAGAAAACGAGCCACACGACCCAGCACACGGCACATACGTGAAATATAAACTGGGACGTGTTACCAGGACACGGCAGCATGAACCACTGGATGGGAGAGGGGACAGTAAAGACAGAATAATGTCATTTATCGTGATAAAAAAACACAATGATCATGGCACATTTTATATAATCCTGATAATCGCCAACAATATAATCATGTTTTATCTCCAGAATGTGCAGAAAAAAACGACTTATCCACAGGGGCGTCGACAGGAAGGAGACAAACGGGTCTGTTGTCCCGGGCCCCAGGGTCTTAGGGGGCCCAGAACTGTGAGACTTTTGGCCCCAAAGAGCCCAGCTTATCCAGAATATTCTCCACTAGATCAATCGTTCAGTCACTGATAACAAAGTACAATTATATAAAAGTTTAAACATGTGACTTTTTCATAATAACAAACACATATTTATTCATATCCTGAAACAGTTTTTAAACTATCTGCAGCTTTAATCGTTGATCAGATTTACTTTGGCCGTGACAATCGTGACACAAAATTTGAATCTCGTCAGACTGAAAACACGGCTCCACCATCTTCAGGGTTTGTTAAGTAGAAGTTTGGACTGTCTGATCTTTATATTTATGATATTTAAAACATAATTCTGCTTCTAATTTCAGTCAGTATCAAAGTAAAACATATTTATCGTGAACCGAGTCACAAAGGCGTTCATATATTTATAAAACAGTCTGAGCTCTTCAAAGGAGCCACTGTGTAAAAACGTCTCTGGTTCTTGGCGGGTGGAGCGGTGGAGTGTGTGGAGCGGGTGGAGCGTGTGGAGCGTGTGCAGCGGGTGGAGCGGGTGGAGCGGGTGCAGCGTGTGGAGCGGGTGCAGCGGGTGGAGCAGGTGGAGCGGGTGCAGCGGACTCCCTGAGGTGGTGATTGGCACCAGAAGACCCCCCCCCGTGTGTGGATGTGTCCGGTGTGTGCGCTGGAGCCGTGGGAGGGACTTCGGCTGCGCTGTAATTGCTGAGCCACGGAGCCGAACAGGGATGAAGGCGAGAGATGAAAAAAAGAAAGAAAAATGTAAAAACGTGTAGGCGGAGGTGAGGGAGAGAAGGCTGCAGAGAGAGTGGGAAGAGAGGCGAGTTTGGGAGGATTACACACTGCTGAGGTAATTGGTCCAGGCGTAAAGGTGCCTCACACCTGATACGAGAGGATTTATAAAGAACGACCTGGACACGAGCCACGAGACGAAGAGGGACGACGAGAACAGCTCCAAACCTCAAACATATCTGCACTTCTGGGGAAAATGTCCCTATTTTAGCTTGTCCTCAGCTTGCTCTGGTCAAACAGGGCTGTACATGACGATTATTAAGTCACTACTCGAAGCAAAATAGATGAAACTGTGACCTGCAAACACAAATAATCCTGGAGGTTTTATGTCCAGGTCCGAAGACGCTCGTTATGAAGCGTTTTTTATCCAGGCAGATTCTGTGTTTCTCTGTGACGACACGAGAGGAAGGAGACAGTGCTGAATCTGGTCTGAGTCACACTTTTCTGGGGAGGGACGGAGGATCCGATCGCCTGCAGCAAATCCTCCAGATGGCAGCGATGCTTTATGGGATATGTGGTCTTGATCGAAAGTGACAGGACCCTGATTTGGGCAGCGCTGCGTCTCGGGGGCCGTCTGATGGATGCTGCAGGTGGAGCTGGAGTTGAAAATGAACACCTGACAGTGGGCTACTCCTCGCTTTGTGTCCCAGAAGTAGTTTATCTTAAAAATGAAGTGAATCAACCTTTGCACTATTGAAAAATGATGCACAAAAGTAGGTCTGAGGCAAATCGAATCGTCCTTTGTGGATTTAACCAATGAGAACGAAGCGAGAACTTTTAGAAGAAGAAGAAGTGAAGGTCCTGACGGCGCCTGGATCCTGATGAAACTGAAACTGTGATTTGGCTCCAAGAAAATAGTGATGTAGCTTTAGAGGAAACAGAGGAAATAAATGTATAAATGTCGCCAAAATGATAGTTTTCTTTTTACCGTTAAGCCAAAGTGAGTCGTGACTGACGGATAATCTGGGAGTTGTTTCGTTTGATGGTTTGATTAACGACGTCACTAAATATTTGACATAAATGGTACAAAACAGCCCCGTCTGAGTGGATCATTTCCCTCCTTCCTCCTCATCAGCACCGAGGCCAAAGCGATGAAAGCCGAGCCTGGAGCCTGAACCTTCCTCTCGTTTTCTCAGGTGATGCTCCTCCCTCAGGCCTCTCTCTCCCCCGTGCACACACCTCCTCTCTCCTTCTCCCTCCTTTTTACCCTTTCTGTCACCCCTCCGTCTCTTTCTTCAGAGCTGCAATGTGCAAACTCCAGCCTCGGGCGTCGTGCTGATGAGTCTCAGAGCAGAACGATACGAGGCAAAAGGACGTTCTGGAGAAGATGATGTGAGGAGGTCCATGTGGAGGAGAAACGAGGAGAAACGAGGAGACGGCACTTTTCTCTTTAAGAAACATCCAAATGTATCGATCACAAATGTTGAACTTGTGAAGAATTGGCTCCAGAACCTCGACATTTGAATCTTAAGGGTTAAAGTTAAAGTCTTGGGCTTGAACGTTGGCAACACTTTCTGAAATTTTGTGTTTGAAAAATATTTATTTGTTTTATCAAATTTATCATAAACCAGGTCAAAACATCTGCAAACAGCAAATTTCATAATAAATTCTGACGTATCTGCTTCATTTTAAAGTGTCGACTCTGGATCTTCACAAATCTCAGGTGAAGTGTAAATGTTTAGACTCTGCTCTGAATGTTCATTTGAACCAATTGTTCATTTATTTAATATGCAGCGTTTAGACAGAAATGTGAAAAACCCTGGATTTAAAACAACCTTCACACATTTACTTTTTCAAATTCCCGACGCCAGAAGAACTTCCTCGAGCCTTTTCCTCTGTGAAAGTCTCAGAGCCACAGAGACGTCAGGCGCATGAATCAAAATCACTCTTGATTTTGTAAGAACCAGCTGCATAAATTGTAATGATTTGTACTGCGCCTCCTTGTACACTTGGGGGGGTCATTAGATTAATGCACTGGCCTAAATCACAGCCACACGCCGAGGGGACGATGGATGTACCACCTTCATATCGATATTAACTTCGATTTGGCAGCGATTTGACTTGTACTTTTACTAAACAGAGCGAAAGAAATGAGACCGACCTCAGAGGACGGAGGTCTGCAGGTGGAGGTCTGTGGGTGGAGGTCTGAGAGGACGGAGGTCTGCAGGTGGAGGTCTGCAGGTGGAGGTCTGCAGGTGGAGCTCTGCAGGTGGAGCTCTGCAGGTGGAGGTCTGTGGGTGGAGGTCTGCGGGTGGAGGTCTGTGGGTGGAGGACTGGAGACGCCTCAGGAGACACTTTTGGGCTGTTTTTGTGTCAAACTTTTGATGAGTCTTTTTTTCACTGCAGCAGTTTGAATAAAACGACTCGACGACATTAAATCTGATGTTAATTATAAACAAGTTAAAAAGTGAAAGTCACAAAAGAAGCTGCACTAAACGAAGAAGAAGAAGAGGAAGAAGAAGAGGAAGGAGAGGAAGAGGAAGAGGAAGAGGAAGAGGAAGAGGAAGAAGAAGAAGAAGAAGAAGAAGAAGAAGAAGAAGAGAAGAAGAAGAAGAAGAAGAAGAAGAAGAAGAAGAAGAAGAAGAAGAAGAAGAAGAAGAAGAAGAAGAAGAAGAAGAAGGAAGGAGGAGGAGGAGGAGGAGGAGGAGGAGGAGGAGGAGGAGGAGGAGGAGGAGGAGGAGGAGGAGGAGGAGGAGGAGGAGGAGGAGGAGAAGGAGAAGGAGAAGGAGAAGGAGAAGGAGAAGAAGAAGAAGATCCTGTTTGAGGACAGTCTCTCAGTTTTACAGAAACAGTCTGACCCTGATCCTTCTCCAGACTCAGCTCCTGCCAAACCAGACGCACGAGGTGTAAAAGAACCGCCGCTGTCTGGGCCTCGCTGATAACACTGTGGCATTCTGGGAAATATCAGGTGACTCTGGGCAGGTGCATTCTGGGAAACTCCATTTAGGACTTTTGAGATGAGTAAATCTCGTCTGGAGGATATTTGTGGAGTCATTCGGATAAATAAATAATGGTGTGAATGGAGACAGTGTTCAGAGGACAGTGTTCAGAGACAGTGTTCAGGGGACAGTGTTCAGGGGACAGCGTTCAGAGGACAGTGTTCAGAGGACAGTGTTCAGAGGACAGTGTTCAGAGACAGTGTTCAGAGGACAGCGTTCAGAGGACTGTGTTCAGAGGACAGCGTTCAGGGGACAGTGTTCAGGGGACAGCGTTCAGAGGACAGTGTTCAGAGGACAGCGTTCAGAGGACAGTGTTCAGGGGACAGCGTTCAGAGGACAGCGTTCAGAGGACAGTGTTCAGAGGACAGCGTTCAGAGGACAGCGTTCAGAGGACAGCGTTCAGAGGACAGTGTTCAGAGGACAGCGTTCAGAGGACAGTGTTCAGAGGACAGCGTTCAGAGGACAGTGTTCAGAGGACAGTGTTCAGAGGACAGTGTTCAGAGACAGCGTTCAGAGGACAGTGTTCAGAGGACAGCGTTCAGAGGACTGTGTTCAGAGGTTTAGGTTCAATATTATCGTTACTTTCACACGTATCTACTTCACAAAACTTTTCACATTTTTAGTCGTGAAATATCACAATTTTCGAAAAAATAAACTGATTTTTTGTAAATTCCACGTTTTTGTTTATTTAGAATCGATTTTCTGTGGATCAAAACATTTCATTTTGTTTTAAATCTCACAAACATTTGATTCAACTAAATTCTTAAAAAATATCACAGACTCCACTTTACATTAAAAAGTTTAATATGACTTTGTTGTGATTTCACACTTTTTGTAAATTCGCGTCGATCCTCTCGTTCTGAAATCACGTCGTTCCAAAAACATCCTCGTTCTTTGCTCCGTCGCTTTTTCTTTTCAAACCGTCAGAGAATCAGCTCCAGACAAACTGTGGATCTGAAGAGTTTTACCAGAAAAACCATTTTAAATAATGAAACGTGTCACATGAGTCGAGCTGCTGCTCTGTCACGAGACAAACCTGATTTTTACGAGTCTGGACTGAACTGACTCAACTGGACATGGACAGTTTTTATTCTATTTAACTGACAAACTGTTGGTCGATTATTGTAAAATGTGTTTTTAATGTGTCGCCTGCAGAGGGAAAGAGCAGGAGATAAATCTGGTACAAATCATCTTTTTTTGTGCATGGTCCTGACAAATAAAGAAGAAATAAAGAAAAAGAAGAAGAAAGACACTTGGGACAGAAGCAGTTTTGTGATGTCAGAGCATAAAGTCCGTGTGTTTTATGTTGAAAACTCGCACATACAGTTGTTTTTTCCCATAAAAAGAGGACACTCACTGGTCTGTGTGAGAGAGCAGCCTTTACATGTTCAGAACAGTGATTTTTGAGTTTTTGTTGAGTCTGAGTGAGTGAAATAAAGATTTAAAACAGTAAAAACACAGTAAACTTACACTAGACTTCACATCCTCCTCGTCTTTATATTTACCAAAAGCAGATGGAGCAAAATCAGAACAACAGTCGTCCTATTTCTGTACAGCCCTCAAGATGTGTGTGTGTTTGTGTGTTTGTGTGTGTGTATATGTGCGTTTGTGTGTGTTTGTGTGTGCGTGTGTGTGCGTTTGTGTGTGCGTTTGTGTGTGCAGTGACATAGATTCTGATCTAAATGTGGATCGTTCAGCTTCAGTTTGATAAAGAAGCTCAGTTTAAAGAACGCTGCAGATATAAGAGTCATTTTAAACGTTTCTACTTCTGCTGCTTCAGACCCAAAGCGAACAGAGGAAACAAAGAGAGACGACACCAGAGCGAGACAGCATGCTAAAACAATGACAGTTTCAGGGTCGTTAGCGCCTCCTACAGTCGGATAAAAGGCAGTGTTCAGCAGGAATCTGAGCAGAAATGAAGAAGCGTCTTGTAGGAGCGACGACGTTTAGCTGCTCGTCCAAGCCGCGGCTTGGACGAGCAGCTAAACGTCGTCGCTACAACTTTTTGTCATTTATCTGGCAACGTAAATGTATCTCCACCTCCTCATCTCCAGGAGTTTGTCTGAAATGTTCCACAGTTTGGTTTTAAACTAATCAGTTCAACATGTCTTTGTGCCTTTTCCCAGATCTGAGCCGACGTATTTCAGTGTCAGACGCTCCAGCCTCATGTCTCTGTGTTTCCTCAGTGTCACTACCTAAACGTCTTTAACCCGGTAAATATCCGCGTCGTCGAGTTCTCTGCAGGAAATGTGCACGAAACAAAGTCTGTTCTGAGGTTTTTGTGACAGTGGGGGATGTAACTCATGGACAGAAGATGAAAAATGCTCTTTTCTTCTTCCATTTTTGTAAAATAAAACCACCTTTCTGTTTCCAAGCGAGTGTCCTGTGATTAGTTGTGACTGATGCGTCGTGCGGCTCTTTGTCTGTGAGCAGGAGGTTTGTATTTACAGGTTGGTGGGACGGAGCCAGGACTGCGGCGTTAGTGACAGTGACTGATGCCGCCGTGTCCTTCTCGTCTCACACTCACACGCTCCGTTTAAGTCTAAAACACACAAATGTACAGCTGCAGATACACGTCCTTTTCACAGCAACACATCAGCTCACACCAAGGTCAAACTTCTCCTGCATTCAGGGAGTTTTAATTAAGAAAAGGACATGTGGAAGCAGAGGGGAGTGTTGCATGGCTGCAGAGGGAGATAACGCTGCAGTTAGACCCGGTCCAGGCGCTGTAAGGCCAGGTGTTCTCCACGTTTCATCCATGGTGCAGCGTTCAGAGGAGCAGATATCACCTTCTGTGGGCGGTTCAAAGGTCACGCAGGACTGAAGACGCTCAGCAAACACAGTCTCATCATGTTTCTCGACTCGTATCATAACTAATGACACTAAATGCATCTGTTTAACCTGCTTTTTTATGCATATTTGAGGATTTGGGCCGAGTGAACACAGCCCGGCTCGTCCCCCTCTGTGGATGGATTTACGTTATGTAACACTCCTTTAATTTCATCTGACTTATGTTCGAGCGTGCACAGTTTGGCAGTTTACTTGTGAATTCAGAACTAATCCCTGCCAGCTCCCGAGGCAGAAATGAATTGTGGAGTCAACAGCCAGCCCTGCAAACCCTGAAAAATGTGTAGATGGAGCAGGTTTTTGGTTTGTATTTATTCTGAGGAGTCAGACACAACTCCTTTGGCAATAATACGGCAGAACCAGGTAGATTATCGCCGTATTTGTGGTTTGAACTTTCTTTTTCCACGTGGTACCGTCTCCACAAAGACACGGCGCTGTTTTAAGATGGAGCGACGGTGGCTGCTCGTCCTCGGGCTGTAGGAGAACACTTACTTAAATCTAACCTTGTAGAGTGTCAGAAGGAGGCTGGTTTTGTGTGGACGGCTTCCAGAAATGGATCACTTTGATTTTCTTGAGTGTGCTCTAAAGTACGAGGATACGATTAAGCTCGGGATTCCTTTCTTTCGTGAGCAAACAGATCATCCATCAGTGTTTTTGTACAGCGAAGGTTTAGCGGCTTTAGCAAACCATTAAAAAGTCCTGAATGTTTGCGTCGGGTTAATCTTTCTTCAATGCAGCTGATTCATGAGCAGATCCAGCTCTTGATTAGGATTAAATACAAGACGTGCAAATATATCTCTCTATGTGAATCAATCAGGCTTTAATTGTGGATTCAAGAAACAAATGAAGTTCGGAGCAGCGTACGATGTTTTTAGATCTGTAATAAAAAAAGTCTAACGTTCAGTCAAGAGAAGAAGAAGAAATGAAAACAAAACGTCAGATTCACTTCATTTATGCACATTTCACAAAGCGGCAAAGGTCGAGCGCTCGAGAGTGAATAAAATACTGTGGAGGAGAGAGTCCATGATTCAGCCGTAAGAAAACAGGCCGACACATATAGAGCGCGACAAAAGGAGCCATCGAGAGCCTTTCACAGAGACGTGCTGCTATCGAGATGTGCCCACCCCAAACACAATGCTGCCTTCACCGACAGTAAATGAGACCAGCGCCGCGTGAGCTGAAGGACGAACAATACAGCGCCGCCCTTTGTCCTGCAACGAGACGCAACCAGAACGAGACGGTGGAGGACGAGGAGCTCCGGTTCAACCAAAGAGCGTTTTTAATATGTTTTTACGTCATGTCACTGCTACAAATGGTCAAATGAAGAAGAGGAAGGGGCTGTTACCTGAACACGTTTGTGCGTCAGGGCTGAGTGTGGCTCTGAGCTGAAGTGGTGCTTGTGTTTGTGCAGATTTTAAACCGTGATGGAGCGTGGGAGGAGCTAAGTGAGCGGCTCAGAGCGAGCGGCGTTATAGATATATGTGTATGGTGTTTTTACAATAGTATTTAGATTATGTGACTCTGTACTCACGGTTGAATTGATTTATGATTTATTTATCTACACGTGTTTACACCGACCTGCTCAGCGGCTACAGGTGTAAATTTGAATTCATGCTATAAACTTTCACCTTTCCTGATAATCATCTTGGTTAATTGGTTAAAAACGACTCTGTCCCTTTACAAATAAAAGCACAACGTTAAGATATCATGAGCATAAAGTTATAGGAGCTTAAATAAACATGTTTCACTCTTTACAACAAGACCAAGGTCATCGGGAAATACCAGGACAGAGCGTCTGATATAATATAAAGACATAAATCTGCACTAAATAAATGCAAACTCTTCCTCCCATAAGCTGCAAACTGAAGAACCTCTCACCTGCTACATTATTTTATACATTTACTTACACTGACCTTTCAAAATATTGCTTTTCGTTTGTGTCTGTAACATAAAATTCAGCAGGAGAAACAGTTCCAAACATTTCAGAGGGATTAAGTTGGTATTTTAGTCCCACGCCCCATATGGCAGAGGTAATAAAAAACAAGGCTTCCAAAAAAGTTGAGCATTATTCACAAACGCTGCAGCAGCATATGGAGCTGGAGCCGCATGTGCGACTTTCATCAGCACTGAGGCAAAAGACATGAACCACCGAGCCCGGACTCATCTGCAAACACACGACACTCACGGTGGAAACATCACGGTCAGATCGGTCACTTCTGTAGGATCAGAGTTACACTAAGTCAAACCAGAAACAAGGGCAGATATAGCTCCAGTTCACATATTTCAACAGTTATTTGTCCAAATTCGTTTAAAAATCCCGTGTCTGTTCGCTAAATTACACAATAACTGTTCGTTTTAGCCTTCGTCGGGGCTTTTCTGTGCAAACTCTTCATTTGCGCCTCAGAACACGCCGCTTCAAACCCGCTGCGTAAAAGCAGCAGAGCGAGGCCTCGTGTAGTATCCCGTGTGTCATCTTATTTTCACTTAGCGTCTTATTCATCGCGGTGACCTTTAGATTGTGACTGGGATCTCGCTCTTATAGACGTCTGTGGGGATAGAGCCGGTCTGAGCCTGCAGGTGTTTGAAGTATCTGCACAAACACCTCGGGGAATAGTACTTTGGTTCAATGGAGTAAACGTCAGACGCTTTGGTTCAGATGGAGAAAACACAGAAGCGGCTGAGGAACGATCAGACTGTTTTTTTAATATGTGAAAACTAAAGAAAAACTAACATGAGATATGATATTTGTGCCTGTTTAATGTTGAGGGTCAATGACATGGCAGAAGATGAAGATGATGAGGTTTACAGATGAGGAGGATGTGGCTCGGCTCTTTTAAGTTTGGTTCTTGTTCTGTTGATGTAAAGTTGATGTTGTTTAAATCATATTGTGCAACACTTTATGGGTGCTCTTTATGGGTGCTCTTTGCGGGTGCTCTTGAGGAGGCTGTGATGGACCAGAGCGACTGAGATGTTTGTCACTTTGCTGCATGAAGAACTTTAAAGTACAGTTTTATTTGCAGCTGATTAAGACACAAAATGAAAGAATGTGACTCACAAATATAAGATTGACTCTGTGGGACTCTGGTCTGGTCGTCTTTTTAAAACATAAATGTTACCAGTAAAATACAGTGACCGTGTTTAAATCCAGGCTCAGTTCTGTTTAGCTGCTTGTGACTGAGGGGTTTATTCTGCACTTTTCTCCTTTAATTTCCTTAATTTTATAAAGATTATTTGTGATAATGTGTTTTTTATTTCGTGAAACACTTTGAATCACTTTGTGCTGTACAAATAAACCTGCCCTGCCAAAAAAACAAAGTTAAATCTGTCAAAAGGACAAACAGAAGTGAAGAAGCGATGGACGAGCAGAGAGACGTCTTTTTGTCCAGGGACAGATTTAACTTTGGTTTTTCCTCTGGATCTGGACATAAATGTTACTGTTTGTGAGATTTTTAGACTTGGATGCAGCTGATTACTCTCTTAAAACTGGCACCTGATTTTTATTTCCTGCCAAGTTAAAAGTCGGCTCCAAAAGCAGCGTTCTGATTGGCTGAGCTTAAATCCTCAGTCTCACATGTTTAAAAACGAAAGTGATTAAATGTGACATAGATTTAAAAATGTACTTTCTCCTTCTGTGGTTTGAAACTCGACACCTCAGCTTTAATAAACACGGCCTGGTCCGTGATGTAAGCGTGTATCCGTGTAAAAGTCCGTGATGTAAGCGTGTATCCGTGTTAAAGTCCCTGCTTTACTTTGTAGTTGGCTGGAGCATGTAACAGCTGCTTATCTGAGCCTCTGCTCCCTGTTCGTTTGCCAATCTGCAGTGTCCATCCTGCTGCCCTGAGCCTCTGGACTGGCACTGACCGAGCCCTCGCGCCGTGACACGCCAGAGACACGGCAGGGACACGCCAGGGACAGGGCAGAGACACGCCAGAGACAAGGCAGAGACACGCCAGGGACACGCCAGGGACAAGGCAGAGACACGGCCAGGGACACACGCCAGGGACAGGGCAGGGACAGGGCAGAGACACGCCAGGGACAGGGCAGAGACACGCCAGAGACACGACAGGGCAGAGACACGCCAGGGACAGCCAGGGACACGCCCAGGGACACGCCAGGGACACAGAGAGAGACACGCCAGGGACACGCCAGGGGACACGCCAGGGACAGGGCAGAGACACGCCAGGGACACGCCAGAGACAAGCCAGGACACGGCAGGGACACGCCACAGGACAGAGACACGCCAGGACACGCCAGAGACACGCCAGGGACACGCCAGAGACACGCCAGGGACACGCCAGAGACACGGGCAGGGACACGCCAGGGACACGCCAGGGACAGGGCAGAGACACGCCAGGGACACGCCAGGGACACGCCAGAGACACGCCAGGGACACGCCAGGGACACGCCAGAGACACGCCAGAGACACGCCAGGGACACGCCAGAGACACGCCAGGGACACGCCAGGGACACGCCAGGGACAGGGCAGGGACACGCCAGGGACACGCCAGAGACACGACACGCCAGGGACACGCCAGGGACACGGCAGAGACACGCCAGGGACAGGCCAGGGACACGGCAGGGACACGCCAGGGACACGCCAGAGACACGCCAGGAGACACGCCAGGGACACGCCAGCAGGACAGGGCAGAGACACGCCAGGGACACGCCAGGGACCAGCCAGACAGGGCAGGGACACGCCAGGGACACGCCAGGGACACGCCAGGGACACGCCAGGGACACGCCAGACACACGACACGCCAGGACACGCCAGGGACACGCCAGGGACACGCCAGGGACACGCCGACAGAGGGACACGCCAGAGACACGCCAGGACACGCCAGGGACGCCAGGGACAGGCCATAGACACGCCAGGGACACGCCAGGGACACGCCAGGGACACGCCAGGGACAGGACACGCCAGAGACACGCCAGGGACACGCCAGAGACAGGACACGGCAGGGACACGCCAGGGACAGGCAGGACAGGAGACACGCCAGGGGGACAGGGAGGGCCAGGGACACGCCAGAGACACGCCAGAGACACGCCAGGGAGACACGCCAGAGACACGCCAGAGACACGCCACACGCCAGAGACGCCAGGCCAGGGGACACGCCAGGGACACGCCAGGGACACAGGGACCAGGGACACGCCAGGGACACGCCAGGGACACGCCAGGGACACGGCAGGGACACGCCAGAGACACGCCAGAGACAGGGCAGAGACACGCCAGAGACAGGGCCAGAGACATGCAGGGACAGGGGCGAGAGACTGCCACGGACAGCCAGACAGGGCAGGGACACAGGGCAGGGACACACGCCAGGGACACGCAGGGACAGGGCAGAGACACGGCAGGGACACGCCACACGCCAGGGACAGGGCAGAGACACGCCAGGGACACGCCAGGGACACGCCAGGGACACGCCAGGGACACGGCAGAGACACGGCATAGACACGCCAGGGACAGGGCAGAGACACGCCAGGGACACGCCAGAGACACGCCAGGGACACGCCAGGGACAGGGCAGAGACACGCCAGGGACAGGCCAGGGACACGCCAGAGACACGCCAGGGACACGCCAGGGACACGCCAGAGACACGCCAGGGACACGCCAGGGACAGGGCAGGGACACGCCAGAGACACGCCAGAGACAGGGCAGAGACATGCCTGGGACAGGGCTGAGACACGGCAGAGACACGCCAGGGACACACCAGGGACACGCCAGGGACACGCCAGGGACACGGCAGGGACACGCCAGGGACAGGGCAGAGACACGGCAGACACAAGCCAGTGACAGACCAGAGACACGCCAGAGACACGCCAGGACACGCCAGGGACACGCCAGAGACACTTCAACATGCTGCCATTTTAGGAAACGTGCTTTTTTCTTTTTTTGGGGGGGATTAACCAGGTCAGTGACACCAACAAGGCCCTGAAATATATTAGAGAATCTAAAAAAAAAAGATAAAAACACATCTTTAACATGACTTTATATGAATTTATATGAATTTCCTGAACATAAATGAGTCAGACTTTAATTAGTCCCATTTCTCACAAAAATAGTTTCTTCCTCCAAACTGATCTGTCGACTTCTACAGTAAAAAACACAAAACCAGCTCATCACTGACGGAGAGATCTGATCACACACGCACTTCTGATTCAATTTAACTTTATTAACACAATGTAACAGAACAATATCGACACATTTAAAAACTCCACGTCTCAAACTGTGTCTCCACACAGATCAGACGAGCTCTCGCCATTTTTGCAGTTTGATTCTTGTTTGTCGCACTTTTCTGTCTCGTTCCACATCTGTGAACAATAACACTCAGACTCCTCCTGCACATCGTTTGTCCTCGTCACAAAGGGGGAACTCGTCTGAACGCACTTGTCTATGGTCATTTCTGCTGCGTTTTCGATCCTACATCTCTCTAGACTTTGGGTCCAAACTGTAGTAACGACTGAACATGATGCTGCTGCTCTCGCTCTGACTCTTCGGAGCTAAATCGTGGCGTTTTCCTCGACGAGGGAGCGAGCGCCGGGTCCTTCAGCGTAATTTGGTGCAGATTAAGTTAGCGGTTGACGGACGGCGTGCGTTTGTATCCCGGGCACATCCTCTGGGCCGCGCTGACGGACGGGAGGTAGACACGGAGCTGCTGAATAAAACATGAATCTAGACACACTGTCAGCAGACGCCGGGATGTGACAGATATGACGGCGGTGAGTCAATACAGTACAGAGTCATCTTTACATTTGCATTAACAGGATTATCAGGTCGAGCGAGAGCAGCTGCGACGCTGAATGTGTCTGGAGAAAAGTCGTTTTAATCTATAGATGCTCAGTTTACTCAGTTAAAGAGGCTGAAACCTCCTTTTTTAAGGATTTGTGCAGAAGTCGTCTTGTTCGAGCTCAGATATTTGGTCAGAGCGGCTCAAAAGTCACTTCACTCTGGCCTCTGTGAGTCAGACGCTCGGCTGCAGAAAGAACGGGACCAATAAATGGTTTTGTTTTTCACGTTTTTGAGACAGATCCTTTAATTGATAATAGTCGTTCACGTCACAGGATAATCACAACAACTAAAAAATACATTATAATCCGGACGATTTTAGAAGCACAAATCATTTCAACTAAATGTGTCCGTCCACAAACCTCATTAAGTGAATCTAATCGAGCAGGAGGAGCTGGGGAAAATTGAAAATGTGATTTGTTTGTGGAGCTTCTGTGAATAACCTTTAATAAGTGTCGTGTGTGCGGTTCAGGGCCAGAGGAGAAACTGATCAATCTGAACTTAGACACTGTCCACCTCGGCTCTTCTGCTCAGACACGAAGAGACGAGATAATAAGACATAATGTCGTTTATCGTAACAGTAATCACCGACAAACATAATGCTCAGATTATATAACAACACATCAATGAATGAATTTTAGTTTTTTTTTTTTTTTTTTTTTTTTCATCCATCCATCCATCCATCTTCAGCCTCTTATCCAGGGACTCCCAGGGTCTCACCCCGGGGGCATCAGTCTAAGCAGGGACTCCCAGACTACCCTCACCCCAGACATAGTCCTCCAGCTCCTCTGGTGGTTACCTGAAGGTGACTTTCTCAGGCCAGAGACATAGTCCCTTCAGCGTGTCCTGGGTCTTCCCCGGGGCCTCCTCCCGGTGGGACATGCCCAGAACACCTCCCTAGGGAGGCGTCCAGGAGGCATCCTGAGCAGATGCCCGAGCCTCAGCTGGTTCCTCTCGACGTGAAGGAGCAGCGGCTCTACTCCGAGCTTCTCCCGTGTGACTGAGCTCCTCACCCTGTCTCTAAGGGAGCGCCCAGCCACTCTGCGGAGGAAACTCATTTCGGCCGCTTGTATCTGTGATCTTGACCTTTCGGTCATGACCCAGAGTCATGACCATAGGTGAGGGTAGGAACGTAGATTGAGGTAAATCGAGAGCTTTGCCTTTCGACTCAGCTCCTTCACCACAACAGACCGATACAACGACACATCACTGCAGACGCTGCACCGATCCACCTGTCAATCTCACCCTCCATCCTTCCCTCACTCGTGAACAAGACCCCGAGATACTTGAACTCCTCCACTTGAGGCAAGGGTTCACCACCCACCCGGAGAGGGCAAACCACCTATTTCCGGTCGAGAACCATGGCCTCAGATTTGGAGGAGCTGATTCTCATCTCAGCCGCTTCACACTCGGCTCAAACCGCCCCAGTGCAGCAGGTCCTGGCTCAAAGAAGCATCAGGACAACATCATCTGCAAACAGCAGAGATGAGATCCTGTGGTTCCCGAACCAGACCCCCTCCAGCCCCTGAACCAGACCCCCTCCAGCCCCTGAACCAGACCCCCTCCGGCCCCTGAACAAGACCTCCTCCAGCCCCTGACTGCACCTAGAAATTCTGTCCATAAATATAATGAACAGAACCAGTGACAAAGTGCAGCCCTGGCGGAGTCCAACATGCACCGGGAACAAGTCTGACTCACTGCAAAGAACACAGCTCCTGCCCCGGTCATACAGGGACCGGACAGCCCTTAGCAAAGGGCCCCAGACCCCATACTCCCAGAGCACCCCCCAAAGGACACCACGAGGGACACGGTGCCTTCTCCAGATCCACAAAACACATGTGGACCGTGGCAAACTCCCATGAGCCTCGAGGACCTGATGGAGAGTGTAGAGCTGGTCCAGTGTTTCACGACCAGGACGAAAACCACACTGCTCCTCCTGGATCCGAGGTTCAACTATCGGTCGGATTCTCCTCTCCAGTCCCTGGAATAGACCTTACCGGGAAGGCTGAGGAGTGTGATTCCCCTGTAGTTGGAACACACCCTCCGGTCCCCCTTTTTATACAGAGGGACCACCACCCCGGTCTGCCAGTCCAGCAGTACCGTCCCGACCGCCACGAGATGTTGTAGAGACGTGTCAGCCAAGAGAGCCCCACAACATCCAGAGACTTGAGGTACTTGGGACGGATCTCATCAACGCCCGGAGCCTTGCCACCGAGGAGCTGCCAACCACCTCAGTGACTTTGGCCAGGGTGATGGACGAGTCCGTCTCCGGGTCCCCAGCCTCGGCTTCTTCCTCGGAAGACGTGACAGTGGGATTGAGGAGATCCTCAAAGTTTTCCTTCCACCGTCCGACAACGTCCCCAGTCGATGTCAGCAGCTCTCCACCCGCACTGTAAACAGTGTTGGTGAAGCTCTGCTTCCTCCTCCTGAGGCGCCGGACGGTTTGCCAGAATTTCTTTGAGGCCGTCCGATAGTCCTCCTCCATGGCCTCCCGCTTTACCCGCCGGTACTCGTCAGCTGCCTCAGGAGTCCCACAATCCAACAAGGCTCGACAGGACTCTTCTTCAGCCTGACGGCATCCCTTACTTCCAGTGTCCACCACCGGGTTCGGGGGTCGCCGCCGCGACAAGCACCGCAGACCTTAAGACCACAGCTACAGCCACAGTCACATGACCCACTCCAGTCACACGACCTGCTCCACAGTCACATGACCCACTCCAGTCACATGACCTACTCCACAGTCACATGACCACCTCATGTCCACATGACCCCCGCCCACAATGTCCCGTCCACATGTCCCGTCACAATGTCCCCAGTCCCACATGTCCCCGCCCCATGTCCCCGTCCACAATGTCCCGTCCACAATGTCCCCGTCCACAATGTCCCCGTCCACACTGTCCCGTCCACAATGTCCCCGTCCACACTGTCCCGTCCACAATGTCCCCATCCACAATGTCCCGTCCACAATGTCCCCGTCCACACTGTCCCATCCACAATGTCCCCGTTCACAATGTCCCCGTCCACAGTGTCCCCGTCCTCAATGTCCGTCCACAATGTCCCCGTCCACACTGTCCCGTCCACAATGTCCCCCGTCCACACTGTCCCGTCCACAATGTCCCCCCGTTCACACTGTCCCGTCCACAATGTCCCCGTTCACAATGTCCCCGTCCACAGTGTCCCGTCCTCAATGTCCTGTCCACAATGTCCCCGTCCACACTGTCCCGTCCACAATGTCCCCGTCCACAATGTCCCGTCCTCAATGTCCCGTCCACAATGTCCCCGTCCACAATGTCCCGTCCACAATGTCCCCGTCCACAATGTCCCCATCCACAATGTCCCGTTCACATGTCCTCGTCCACAATGTCCCCGTCCACAGTGTCTCCGCCCACAATGTCCCGTCCACAGTGTCCCCGTCCACAATGTCCCCGTCCACACGTCTAACCTCAGCCCTCGTCCTTTTCTACCTTGATCATTCTAATGCAGATTTTCTTTGTGTAGTTGTTCTGTTCTTTGTGTAGTTGTTGTTCTGTTCTTTGTGTAGTTGTGCGACTTATTTTCTGCAGCAGAATTAATCATAAAAACGTTGTGTTAAATGTTTTAAATTAAAGATGCAAAAGAGAAATGAGAGAAAATGCAGAAATCTTCTTTACAATCTGTTTTACAGTTTTACTAATGTGATATGTAAGTGTGCACCAGCTCGTTTTACCCTCACTAACATCACACTCACGAGCTCTACCCATAATTCCCTGCTCAATGTAGCGTCGCCTTTATTCGTCTTTTCTTCACCGACGTCGATCGTCCTTGAGGCTGGAGGTCTGCACACAACAGGAAAGGGCAGCGCACACACTCACATCCCGTCACTTTTTAAACGACGACACCGGCCCCGCACCGCCCCGGACAGAGGTGCGTTTGATATGAATGTCCCCGAGCGTGTGTGCGGCTCGTGTGCTCGTGTGCGGCTCGTGTGCGGCTCGTGTGCGGCTCGTGTGCGGCTCGCCTTCGCCCTCTCCCTGCCGCCTTTGAAGATGGATGCCGGTGAAATGCTAATTATCCGGGGCCACGAGGCAGGACGCGTGCTCAGTTCAAAGGCGGAGACGGCTCCAGCCTCAAAGCACCAGGCCAAATCTGCTCCGAGGCTCCACCAAAGGACAGAGACTCCTGTCCTCACGAGAGTCACACGTCGTCCTCACGAGCGTCACACATCTGTCCTCACGAGCGTCAAACGTCTGTCCTCACGAGCGTCACACGTCGTCCTCACGAGCGTCACACGTCTGTCCTCACGAGCGTCACACGTCGTCCTCACGAGCGTCACACGTCTGTCCTCACGAGCGTCACACGTCGTCCTCACGAGCGAGCGTCACACGTCGTCCTCACGAGCGTCACACGTCGTCCTCACGAGCGTCACACGTCTGTCCTCACGAGCGTCACACGTCTGTCCTCACGAGCGTCACACGTCGTCCTCACGAGCGTCACACACGTCGTCCTCACGAGCGTCACACGTCGTCCTCACGAGCGTCACACGTCCGTCCTCACGAGCGTCACACGTCCGTCCTCACGAGCGTCACACGTCGTCCTCACGAGCGTCACACGTCGTCCTCACGAGCGTCACACGTCTGTCCTCACGAGCGTCACACGTCTGTCCTCACGAGCGCCACACGTCGTCCTCACGAGCGTCACACGTCTGTCCTCACGAGCGTCACACGTCGTCCTCACGAGCGTCACACGTCTGTCCTCACGAGCGTCACACGTCGTCCTCACGAGCGTCACACGTCCGTCCTCACGAGCGTCACACGTCCGTCCTCACGAGCGTCTCACACACGTCTGTCCTCACGAGCGTCACACGTCTGTCCTCACGAGCGTCACACGTCGTCCTCACGAGCGTCACACGTCTGTCCTCACGAGCGTCACACGTCGTCCTCACGAGCGTCATACGTCTGTCCTCACGAGCGTCACACGTCTGTCCTCACGAGCGTCACACGTCTGGAGCGTCATACGTCTGTCCTCACGAGCGTCACACGTCTGTCCTCACGAGCGTCACACGTCTGTCCTCACGAGCGTCACACGTCCTGGAGCGTCATACGTCTGTCCTCACGAGCGTCACACGTCTGTCCTCACGAGCGTCACACGTCTGTCCTCACGAGCGTCACACGTCTGTCCTCACGAGCGTCACACGTCCTGAGCGCGTCATACGTCTGTCCTCACGAGCGTCACACGTCTGTCCTCACGAGCGTCACACGTCTGTCCTCACGAGCGTCACACGTCCTGGACGAGCGTCACACGTCTGTCCTCACGAGCGTCACACGTCTGTCCTCACGAGCGTCACACGTCGTCCTCACGAGCGTCACGACGTCACACGTCCTCACGAGCGTCACACGTCGTCCTCACGAGCGTCACACGTCCGTCCTCACGAGCGTCACACGTCCGTCCTCACGAGCGTCACACGTCGTCCTCACGAGCGTCACACGTCGTCCTCACGAGCGTCACACGTCTGTCCTCACGAGCGTCACACGTCCTGTCCTCACGAGCGCCACACGTCGTCCTCACGAGCGTCACACGTCTGTCCTCACGAGCGTCACACGTCGTCCTCACGAGCGTCACACGTCTGTCCTCACGAGCGTCACACGTCGTCCTCACGAGCGTCACACGTCCGTCCTCACGAGTGTCACACGTCCGTCCTCACGAGCGTCACACGTCTGTCCTCACGAGCGTCACACGTCTGTCCTCACGAGCGTCACACGTCGTCCTCACGAGCGTCACACGTCTGTCCTCACGAGCGTCACACGTCGTCCTGGAGTCGTCATACGTCTGTCCTCACGAGCGTCACACGTCTGTCCTCACGAGCGTCACACGTCTGTCCTCACGAGCGTCACACGTCCTGGAGCGTCATACGTCTGTCCTCACGAGCGTCACACGTCTGTCCTCACGAGCGTCACACGTCTGTCCTCACGAGCGTCACACGTCTGTCCTCACGAGCGTCACACGTCCTGGAGCGTCATACGTCTGTCCTCACGAGCGTCACACGTCTGTCCTCACGAGCGTCACGTCGTCTGTCCTCACGAGCGTCACACGTCCTGGAGCGTCACACGTCTGTCCTCACGAGCGTCACACGTCTGTCCTCACGAGCGTCACACGTCTGTCCTCACGAGCGTCACACGTCGTCCTCACGAGCGTCACACGTCCGTCCTCACGAGCGTCACACGTCTGTCCTCACGAGCGTCACACGTCGTCCTCACGAGCGTCACACATTACGATACTCTAAACAGATGAGTACGATACTCTAAACAGATGAGTACGATACTCTAAACAGACGAGTACGATACTCTAAACAGATGAGTACGATACTCTAAACAGATGAGTACGATACTCTAAACAGATGAGTACGATACTCTAAACAGACGAGTACGATACTCTAAACAGATCATGTTGCTCTTGTTATTTACACTCGTTCACTGAATGAAATAAAAACCTTGCAGTGAATAACTTCATGACCAGGACTGAAGATGATTTCACATATTTTAAGAACAAAGACGTGTCGACTCTGAACTATTTTTGGCATCGTTCTGTTACTGTTCAGAGTCTGTGACTAAAGTAATAAGCGACTCTGGGATGAAGAGGCTGTGTCTGTCTCTGCTCAGCTCCAAATGAATCTTTCATTGTTTCGCATATTTCACCTGTGTAAGTGTCAGCGTCTAATTAAAATCAAATGCATCGACCACCGCGGTACATCAGCGGTACATCAGCGGTACATCAGCGGTACATCAGCGGTACATCAGCGGTACATGCGGTACATCAGCGGTACATCAGCGGTACATCAGCGGTACATCAGCGGTACATCTGCGGTACATCTGCGGTACATCAGCGATACATCAGAGGTACATCTGCGGTACATCAGAGGTACACCTGCGGTACATCTGCGGCACATCTGCGGTACATCTGCGGTACCTCAGTGGTATACCTGCAGTACATCTGCGGTACATCCGCAGTACATCTGAGGTACATCAGCGGTACATCTGCGGTACATCTGAGGTACATCAGCGATACATCAGAGGTACACCTGCGGTACATCAGCGATACATCAGAGGTACATCTGCAGTACATGAGCAGTACATGAGCGGTACATGAGTGGTACATCCGCGGCACATCTGCGGTACATCCGCGGTACATGAGCGGTACATGAGCGGTACATCAGCGGTACGGCGTGAACCCGGGGTACAGGGTGTACGAGCAGCGAGCGAACGACACAACAGAAGTGGAGACGCTGCAGACACTTCGCTCATCAGGAGATCGGCGTCTCCTTCACAGTCGAGCAGTTTGGAGCGAGTCAGAGTCGTGCAGTTCAAGACGAGCAAATTAGTCGTGTCTGCCCCTCAGCACAAAAACATGTGGACGAGTGAATTTGACAAAGTGCTCACAGAAAAGTTCACCTTGAAAATGGAGCTTTACCATCCACCTGCCAAGAGAAACACTGGATCGACGCACTGTACAGTCTTACATTTGCCAGTGAAAGGTTGTGACAGAGGATTTAACATAAAGAAGTGAATCTCCAGATTTAAACTTGTTGCAGTTGGTCAGTTTCTATAAAAGAACGAGCACAAAGAGGATTATCTCCGTGTGACCTTTGTGTTTCCATCTTTGTGACAGTCACTGCAGATTAACCAAAGCCCTGCATTGTAAAACAAAGTGGAAACATACACCAAGATGTGACAGCGTCTTTATGGACTCTGCGTCGTTTTGACTCTTTCTTCCTCCTTTACGAGCCTCCGGTGGCGATTCATCAGACCATAGTTTATAAGAAACTCGCTGTTTGTTCTCTGGTGATTAAGTAAAAAAACAAAAGCTCTGCTGCATTTCCTCGGCGTTACAGTCAGTGCAGTAGTTCTCTGTTTGTCACCTTCATCTCTGGCCCTGATTCAACGTGGCACCGGGCCAGGCTTTAATCTGATGTGCTCCAGATAAAGGAGTGAGGAGGACGGAGGGGAGGCAGGACGTCTCACATAGTAACAGAGTCTTATGCAACACTTGTAGATGACACGGCAGATACGGGACAGTGGACATTGTGCAGCCGAGAGTCCTGGGAGTTCGTTTTGTTTCGAGGTCAGTGGTGCGTTACCGCCGTGGACTTTTAACGTGATCTCACAGTTTCAGTCGATTCATGAATGTTTGAGTCGTCCTGGACAGTCCTGCAGAACAAGAGTTTTCACCTAACGCAAGAAATTAACATTAAAAACAGACAAATCAGGTCCTTCTTTCCCCGAGGTCGCTCCTGTTAGCGTTAGCAACAGGTCTGATTGACAGCGTTGCCAGCCATGTGGGCGGAAAGGGGCGTTACCTTCAACAGCCTCGCTCCTGATTGGCTCTTTTGTTGCTATGATGCTCGTGGTCGGGATTAAAATATGGAAGTCGGCTCCAAGTTAGATTTTTTTTTTGTGTAAAATACAGACACAGGTTTGTCTGAGGATTATGCTAAAACCGTAGAAGCGAACAGGTCGACATCGATGTACAAGACCCAGGTTTAAGGTCCATGATTTCTGTTTGAACTGAGCACTTTTTAGGTCACACTGCTCAAGCCTTTTTCAGTATCACGTTTTTTCATTATCTAATTTCGCTCAGTCGCACACAGCTGAGCGAGGAAATTCATGGAGCAGCTAAAATGCTCGAAGTATTAACCACTATGACAGGATCCCTCACAGAAAAAGCCGCATAATCCTCGGACAAACCTGTATTTTCCATAAAGACGTGAACTAAGTCTGTGTCCTTCATCCAAAAACTTTACACTTTTCAAACTCACATTAATCAAACTGTGATTGGTTTTTAGTGCATCTGTTACGCCGCACGAGGCCGTGTTCAATCTACCTCCAGAGTGATTTATGGTGTTTTAGCCGCACCTCCTCCTTCTAAACACCTCCTTTCCTCACTATGCTCCTCCTCCTCCGTCGCGGGGTCAGAGGACGGCCTCACAAACAGGGGACACTCCGATGATGTAAGAGGTTCTATTAGACGCCGTTGATTCTGGCGTTGACACTATAAAGTTAAACGGCCGCACGTGGTTTGTCGGTTCATTTGGAGGAGCGTGAAGGTTCGGAGCAGGAGAGGATCGTACGAGCGTTAAACGTCAAGAAGAAGAAGAGACTTGATCTACTGTTAATCAGCAGCAGGTGGAGGAACGATCGTTCTCCAGCTAAAAGAGAAACGTCTTATCACGGTGCACAGGCACTGGACTGCGGCGGGGGGGAGGTCAGAGAGTGTGGCGGTGTGAGTAATGTGGGCGTGGCGGTGTGAGCGTGGCGGTTTGAGTGTGGTGGTGTGAGTGGTGTGGGCGTGGCCATATGGGCGTGGCGGTGTGAGTGTGGCGGGCGTGGCCATGTGGGCGTTGCCATGTGGTCGTGGCGGTGTGAGCATGACGATGTGAGTGTGACACGATATGGATAAAACGGCTTTCAGAGGCGTCATGTGACCCTTTCAGAGGCGTCATGTGACCCTTTCAGAGGCGTCATGTGACCCTTTCAGAAGCGTCATGTGATCATTTACACCTCGACGCAGAACAGACAAAAGTGTTTGAAGAACTGATCACAACATGTTGAGTTCATCCCGTCACAGAAGCAGAAATGAACTTCACTATTTCACAAACTGTTCACGTCTCGGTCACGTCCAAAAGGTCACAGCACTTTTCCACCTTCCAGCGATTTACATCAACAAACTCCTCCCACCAGAGCGACGAGCGACGAGCAACGAGCGACGAACAACGAACGAGCGACGAGCAACACTGAAGGAGGTGTCCTGCTCAACGACACAAACTCAGCACTCGTCTGTAGGAGCTGGAATCACACCAACAACCTGTGGTCACTGAGTCAGACTCAAACATGTTTATGTCGAGAGGTTTTTATTTGTACAGAAGGATGAGAAGAGACGGAGAGAAAGAGAGAAAGAAGAGGAACGAGGAGAGAGAAAAAAGAAAAAGAGGGAGAGAGAAGAGGGACGAGGGAGAGAGAGAAAAAAGAAAAAGAGGGAAAGAGAGAAGAGGGATGGAGGGAGAGAGGGAGGGAGAAGGGATGGAGGGAAAAAGGAGAGAAAGAGGGAGAGAGAGAGAAGAGGGATGATGGAGGGGAGAAAGAAGAAAGGATAAAAAGAGGGAGAGAGAGAAAAAGAGGAAAAAGAGGGAAAGAGAGAAGAGGGAGAGAGGAAGAAAGGAGAGAAAGAGAAAGAGGGAGAGAGAGAAGCGGGATGGAGAGAGAGAGAAAGAGGGAAAGAGAGAAAAGGGATGGAGGGAGAAAGAAAGAGAGAATGCTTTTAACAATATTTTGTTAAACTGTCTCTGTCTCTGTTCTGGTCTGGAGGGAGAGAGGGAGAGACAGAGGGAGGCTGAGGGAGAGAAAGAGACACTGGGGGTGAGGGGGGTTAAGTGTCTTGCCCAAGGACACAATGACACATCTGTGGGAGCCGGAATCGCACCGCCACGTTTCCACATGTTTCTGTGGAGAGGATCAACCTTCAGATCAGAGGACGAACGCTCTACAAACTGAGCCACTGTTTTTCTGAGCCGCCTCTCCACAGATCTGACCCTGTCACTCGGACTAAAGACGTCACCTCCTCGTGTCTGTGACGATGAGGAACATTTCAGACGGAGGATAACGGCACATTTAAACACTTTAAACTGCTCAATAATCCTGTTTGTTTCCTCATCACAGACTCAGTCCAGGACGTACATTTATATTTATATTTATATTTATATATTTATATATTTATTGACCTGGTTAAAGTCGCTGGATTACTGCAGATGACACACGGCTGTTTGACGCAGGCTGAGTTGGCACGAGCTTCACTCCGATTCAGGCCTAATGTCTCATCTGCAGCTAATTTGCACGAATCACTAAAACCAAACTGCAGAGACATGGACAAAATTTCAGCTGTTATTACAGGAAAATGTCCGGTTTATTACAGCGACCGAGAGACGGCTGCACCAAAAGTGTGAAGACGAGAGGAAGAGGCAGAGGGTTTGTGTTTAAATAGAATCCGCAGAATGACACAGCTTGACATCATTCTTTTATCGCTCGACGTGAACAACGTGCTCATTTTCCTTCCTCAATGCCGCATTCTTCAGCCTTGGAAAAATCTTTTATTTAATCACAATCTATAAATCTCCTCTTCCGTGACACTTCTCCCTCCTCCCTCCTTCTCCTCTCGCTCCATCTTTTTATCGCGTCTTTTAAACACGTATCTTCTGACTCCTGCTCCTCCTCTGCCGGTGCGACTGCAGTGTGACCTACTTAGCCGTGTTGCTGCTGACTGGCAGAGCTTGAGGTTGGCAGAGTCGTGTGGTAACCAAATAGGACGACTCTGGAGCGGGCGCCAGCGCATTCTGGAGCCCGGCGTGGAGAGAAAGCGATTAAACGCCATCACCTCAGAATAGTGCGGCCGCTGTTTGTGTGATGAATGTTCACGTTTTCAATTATCGCCGCTACATTGTGCCTAAAGGTAAAGTGGTTTCATTTCTTCTGCTGGAGTCACGTCTCGTTCCCTCAGAGTCGAACAGTCACATACAGACTCCCAGTAAGTCAAAGCGTCAAGGAGAATGACCCTGTTTGGTTTGGACGTGCATATTGATGCCTTGGCCTGAAAATGACAATGTGCTAAGTCCATTTGTACAACCATCTGTAGGCCCCCAGTGTCTCCATCACTCAGTGGATATAACTGTGAGCATTAACAGCCCACAGCCTTTATTCAACCAGCAAAAAAACACAAAAAAACTCACTGAAACTAGCAGTGGTCGTTTCTGTTCTGCTGCACGAAGAACAGGCTCAGAGGCTCCGGGATCGTTCTGGAGAGTTTCACTGTTACAGCAAACAGTCGGGTTAAAGGAAGAACAGGGTGAGACTGTACCAGGGTCTGACAGAGTCTAAAACAGTCTGACAGAGTCTAAAACAGTTTAAAAGAGTCTGACAGAGTCTAAAAGAGTCTGACAGAGTCTAAAAGAGTCTAAAACAGTCTGACAGAGTCTAAAAGAGTCTGACAGAGTCTAAAAGAGTCTAAAACAGTCTGACAGAGTCTAAAACAGTCTGACAGAGTCTAAAAGAGTCTGACAGAGTCTAAAAGAGTCTGACAGAGTTTAAAAGAGTCTGACAGAGTCTAAAAGAGTCTGACAGAGTCTAAAAGAGTCTAAACAGAGTCTGACAGAGTCTAAAGAGTCTGACAGAGTCTAAAAGAGTCTGACAGAGTCTAAAAGAGTCTGACAGAGTCTAAAGAGTCTGACAGAGTCTAAAAGAGTCTGACAGAGTCAAAAGAGTCTGACAGAGTCTAAAAGAGTCTGACAGAGTCCAAAAGAGTCTGACAGAGTCTAAAACAGTCTGACAGAGTCTCACAGAATCTCTCACCTGTTGCTAACGCTAACAGAAGCGACTTCGGGGAAAGAAGGAGCTGATTTGTCTGTTTTTAATGTTCATTTCTTGCGTTACAGACACAATCGCAGCGTTAGGTGAAAACTCTTGTTCTGCAGGACTGTCCAGGACGACTCAAACATTCATGAATCGACTGAAACTGTGAGATCACGTTAAAAGTCCACGCCGGTAACGCACCACTGACCTCGAAACAAAACGAACTCCCAGGACTCTCGGCTGCACAATGTCCACTGTCCCGTATCTGCCGTGTCATCTACAAGTGTTGCATAAGACTTAACGTTCTAGTTAACGTTCTGCAGATAAGAAACTTCGAGCACAGTCGAACTATGCGACTGCATCAGTATCATCTAGAATAATAATAATATATTGTCCACGGGTCGTATTACGTCCACTCCCCTGGGACATTTATATTGTTAAACATGTATTTTGCACGATTATGGACGAAATAAAAGAAACACAAACATAACACATCTTTGTTTAGATTCATCAAAAACAGTTTAAGCCGATGTTCAAATTTCCTCTGATCATTAAGCTCAAAAACATAGAATTTGCTTAAAAACCCTTGAGTAAATATGATATAAGATGCAGTATTTCACCTATGTGGTTGTCAAAAGGTAATTCTTATGTAATATCCACAGATTTTTCCTCTGAAGGCACCAAATTATTTCAGAGGCACCAGTCAGTGACCAGTCAGTGACCCGTCAGTGACCCGTCAGTGACCCGTCAGTGACCCGGCGCTGCTCGTCTCAGCTCTGCTTCTTCACTCACCACAACAGGAGGAGACCTAACCCCTTTCCTGGATTATTTTTGTCCTAACAGATGACGGCTCTGGGTCCTTATATTTGTGGCCTACTTGGAGCCCAGCGGAGAGGCCAGGTGTGGCGCTAATGACACAGGAGATGCTGTGGAGAGCACTCTGCTGTGGGATCTGCTCCTACAATCGCTCACAGTCAGGAGCACGGAGGACTCACTGAGCTGGTGCGCGGAGATTTGAGATTATGCACAGATAACACAACAAAATCACTATTAAACGAAGCTACAGATATTTGAGATTATGCACAGACAAAACAACAAAATCACTATTAAACGAGGTTAACTGGGTGGGAAATATATCATGAAAATCAGGTATATTGTTATAGTCAAATATATATTCTAAAGTGATATTTCTGCACATTTGTGGGTCATTTTTCTAATCCTTTCACTTGTGTAGTTCCCACTTGCTCCTGTTGGACTGACACAACAGTCTGAACATCATTAATACTCAAAAAAAGAGCCAGATACATATATTTCCAGCCCTGAGCGATCACAGGTCACTAACAACAGAACTGGTCATAAATGATCCAATGTCAGTTATTTAAAAACATCTGGACGTCTCTGGGAAAACGCTTTGGCATCAAACTTTTCTATTCTACAAATCCAAAGTCCAAAGATAAGTGCTAAAGGTGATTTCAGATCTTACAGAGCTGAATCCAGGCCCTGTGACAGAGGCCGCTGCCTGTTTTCCTCTGTTTGTTTTGTGGCAGCACCGTGTGACCTGCTCCAGATGTTGTGCTAACGAGCCAGGACATTAGTGCCACCTCGTCATACCAACAACATCTATTTAACAGTAACAAAGCTCCACTTGCTCTTTATTTTCTTTCATTTGTGCAGCTTGACGATCTCATCCAGACTGAAAACCTGCACATACTCAAACCTGCACATACTCAAACCTGCACATACTCAAACCTGCACATACTCAAACCTGCACATACTCAAACCTGCACATACTCAAACCTGCACATACTCAAACCCGCACATACTCAAACCTGCACATAATCAAACTTCTACATTCACGACTATTACAGTGTTTAATCACTCATCAGCAGTGGTGTAATTAGTGACTAAACAGACAAACCACGTTTATTTGTACAGCACAATCTACACAAAGTAATTCAAAGTGCATCACAAAACAACAAATCAGATCATAAATAAAATAAAATAAAAAACTAAACCTCCGAGTGCAGACTGGCCTCTAACGCTGAGGCTGGAGCGTGACATAAATGCATGACTGCTCTGTGTGCATGGATTTCACTGCACATTTCTGCACATTTCTGTACATTTGTGAGTTAAATAAACACATTATCACATGAGTAATCACATACTTTGGGGACACATGTTTTATGGAGCACATGTGACATGTGAATGACATTAGTCACAGTGTGTGGGTATTCCCTGTATTTATGAATAAATATAGACCCATAAAAGTCTCAGATTCAGTTGTACGTGAGAGGGAAGTTCTCACGGCTCGCTGCCTCCAGTGCAGGATTTATTCAGTTCATGCCTGGTTTCCCCGTGAAACGCCCAACTGTCACTATCCATCTACACAGCAATTATACACAAACTCGTCCTCTTTGTGTGATTAAAACGCACTAACTACTAGTAAACTATTTTTAACAATGACTGACATGATGAAAGCCACAGCACCAACCACACTTCTGTGGAGGGGTGAGCGCTTAGCCCCAAGAGCAGGAGCAGACACTGTAAGAATAAAGGTGAGAGCTGTCGAACATCTGTAACGTGATGATGTAACGATGAGAACAACGCGCTGAGAGTCCAGACGAGACAGGACCAAGCATTCTGTCTGTGGGAGGGGCATGATGTCTGTGGGAGGGGCATGATGTCTGTGGGAGGGGCATGATGTCTGTGGGAGGGGCATGATGTCTGTGGGAGGGGCATGATGTCTGTGGGAGGGGCATCCTGTCTGTGGGAGGGGCATGATGTCTGTGGGAGGGGCATTCTGTCTGTGGGAGGGGCGTTCTGTCTGTGGGAGGAGCCTCTTAGGGCTCAGAGTTTAGTTCCCTGAGCAGATAATGAGGAACAGGCTGATTTTGGCCCTTAGTACAACATGGAAACTCCTCTGACTCCCTGATGGATCCAGTGTGAGGAGCACAGTGTGAGGAGCACAATGTGAGGAGCACAATGTGAGGAGCACAGTGTGAGGAGCACAGTGTGAGGAGCACAGTATGAGGAGCACATTATGAGGAGCACAGTGTGAAGAGCACAGTGTGAGGAGCACAGTGTGAGGAGCACAGTGTGAGGAGCACATTATGAGGAGCACATTGTGAGGAGCACAGTGTGAGGAGCACAGTGTGAGGAGCAGTGTGAGGAGCACAGTGTGAGGAGCACAGTGTGAGGAGCACAGTGTGAGGAGCACATTATGAGGAGCACATTATGAGGAGCAGTGTGAGGAGCAGTGTGAGGAGCACATTATGAGGAGCACAGTGTGAGGAGCACAGTGTGAGGAGCACAGTGTGAGGAGCACAGTGTGAGGAGCACAGTGTGAGGAGCACATTATGAGGAGCACATTATGAGGAGCACAGTGTGAGGAGCACACTGTGATGTCACTAGTTGGCACAGGTCAGGTGTGTTTCAGGTCTGTCCTGTGTCGGGGGAGAGGAGGCTCAGGACAAAGGAGGCTGACGAGGAGAAGCCGGAGTGAAAACTGATCAAAAACGGCAGGTGAAAAGGAATGTGAAGTCATGTTGCTATAGCAACTAGCCACGTAGCCGCGGATCAGGAGCGAGTGCAGTCTTTTCGTCTTTTATCCATCGCACTCTTCATTCCACCGATACGCACAGAGCCGCTGACCACGTGAGCCACTTCCTTCTGCTGCGGCCGAACAAACAACACGCCAACTGTCTCATGTCATCAGCGTTTCCTCAGGAGCACTTTACTTCTGCCACACTGATCTGTGGACTCACACACAGAACCTCCTCATCAGTGTGTACGACACGAGACCGACGTCACTCCACAGATCTGCACTGAGGGACTTACAGGCTCCACATCTACACAGTGTGAAGATAATAACATCTGCAATAAAATAGAACCTGGACATACAGATCCTGCTACAGACGCCACAGATCCACAGAGAACCTGTCCACAGACTCACTGATCAGGACTTTTTTAACAAACAGATGGTGAATCCTTTGGGTCAAACAGTCGGGCTTTTTCAGTTCTGATACTGACGACGACACTTAAAGAAAAAGTATCTGCACATCCCCGAAATCAACAGATAATACAGCAGAGCCTGAACATATCATTGTATTTTATTAAAGTTGTTCTGTATTTTGTTTAAAATGATCTAAATGAGTTGTATAACTGTTGTTCATCGTTTAAAGTAACTACAGAGCAGCTTTGACGAGTGTTTAGGACCAACACTGTCCAGGAAACCGTCTTATCAACCAGTTTATCACTAAAATGAGATATCGACTAACACAATATCTTAGAACCAAGGTCCGATCCAATACCACACTGAATCCCGACACTGAATCCCAGTATCGTAACGCTCAGATGAAGCACGTCTGGAGGCTGTAGATCTGGTTCCATCTGTGATCATGAGACGACAGCAGCACTTTGGGCTTAATGAAGAAGTCCACACTTAACTGACCATCACCTCGTGACGGGATCGTGTACATCCCGCTGCTTTAAAATCCCAAATACGAACGTGATGGCCCCATTCCGTCAGATGTGCTTTGGCCGCACAAGTACCATTAATGCTGTCAGGCCTCGGGGCCCACAACACACCAAACGCACACTAATATTCCCTGGTGACCTCTCTCCCAAAACACATGGCGACAGCTGCCATAGAGGAAACTTAACAAGGCCACGGGCAGGACGCTCCTTCTGTCTGTGGACACGTGTTCAACGATCAGAAAAGAGAAATCTCTGCTTCAGAAACGCTTCATAAACAGCCCTCGTGATGAAGCCTTCCCGGCAGCCATCTTGTGTGGAAACATCTGCTGAGGAATCCTTTGGAGTGAAAGCCACGAGTCACGAGTTTCAGAATCTTCATATCAAAGACTGTCCCTCTGCATAAAGTGGCACCAGAGTGACCCACATATGAATATGAATGAGCCGCATGTAGAAAATGTACAGCAGAAAGTGGAGACGACATAACGAGGACAGGCAGAATGTAACGGCACAAACAAATCTATTGTATATCCAGTTATTAGCTCCTCCAGCGTGGTTTTACGTGTGTGGGAGCACAGCTAAAGGGGCAGCGCTGCTCTCCAGAAGAGTCCGGAGCGGGACAGAGGCGGCCGGGGGATAGGAGGGATTAGAAAGTGTTGGGTTTAATAATCTAGACGCGCTGGAGGAAGATGACAGGATGGGAAAGGGAGAAGACCATAGATAGCAAATGAGGAAGGATCAGCGGTTGTAAGTCGAGGTCCAGGATTATGTGCTGGAGGTCAGCCCCGCGCCCCGCTCACACTGTGCCGTCCATGTGCACAAATCTGCTTCTTACACACAGAGCTGGCAAATGGACTCAGGTCCCAGGGCAAAAACCTGACACTTCTTTTAAGAATGATTCCATTTCTATAGAATAAAGTGAACGAGGCGAGAACCTTCCACTGATAAATGATGAATTATAGGCTTTTCTATTTTAGGACGTCGAGCTTTTATGTCCCCTGGCAAAAGGCTGGAAACACGTTATTGAATAATGAAGATTACAAGAACAGAAAAAGCACATTTAATAGCTCACATAGCAGCAGAGCACTATGGGACCAGAACTATAGATGCATTTCAGTGAATTAAAATATTATGCAGAAGTTCAGTTTTGCCACATATAGACACATAAGTGGATAAAACTGGGACTGTGCCTGGAGCTTTTTAAATGTATTTATACGACACTGGCAGAGGAGGAAGAACATGAGAGAATGACTGTGAATACATGATTTAATTTCAGTATTTAAATCTGCAAATGTATAAATTCATCCCGGTTCCTCGCGCTGTAATTGAAAAATGTTTTGGAATGATCAAACATATGGAGGGCCACATTAAACCCCACTCTCTCCAGGATTTCCAGGGCTCTCCAGTTAAGTTGCTCCATTTTCTGCGCCACAATAGCTGAATGGGCTCCTATTGAGGGCCGAGACGGGGCGCGGGGCAAGTGGCGGCGGAAGGGCCAATTGACAGACGCTTTATTTCCATTTTGCAGAGGCAGCCGATAGACTCCGGACGGGAACGCTCCTCGTATCAGACGTTTGTGCGAGACTCGGGCAGAACATGTCGCCTCCGCTGTCGTCAAAAGGAAACGCGAGACGGCGAGGACGAGGGGAGCGGGCGGGTAAGTGGTCAGCGTAGCCAAAGGCGGTACTTCACTCAGGGGAACGCCGCGTGAAACTCATACCGAGCGACATAAATATTTGATGGTGAAATTACACGTCAAAGATCTATACGGACACTTCGCCCGAGTCTCTGTGCAGACGGTGATGTAAAAGGAGAAACACCTGAAATCTCAAGTGTTCAGTGAAGAAACGAGACAGAACCTTAAGGATTAAACCTTAAACTAGTCTCATGGGGGATCCACCTCCTCCGAATCTCCACAGACACGTTCATCTTTGCACAGAATCTTCATGAAACTGAGAAACCTGCATTTACTCGTTAAAGTCGCTCAAAGAAATGTTGAAGCAGCTTTGAGAAAACACTGAACCGACACGAGCCACGACTGGTGACTGCTTCAGCGACTCCACATTCATTTTTAATCTTAACTTTAATTTCTCCAGAGAACGTTCATTCTCAGAGACTGGACTCTCCTCTCTGGCAGATCTGACTTGTAACTTGGTCCAGATCTGTTTTACTTTGGAACATTAGACATGAACATCTGACCAGAGCTGAAGATGTGGCTTAGATGAAGCGAAACGTCTTCACTCGTACAACGATGTGTCCAGAGACAGATTTAAACTTTGTCTTTTAGATTTAAACTTCGTCTTTTAGATTTAAACTTTGTCTTTTAGATTTAAACTTTGTCTTTTAGATTTAAACTTTGTCTTTTAGATTTAAACTTTGTCTTTTAGATTTAAACTTTGTCTTTTAGATTTAAACTTCGTCTTTTAGATTTAAACTTCCTCTTTTAGATTTAAACTTCCTCTTTTAGATTTAAACTTCCTCTTTTAGATTTAAACTTCCTCTTTTAGATTGAAACTTCGTCTTTTAGATTTAAACTTTGTCTTTTAGATTTAAACTTTGTCTTTTAGATTTAAACTTCCTCTTTTAGATTTAAACTTTTGTCTTTTTTTAGATTTTAAACTTCGTCTTTTAGATTTTAAACTTTGTCTTTTAGATTTAAACTTTGTCTTTTAGATTTAAACTTTGTCTTTTAGATTTAAAACTTTGTCTTTTAGATTTTGTCTTTTAGATTTAAACTTTGTCTTTTAGATTTAAACTTCCTCTTTTAGATTTAAACTTCGTCTTTTAGATTTAAACTTCGTCTTTTAGATTTAAACTTTGTCTTTTAGATTTAAACTTCCTGTTTTAGATTTAAACTTCGTCTTTTAGATTTAAACTTCGTCTTTTAGATTTAAACTTCGTCTTTTAGATTTAAACTTCGTCTTTTAGATTTAAACTTCCTCTTTCGCCGTGGGGCCGACCTGGACGTCTGAGGGTCACACAGACGTCTGTATTTGGACGTAAAAGCTCCATGTGCTAATATCACGGTTTTTCCCAGTGACTTTATGGTTGTGTGGTTTGAATACTCTGCTGATGATGCACAGAACATACATAGACCACAGTGTAATGCCTCCCCTGCTGTCGCTGGTCTTACTCATCTATCACAGTGGCTGTTCGTTAATAACCTCGCTGTCGTGCAGTATTTCTTTTCATTTACCTCGTCCGATCTCCTGCACAGAGTAAAAGATGAATGTCATTTATAGACCGACATTAACAGCTTCACATCTGCCCAGTAGGAGGCGCTGTCAGAGTCACAAAACTGCAGTTTGTTCCAGCAGAATTAGAAAACGTGCAGTGTTCTTAAAATGAACGAACATTTTCCTAAACGACCCGAATGAAGTCACGAAAATGTTCAAACGACAGAGATGGTCGTCGTGGTTTTAATGGAGCCACTTCAGCCAACGTCAAGAGTCACACGAGGAACCAGGTATTTAACGAAGATCAGAGCAGATTATCTGAAACTCTGACTCATATTTGTTCAGTTTGTGTTAATGACGCTAACAGACCTAACACTACAGACCCAACGCTACAGACCCAACGCTACAGACCCAACGCTACAGAGAAAACGCTACAGACCTAACGCTACACCCAACGCTACAGACCCAACGCTACAGACACAGTACCTACAACAGACCCAACGCTACACAGAGTATTCATGCAGACTCAACGCTACCAACTCAACGCTACAGACTCAACGCTACAGACCCAACGCAACAGACTCAACACTACAGACCTAACGCTACAGACTCAACACTACAGACCTAACGCTACAGACCCAACGCTACAGACCTAACGCTACAGACCCAACGCTACAGACCCAACGCTACAGACCCAACGCTACAGACCCAACGCTACAGACCTAACGCTACAGACCTAACGCTACAGACCTAACTACAGACCAGACCTACAGAACAACGCTACAGACCTAACACTACAGACCCAACGCTACAACTACAGACCTACAGAGACTAACGCTACAGACCTAACGCTACAGACCCAACGCTACAGACCTAACGCTACAGACCTAACGCTACAGACCTAACGCTACAGACCCAACGCTACAGACCTAACGCTACAGACCTAACACTACAGACCCAACGCTACAGACCTAACGCTACAGACCTAAGCCCAACGGACTACAGACCCCAACGCTACGACCTAACACTACAGACCTAACACTACAGACCCAACGCTACAGACCTAACGCTACAGACCTAACGCTACAGACCCAGACGCTACTACAGACCCAACGCTACAGACCTAACCTACAGAACGCTACAGACCCAACGCTACCAGACCCTAACACGCTACAGACCTAACCTACAGACCTAACAGACAGACCTAACGCTACAGACCTAACGCAGACCAGACCTAACGCTGCTACAGACCTAACGCTGCAGACCTAACACAGACCTAACGCTACAGACCCAACGCTACAGACCCAACACACACCTAACACTACAGACCTAACACTACAGACCTAACACTACAGACCTAACACTACAGACCTAACGCTACAGACCTAACACTACAGACCTAACACTACAGACCTAACACTACAGACCTAACACTGTCTAATGAAGCTTTGGACTCTAATGGATGGAACTAAAAGCAGAAACATCAGCAGCTCTGTGAGTTTTGCAGCTGGAGCTAAAGTTTGTAATGGAGCATTGAGCATCACTATGGTCAGTCTCAGATAAAAGTACATACTCTATATACTGTAAAGTGGCACATGAATATTCAAACACACATCTGTTTGGTCATTAAGATTTGGATTATTCCCAGCGATGCCTCGCCGTGTCGTTAGTCTGAGTTTATGCTAAAATCTCATTACATCTCGTATTGATTTAGCTCTAAGTGAATCTCAGAACATTGTTTATATTACGATAAGACTCGACTGAACTGACAGACTCGACTCTTTTATCGATTCCTCTGCACAGTGAGTCTGTCCCTGTGGGTTTACGGCTCAAACCAAAGCACAGCAGTCACATTTATCCAGACAAATTATAAGATTAGAAAATATTCGTTTATTATAGTCGAGCTGCAAGAGTCGCCCCAGTGTGTCCACGTCTGAATCTGTGTGGAACATGTCACACTTTACTCTGTATTTACTGGACAATAATCACATTTCAGTAAAACAGAGACGAGTTCAGAACATCTAAAAACACAACACGGCTTTGAAGTGAACGAAACAATGGATCAATTCACAGTTTTCATCACATTTTATAAAATATGTTTTCTTTTTTTTACTGGTTCAAATGATTCACGTCGACATGTCTGCAAATATTTAAACTAAACTGTATTTAAACTAAACTCCCGTCTGTGTCTGAGGCTGGAGCTGGGCGGAGATTCTGGCACCACCCACTCCTCACCTGCACCACCCACTCCTCACCTGCACCACCCACTCCTCACCTGCACCACGCACTCCTCACCTGCAGCACCCACTCCTCACCTACACCACCCACTCCTCACCTACACCACCCACTCCTCACCTGCACCACGCACTCCTCACCTGCACCACCCACTCCTCACCTGCACCACCCATTTCCTCACCCGCACCACCACCCACTCCTCACCTGCACCACCCACTCCTCACCTGCACCACCCACTCCTCACCTGCACCACCCACCACTCCTCGCCACCACCCACCCACTCCTCACCCGCACCACCCACTCCTCACCTGCACCACACACTCCTCACCTGCACCACCCACTCCTCACCTGCACCACCCACTCCTCACCTGCACCACCCACTCCTCACCTACACCACCCACTCCTCACCTGCACCACCCACTCCTCACCTGCACCACCCACTCCTCACCCGCACCACCCACTCCTCACCCGCACCACCCACTCCTCACCCGCAGCACCCACTCCTCACCTGCACCACCCACTCTCTCACCTGCACCACCCCACTCCTCACCCTGCACCACCCACTCTTCACCTGCAGCACCCACTCCTCACCTACACCACCCCACTCCTCACCTCACCACCACCCCACTCCTCACCACACCACCCACTTCCTCACCTGCACCACCCACTCTTCACCTGCACCACCCACTCCTCACCCCGCACCACCCACTCCTCACCTGCACCACCCACTCCTCACCTGCACCACCCACTCCTCACCTGCACCACCCACTCCTCACCTGCACCACCCACTCCTCACCTGCACCACCCACTCCTCACTGCACCACCCACTCCTCACCTGCACCACCCACTCCTCACCTGCACCACCCACTCCTCACCTGCACCACCCACTCCTCACCTGCACCACCCACTCCTCACCTGCACCACCCACTCCTCACCTGCACCACCCACTCCTCACCTGCACCACACCCACTCCTCACCTGCACCACCCCACTCCTCACCTGCACCACCCACTCCTCTCACCACACCCACCTCCCACTCCTCACCTGCACCACCCACTCCTCACCTGCACCACCCACTCCTCACCTGCACAGTCTGTTTTTTGGTTATGCTCTTACTTAATTTGTTTTTTCTCGTTTTTCGCCTGATCCCGTTTCTTGGACCCACCTCACGCACCTCCTCCTCCAACCGAGCTTCCTCCAACCATCACTCACATCCACTTTTTTGCAATAAACTGTTTTACTCTGAGCCTGTATGTTTGATCCTCCAGACGTTACAACATCATGAACAAATGTATTAAGAGCGTTTCAAACTTAGTAACTGCTTAAAATCATAAAAATAAACTCCTAACTCTTAATAAACCGTTTGTTCCTCATGAGTTAAGTCTTCACGCTTCATTAAGCCTCTAAACGTCGTAGTTATTCTAAAACATTACCAGATTTCCAAAGTTTTTCATAGCCAATCTAACAATTAGTGAATCCCTAACTTCCTGTGCATACATCAGTGGTGAATGATGATTTCCCATCTGCCCCATTAGCAATCACAGCCTCTGTACCAAACCTAATGTGTGTGCAGAGCATGATTGCCACGGCACTTGCAGTAAAGCAGGCTGCAAACACATCGATCGCTCATTCGTCACTGCGCTTCAGGCTTCCACTGCCAATTACACAACTGTACGTTTGATTTATGTGGGTTATGTTTTATTATTGTGATCAGTCCTGTGCTGCGTGTCTCACTTCTGTACAAAAGTCCCTGGTTTGCTGCGGCTGTACGTCTCCCTGCCCACTCTTCCCCAACAATTACGTAAGTGGTTTTATAGTTACGCCACGTGGCCTCGCTCCTTCGCACAAACCAGTGACTCCCTTTGTCCCTCCTCTTCACGTCGCAGCAGATACGCTTTCATTTCACTTCATATGAGCCGATCTCATTAGCTTTTCTTTCCTTCTTCAAATGTTACGAGACACAGACACTTGAAAGTCAGTGTCATGGTTAAACACCCAAGGCCAAAGTCAGAGAACATCCTGCGTAACGGCACTTTAAAGATGAAAGTCCACCTCGTTTTGCCTCGTCGTTACCGTGGCGATTACCAACAAACACCTGAGCGGAGAGTTTTTCTTTGTTTCTGCAGAGCGAGCGCACGGCGAGGTGCATGTTCTGTGGAAATCGTGACTTTTTCCCGTTTCATGAAATGTAAATCGTCTTATTGGCTGTAGACGTCTCCGGTAAAATGACCCGAGCGAATCACCGACGATTAGAAATGTTAATGATTCCTCGTTACATTAGATTAACTGCGCAGCCCAAATTCAATCAAGGAAAAGCCGTCTGCTCACGGTTATTATGCACCATGTTTAACCCAAGAGTTCATACTAAGCTGCTACATGGAACATTTCCAACTGCCCAGACTGTAACCATGGCGATCCTCAATATCTACTTGGTTAATTCTCTCTTCTGAGCCAAAGAAAAACAGCTTGATAAAATGGGCTGAAGCCAGGTTCTGACATCGGCTGAAACACAAACTCACATTCCCAAAGAGTCAGATTCAAGATTTGATTCTGATTGTCACAGAAAACAACGAAACTCTCACAGTTTTGATGCAAAGTCACCAACAAAGTGCAAAAACGAAACAGTTTTAAGGGACCTGTGCATCTGTGTGCGCCGCCAAACAATCACATCACAAACTACAAATGTTTTAAGTGAAAAATGCATCTGCTGTAACCAGGCAGAACGTGGTTACGCTGAGCCTCCCGCCTCCACCTCCAGCTAAATCACCACAAATAGGTGTATGAGTGAGAGCAAATCAATACGTGGCTTTTCATTACAGGCCTATCTCCTGGCACAAGGCGGCTCACGGTAATGTCAGATAGGTGGAAATTGAGAGACTCATCATGGACTGAGGTATCTTTAGTAGAGGACCAGAGGGGATCCGCTGGGGAAGCCCACTCCTGACGCTTTAGTCATGGAGGAGAGGTTTGGGTTTGTGCTCCGTCAGAACCAGCAAAAAAAAAAAAGAAAAAATCCTCACGAGATGTTTAATCATTCAGCAATTTTAAATGTTTTTTTATTTCATTTTCAATAACAAAAATAAATGTATTCTTCACGACGAGAGGGCGACCTGTGAACCTCGTCAGTAAAAAGACCCGAACATCAGCGACAATTAGACTCGACTAAACCTCCAGCTTGAGTAAAACGTGTTTAATCCCTTAAACTTTACACTGACGATTAAACACTTGACCTTAAACACACACCACTGTCAGCACCTGAAACCATTTAAACAACACATACTTTTTGTTTTTTTAGAAAAGCAATAAGTAGAAAACGAGAGCTTTAACAAATGTCCAATTGTTCGACTATTTCTAATTCAGTGGATGAAAATAACCACGTAGGTAAGGTGGATCTCCATGGTTACGGTCTGTGCAGTGAGAAATGTTTAGTATATCTGCCTCCGAGATGTGAACCCTCTACACTAAAGAGGGAAGCAAAACCTCGTGAGCCAATTATAGGCTCCATATTACAGCCTGTTTGGATCAGGTAAACTCAGTTACACTCAGCTCTGTGAGGAGAGGCAGGATTTGTACTTTTTTGCATATAATTTGCTTTTTTAATCTCTCATTTGCAAATGAGACCCTGAGATTCTGCCGTGATTCATCCCTTTTCTGACCTTTTCCCTCCGTAAAACAAGTCGTCCATTTTAAACAGTTTACCTCAGAAAAATCCAGCCTGTGTCCAGTTGTTGCAGCACGTTCATGTCATTTATCAGAGCTGGGGACACAAGTCATAATGACTGGTCCACATGAGGAAATTGGACAGGTGCAGATAAGGAGCACGGCTGCTTCTGCACATGTTTCTGTGGAACACTATTGTTGGTATTTTTATCTGTATGAGTCAACAGCTCTTCACAGAGTGTACTCTCTGCTCACTAATTGACCAAAGCATAAACAAATATCCATCTATTAAACACAGACACCCACTATGATGCTAAGCAAAGTCTAATTAGACAGAAATCTGTTCACCGGACCCTGGACTCAGGGCCACTGTGACCTGCACCACATTCTGGTAATACTTTATGAAATCACATTAAAGCTCGGATAATTACAACAGCAAACGGCGTTTCTGTGGAGTGGTCACGAGTTTAGTTTGTGAATAACATGATGACGCCTTTTCTACTTTTCACTGTCATTACATAAACCTGCTGTGGTCGATGGGTAAATGTGATATTTGTGATGCAGGCGGTGAAGTGCTGAAGGTAACAAGTGTCCTCGCCTGTTTGGTCAGCAATCTGTTTCACTTACTGCATTTGCAATGCCCTGTGCTCCATTCACAGTAGATGAGCTGCAGAGGGGAGACAGAGAATAATGACGTTGAGCGTGCACAACAACTTCCTCCCGAGGAGAGGGCCCTCAGGAGCCGTTTGCAGTATTATGCAGTCAGCCATAACTAAAGCATCATTACAAGATTGTTCACAGCTTTGACCAACACGAGCCAAGAGATTGGCAGAGCCTCTGATCTGAGCCTTTTTGATTTGGATTCTCCTTCTGTATTTGTAAAACGATGCAGTGTCCCCTGCAGTCTGCACTTCACGTTATATAAGACACGACGTGAGCTGCAGGTAAGAGATTAAACCACAGTCAGAGGACATTACACCTCCTCTCACTGTTAAATATGTTTGTACATGAGAGTATTTAACTGCACCAACAAGGATCTGTAGCTTTGGAATCTCCACAATAAAAAGTAAAGAATCAATAAATGATTCACCTTTCACGTCCGACAGAGGCGAAAACATGAAGAGCTACAGAGAATAAACTGACCATCAGCTCAGTCCGAGCCGTTCTCATGAGTAAGACTCAATTATGCACAGTTTACAAAAAGCCCTGACTCAATAAATCACAGCCAATAAAGTGTAGAGACATGTTAATGAGGAGATGTACATAAAGACCTGATGCAGGGACAAACATTTAGAGAAGCACATCACCCCGGTGTCTAACGAGACGCCATGACAGAGTCAGACACGGGAAGAGGGAAAAACTGTATTTTCTGATGACAAACAGCACGAGAGCACGGACACGGTCTATGTAAAACGAGCAGGGCCTCCCTTCAGCTGCATCCTCCAAATGCAAAACAGAAATAACCTTTGAGCAAACCTTTTAGCCACAAAACCCTCCTCACTCACACAGGACCAGAGTGACTCTTCATCACACGTTCACTGCTCCCACCTCCTCATTCTCCAAACTGACACTTCAAAGAGGAGATCTGGAGATAATTAACAATATGGTGCGAGGGCAACATGACAACTTATGAATATGCAAATGTGACTGGGACTACATCCTCCTTTTAACTCGTACTTTCTCGCTCTTGCATGCAGAGGACGCATTTAAATTGGCCACAGTAAGAATGATGCCTCCACAGTGACACAGCTCAAGCCTGTGTCGAACGCCGCTCTCCTCCTGGCCTTAACCCAGCCGTGTAATGAAGGCTATAAATCAGCACCTTGGACAACGCCTCGAGCCCCCGGATATCCACACAGCCCAGTGGAGTCGAGCTGGAGGAGGAGGAGGGAGGGAAGCCGCTTTCAGCACCAGGGGAGAGTGGACAGCGACAGCCTCTGACATTCCTGCTTGAACGAGGCGGCGAGCCCTCCCTCTCTGGAGCGGCCTTGGACTGATGACTAAACAGAGTTATTCAGGTTGTTGCACCGCTAGCTAGCAGAGCTGTGATTCAGATGAAAGGGGCTGTGTGTGTGTGTGTGTGTGAGTGTGTGAGTGTGTAAGTATAAGGTCCCAGTGACAGGATGACACACCGAGAGAGACAGTGGAAGATGTGCCAGCCAAAAGCAGCCCTCTAAGAAAGTTGGGGATGCCATTAATGCCACATGTACGGAACATTTCCCTCTGTAGTGCTTGTTTACAGTCTATACTCAGCAGGAAAACTTATAAAAAAACAAGATCTCATTTGATAATCCCAACTATTTACTATTTATAAGCTATTTACTCGCTGTTTTCTCTTTTGCCATGACCACTTCAGAGCTACAGTGAGTTAAAGTTTGCAAAGGAAATGCCGTGCACTTATTTCAGTAAACAGCCTCCATGACGGTCGCCCATAACACACGGCTGCTCCACATATCAGCGACTGAGTGGAAATGGAGATGTATAGAAAGAGGGCACTTATTCCCCTTTCTGCCTCTCAGCGAGTCCCACTACAGCTCCGCACATTACATGCTATATTTGAGCTACATTCAACCAAATGGATCCAATACGGTCAGTACTACAGCCTACTTGGACTTTATATAACCAAATTAAACCCACACTTCTAAAATGGAGCACACGTGTCCACCTGCATGACACACGCCACCATTGTCTCTGTAATTCACAGCAGAAATGTGACACTGAAACACACTCTTATGTGTACACTCCCCGGCTTTATGTCACGCCTGCTAACCTGTCTGAGCGAGTTTCAGATCACACCACTTACAAATGGGTCGTGCTTTAACCCTGCTGCCAGCCTCATGCAGGAGTCCAGGCATCAAACACTATTGTAATCCCCCCGAACAAAAAAAGTGGATGCCCGCATTAAGTTAAATATTCATGTTCCCAGCACTGGTCTATTTTTATCATTAAGCCCATCATAGGTAGAAGAGGAAGCACAGTGACTGTTCTCTCATCCGCATCCTGTCTTTCACTGGGGAGTGTAGTCAAGAAACCACTGTGCAAATAACCAGAACAGCCACTTCTGGAGAGACGCTGTGTGTCCCGCTCGGATTTCTAACACCAACCACATAAAAACACCATAAATCACACGGTTCTGTAAAGCTGCACATACACGACGTATCACTGCCACTTGATGAACTGTTGACTTTCCATTTCTTGCTATGGCAACGGCCCATTTCAACGACACTTTTGCAGCAGCACACAAAGCCAGAGCTGTACTTTTTCCCTCCCAGAAGTCAGTCTGCTGGGACTGGTTCCTGCGTGAGCTCCACTCCGGGGATTGAGCGGAGGGCATATTTTGACAGCTGGGGGTGAGCGGATTAGCAGTGGTAGTTGAGCTAGTATCTGTAATTGTGATTGTGGTTACGTGTGTCCGCTCCTTCTGCTCACGGAAATGTGGAGACTGTTTCTGGAGAATAAAAGAATAGATGATGCAATGGATTGAACTGGATTCCATCAATGAAAGAATGCGATACAAGTGACGGTAAAATGGAAGACACTTTTCTCCAGCTTGAACGCACACCGCACAAAACATGCCAACCCGACGAGCCATCTGCCCGTACCCTCTCCTGTCTATCGTATGCGATGGGTGAGAGGCTGGTGAACCCATTACTATTCCTGTCACAACAGCCTTGCAGTAAGAGCAGCAGCAGCAGTAGCGGAGGAAGCACAGGCCGAGTGCCGTCCACCTCCAGAACAACCGAACCCGCTCCACTAATACACAGACATTATAATACCAGGCTCGGAAAATACTCATTCCACCTTTGTGCGTCTGGCTGAGCAGATTTAGATGACCAGCTTGTCTTGCATAACCATGTGAATCTCCATATGCGCGTGTGTGTGTACTTGTGTGTGTTCGCCTCACACATCCCATCACTTACCCTGGCTTTGCGCTCCCCCGTCCCCCTCCTCTGTATCGGTCAGGTTGTTAAGCATCCTGCCTCTCCTCTCTCCCCCTGCCGCGGTTTGCTGCTCGTCTTCCTTCCTCTTCTGGTTGCCGCTGCGGAGCGATGTCACTGCTCTCGGTTTTTTTTGGACGCACTGTGAGATCCGCCAACCGAACGGCAGGCAAGGCAAGGCTGGGCTGGAGTGTAGGACTACAACGCCAGCCTAGAACCTCCTCGTGCCGCTTCGCTCTCCTCCGCTGCTGGTAGGATGCGCGAAGCCAGGCGGGAGAAAAAGAGGAGAGGAGAAGGGATTTTTTTCCTCCCCGGTGTATGTAGATCCTCCTCTTGACGTCTCTTCTTTCGCTGCTTGTAAGCGTGACTCTCTCTCTCTCTCTCTCTCTCTCGCTGTTGCTGCCTCGCTTCAGCAGCAGGAGGAGGAGGAGGAGGAGGAGGAGGAAGCTGCAGGACTTTGGGAGATGATGGAACGCCTCAAAAGCTGCACAGTTTCATACATCAATGTTGTGTTTTTTATTTTCTATCTCGCAGAAAGAATACACTGCTGCGAGGACGTTGACCAGCAGTGTGAGCGGACTGCATATTCAAACAGTGGGACGCCTTTGTAAATTCAATTACCCCCCACCTCTCCCCGTCGCTCCGTCCCTGCATCGGGGAAGGTGAATTGATGCAGTTTTAAAATGGCAGTGAACCCTTATTTTAATGTCACATGCAAATATTTCCCCAGATCAACAAGCTGAGCCATTGTAGCACAGAAAATGAGCCACTCGTCGTGTTCAGACGGAGCAGGTTCTGAGAGCTGCTCCTCCTCTCCTTCTTTTTCTCATTAAAGCACCTTTCATGGGAAAATTCACATTAGATTCAGGCTGTGTGAACTTGTGCACAGAACCACGCTGGTGCCTCACTGTCCATTAGATCTCGTCTTGATCTGTGCAGATTCAGTTTGATTTGGATCGAGTAAAACGTGTCGTGATCATTATTCTGCACCACACACATGAAAGCAATTCATCTGAGTTTTAGTCATGGGGAAGCAGGGAGTAGATCTCAAAAAAATCACTCAGAGATTAAAAAATGTTTGACCCCCACTGGATAATTCCGTGTGTTTTGAAGCGTGGTCCAGTCCAGCGACGCTGAAAGTCTCGATGAAACAAAGATACGAACAAATAAGAACAAATAATGTATCAAATCTCAAACAAGAGCCAAGAATTCTCCCCAGACGCTGAACTTCAATCACAGCCGTGAAAATTAAATGCTAAATGTTTTTTTCAGTTTGAAAGATTTTATGTCTTGGGAAATCCATTGATCTTTCCAGATCTCAAAAACACATTTGTCTGAGATTAGTCACTACATCGCCATTAGCCAAACCTTTGTTTGCAACAAGAAAAAGCCACAGTTCTTCTGAGATAAGGCACATTCAAAGACGCTGTTGTGTCTGGAAAGACTAAATATACCTTAAGTGCAAAAAGCTGCATCCACACAGCCTAAATTTGGCCCAACATGAATACTTCATAACCCCCACAGTCGCTCTTACTACAACTCCAAAGTCTCATTCTGTTTTTAATGAAGAGGTAAACAGCTTTGAAGAAAACAGGACACATTCATTATTCACAAAGCAGAGCTGGTGCAATAATAGGGACATCTGGGTTTCAAGATCCTAACGACGCACAGTGACCACGGCCTGAGCGCCACAACGGCAGAGACGGGAGAGAGGCTTCAAAAAAGGAATTCATTATAGTTACTCTGTTACTTTTCCATCAGAGTAACTGTGGAACTAACTAAACACCAGATAAAGTCATTAAAGTACCTGTTTTTACAGTAAAAATGAGCTTTATTCAGCCTCGTTCTGCTGCAGATCATCAGATGCAGGTCCAGGGTTATGAACGGCTCCACAGGCTCAAAAGCACAAAAACAGACTCACAACACGTCCCACTGACACAACAGACTTTACCAAACAGACATCAGGACGTCACATCTGCACATCTGCACTTCTAAAACCTCCAAACAGCATTAAATGAGCTGATGACATGAGCAGAGGGCGGAGTCTCTTTAGTGTAAACTCCAAACTCACGTCGTCTGTTCATCACAAAGACTCACCAAAAACAACGTACATCCATAAAACCCACAAGACCCACCAGATTTCCTCATGTTGAAAACAGTATTTGCCCATTTTCAGCACTAAACCAAATGTCAAAATAACTGTGTTTAGGAGCGTTACACTTAACCACGGCACACGGAGCCGCCCAGCGCTCACAGCGGGTCATTTGCACGGCATTGATTTGTTGTAACTGGTGTCACTTGGACGATAGGAGACTAGTAAATGATTCACTTAATTAACGACAGTAAAGATGCTCAGTTTATGCCAAACATCCATCTGTTTGGCATCAGCCTCAGTTTCACATCGAACCACAACAGACAAACGTCGCCTTTAACAATGACACTTTTCTACAGAGAACTCAACAAGTCACATTATTCCTTCTGTGAGGTCAACAACAGTTTTACATGATTTATTAGAGACCATTGTGTTCTGCGTCCTGATTGGCTGAGGGACTGTAGACCATTGTGTTCTGCGTCCTGATTGGCTGAGGGACTGTAGACCATTGTGTTCCTGTCCTGATTGGCTGAGGGACTGTAGACCATTGTGTTCTGCGTCCTGATTGGCTGAGGGACTGTAGACCATTGTGTTCTGCGTCCTGATTGGCTGAGGGACTGTAGACCATTGTGTTCTGCGTCCTGATTGGCTGAGGGACTGTAGACCATTGTGTTCTGCGTCCTGATTGGCTGAGGGACTGTAGACCATTGTCCATCAGTCTCCTCCGTGTCTCCTGTACAGTACAGAATGTGTCAGACAAATTTACATAAATGTTGGATCAGTGTGACTCTGAAGTGCTGTATGTTTGCAAGTTTTCTCCCCGACAAAACCCACAATGTCGATGAAACGTTCTGCACCGACAAAGACACCGACGAAGGTTTGAACAAGAGAGAAATGTGAGAAAATGTTAAGAGAAAAGTGTCTAAAGTGTGAGGTGAGGGGTTTTACAGACAAGAAACAGATAGAATAATGTAAAAAATAAAGCTGATACTTCACGGATTTCGCCTGTTGTGGGTTATTTTTAGATCATAACCCCCGAGATAAACGAGGGACCAGTGACTTAAAAACTTCTGCTGCAGCTGGACTGAGATCTGAGCATTTAGCATGGTGCAAATAAAGCGAACAATCCAACAAAAATCATTTTGTTCACCAGTGTTATTCAGGTCATAACGGTGCGAGTGATGTGATTGTTGTGATTCAGGGAGGAACAGAAGCTCCGTCGTCTGTTATTACGATCTGTCCTTTCAGTAAATACTCGGCAGAGGTTTGTGTTCTACAGGTTCTGATGAGCTGAAAGTGATACATGCAAAACAAAGAGTCGTTCACTGTGATGATCCCTGTGCTTCCTCCGTATCTGCTTCAGTTTTGTGCTTCTGTGACTCACCATCACAAACATTTCAGGATCTACAGTGAATCTTTCCAGGATGTTATTAAATTGTGACATGTCTCAGAGGCAGTAATTCAATCATGCTACTTTCTAAAACTGAAAAGCATCCGAGCGTTTCAGGAGTTCCTTTGAGGTTAAGTGATTTTAATTACGCACAGAGGCTCATCGGGACAAACTGACCAGGTCCACGAGAAACCGCCACAGTCCAAACACTGATGATGACACGCCACGGTCAAAGAAAATTCAATTAGATGAGAGCGCGGCGTCGCTGACCTCCAGCGAGCGTGCGGGGGGAGGGGAGGCCGTGGACGCGGGGGGTAATGGCGGGTGGCGGCCCCGCGAGCTCCGGGACAGAGATGGATGTGAACCGTAAACTACATGAAGCCACGACGAGGGAACTTAAGGATTCAAACTTGGCCCACAGTCAAGTGATAAAACCCCAGCTGTACGTGACTGACCAGGCTCATTACATCCTCCGACATTCTGCACCGGGGAGACTCCAGGACAATCATCCACCATCAGATCAATGTGCATTTACATTTTTACCTTTATGATGGATGAGGTTATCGTGTTCTCACTCTGCAGGTTTATGTTAAGCAGCTGAATTAAGGTTGTGCTAAAACGTTCTGCATGAATCAGAAAACACTACGACCATTTCAGCCAGTGGTTTTAAAATAAATCAAACTACAATGACCCGGTCTGGGCCTCAGTTCACTCTGTGCGACTGTGGATCACACAATGTTTTCAACACGTCTTTGTGCCATGATCCCTGTTTTCTCCTCGTCTCTTTCCCTCCCTCACCTGTCTGAGCCTGGAGCTGGGCGGAGTTCCTGGCTCCTCCCCTGCTCACCTGGGGACCGCTGCCATCAGCTGCACCTGGGGGAGGATAAGAGGAGCCAGGACTCTACACTCAGGGGCAGATTGTCCGTGTGTTTCACGTGAATGACTCTAGCTTGGCTCTTGTAATGTTCCTGTTTTTGTATTTTTGTCGCTCTTGGACCAGCTCCAGACCCCGCCTCCCTGCACTGGTATTGTCTCCCTCGTCTTTGTCTCTGCACCTCTGCGTTCTCCCTGGACCCCGACCTGCACCCAGCTCCTCGTTGATCTATCGTAATTTGCCTGAACTGTTTCACATATTGTACATAAACACTGTTAAACTGTCGTGAGTTCCTCTTTGGTCCCTCTGCCCGATTCGTTACGACACTTTGATCAAAATCTGTCCTGCTCCAGTTTAAATACATCTTTTGAGCAGCTCATGAGGTCAAAACGAGTCCTCTGTGCGCTGTCTGCAACTAATTATGAAATATCCAATAATCAGGAAGTGCTCAGTTAGCATTCTAACTGTTGTCGGCTTTACTGTGATGTCAGAACTCTGCTGTGGTGTCTGAAAGTTGTGAGAACGGCTCATAGACTCGTGTTTTGAATAGTTAGAGTTAAACAGGGCCGGCTCCAGCTCTTTTTGTGTCCTACGTCACATTTCTGATGCTGCCCCCTGTCCCCACTCGCAAATTCATAAATCATCAAAAATAGTTTTTACTCCACGAATTATGGGAATCAAAGTCTGTATTGGCCTTGCAGCGGGTCATTTAAAACACTTTTTTTAGCAAAACAGAAGTAATTTCCTGTAATCTGGGGTAAATTAAATCAACAAATCAGTTTTTACAGCAGATCATTTGTTTCATTATATTTGTGGTTTTTTTCTCTCCAAGATTTAAAAGAGGCAGCGATATTCAGCCGACAACAAAAACACTTTTATACAAACTAAATTACAAATGAGTTAGTTTCAGACAGGTGCTGCTGCTGCTGTCGTTTCATGTTTCTTCAGCTCCGTGTGAGGCTGTGGTCCTCGGTGAAAGTGCACACGCCTCTAAAACCCCCGTCTGACCTGTCCGGGTGTAAAAGTGCATGTTGAGAGCGTCTCATTGACACAAGTTAATGAGACGTTTGGAGCCGCTGTGCTGCAGTCTCCTCAGTGACCAGCAGGGTGTAGTAAAGGACACTGACTTCAACCACGCTTCAAACAGGCACAAGTGAAGGGAAAACTTTAACATGTTAAAAGTTGTGTCGATGTAGCTGAAGTCGACCTTTGTGGTGAATGAAAAGACTGATGCATTTTTATTATATTTCCACATTTCTTCCATCTGTATTAGTGCCACAGGTCGTCTTCTAAATCTCTGTCTGTTTAGCAGGAAAAGGTCCGGAGCACTTGTTTAAACTCTGTGTGACCAGTGGTGAGGCTCCTGCAGGTTTGGTTGATAAAAGATGCAGTAAAGGCGAGAGGACAACCACTTTTTACTTTTGGCACCAGCAGCTGGACCTGCCTCCTGGTGGAGAGGAAAGACTTGGACAGCAGCCAGATCATTATGGTCTGTCTAAGCACCCGGCCCGTCCACCGACAAGGGCACGAGGAGCGAGGAACGACGTGACAGCGGCAACACGGAGCCACACACACGAGTCACACACGAGTCACACACACACACACACGACACACACACACGAGTCACACACACGAGTCACACACACGAGTCATACACACGAGTCAAACACCGACAAGGGCACGAGGAGCGAGGAACAATGTGAGAGCGGCAACACGAGTCACACACAAGAGTCACACACAGGAGTCACACACACGAGTCACACACAGCCACACATGAGTCACACACCACAGGGCACACACACGAGTGCAACACACGAGTCAACACGAGTCACACACACGAGTCACACACGAGTCACACACACGAGTCACACACACGAGTCACACACACGAGTCACACACATGAGTCAAACACCGACAAGGGCACGAGGAGCGAGCAACGACGTGAGAGCGGCAACACGGAGCCACACACACACACACACGAGTCACACACACGAGTCACACACACGGGTCACACAGGAGCCACACACACACACACACACGAGTCACACAGGAGCCACACACACACACACACACACACACACACACACGACACACACACACGAGTCACACGCACGAGTCAAACACCGACAAGGGCACACGAGGAGCGAGCACACGACGTGAGAGCGGCAACACGGGCACAGGCAGCGAGCAACACATGAGAGCGGCAACACGGGAGCCACACACCGACGTCACACACATGAGCCACACACAGGAGTCACACACACACGAGTCACACACGAGCCACACATGAGTCAAACACCGACAAGGGCACGAGGAGCGAGCAACGACGTGAGAGCGGCAACACGAGTCACACACACGAGTCACACAGGAGCCACACACACGAGTCACACAGGAGCCACACACATGAGTCACACACACGAGTCACACGGGTCACACACACGAGGTCACACACGAGTCACACACGAGTCACGAGTCTCGAGTCACACACACGAGTCAAACACGAGTCACAAGGGCACGACACGTGCACACGAGCGTCACACAGGAGCCACACACACACGAGTCACACAGGAGCCACACACACGAGTCACACACACGAGTCACACACACGAGTCACACACATGAGTCACACAGGAGTCACACACACACACACACACGAGTCACACACGAGTCACACACGAGTCACACACGAGCCACACACAAGTCACACATGAGTCACACACACACGAGTCACACACACACACACACACACACACACACACACACGAGTCACACACAAGTCACACACACGAGTCACACACGAGTCACACACGAGTCACACACACGAGTCACACACGAGTCACACACGAGTCACACACACACACACACACACACACACGAGTCACACACGAGTCACACACGAGTCACACTGGCTTTCAGGCCTGTGTTTGGTGCAGTGAAATGTTGGTTCTTTTCTTCCTCTGTGATTTCAGACAGAAGGTCTTGGGTGTGAATCCCACAGCGAGTCGCCCTCTACTGGCCACAGTCGGGGTTTTATACAGACTCAGGTCTGATCTGCAGGAACATGACGATATACAACTAAAATGTAAAGACCAGGTTATAAACTAGACTGTGATGAAACTGTGACCTTGGACTTGGCTCACTATAAAAACTGGATCCTGGACTTCTTCAGCGACTCTGTGAGTGAAAGTAGGTGAGCACGTCTCATCACCATCGACATCAACACAGCTGCTCCCCAGGGCGGTGCATAAGCCCCCTGCATAACCTCTGCACTCATGACGTGTCCCGCCTCCTCACTAATCACATCAGGACGTTTGAGGATGACACAACTGTGCGAGGACGATTACAAACACAGAGTCAAGAGTCTTAAACATAAAGAATCACAAACAGAGTCAACAGAGAAAAGTCTTAAACATAAAGAATCACAAACAGAGTCATCAGAGAGGAGGGAACAGTCTTAAACATAAAGACCAGAGACAGGGCTGTACATCTGTAAAGAAGCGTCACTGAACATCACAGAGTCCGTGTAGACGTGTCCTCCTTTAAATCCTGGGCCTGATGATGTCAGAGGATCTGTCCTGGAGCCAGAACATCACCTGTGCTGCAGGGAAAGCTCCGCAGCAGCTCTTCTACCTGAAGAAGCTGACGAGAGTCAAACTCCCCCAGAGGCTCATGCCAAACTTTCACAACTGTGTCACTCGGTCTGCTGTGGTTCTCCAGCTGCTGACACTCGGTCTGCTGTGGTTCTCCAGCTGCACTAAGGCGGAGAGACACTCCAGAGGGAGGTGAAAACCACTGGAAACATCATTGATTTCTCGGACACGTTCTGCGCCGGACTCTCCACATCCTCAGGGGGCGCTCCCGTCCAGCTCACTGTCTGTTCCACCTGCTGCTCCTGGAAGCTCCAGTTACTTTCAGGCCAGAATCACTAGAATAACTAACAGCCTCAGTCCCCAGGCCCAGACTCCTCCACGAGCTCTGCCCTCCTTTAACCACCTTCTTCCACCAAGGTCCCCCATAATCCTCCTCTCCCACAGCTCTGGTGTTACGCTCTAAGTGCCTCAGTGTGAATATATTTACATTCTAGTGTTTGCTCTGACTCTGTTTGGCACTTGTGACAATGACAATAAATGTGACAATAAATTATGGAATCTTGAATAACTATCTCTGAACCCTTCTCTGTGGTTTTACAGTAGTATTTAGTAGTAGTAGTCATAGAGTATATAGAGTATACATGGACTGACACAGTGTTCAGCTCCACATGAAGCTCATCGAGGCTGGAGCAGGTACAGAGACGATCTGGAGCTCAGTTCTATATTTGGAATTCAGACCATGAGTATCATAGCAACCAAAGAACCAATCAGGAGCGAGGGCGATGATGTAACGCCCCTTCAGCCACACTGTTGGTTTAACAGGGAGCGAGCGCTTAGCAACACTTAGCAAACCTGTTGCTAACGCTAACAGGAGCATGTCGAGGGTTAATAGGAACATTTAAGACCAGAATGACTGTGTGAAACATGAAAGCAGTAAAAAGTTTGAAATGTGTAATATCCTGTGAGATTCTCAAACTGAAAACAGATGCCAGAGTGTTTGTGGTTAAATAAGCAGCAGAGACTTTCAAAATGGTCCAGAGAAAAAAAGCTTCAACCAGACACATCCCAGCGTCAAAAACTGGACAAAAAACACGGGTTTGGTGCTTGTTCCTGTTATTCCAGGTTTATTGTGTCGTACAGTCACGTTCCCGAGCCGTGCACGTTGGTGAGCCGTGCACGTTGGTGAGCCGTGCACGTTCCCGAGCCGTGCACGTTCCCGCGCCGTGCACGTTCCCGCGCCGTGCACGTTCCCGAGCCGTGCACGTTCCCGAGCCGTTATTGGACGAGCCTCGTGATAAAACCGATTGAAGCTCCATTGAGATAAATTATGCATTTTGGTTTTTCTGTTGAGCCACATCAGCTGAAATATTGAAATACTTCCATGACATCGAGGAACGTTTTGGACGGTTGATGGAGCAGTGCATGATGGGTAAAGACTGAAGAGGAGCTTTGGAGCTAAACACAACAATGATCCACCTGAGATTTCCCCAGAGACAGATCCACTTTCAGCAGTAAATCTGATCCTGGTGGATGCAAAGAACAACAGACGACTCCAATAAACTCGTCCTACAGTAAGTCACATGACCGGCCCACGTGACCGGCCCATGTGACCGGCCCGTGACCGGCCCACGTGACCGGCCCATGTGACTGGCCCACGTGACCGGCCCACGTGACCGGCCCACGTAAAGGCGTTTGTGTTTGTGTGGAATTCGACGGCTCTGATTGGGTGAAAGGGAGGAACCTGTCACAGTGGAACTACATCTATGTATCGTTCAGATCATGTCAGACAGATTTATACTTTTTGGTATTTTCTGGACGATAAGTGTCACTTTTTTCATAGTTTGTCCAGAGGAGAGACTTATCCTCAGATGCAACAGTCTCTGCTCCTCCTGAACCACTGAACATTTAACATTTACACATTTCATCATTTAAAAGAGAAACACTGAACACTTCATCTTCCTCTGGAGCTGGTGGAGTTGGATGAAGAATTCAGTGGATTTAGTGATTTTTTGGACTGAGATCCAGAGTAAACTTGTTTTTTTCTGCTTTAGTTTGTGATTAACTGTAAATATCTGACGTGAACAAA